>JAOQMS010000006.1:20352334-20373311 GCA_027563885.1 Erythroxylum longipes
ATGATTGTATTGTTGTAATTTGAAATGGGCCCAAGTGGCTAATAAAAGTTTCTGTTGACTACATTGTTTTGTATCAACTTTCTGTATCTTTATGATATGTGGTTTTAAAAAAAATATACCGACTCTGATTGTTTGAATGTTTAGTGATGTAGCACACCACCCTCGCGGGGCATGGACTCGGATATCACCGTCGATATCGGGTTCGGGTCCAGCGGGAGTAGGGTGTTACAGTACATCTATTAAGGTACATATGCCAAGTATTGAAAAAACCCAATACCATACTAGAAAGAATGAGATTGCCAAAAATGTCTTAGGCATGTGTTATCTGGATGTGCAATTTATATATGTACTACTTGGATGGAAAGGTTCAACTATTGATGGTGGGGTGCTTCAAGATGCATTATCTAGAAGAAGTGGATTAAAAATTCCTCAGGGTGAGATATTCAATGTTATATGTCCAAATTAATTTCCTATATATTGAAATCATGTGGTTTATACATTTAAAATATCATATAATATGTCAATATTATCTTATTGATGCTAGATATAGAAATTGTGAGGGATTTCGTGCACCATAAAAAGGTCAGCGATATCATCTTACTGAATAAAGATCACAACATTAATCAAATACTCAAGAAGAGTATTTCAATATGAAACATTCCTCAGCTAGAAATGTTATTGAAATGACATTTGGATTATTAAAGTTATGGTCAGGAATCTTGAGAAGTCCCTCTTATTATTCAATTGTGACTTAAAGTGATATCATATTAGTTTTCTGTTATACTCACAATCTTATTTGTCAACATATGAGGAAAGATCTATTAGAAGATGAGTTAGATGATATACTAGAAAATAATGTCCATGTTGATTACGTTGATGATATTGAAACATCTAACAACATCTAATGAATGGACTGCATAAAGAGATAATTTGGTAAGGAAAATGTTTATATGATGGAGAGTTAGAAGAGGTCGTTGACATTTACTGTTAATAATTTATATAGTTTACATACTTCTTGTTTTCTTCAAAATCTTTGAATATTATTTGTTATTCATGAATATTTTTTTACATATGTAATATTTTAATTATTTTTTTTATTTTCATTTTTGTTATAACTTTTATTGCATGTGTCTTATTGATGGAATCTCATAAAGAAAATATAAATAATATGTAATATGTACCTATTCAAGGAAGAGGAAAAATAAAAATATTGGAATATTGAGGAAGAAAAAATGCTTGTCGACATACTTTATAATTCAGCAGGCACCAATTGGAAGATAGATTGTAACTACAAGAATGGATACTATGTTAAAATTGAGAGGCATCTTAAAGAAAGAGCACCTGAAATTAAGCTTAAAGCAAAACCTCATATTGAATCCAAAGTTTAAATTCCGAAGAAGCTACTTGGATACATATTAGATATTCAAAAAAAGGTAGCGAATTTAGATAGGATAATGAGAAAAAAATGGTGATTGGTGATAAAGACATTTATACGGGTTGGGCAAAGGTATAAATAACATTTTTATCTTTTTATTATTTATTTATATTGAAATTTATTATTGTGCACATTATTATTTACAATAATGTTGTTATTATTATGTAAAGTCGTAAAGGAGCGTCAGTCGTAAAGGAGCGTCAACTTTATACATGAAACTTTTTGTCCATTTTGATCGGCTAGCTAAAATTAATGCAAAAGATAAAGCAATAGGAAATAGGGCTCAAGGTCCAATTGAAGAAAGTATGGAAGGAAATGATGAAGAATGCAATATTGTGAATAACGTACAGTCAAATGCTAGAAATGATGAAGAATGTGTGACTCAAAACAATTCAACATCATCATCTGAACTTGGAAAAAGAAAGCTCATGAAAAGCATGGATCCACTTCAGACATAACTTTTCGAGCTATCAAACAATATAAAAAGCTTGGTTAAATTTGAAAATAAATATGCTTCGTCTTTAAAAGAAACAAAAAAAGCATTTACTCTTTTTATGGATATTAGTGAGAAAAGAACTCAAATATTTGATGTATCAAAAGACGTTGGAGGACTTTCATTAATAAAATTGGTTAAAGCAACAAGATTGATCGGTGAAGATGATAAAAAGGTTGAGGTCTTTTTTAGAATGCCCAATTATTACAAAGTGTTGTTTGCCCAAGACATACTCGAGTCATCTCAATGATCACTTGATATTATTATATATATTTGATACTTTAATATTAGTTTATTTATTTAGACAATACATCATTTTGATTTATTCTTATAAGGATATTATTATCAACATTGCACATTATTTTATTTAAATATTTATTTAATAATTATTTTATTTTATTTCAATGATTTTATATCATAAAATAAGTTCATTATCTTTTTTTAATTTTATTCTTATAAAAAAACATGCACAATTATTTAAAAATTAATAGTTTATTGAATCATTAAAAATAATTTTAATAATGTATTTATTAAATATATATTTTGTATTAATTAATTAATAATATAAAATATTTAATTAATCATTTACAAAACCAATCAAAAAATAAATAGGGATGTCAATTCCAGCCCGGTCTGCCGGACCCGGCCTGCCCCGGCCAATTTTTGGCCCGGGCATGGAGGGCCTGACCCTACAAAACGACGTCGTTTTGGACTGTTTTTTTATATTAAAAAAATCATTATCATTATAGACCTAAATATTTTTCAAAAGGAATTATTTATGCTCACATTCATCTTAGGTTATATTTCTTTCAAGAAGGATGCCATTTTCTAATTTGACTACAAGTAATATTACTAACAATCTTTTTATATCTAATCTAATAAATGAATGATTTATTTAAAGGAAAAGATTAGCAAAACAAAAATAAATAATCTAAAATAACAAACTAAAGCAATAAACAAGAATGAAAAAATTAATTAATAAACAAGATCTAGGTATCCTAAAACTTTTTAATGCTTAAATTTATCTAATTTCAAATATTAATATGAGTTTCTTATACCAATAGAAATTTCAAAGTTGAAGCCATATTCGTTATCAAGACTTACAACTCCTACCTTTAAGTGGATTGATTGAAATATCTTTCTAATCAAAGAATGTATTAACTTGTTTTATTAATTCTCTTGGTATATTTGACTCTAATCTAGAAAATTTATATGACCCTATCTCTAGGATTCTATATAACTCTTATTATTCATGTCATGATCTATTCATACATGTGATTTCTCAATCTCTATATATGAAAATTGAAATTGAATCACAATGATAGAAAATTTCAATTCAAACATAAAAAATAATTATACATAATTTATAATAAAAGAGATTTTTCATTAAATCAAAGAATCAATCCAACTAATAGGTTTTCAATTTGTTCCCATCTAGATTTATCCCAATTTAGTTCATGTTAAGAAAAAGAAACCCAATAATAATCAAGAAAGAAAACAAGACAAAAGAACTCATTTTAATATATCTTGAAATCTTGATGTCTCCATTTAAATATTGATGGAATTCTCTTCTTTATCTTCAAAATGCCCCGTTTTTGTCTCAAAATGTATTGATTTATGTCCACATCAATATGTTCCTATCTAGCCCCAAAAGTTGCCTTTTATTCTCTCATGACTTTAAAAAATTCAAAGTGTCTCAACCATTATAGGACTAACACAAATTTTGTGTTGGTTTTGTGTTCCTTCCTCTGGCAAAATCCTAGAATTTACAAAAAAAAGAAAAATTACTGCCAATACTGCTTTGGATTGTCATATATGGTAAACAAGATGGTGCTCTTAATTTAAAGGAGAAGGAGGATGATGTGGAGGAAAGTAAAAAGAAGAAAAAAGTAAAGTAAAGAGATTGATGAAGAAAATTTAGAAGTTAAAATGAAGAAGCATAGAAAAGATATTAAGAAGAGCGAGAAAAAAGAAAAATAATTGTATTAAGAATTTTTAAGGCTGAATTTTGTGTAGCGTTCACTAACGCTGCGTATGGTTACTGTCTCCGTGGGTGGAGACAGATAACAAAACACAAAAATTCTGTGTCCAGCAGTGTTTGGTTGCTGACACTGCCCATTTTTGTTCCGTCTTCAGTTCACAAAAACACAAATTTTTTGTTCTTTCCAAAACTGTGACACAACTTTCTTGTCCTTGTTACAGAAACAAAATACGCTGGCTGTTGGACAAAAATACCCTTATATTTATTACTATAAATAGCAAAAAAAGATATTCTTAATAAAATATAAGGCTTGAATGTATCTTTAACCTATTATGTAATTAATTCCATGAATGCTTAAATACTTTATTAAATTATTATCTACTAGAATTTCTAACTTATAGGATTTTTTTATTCAATAACTCATTTCATTAAATTTTTAGGTTTCTCATTTCATTAAATATTTAAGTTCTTCACTTTATTTCATCGTAATTAAAAAATAAAAATACAATTAAAAAAATATTGATACAATTATAAAAAATATTTACGTAATTCATTTTATTGTTAACTTATACAATTTTTTGCTATTCAATAGCTCAGTTCATAATCATTCGTTTTAAAATAATCAATGAATTATATATTTTCAATCATATTATTCTGCAGGGGTACTTTGGTCATTGACATTATTTTCTATATTCTGTCAACTCTAACTAAACACATTTATGTCCTCGAGGCACACAGTTTTATCTGTTTTGTTAATTACAACCACACACTTTACTGTCCCAAATTTTTGTTTTGTTCCGTCTCCAAATTTTTGTTTCTTTCCATCTCAGTATACAGATCACAGTATCCATATGTAGCGTAATATCATGCTAGCTCCATACTAGTATGGGTAAGTTTTCCACAAGGCAAGAAACAAAAAACAAAGTTATGTTAATATTGACATGGGTTGATAACAATGAAGGTTCCATCGGTTGGAGTTTAACCAAGACAGTTTTTTTAGTACAAATATAAGGGTTTAAAATAGATATTTTGCCTATATAATTATGCTAGTATAGTAATTGCAATCGCTTAAATACACAGCATAAATGTTCTTCTTGATCTTGAATCAAAGTTATAAAGAGTCTCTTTTTACCCTTAACAAAAAAGATGTTTTATGAAAGATTCATTTTCACAAATTATAAAAAAAAGATGATGTAACTTATCAAATAGATGTAAGCCAAAGTATATTGAATTGAATTATTATAAATATTTTTTGTCTTTCTTTTTTGTTGTTGTTTAAAATGATTATTTTGTAATTTTTATTGAATAAAATATCATAAATAAATAATTAACTTTTAAATAGGGCTCGATTTACTGACTCTCATTCAATATGTTATTCGGGGACTAACAGTTTTGAAAATTAAAGTTTGACAATAAATATTTTGATAAATGTGAAGAATTAATATTGGCAAAAGATAGCATTAACTTATACAGAATTTTCAATAGAAGGACTTAACCGCACATTCTATTTTCTCTCTCAAAGTCAAAAAGTTTTGTGGGAAGAATAATTACACCAAAAATGGTGAAAAGGGTTTCCTCCTCCGCTGACAACTTTATTTAAAGAACTGTTCGTCTGGGCCCACTTAGCCTCCATCTCCGCATCAGTACATGAACGGAGATAGGTACGGTCCGTAATGAGACTCCCACCGTACAACGGAGGACAGGTACTTAAAATACCAAATTTTGTGAGTGAAGCAATTTTACGATTTCGATCGCGATCTCTGTTCGTATCCTAAAACGCCCTGGCTTCCCTTGGACTTACCATTCTCTTTTGGACCTTTTCTTTGTCAAATCTGCTGCTTCTACGGTTTTTAGCATTCTCCACTCTCCTTCGCCAATATAAAGTAAAATCAGAGCCATCCATCACAATAAGTGATTCTAAAGGAAAGAAGTTATTTGGTTTCGAGAGAAACAAAATAACCAATAGCCTTGCCAACTTAAAAAGAGCTAATGAACATGAATAATATCATTAAATATACCACTTATTAACATATCTTAAAGATGTCCAATTTGAATTTACTTTTTTATTTTAAAAAAATACAAAATTTAGCACATACTATATTTCAAATATAAACCATTTAAAAATAAAAATAAAAATAACCCAAGCTGAGAAATAGATTCAATTGTACTGGTGAATGAAATATAAAATCTTTGGCAACAATGGCCGAATGCAAACCCTAAACAGGGAATCATTGCTCAACCTTTCACATTTGTTTATGTATGACCTTTCCCAATTTCAGTTCGACTCGCTCACTCTGCAACTTCATTGCCAAACAAAAAGCTTTAGACATTCCGACTTCAAGCAAGCCCTCGGTTACCCATCGAAAAAGGAAAAAAAGAAACATGAATCGGATACACATTCACTGCTGCACTCTCGCTCTTTCTGATCTGCGACTTTCCCACCCTCTGCTCCGCATCCGCCTCCTCTTCTTGTTTGTCCCTACCTGAACAAGCTCACTTACGCACCTGTATTAACAACACTGACCTCATTTTCACCAAAACAAGACAAAGAGATTCAATCTTTTACAGCCAAGTAGTGGAAAAACCTTACATCAATGTCCTCTTACTCGATTCTCTGTGTGTTCACAGAGGATTTACTCGTGAAAATATATGAAAAGCTGACTTGCGACTCGGATCGCAGGACGTGGCGACTCGTTTGCACAGATTTTCAACCGATAGACTTGCTTTATCGTAGAACCCTTCGTGTGCTCCGAGTTGAGTTCCTCTTCACCCTTCTTCAGAAGTTCACTTGCGTTGACAATCTGGACCTCTCTTTGTGTCCCCGCATTGACGACGTGATTGTGTCGTTGCTAGTTGGTCGTGAATCACAAGGGTGCTTATGGAAGGTGAAAAATTTAAACTTGAGCAGAGCTGCGGGCCTGCGGTGGCCGGGGATGGAGATTCTAATGAGGGAATGTTCGGCGTTGGAACGTGTCGATGTGTCGTTTTCTTGTGGGTTGGGTGATAGGGAAGCTGCTGCCTTGTCGTTCGCTGGAGGGTTGAAGGAACTGAGGATGGATAAGTGCTTAGGGGTGACTGATGTTGGGTTGGCGAAGATTGCTGTGGGGTGTGGAAGATTGGAAAGATTGAGTTTGAAGTGGTGCATGGAGATTTCTGATCTGGGTATTGATCTGTTGTGCAAGAAATGTGTGAACTTGAGTTATCTTGACGTGTCTTATCTCAAGGTTTGTGAGTCAGTTTCCGTTTATCTCTGTATGTATATTCATGTGATTTGTTCGATCTGGTTCATGTGAATTGTTGAGGAGCATGCATTAATGTGCTTGTTCTTCATAATTGACTTGGATATGTACCTCTGTCGATTGCTTTCAGGTTACAAATGAATCATTACGTTCCATTGCTACTTTGTCAAAGCTGGAGCCATTTAGTGGACAATCATGGGCTGCAGTTTCTTGAAAATGGAATCCCCTTAATACAAGTAATCATAATTTCTATGTGATATTGCAACTATTTACGTATATTTCACAAAAAATGAATTTAAATTTCATGGACGTGTATTTTCTAATGGGTACAGGAATTCGATCTATCTAGGTGCGATCGTGTCAGTTCATCTGGATTGATTTCTGTGATCAGGGCGAACACAGGACTTGTGCGCATCAATGCTGGTTACATCCTCTTTCGGTGAGTAAATCTTAACCAGATGCTCCGTTCAGCATTAACTTTGTTCATTTGGTTTATCCAGAAAATTCAATCCTTGCGTGCAGGAACTTTCCCCTACCCTTGTTCAGTGTATGAAAGAGTTGGTGAATCTTAAGACAATTATAATTGACGGGGCTCTTGTTTCTGAAATTGGTTTTTGTACCATGAGCAGTTATTGTAAGTCTTTGACAGAAATTGGGTTGACCAAATGCATGGGGGTTACCAATGTAGGCATTGTGCAGCTCCTTTCTGGGTGTGTCAATTTGAGGATCCTCAATTTGACGTGCTGTCGTTCCACAACTGATGCTGCAATCTCTGCTGTAGCCTACTCTTGTCGCAATCTTGTATGCTTGAAATTAGAGTCTTGCAACATGATCACTGAGAAAAGTCTTGAACAACTTGGAAAGTCTTGCTTGCTACTTGAAGAGCTTGATCTGACTGATTGTTGTGGAGTCAGTGACAGAGGTAAGCTTTGTGAAGTACCCCAAGTTGCTCTATTGTTGAAGTAGCTCGTTGATAACTCCGATATTCATTTCCAATTTGGGTAATGGAATTGCTTTTTTTTGTTTGTTTTATATTTTGGCTCAACTTGACTTACGTGAAGCCTCTTTTTAATGCAGGACTTGAATATGTCTCTAATGTTCAAGACTCTTATGCTTAAAATTAGGCCTTTGCATAAACGTATCAAACAAAGGACTGTTACATATATCGACTAATTGTTCAATGCTTCTCGAACTGGACCTATATCGGTAATTTGGACCTATCAATCAAATGAAGGTTCTATTTTCATATATCATTACATGAGAAGTTGCAAGCCTTACATGAGAAGTTGCAAGCCTTACTTATCTTTTAAATTGTGGGTGCAGCTGCAAGGGTATTGCAGACGATGGCTTAGCTGCTTTAGCTAGCGGTTGCAAGAAGTTGAAAAAGCTGAACTTATCATATTGTGACAAGGTTACAGACATAGGGGTGGTATATATTAGCCATATGGGTTTACTCTCTGATTTGGAGATGCGAGGGCTTACAGAAATCAGCAGTGCAGGTCTGACAGAACTTGCAGCTAGGTGTGAAAGTCTGACAACTTTGGATTTGAAACATTGCAAGAAAATTAATGATTTAGGGTTCTTGGCACTTGCGTATTACTTACAGAACTTGCGACAGGTATTGGTTTCTGATTTTGAGTGGTTTATAGGGCTCCTTTTGCTACAATATTATACCACCTTGTTTTTGGGGAAACTACGGGAAGTAATCTCTGAGTGCACATCCGGAAAGGGGAAGATGGAACACGTTAGGAATGGACATGACAAGAATTGAGAGTGCACATCCAAAAAGGTTTCAATTACTGCAATTGCAATATGAAAAAACTCACCCTGTGCACTGAATCCTCACCTATTATCAAAAGAAGATAAACAACCATGAAGGTCACCAGGATCATGGTTTTATATCTGCTAGAACCTGCTAGAACCTGTGGAGGCATCAGCATATCATTCTTGCCTTTCAATCTTGACTTTTCCATTATACCTTTAGAACACTTGAGAGCCACTGCGGATTCCTTTCTTAGTGTTTGATTGAATTTATAATTCACAAGATCCCAATGCAAAGAAAATCTATGAGGTCTTGGATGCACAGCCATGGCTAGGTTCCATCATTTATCATTTGCACATTTACAAAATATGCAAATGACTTAATATGACAGTTCCTTCCAGGTTGTTCGATGGAGTCTATTAGTTATTTCTTTCTCCCTTGTCTTAGCTGTGAAAATCCTAACTTCAAATTCACCTTTCTAGAGAATTGTAGAGCTATATTCTTAATAGAGGTAAAATGAATATCAGTTTCTTTTATGCGATAGTGTGTGCTGTCTTTCCATTATGCAATGTAAAGATTCCATTTGGTTTACCTGTTTCTTTGAGGTCACTATACAAGTTCTCTAACTCCGTAAATATTGGCAGGTAAACTTGAGCTATTGCACTGTCTCAGACATGGCATTATGCATGGTGATGGGAAGTTTGAGAAGCTTACAAGACGCAAAACTGGTGCACCTTTGCAATGTTTCTGTCGAAGGATTTGAGTTAGCCCTCAGGGCTTCTTGTGGTAGGATCAAGAAAGTGAAGTTGGTTGCTGCTCATAGGTTCATATTTTCCTCTGAGATACTTGAGCTTTTGCATGCCAGTGGTTGCAGAATCAGATGGGACTAGAGCTACAACTATTGCGACTTGGAAAGTACTTAATTTGGTTCTTTGGCAGAATCTCCTTTAAAAAAAAATCTTTATTCTTTAACTGAAATATTAGATGCAGAGGATTTGAACTCTTTTCCTTGATACATTCGTGGTAATTTGATTTTGTTTTTGTGCGTGTAGGCTATGATTGGGTGAACTTGGAAATGATAATTAGATTTTGCATTTATGTTACAGTCTCAGTGGTAGAAATTTGTAAATGGTTGGAAGTCTTTCTTACAATTTGGGGTTATTACAGATTTTTGTAGGAGCTGAAGTGGAGCCTATTTAGAGAAAGACTGTCGGAGGTTGAGTGACAAATGGAATGTGTTTACACCCCTGATTTCCAAGAAGGCTAAATGGGCTCCGTTACTCTTTTCATTGATGTGGATATTTTAGGGCTCTCGTTTGGTCGTGCCACCAGGCGCTGGGCAGATGGTAGTGATCATCAATTTTTAAGCCTGCCTCCCACTTTGAAATAGGCTCTAAGTTGCTCCAATTGCCAACGTTTGGGAAACAGAATCAAAGTTGAGAAAGTCGCCAATGGGATAAATGTGAACAGTTATACCCTCCAGCGACACAACGGTCGAAGCCAACTAGTTTATAGATACATCCTATGTGCCGTGGAATAGCAAAGAATGATAGAAAAAGCAAAGCATGACTTGGTCAATGTTCAAGGAAACAGATCAAAGAATCTCTTTATATAAAAAACACCTTGCTCTTAAGAGAAGGCATAAATTGATCGATGTTCAAGGAAACGAATCAAAGAATCTCTTTTTCATATATATATATATATATGCATAATGCTTGCTCTTAAAAGAAAGCATAACTTGGTCAGTGTCCAAGATCAAGGAATCTTTAGTTCTCAAAGGCTTTAACTTTATTACAATCAATGCCATTCGTTCACTATGGTATATAGAAAACACAAACGTGTGTGCTTTCTCCTTCGTCAACATTTGAAACATGGCATTGCCCTTTTTTTATTTAATTGTAATCCTCCTTCCTTCTTTCCAAGCTTTATCCTATGTCAACTCTGCAAATAAGAAAACTTTTTCCACAGAATCACTGATAAATCAAGTTTGCACGGGTGTCGAAAATCAGGGTTCATGCTCGTTAAACTTGAAATCCGAACTATCAACCTTAGCCTCTCATAATGCAACTTCAATCTTGAGAGCATCCCTTAAGACCACGCTCAATGAAGCCAGGAAAACCATTGACATGATTGCAGGGTTCAGTTCTTTATCTGTGAGTTACCGTGAACAAATAGCTATAGAGGATTGCAAAGAACTACTGGATTTCTCAGTCTCCGAGTTGGCTTGGTCCTTAGCTGAGATGAAGGAAATCAGAGCAGGTTCTACAAATGTTCACTACCAAGGAAATTTGAAAGCTTGGCTCAGTGCTGCCCTGGGCAACCAAGATACCTGTCTTGAAGGCTTCGAGGGAACAGACCATCGTCTTGAGAATTTTATCAAAGGAAGCTTAAAGCAAGTTACTCAGTTAATCAGCAATGTATTAGGTATCTATACTCAGTTACACAGCCTACCCTTCAAGCTTCCAAAAAATTCCACCAAAAAATTTTCAAGTTCAGGAAGTCCAGAATGGCTGACAGAAGATGATAAAGAGCTTCTAAAAGCTAGTTCACATGGTGTGCACTTCGACGCTATTGTAGCTTTGGATGGAAGTGGTCATTACTCTAGTATTGTAGAGGCGATCTATGAAGCTCCAAGTCATTCTAACAGAAGATACATTATATATGTGAAGAAGGGTGTTTACAGAGAAAATATTGACATGAAAAAGAAGAAAACCAATATCATGCTTATAGGAGATGGCATTGGTCAGACGGTGGTGACAGGTGCTCGCCATTTCGGACAAGGATATACTACATTTAGAACTGCTACTGTTGGTTAGTACTTGAACACGCACCATCTTATAGCTGCATGTTTTGAATTTTGAGCTTATTGCTAACATGATTTAATGGGTTTCATTATTGCAGCGGTCTCTGGGAAAGGATTCATAGCAAGAGATTTGACGTTTCGAAACACCGCTGGGCCTCAAAACCATCAAGCTGTTGCTCTTCGAGTAGACTCGGACCAATCTGTCTTCTACAGGTGCAGTATGGAGGGATACCAGGACACACTTTACGCTCACTCTCTTCGCCAATTCTATCGAGAATGCGAAATCTATGGCACAATAGATTACATATTCGGAAATGGTGCAGCAGTTTTTCAGAACTGCAAAATCTTCACGAGGGTTCCTCTGCCACTCCAGAAGGTGACAATCACGGCACAAGGCAGGAAAGACCCACATCAGAGCACAGGGTTTTCCATACAAGACAGCTATATTTACGCTACACAACCAACGTACTTGGGCAGACCGTGGAAACAATATTCAAGGACTGTTTTCATGAACACGTACATGAGTGGTTTGGTTCAACCTAGAGGGTGGCTTGAGTGGTATGGTAACTTTGCATTGAGCACATTGTGGTATGGTGAGTACAGGAACCATGGCCCTGGTGCGTTACTTTCTAGGAGGGTCAAGTGGCCAGGTTATCACATAATTCAAGATGCTGCCACTGCCAAGTTCTTTACTGTCGGACAGTTCATTGATGGCATGTCATGGTTGCCGGCCACGGGTATAAGATTCACCGCCGGTTTGACCAACTAATCACTCACACTTATATGTGCATTAGTTTTATGCAACTATCCTTATGCTCGTCAAGAAGTGTCCAATATTTGTACATATGCAGATTTGTAGTTTACTAGCTGAGTCAAGCACGTGAATATTCTTATGATATTTATATTTCTATAATAATATGTGATCTAGTTTATTAAGGTGAAAAGCAAAACATTAATTTAAATCAGCAATAGCTACGATGAAGAATAAAAATTTTAAAAATAAAATAAGTTAATGTAAATAGCACGTTTTGTGAAGATTATCATTGATAAAAAAGTAATATATCTTTAACTAATTTTCTTCTTTCGATATTGCGCATATATTCAATTAATCGATTCATTACTTCTTCTGTTAAATATTAAAAGTACTATGTGTATGATTGGATGAATTGCCTTGTTTTTTTTTTCGATAATCAAACATTTTTTCATTTAATTATTAGATAAGAACGTAACTTTTAAATATATGTATCTAAAATTATATATACTTAAGACAATTTGGAAAATAATGAATTTTACAATATATATATAATTGACATTTCAGCTCAAGGGGAATTATTATAAGCCAGCCGGAACTAATAATATAAGTATGAAAATTATGTATAGTGAGGATAATATAAAGGAAGAGTAACAGGGGAAAAAAAAAAAGTAAGGTCCTCTTTGTTTTCACTATATTTTTTTTTATCATTTGTAAAAAATTTAAAAGCTGGTTATTATTTTTGTTTTCCTTCTTTATAATTTAATTTATCATTAACTATATATATATATATATATATATATATATTATAAAAATGATTATGGCTCGAGAAAAAGTAACAATCCGAACTTGCAAATGTGTTGTCCACGACTAAAGCTAGAAGAAGTTTAATACTAATTATTAATAAGAATTATGATTAATATAATTTAACAATCTAATTTATTTCAAATTTTATTTTTTGAAAAAAAGAAATGTTCAAATTTGATAATTATTTAATAAATATTTTAAATTTAAAATATATTTAAATAAAATTTAAGTAAAATTTATTTTAATGATAAAAATGTATAAATACATAAATATTAGTTTATAAATAATTTTACAAATTTAACTATTTATTTTTCATAAAAACTAATAAAACTTTTACTAATATTTATTAATAACTATTATATAAGAAATTAAAATTTTTATTTACTTAATTAATTCACAAAATTAATTTACCTCTAGGTTTTATTAATATTTTATCATTTTATTTTTCTTGTAAAGTTTAAAGATTGCATTAACTAAATAAATTATTGTTAATTACAATGAAAAAAAGATGAGTAAATAACGAAAGTAATAAGGAGAAGCCATTCTCGTACTACAACTCCTAGAAACAAACTATCTTTTTTTTTTAATTAAATGTTTCATTCACGAGGAAAACGTCCTCATGTAAATTAGGTAGTAACCATGCGTAATTGTTACAACTCCAAAACAAATATACTTTCTAATAAAACAAGTTGAGTGGGACCATTATCTAAGACTATGTTTGGTTGGACGTAATGTTTTTAATGGAATAGAATGAAATGAAATCAACGTCATTTCTAACATTTTATAGGTTCTAGGTAAAGAAAAAAAACTCAATAAATCGGTAATATACAAACAAGTAAACTTTTAAAGCATATTTTTATTTATTAAAATTTAATATTCATATATAAGTGACTCAATTTATAAGTCCACATACTCAACAAAATATTAAATGATCGTAACATTAGCTAATAATGTCTTACAAATGTCAGTAATAATAAAATCACTAATAATAGTAACAATAACAAGAAAATAACGATAGTAGCAATCGAATAATAATATTAGACTGCAAAACACTAAGAGATTGCATTAACAAACACACAGATGATCATGATTTATGAAAAAAAATTCTCTATACATTTATAGATGCAAAATCATTAATAATATTATCAAGATCAATATTATCCAACATATCATTCTCGATGCATAAAATAATTAAGCCATTCAACATTTCTTGTGACATTGAAGACTTCAAAGTTTTTCAATAATTTTAACTTTAAAAAACTTTTCTCAACAGACACTACAGTCACAGGTCAATAAAATTCGATAAGCAATTGAAACATTTGGTTAACAATTTGCAGCTTTAATAAATTCTAAAATTTTAACTTATGACATTATCTCATTTGACAAAGTCATTTGCAACACTTTTAATTTAGAAATAAATCATCTAAATCTACATCTAACATATTATCATAAGAAAAAGTTATTGTAAAATTAGTACAAAATTCTCCTAATTGGTTATCATCCAAGGACCTCAACTTCTTTGAATCAAATAAGAAACGAAAAATATTTTCAAATGTCGTTAATTGTTCAAATATATTCTTTGACGAAGTAATTGCCATATCTATAATAACTAGAAAGTAATTAACTCTGAAAGAATCCTCAGTTGATTGTGTTTTTGATCGTGATCAATTTCATCAAATTGTCTTTTCCTAATAATACAGCGTCTAGTTGGAAATGTCGGCTCTACATTCATCTCATGTGCAAGACTTTTGACAATATTCATACTAAAGCCAAACCCTTCATCTCTATATTTCTCAAAAAATACCATCACACTTGATTGCTTTATGGTAGTGTCATATAGATTTAGACTGCAACTTTTTACTCACCATGTTAATAGCAAATAAAATATCATACCAAATAACCATACCAAGTAAAAACTCAAAACTCTCAAGTAAATTAACCAAACTTTCCACTTCACTCCTTAACTTGGCATCGTCACAAGATCTAGATAATTCCATCAAAGCCAATCTTATTTGAGAAGCTCCAAATCTAATAGCTTTAACACTGTTTATTCGACTCTCTCAACGAGTGTTAGACAATGATTTCATGGTTAAGCTGAAAAAATTATCAAGTAAAACCTTCCACCTTTTAAGAGAACTTGAAAATAATGCATATTGCACAGCTCTAAAAAATAAAATAGCTTTAACACAAAAATATGTCATACCACTAATTGTAAGATTAAGATTATGACAAGCACATGACATATATAGTGCAATTAAGATTATGACAAGCACATGACATATATAATGCTCTCGAATTTATTTCAAGTAATCATTTTTGAACCCCTTGGTATTTTCCCTTCATATTAGAACCACTATCATAACCTTGAGCCCTCACATTATTGACATTAAGATCAAGAGACTTAAATGCATTCAATAATTCATTGAAAAGTCCCCATCCATATGTGTCATCTACCTTTAATAATTAAGAATTACTCCTCTATTTTTATTTTTTATTTGACATATTCATATATCGTACTAACAAACTCATTTTTTCTTGATGAGTCAAATCTAGGGTAAGAATAATAAAAAATTATTTCTCCTCTTTAATGATTCCTATGATGAAACTTCTAACATTATAGGCCAACAGAGAAATCAACTCATTTTGAATTTTATGACCAAGATAATGATGATAAATTTCATGACTTTGAATACATCTAACACGATCATGCATTTATTACATCAAATCCAACAATCATCTCAATCAATCCTAAAAAATTACTACTACTATTTTAGTAAAGTTTCTCATTAGATCCTTCAAAAGATATTTCACAACAGAAACTACTCTTATTAAAATTTGTCTCCATCATTCTTTCTCCTTTACAATTTCTTGTTGCAAATTTTTATCAACTGTTCGATTTTTGCTCAGTCTTCCTCTTAATTCATTCCAAATTCTCATATTGGTCATATACTCAATGCAATTCTCATGTTCTTTGAGTCTCTCACTAAGATGCTTCTGATATCTAAATCCATCAATTGCTAATGTACTTTGTTTGCTATTAGATTTTAACAACTTACAACAAAAACAATATACTTTATATATATGTTTAGAATAAACCAACTATTTTCTATCGTTAATCTCTTCGTTAGTCAAATTTCTATAATAACGAGACTATGAAAAATGTTGAGAGGTATTATCTAAAGGAAATACAATATTCAATTCTCTTACATCCCCTTTTCAACTAAAATGTCCCTTGCTTTATTATCAAGATTATCCCAATTTTTAGGATCATAAATATCCAATATAAGGATTATTTGCTCATTTTCTTTTAAATTTTTTAAAGTGGATGCATTTGATATATGATCATGCTCATTCAAATTCTAATGTCCTCATGAATATGAATCTCACCTTTTCAAATTCCTCATGATTCTCACTAGAAGAGCCTACTCTTTTAATAAATTTATTAATTGCTCCTTTTTGGGATTCTATTAACTGTTCCACTTGTTTTCTTTCCACCCCCCCTTTTTTCACTTCCAGACAAATGCTTTTTGGGCAACATAATATAAGCCAATTATAACATAATTGGACTAGAAAAAGAACAAAAGCACTTATATGGAACTAGAAGAAGTATGCAAGAACTACATAACACCAATAGCTTGACAATATATATAACAAAGATATATCATTGGTATTATATCTGTGATAAAGGAAAAAATAAAGAGCAAATTTTAATGATAGAGAAACACTAATTTCTAAAAAATACAAGACATTAACATACTTAGAAGTAAATTATATTATAATTTATCAACTATTATGACTTTTACTATTCTAAGTTTGTCAAACCAAATATTATCCTATTTTGCAAGTTTTGGAAATGATTGAATATTATTTTGTCAAGCAACTAGATAAAGGTTTAAATTATTAATATTTTATTAAATTTTAATTAATAAAAAATTTATGGTAATTAACATATAGTAAATGTAGTATATCATATCAACTATTTATGGTATTATTTTAAGTATCAAATAAATTTTATTAAATTTTAAGTAATAAAAATTTTCTTTTATGGGAATTAACATAATAGTAAATGTAGTATTATCAACTATTTATGGTATTATTTAATTTTCAAATAAAGAAGCTTTTAAATTATATCGCTATTAAACATAAATATTAATATATTATATCTAACCATTAGAAGGTGATACTCGTTTATTCCATTATTGAAAATGATCAACATGGTAAGGTTACAATTTTAACCTACAAGAAGGCACAAGCACAGACAATGTGAAAACATATATAAAAAAGAACTCTCTAAATCACGATCTTAAAACTATTAAATATTATTTTCAATACTTCTACTATTTTCTATTTTTATCTTTATGTAGTGAA
The DNA here is from genome assembly GCA_027563885.1 of Erythroxylum longipes. Lineage (NCBI taxonomy): Eukaryota > Viridiplantae > Streptophyta > Magnoliopsida > Malpighiales > Erythroxylaceae > Erythroxylum > Erythroxylum longipes. Next base: position 20,369,974 of record JAOQMS010000006.1, read on the forward strand.
CTTTTACGCCATTGTTCTAATGATAAAGAATATTATTTAGATTTTTAATTACTATATTATTAATTATTCATACATTAATTTATCAAATCCTCAAATTTGACTTTAGTCATATTATTACTAAACTTACGTGAACCACTATAAGAACAAAAATTTAACAATTATTATGATAATTGTGGCAAAGTATAATAAAAATTATAGTCACAAAATTAAATTGTCTAATAACATTTAATGATATTTTTTATAAATAATAAGTAATCTAAAAATAAAAAAGGAGAAACACAAATAAACATAATATCGTTTAATATTAATGTTCTGATTTAAAATGCTAATATAGTATCCATGTGAATGAAAATTACAAATTACTTATAATATATTCAAACATTTAGTAAGCTAAAAATACACAAAAAATTTAGAAACTTTATCTTTAAATTATCATTTAGAACTCAGAAGTCATAATCATGAAAATCGTTTGCTATAAATTTTGAGTTGGAGTATCTTAGATTCATATGTTGATGGACATTAAAAAAATTAGAATGTAATATGCTTCAAATGAATTTATAAGTATAAGAAGCTAAAAAGTTAATGTTAGTTTGGAAGGTAAAAAGATTACGTAATATTATGAAAATGATCTCCACCTAAAATTGTTTCATTCCTTTCCTATAACCATTAATTAGCAATTAATGCTCTTCAATAATTAAAAGAGAGTTAACTTTAGTTCAGAAGCTGAAAAGATTACATTGTTTTCATGATCTCCACCCAAAATTGTTTTATTCATTCTCTGCAACCATTTATTAGCAGTTAATGCTCTGTGTCAACTAAAAGAATGTTGGAAGGTTACTAAAATAAAAATAAGTGGGCCCCTAATGGGGTGGAGTGACTGAATGGAATGTAAATGAATGTAATATTAGAAAAATGTTGTTTGAGAGGGATAGAAGGGTCATAATGTAATATAGTGAAATGTTGTTTGAAAGATGGATGAAATGAAATATAATGTATGTATAATAATAATGAATAGTTATTTTTACCCTTGATAGAACAAAACATATGTTAATAGGGTTGTTATTAGGGTTGAGGGTATAATTGGTCTTATAAAAAATTGTTAAAAGTAGATAGGTAGTACATATTTATCATTTTACATGTTATCCTAAACTCCCCAAATCGGAGGTAACTCATTTTTACTGTTTAGGATGGAATGAGATATAATGTAAAACCCTCCCTTCCATTTCATTCCATTATAAACCCTCCTCCCACATGATAGAATAATGTTACATTCTATTCTATTACTAACCTCCTTACCAAACATAGCCTAGCTTCAACAGTTAGCTCTAAAGGACATCTACCCCAAGGAATATTTTAAAAACTAAAGTGGAAGTAAAATTGGTAATAAGCCAAGAGGTTTAAGATTTAAAATGTTCAACCGATATTAGACAGTCATAAAATCGGTCAAAAATTGAATAGAATTGAAGAATTTAAAATATGCTTAAAAGAGATTATCCTTACCCATCGAAAAATTTAAAGTTTAATTAAAAAGATATTATTAAATGAAAAATAATTAATTTATTTTAGTTTATAGGAATTTATTAATTTAAGAAAACCAACTAATTAATTAATAAATTGATCGAATTTTAACAACAAGATTTATTAAAGTAAATTAAACTAGAAAGTTGAAAACTAAACCAAAAAGTTAATCAGTTTAAGGTTTTTACGGTTAAAACGGTTAAATCAGATGAGTTTTTTAATCATTAGTCTTAAGCACATAATGCAAGTGGACTATAGGTTTCATTTCTAAAGATATGATTACTACTGCTTAAATGTTCTTGAAATATCCCTATGAATGCCTCAATTGGTGCTTAAATTAGAGTCCTAGAATTGTTGTGGAGAGTGACAAACAAAGGATAACTGTGCGAACCAACTGCTACCATGACGATTCTACTGAGGATAGCTCCTCTACATAGGTAAATTTTCTTCTTTTTAATGCACTAAGCATTAGTGACAATGGGCAAAGAACTCTACATGCATGAATAAATTGCTCTTCTTGTTAATTTATCAACTATATCTTGCTATGCTTCCTAACTTTACCTAGTGAAAGGGAGCTAATTTCGTACTACTAAGAGGGTCTGAGATAAGTCCCTTTTTATATATTGAATAACCTCCTAGTGAGGAAGCTTTGATCTATAAATCTCTTGTTCTTCCCTTATGTTGTTACTATTCCAAGGCATCTTGATAGAAGCTACAACATTAAAGGATTCTTTATCTAGCTTATCAGTTTTTGTTTTGACTTTATATATAAGTTGTTCAATTTAGGTTGTTAGCAATTATAAAATTAATGTCTACTCTCTAAGTAGAGTAATATTGTCTCTTATTAGTTGCTCCTTATCCTTTCTTTTGCCTTATGTTGTTGGATCCTGTTTCCAAAGTCCAACTAGCATGCAGAATATCTTAATATGTGAGTTTATCTCCCAAGGAGAACACCTAGACCATTATCGGATTATCTTCTTTACTCTGATACCACAGCTGTTAGACCCCATTTTCGGAGTCTAACTCCTGCTTGCTCTAATACTAACACTGTCGGGCCCCGTTTCTGGAGTCTAACCTTTAGAAAATTATAAGACTTATCATTATCGGGTCATCTTCTCAAAACTCCTCTTTTCTAGGCTCAGCTCAGCTTTTAGAACAGTCGAATACTACTATGGTAGTCGACTAGTCCATTTATCCCTTTCAACTTGAATACCTCGAGGATTAGCGTTGGTGAGTCCACACTTTACACATATATCCGCTTCGGGGCTCTTGGTATATCTTTTCCTATAGGCATCCAAACTAGGGTTTTCTTTAGATAGATTGAAAGAGGACTTCGAGAGCTACAACTTTCACAAAGACCTCGAAGGCCAATTTTATCTTCTGAAGGGTCGAAAATAGGACAGAAGATAACCATAAACAGTAACCCAGACGATAGCGTGAACAATAACCCAGGCGAAGTATGTGAACAGTAACACAGACGATACTCTGTGAACAGTAACACAGATGAAGTCTGTGAACAGTAACACAGACGATACTCTGTGAACAGTAACACAGAGGATATACTTCAACTCAAATAACGTCTTAACTCCTTCTTATAATCCTTGGACCATATTCTATCCTCTGTGTTCTATCCTCTGTGGTTGACTTTTATCTTCTGTGGTCTATCCTCTATATGATGATCTGTCCTCTGTGTTCTGACGTCATCACAGACGATACTTCTATTCTCTACTCATCCTTTCCTCCACGTTCTATCTTCTATGTGATGACGTGTCCTCTGTGTTCTGAAGTCATCACAGACGATACTTCTATACTCTACCCAT
>JAOQMS010000006.1:20376000-20386818 GCA_027563885.1 Erythroxylum longipes
GGGTGGGGTGGGGAACGGGAGGGAGCGGTGCGCAAGTTAAAGGCACTGGGTAATCTAGGTTTTCCTCGTCGACTTCACGACACAACTTGCCGACAGTTACCGGCGGAACACAAATTCCGTCGCTAAAAGAGCTGTAATTCGTAGCGGTGGAAACTCAAATACTGACGGAACACTAATTTCGTCGGTAATCAAGGGTTTATATCGTCGTCTTTGACAAAACGACGAGGCAAGTTGCCGACAGTTACCGACGGACAAGGATTTCTGTCGCTAAATTTGAGGAACTGCGTGCAATCCATTCGCGTTAAAATCGATGAATCACCAACGGAATACATATTCCGTCAGTGATTCAGTTTATCTTCTTGTCTTCATCCAAAGGATGACGTTTGGTTAACCAAATGGATATGATTTACTGACGGACTATGTATTCCATCGGTTTTTAAGTTTCTCAATTGTCTCTTTACGACAGTTTCCTGTTGCGACGGAACACAAATTCCGTTGATAAATAAAGTTGCCAAAACAATTTTACCAACGGTATCTCTACCGTCGGTAATTGGGCGAAACTAATTAATCGCGGGAGTAATTCCTGCATTTATTGCCGACGGAAGTCCCTATTCCGTCGATATATGTCGGAAGCAATTAAATTGCGGGAACAGTTCCCGCAATTTTTGCCGACGCCGTAGGCTTTATTGTCGCTATATGCCGTCGAAGATTTTGCCCGAAATTCCTTCCCTCCAGTGTTGTCGACAGATTTGTGGTTCCGTCGTTATGTATAAAAACAACGCCGTATTTTGATTGTCATTCTTTATATCAGGATATGCTAAATTGATTCAAGTTTGTACAGAGGTGAGACCTGCAGCCGATGAGGAACTTGCATCACCATTTGTTGAGGAATACCGGTATGCTTTTTATGCTTCATAATTATTCTTTTTAGTTACTATCTAGTTTCTTTTTTCATGTTTGTAATTAGGCAAGAGATTGATGTTGATCTCGTCGACTTCACGACACAACTTGCCGACAGTTACTGACGGAACACAAATTCCGTCGCTAAAAGAGCGATAATTCCTAGCGGTGGAAACTCAAATACTGACGGAACACTAATTCCATCGGTAATCAAGGGTTTATATCATCATCTTTAACAAAACGACGAGGCAAGTTGCCGACAGTTACCGACGGACAAGGATTTCTGTCGCTAAATTTGAGGAATCGCGTGCAATCCATTCGCGTTAAAATCGATGAATCACCAACGGAATACATATTCCGTCGGTGATTCAAGTTTATCTTCTCGTCTTCATCCAAAGGATGACGTTTGGTTAACCAAATGGATATGATTTACTGACGGACTATGTATTCCATCGGTATTTAAGTTTCCCAATTGTCTCTTTACGACAGTTTCCTGTTGCGACGGAACACAAATTCCGTTGATAAATAAAGTTGCCAAAACAATTTTACCGACGGTATTTCTACCGTCGGTAATTGGGCGAAGCTAATTAATTGCGGGAGTAATTCCCACATTTGTTGCCGACGGAAATCCCTATTCCGTCGATATATGTCAGAAGCAATTAAATTGCGGGAACGGTTCCCGCAATTTTCCCCGACGCCGTAGGCTTTATCGTCGCTATATGCCGTCGGAGATTTTGCGCGAAATTCCTTCCCTCTAGTGTTGTCGACAGATTTGTGGTTCCGTCATTACGTATGAAAACAACGCCGTATTTTGATTGTCATTCTTTATATCAGGATATGCTAAATTGATTCAGGTTTGTACAGAGGTGAGACCTGCAGCCGACGAGGAACTTGCATCACCATTTGTTGAGGAATACCGGTATGCTTTTTATGCTTCATAATTATTCTTTTTAGTTACTAACTAGTTTCTTTTTTCACGTTTTGTAATTAGGCAAGAGATTGATGTTGATCTTTAACATTTCTACGATTTCTATTTTAATAGTTGGCCAGCAATGCAACCTTTGTTGGCTTCTTTCACATTTTGGCTTGCACCATCAACAAATGAATGAGATTCATTTCCTATGCCGCATTCATAATTGAAATGCAGCATAACTAGAGTTCCTGGTTTATATTTTCCTTTGATGTTTAAGAAATCAATTTGAAGATAATGATGATACTGATGGTAATTTTCCCATTGCAGTTGTGCTTTAGATTCGGAATTACTCAAATATGTTGATGAAGCTTACCCCAAAGGTGTCTGTGCAGTCTACTGTGTTAGTGGAAAAGATGTGGAGGGGACAGGATCTGATTTTGGGCTTGTTGTAGTGATTTCTGCTGTTAGGAATAGCCCACAAAATTTCTGGTTTGTGGAATTAGAAAGATTTAAGTAACTTATTTTGGTTTGTGGAATTAGAAAGATGTAAGTAACTTATTTTTAGTTCTTTGTTTGATTCAGTCTCCTGTCTTTCTATATATATATATTTGTCTCAGTATTCTGCCCTTCACATATGATACAGCAATGGAAGTTGGCGTTCAATATGGAACATAGAGTTTAAGGATGATACACAATTACTTGAAATAAGAGGGAAACTACAGGTACTATTTTGAATGCATGAAGCAACCATTTAAATTGATTAATCTGGTAGAGACAGTATGCTAACCATTCATTTCTTTGTAACTTCATCTTGCTCTTCCTGCAGGTCGTTGCCCATTACTTTGAGTAGGGAAATGTTCAGTTGCATGCAAAACATGATTGTAGAGATTCAACACTTATTCAGGTTACTCCTACATCCACAAATCTTTGGCTTGATTCCCTGAGTTTATCATACACGTTAGAAATTTTCCATTTTGCTTCATTCAGGTAATTAAGTTGTAACACTATGGACAGTATTATATAAAAATGCTGTTGGAGTTGGTTATATTGAAATTGATCTATTTATATGACCGAGTCCAGCTATTTGTCCTTACCAACCTTCAACCTTCAATGCTTATCATGTTATTAAGTGTTGGTTTAGACTTTTTCTGCGGAGGATTCAGTTGTACATTCTAGAAGTTCAACTTATTCTCGCCTGATTAGACATGAGTAGTTGCAGTTTCTATTTTCAATTGTCTCCTTGGTATAGGGTTTGTACTAGAATATAAGTAAGGTATCTACTGAGGTTTTTTGACTTCACAATGATTTTATGCCATCCCTGATTTTTTCCAAGGATCCCATAAAACAACATAAACCATCTTTCTAACTTAATGTGAAGAAATAGATTCATTGTCTCTGCCTTGCATCTTTTGTACCTGCCATCTTTTAGTTCTATGCAGTTGACCTTAATGTAGGGGGACAAAAAGGTTGATCTTTTTTCTTTTGGTTTTTGGGTTTCAGGCTCCTGATGATAATGCAATTACCATAGTCAACATCATTCGCCACCATGAGGCAGAGTACATGACTTCTCTCGAGGTTCTCTTTCTATTTTTCCTTCTACAGTTCAACACTTAAATTCTAGATTCTTTTGTTCTGACAATTATATTTGGCAGGCATCCTATTCAAAACTGCCAGATTCCACTTTCAAGGTACTTACTATTAGTTCTTGAGAATTTTACATGGTTTAAAAAGTTGTCATGCCATATATCTAAGTGGTTACTTTTTGGTGCAGGAACTTCGAAGGGAACTACCTGTTACTCGCACCCTCTTCCCATGGCATAACACGTTACAGTGCAGCCTGACAAGAGATATACGAAAGGAACTTGGAATTGGGAAGTAGTTATATGCGAGGAGTATACTAGATTACATATGTGAAGTCACAGTTAGTAATATCCCTTAAAACAGGTCTTGAGCAGTTTTTTATGTTCTTCTTACCCTAGCATTCCCGCTCCCAACCCCGACCCCATTACTCGAGCTTAAATGTAGTTATTTTGCATTTTGTAGAGCCAAATGTTCTCTTTGAGTTCCTTCTCAATTTTGGCGTGTAGTCTGGTTCGCTGATTAGGAGTGATACGCTGATATATAGCTGTTTCATTGGTGTTCACTTTTAATTTGATGGTTGATTAAGAAGTATTGGAAAGTTCGGAAGTGTTTGTTATTGGTGATTCAGAAAAGTGATGATGATTTTTTTTAAAAAAAAAAAGAAAGGAAGATAGTTTCATGGGGTAGGGACTAAGGTATCACTGGGTGTATAGTTTCATGGGGTAGGGAGTAAAGTATCACTGAGTGTCTTTCTTTTACTTTTCGTGAATGAATGAAATGAATCCTAATTGGATCCTACTCAAATGGTGCTTTGATTTTCTGAGCATGCTTTCAGTAGATGCCCAACAACTTTATTCACGTGTTCATTCTCTCAGAGCACACAATTTTGTGATCCAATCCAGCTGATTTTGGGCCGAGAAAAAGAAAATAGAAATAATATTTTCCAATTCGGGGATGTGTTATTACACAACAAAGAAAAGTTGATAGGTATGTCAATGCTATTGCTAATAACATTATTACAAGAAATCGTACTAATTTGGTATAGGTTCCTTCTGGTTCTGAAAGGTTCTCCTCCATAACCATAAACATTCCTATAAAGAAAGGACAAGAGAAGACGCCGTTTCCGTATTCTTGTGTGGCTAGTCTCTTTCGTTTAGACAAGTATGATTTAGTATGTAAAAGCAATGAAATGTGGGATAAGCATGTGCAATATGGAGAGGAAGTAATTAAGTGCTGTCTAATGATGGCCTAACCCCGTAAAAACCTCATCTCTGTTGGCTATGCCACGCAAAAAAACAAAAGAAAAGACAAAACAAATCAATCAACAATCATAGACATCTCCACGCCAGAGAATGAACGAATATTGTCGTTAGCAAAAGTCACAGAAAAATAGTTAAAAACAAATTGTTTTCGATCTTCTAAAGATTCCCACGCAATTGTCCAAATCCAGTCTACCCATTTTCTCTCAACTTCATACGTGTTTATGTACCTAAAACTCCAAAACTGAACTGTTATCTTCAAGTGGGCAAACCTACAATCTTTCTTTTCTTTAGTTCTCTCCCCTTCTTCAGCATCCAAGCAATAGCAGTGATGGAGATTAAGGAGGAAAGAAGAAGTGAAGACCATCGGTTAACAATCGCGGAGAAGAGTAGAGCGGACCACCAGCAGCCTCCCACTGACACAAAAAAACGCGTTGCTTCTCTCGACGTATTTAGAGGTCTCACCGTTGCGGTAGGTGTCTCTCTTTGAAGTTTATTTTTCATTTTACAAAGGGTCCATAGCTCAGTGGTAGAGCATTTGACTGCAGATCAAGTTGTCACCGGTTCGAACCCGGTTGGGCCCTTCCTTTAGTTTTAGCTTCTCCTTTGTCGAACCGTTTTCTATTTAACGGTGAACTAACTTCTTGATGTCTTTGGATATTATTTGCATGCATACTAACCACTAAACAACAACGGACCCAATTGAATGGCAAAGTTAGATAAGTTGTAAGTTTCTTGTGCGCTAACTTGGTTTGCAGAACGTTAGATTTTGTTCAATATAACTTTATCGGGGGCGCAGTGTATATCAATTCAGCCCCGAGATAGTACCTTGATAAACAGACAGTACTAACCACTTATAAGTTTATGGAAAATGTAGTTAATGATTTTGGTGGATGATGCTGGAGGAGAATGGCCCCGGATTGGACATGCACCGTGGAACGGTTGCAACCTGGCAGACTTTGTAATGCCATTCTTCTTGTTCATAGTAGGAATGGCCATTCCACTTGCTTTTAAGGTAAGTTCTTTTCACCTTTTATTCCCCAGCTTGGCGGATAGAAAGGCTCCACAGGATACTTTTCATTTATGAGTTTTAATAGAGAATAGAGAGCTGGGATAAGGCAGTCAGGAAGGTGATTCTTAGAACTTTGAAACTCCTATTTTGGGGCCTCCTGCTTCAAGGTCAGTTATATTTTTCTGGTGGAACTATGCCTAGAAGCTATGGATTTGGTTGATAAACCTATTGAATTCGCTCGTTACATCAATAACAATTGTTCTCATTGTACCTTGAAGGAGGGTATTCTCATGCTCCTGATAAACTGACTTATGGCGTTGACATGAAGAGAATAAGGTGGTGTGGCATTCTTCAGGTAATGATGATTTTTCGTTTGATGGTTTCATCACCTAGCTTTGGTACTACAAAAATGTATCTACACGTTTCCCAGAGAATTGCTTTTGCTTATCTCATTGTGGCACTGGTGGAAATTTTCACAAAAGATTCTCAAGCTAAGGATCCACATCCAACTTATGACCTGTTACGTATGTTGAGGTTATACTACTGGCATTGGTAAGTTGACATTATGCAATTGGTAACCATCTCTTCCTGCTTGTGGATCAACCAGTCATAACTAGTCTGTTCCAAATTCTATAGGCTTGTGGGAGCAAGTGTAGTAGTTGTTTACTTTGCTGTAGTTTATGGAACTTACGTTCCTGATTGGAAATTCACGGTCCGTAACACAGACAGTGCTGACTATGGGAAGGATTTTACTGTAAGCCTAGTTCCCTTTGAATTAAATTATCCTTAAATGGCTAAGGTTTAGCAATGTGATTTCTTAAGCAGCGGAGAGAACTGAAATGGCTATTTGCTGGTTCTTTTCAGGTAGCTTGTGGAGTGAGAGGAAAACTGAATCCTCCTTGTAATGCTGTTGGCCACGTTGACAGAATAATCCTAGGGATTTCTCATATGTATCAACGTCCAGCTTGGAGAAGATCAGAGGTGCAAATTGTTTGTCCTGCTACTGCTTATAAATTGATCTAGACTCTGCTATGGTCACACATTATGAACTAACGATGCAGGCTTGCACCCCGAATTCCCCATTTGAGGGACCTTTCCGAGACGATGCCCCATCTTGGTGCCTCGCACCTTTTGAACCTGAAGGAATCATAAGGTTTGTTTGTTTTGAATTTTATCTGATACACTAATTTAACACTCCATAATTCCACAAGACTTTCACATTCAAGAATTACATGAAGATATTAGAAAATTAACAATTTCGTTATACTGCTCAAAACTCAGAAGTTAGGGACTCTTTTTCTAGCTAATGCTGGCTACAGTATTGGACTATTAGTAATCCATAGACCTAATTAGGGATGGCAACAGGTCAGGGGCTGACTGGATTGTGGCCCGACCCCTAGCCCAATGGGCCAAGGGTGGCCTGAACTTTAGAAAAAAATATAAAGTCAGGCTAAGCCTGTTCAGCCTGTTAAAAAAACGATGTCGTTTTGTACCTTCCTATAGGGCATAGGGCCTAGACAGCCCCAGCCCCTAGCCTGACGGGTCACAGGGGGGCCAAGAGAGCCTAGCTCGACTTTATATTTTCAAAAAAAATTGAAAAATGATGTCATTTTGTACTTTCCATCGAGCGCTCGGCTCGTGGCCCGGGCAAGCCAAGCAATCTCAACTCATGGCTTAGTCAACTCAAGCCAAAGTCGGTTTGGGTCGGGCCACATTTTCCATCTTTAGACCCAATCCCATGGTAAACTAAACTGAACGATGTTGACACTTCATCCTCCAGCGCTATACTTCTTCTGTAGAGATATGGTCCCCGATGTTTAGCTTATATTCCTTCTCTTCATTCTTCGTGGAACATTTTCTCCAACCTTGTCTACGAGACTGATTTTCTGGATAATTTTGTTCCACTTCAGAAAAATAATTCCTAAAAGACTCTTGTTCTCCGCTCCCAACCGTTGTATGAAAACCTACACCACTTCTTTACTTACCCTTTTCACATTTACGCTCCAAAATAGCTACAACCAAATATGCAACATTTGGTAAGGGCGATGAAATTGACTCCGCTCGATTCTCGTGTTGCTTAAACTCAAAAACATAAACCATAAGATGATTTTGAGATAATTATGGTAACTCTACTCCAAAGGCAACCTTCCAATGCATGTAATCTTAAAAGGACCAAAATATAAAAGAACTAGCTTATAGTTCTTCCTTATTTGCAAATTATATTACTTATACTGAACTCTCTCACAGTTCTCTTACTATCAATTGCCTGTTTCATCCTATTCGAAGCATAAGTCATATGAAATTGCACAAGTTGCAGAGCCTTTTCTCTATCCTGTAAAGCTTGATCAACAACTACCAACTTGTTATATTTAACAAAATATGATATATCTAGTAGTGGTGTATAACTACTATATAAAACTTCAAATGGGATCACTTGAATGACTAAATGAAATTTTGTATTGCTTCACCATTTCATTAGGAAGTCAGCAGTCATGCATATCAAGTGTGTCTTCAAGGTTCTATCTATTTAAGACTTTTGTTTATCCATCTATTTGAAAGGCTGCCTCAATGTACAAGGTTCCTCACTTTGCGAGGATCAGAAGTCAATCTATTATTGTCATCATAATTGAATTTCCCTCGAACTTAAGTAAATTTTAGTGAAATTTATGGTAATATTAGTTCAAAATTAGTTTGATACATCGGATGATTGCGACAAATCAAGAGAGATTAAAATTTTATATTTACTTCTTTCACATATATCACATTTCTTAATAGATCCCCTCACATTTTTTTATATGTTCTTCCAATGAAATAAGTCTACAACTTTTTTAATATTCCCAAAAACCACAAGTGACTTCTGATAGACCTTTCATAAAGCTTTAAAATATTATCCAATATCAAAACAATCTTTCCTTCCAAGTTAACAATTCATTTTTGCTATAGAAGTTACTTCTTTTAGATGAACACTCTTGCATATTTTTCAACAAACTCATTATTGAAGGTTTATTTGCTTTCTTTACTTCTTTACAATAAATTTGAGCTCACATGAGAGATTATAATCACATATAAATCACAATTTTACTTTGGATAAGACATCCGCCGAGCCATATGGTTGCTTTAGAGGAGTGAGTGAAAGATGAGGTAAGAGAGAGAGGAGGAGGAAAGGAAGATAGGAAAAATAGATAGAAAAGAGAGGGAGAATAAGAGAAAAGGAGAAGGGGAAATGATTCAGGTAATAGTTCTCTATTTTGTTAATGGCTTCAAGGATACATTTATAGTAATTCTTATAAGAGAATCTCACTAATTGGTTGGCTAAAAACCTATAACAAACATATAGCTAACTATTTATAGGAAATCTCCATATCTAGTTAGAGCATTCTTGAGGCACTCCTTCTAACTATCATAAAAATCGGTTGTGTTGTAACACCATTTGTTGGTCCTACTAGGCTACTGACTGCATCATTTGCCCCTGTGTTCAAAGTGTCCTTATCCTCAAGGATGAAGTGAGGAAAATCCTTCTAAAATTCAATAGAGGGTTTCTATGTGACATCTACGTTAGTTTGTCCCTTCCATTATATAAGCATTTTCTAGATAGGGCAGCCTTGTTAGATCACTTATTGTGGCGAAGCACTCGGTGAGCAGTGAGAAGAGGTTAAGCTCGAAAATTTCCTGAGGTAAGGAGCAGTGTTGAGTGGAGGTATCTCCTCGACGTAGTTTTAGCTTTGATATGTGAAAGACATTATGGATGCGAGCTGATGCAGGTAAAACCAAATGATACGCATTATTGTCATTGCAAGCAAGGATTTGAAAAGGCTATAGAAGTGCTAAACCAATTTGTTTGATTGACGATATGCTAGAGTGGAATTTTGGTAAGGCTGTAACTAGATGAAAAACCAGTCTCCTTTGAAAAATTTATATCTTGGCGTCCTATATTAGCTTGGTTTCTCATGTGATTCTAGGCCTGAATCAAGTTGTCACGAAGCTGTTTAAGAGTGCCAGTGTGATTTTGTAGTAAATCATCTACAAGAGCTATCGACGACGAACCAGTTTCATAGTTAAGAACAAATGGTGGAGTTCTCCTATAGACGACCTCAAATGGAGTCATTTTTATAGCAGAATGCCAAGAAGAATTGTAGTGTCATTCAGCTAGATGGAGATAACTGAGCCACTACTTAGGATCATCAGACGTAAAGGAACTTAGATAATCCTCTATACATCTATTGAGCACCTCTCTTTCTCCGACACCTCTATTTGGCCATCGGATTGTGGATGATAGGCACTATTAAAGGAGAGCGTGGTGCCTAGAACTTTGAAAAGTTCTTGCCAAAATGTGCTCATGAATAACGAATCTTTGTCCGAAACAATATTAGAAAGCAGTCTATGTAGCCGAACAATTTCGTGAGCAAAGAGATCCACTACTAAGGGCGCTGTGAAATTGTAACTTAAAGCAAGGAAGTGGGCATGTTTAATTAATCGATTTACAACCACAAGAATTGTGGATTTTTTGCCCAAAAGAGGAAGATTGGTAATGAAATTCATTGTTAGAAGGTCCCATATCTTACCTAGTCTAGGTAAAGATTGTAAAAGGCCTTGGGAAGTAGAATTAAATAGCTTGATCTCCTGGCAGGTAGTGCAGCAAGCTACATAGTTGAATACTATTTGTTTCATATGAGGCCAATAAAATGTGGCAGCGATTTGCACTAAGGTTCATTACATGCCTGCATGACGTCCAAGAGGTGAGTTGTGATATTCCATCAAAATTAATGGGTGGATGGCAGATTCAGGTGGCACCCATACTCGTCCTTTAAAAAGTAGAAGGCCATTTTTGATAGTAAAGTGTGAGTGATCTCTTGGATTATTCTGAATGTTTTGGAGGAGTTGAGCTGATAGAGCATGTTTTTGATAGAATTGACATAGAGCTTGCCATAATGCCATAACTGATTTATACACCGCTTATAATGCATGAATAAAAATAGGAGAAACTTACGATAATGAATCGGTAGGGCCATTTTTAGTCCTGTGATTGTATACAATATCAAATCAAAGCCTAACAATTTTGTTAGCCAGCGTTGTTGTTTTAGAGTTTGGACGATTTAGTTGAAAAGGGATTTTATACTTTGATGGTCCGTTTGAATGATAAATTGTCTTTCTAG
>JAOQMS010000006.1:20401513-20416923 GCA_027563885.1 Erythroxylum longipes
CAGAGGCAAGGAAAAACACAGACGAAGTGTATCGTCTGTGCTGACGTCACAATACAGAGGCAAGGAAAAACACAGACAAAAGGAATCGTCTGTGATGACGTTAGAACACAGACGATAAAACACAGACGACACGTCAGTACATAGACGACATGTCATCACACAGACGACACATCATCACACAGACGAAAGGAATCGTCTGTGATGATGTCAGAACACAGACAATAAAACACAGACAATCGAGGTGGTCAACCCAGAAGATAAAAGTCAACTATAGACAATAGAACCCAGACGAAAAAAAACACAGAAGATAGGCCAAACACAGAAGAAGGAGTGTTCATATGTAAATTTTGGACTCACCAACGCTATTCCTTGATATATTTAGGCTTGAATGGAGACAAGCAAAAAAAAAAGGGTTAAATTGGAATGCAAGTGTTTGTGTAAGATGTCTGGTATTCGAATGGGATCGTCGGGCTCCGACAACGGGGTCTGAAAATAAAAATATTAGCCACTGAGCTTACCAGCTCACCCCATCATTTTCCATTCTTCAGGTACAGACAAAGCAGATCATTGAACCTTACAAACTTCGGCGGACTTCAAGAATTTCTATTTCTTTTATAACTAAGCTAGTTCAGAAACTTTTAGTACTTTAGAAGCATATCAAGCATGAGCATTTGTGTTATATTTTTGAATTATGCTACTGTTTTGACTCTTAATATGTAATTGAAGTTATGTATAAATGTTATGTTGATTGAGAAATGAAGTTTTGTTTTATTTGAGAAATGGCAGTAAGAGGTGAATAAATTTCTCTTTTGTATATGTGCAGAATTTTCTTCTTTGTTGGGTTGTAATTGGTGTTTGGAAATGAAATGGTATGCTGTTGTAAGGTTTTTGGATAAATTCTTCTTAAGTAAATTATTGGGTTGGGAGTCTATTCTATTAAGAGTCTTATGTGTATGGATTATGTTTGTTGGATTCGGGTCTTTTGATATAGGTAGTAGTTTTTATAGATAGTAGAAAGGAAAAGGGGGATTAAAAAATGTGTTATGAAACTTCAATGAATAAACTGTATTGATCTAGGCATAATTTAACAAAGTCATCTTCATAAAAGTTGTAGACCATTCTTTTAGCTTTCTAATGAAATAAAGTTTGAAATTTTTGGACTTTAGGATTGAAAGTTATGAAGATTAGAAGTAGGTGTGCAAAAGTAGCACTATTCATCGAATTGCACGATCGTGCAAATGCCATTTGTTGGAAGCTCGCAATCATGCACAAGCACGACTGCAACTTCTGGTTGTCACACCCGTGACTCTTTGTTGTCACGACCGTGACATTCTCTTTTTTTAATATTTGTTTATGTATTTTTTTAACTCCCAACTGTGACTCATGTTTATTTTATTTCACTTTTATTTTTACTATTATTTTCCAAAATTTCCCAATTTTGGCACTTAGTTGCCACAAAATAAGAATCAAGACTCGGGGCTAACATCTTTGGTATCAGAGCCCATGGTTTCTAAGGATTCCTAGGCTTAGAATATGTTATACTATGAAATAAATGATTTGTGATAAAGTGTTTGTATTGCTTGCATTGTTGAGTTTATTGATTGCATTAAGTGACATGTATAGCACGCATACATTTAGGAAATAAGATTAAAAGGAAAAATAAGATAAAAGATAATGTATTATTAAAGGAGTAAAATGCCACCTCGTGGAAGAACACGAGAAGTTTTGCAAGGATCTGCTGCATCTGATTCCCCACTATTAGAGAAGGGTACTGATGGTTATAGAATCCCAGTAATTGCAACCGCATGAGTCATATGTATGAACTTTCGTTAAGAGTTTGAGCTATTAGAAATAATGAGAAGAATGGTGATTTGTCATAATGTAAGACAAGGAAAGTTTGAGGATATCTATAAATAAGAAATACTACGTAGTAAGATATGTTAGACATAGATTCAGTATTTGTGGTTATGTCAGCAAATATAGTAATGGAATTTTGTTGTAGATATGTACTTGAATTGATATGGATGTGAATATATTTTCATAAATTGACTGAGAAAGAAATAGAGACATAGGTAGAAATGACAAGATTTAAAGTGTAAAAGCAAAGTAGAATTGAAAGGTAGAACTTAGAATTTAAAATGATTGTTTAATTAATGTGATAAGAGTTATGATCTGGTATAAGATTGTGTTAGTAGATTTGAGATCAGAATTTGAAGATGGTTATGTGTCTATAATTCTGAATTGATTAAGAACGTATGTATGGAAGATGAAATAAATGATAGTGATATATGTAGAAGTTCTCAAGGTTATGTTGACCAGTTATTATGAGTGCATATCTGATAATGTGGTTACATTGGTGCATAGTGTGATTGAGCAGATATGAAATCTATATTTGGATATGGTATAGGAAGTAATCTATGATCCCTATAGTTAAAATCATGAGATGAATCAGAGTAACACAATGGAAGTATAGGATTAGGTGGTTATGTTAAAAAGGTAACCACTATGGAGAAGTAACTTTTGAATAGTCGTAGATTATTCAGAGGTTGTTCATAATCAATTGCGATTGAAATATCATTAGCATGAAATATTAATTGGTGACCTATCGAAAATACATTTCTATATAAGATGTAATGATCTTGATGGTACATACTAAAATATAAGAGTAAATGAATATGTCTCTTGTTTCATTGAGCTTTATTATAAAGAATATTATGATCATGTAAAGTGTGACAGTAATTGATTTTATTGAAATATTATGAACAATAGAAATTGATCTTATTGAGGTATTAAGAATGGCTGAAACAACAATGATAAATATAATTGATTGATAAAGATTATGGAAACAGTGTAGATGATTAAGGTGAGAAACCTTTTTGTGATAGAGATGTTTTATCCAATCATATAGCGTAAATTTAATGTTCCATTTCTAGGAATGAATGACTATTAAACAAATCAAAAGTGACTATTGGAGTTAGTTAGAAATAGGACTCAGGCATAAAAAGTTGAATATGCTATAGAGAGTGCATGAATTTTGTTTAATGTAAAGTAGCCTACCTATATTATTAGGTTCATGAATTTGAGGTGATGTTGTTATTATTGTTAAAGGAACTTAGGTCTGATAAAATTGAAATGTGAAAGGGATTGTATATGATAAATGTGAGAGAATGATGGCATATGATGTGAAAAATGATCTGTAGTAGAATATGCGCGACTCTAGAAAAACAGAAGAGTTAAGTGGATCAATGCTGAAGAGATATGGAATAGCAAGTAGAAGATAAAAGTGTTTTGAGAGTATCGTATCGCCTTGACAAGTTGTGTTGCAGTTCAGTAAAAAGGGTAGTGAAATTGCAAGAAACTTGAGATATATTGAGGAACCAGTTAAGATAGTAGGGTATTTGAATAAGCAACTAAATTGAGTGATTCTTCTGGATAGAGTCATTTGGAAGAAATCATTCGAGTGAAGAAGCTACTTGGGAGACTGAGGAAAACATAAGATAACACTACCCCCATTTGTTTGATCACTTAGGTAAGAATTTCAAGGACAAAATTCTTTAAGGGGGGAATTGTTGGACCTCGAACTTTTCTTGGAAGTTAGAATTATTAAATGAGAATTTGTTGGCATTTAGTCATGAGTAAAAATCAAAATTCTTGAATTAGAAATTTTTGGAGTTTATTTATAAATATTTTTAATTACATATGGTTGCGTGGATTAAATGGAAGTGTTAGAATTAAGTTAAGGAGTTAGAAGGTATTAAGTAAATATGGAAGAGTAAGTTTGGAAGATTAGAGTTTGTTTTAAATTAATAAGAGAAGAACAAATCAAGGGTGCGTGAGTGAAGTGTTGGAAAAAAATATTAAGAAGAAAGAAAGAGATGTGTTCATGAGGTTAAGAAAGAAAGAAAAGAAGAACCTAGAAGAAACTAGAGAAAGAAAAAGAAGAGAGTCGTGTAACAACAAGAGCAAATGGAGAGATGTGTTTGAGAGGTTAAGAAAAGAAGGTCAAGAAAGTCGTGTAAGAAAGAAAGAAAGAGAGAAGTCGTAGAAGGACCTAGAAGAAGAGAAGGAGAAACCGAAGTATATAAATAAGAAGAAGGAAGTAGCAAGAGGAGAGACGAACTTAAGTTTGAAGTTATATGTAAATAGGTGAGTAATATGTTTATAGTTTTTGTGATGATGGGCTGTACTATTTGATTTTATGTATATAAATGCTTATATTGAATCATTGTGAATGTGGGAAAAATGTTCTGTGAATTTAATATCATGTTTGCTTTGTAAGAATTCTACTGCTTTGGTGTTAATGAAAAACAGAAAATTTAAGAAGCATGAAAATATGAATATGATATGAAATATGTAAGCATTGGAAAGCTGCTTGTGTGGGTAAGAGAGATACCATTATATTCATCACATGCACGTTGACCTAAAGCCTTCTCCTGGCTGCCTACTGATGGCACACAAGCTTCAAAAACTGGACTCATTCTGTTCATGGTGTAAACTTCGATTTCGCTATTCTATTTTATGGGATTCTCTCAAGCCATTATGTTTGTGCATTGCATCTTGAATTGTTGAACATAGAGCATAATTGAGTGTTATGGTTTGATTATTAAATGAACATATGATCTAATTTATTGATACTATATTCTTGACTATGTGAATTCTCAGAATTAAGAAATTATGGATAATATAATCTGATTAGACTAAAATGCAATGAATATATATATCGATATATATATGTGTGTGTGTACGGCTCGTTATCGCTGGCTATAAATGTATTCGCCATTGAGCTTAGCAGCTTAGCCCATCATTTTCCACTCTTTAGGTACAGACAAAGCAGATCATTGAACCTTACAAACTTCAACTGACTTCAAGAATTTCTATTTCTTTTGTAACTAAGTTAGTTCATAAACTTTTGGTACTTAAGCATATCAAGTATGAGCATTCATGTTGTATTTTTGGATTATGCTACTGTTTTGACTCTTAATATGTAATCGAAATTATGTATAAACGTTATGTTGATTGAAAAATGAAATTCTATTTTGTTTGAGAAATGGCAGTAAAAGGTGAAGAAATTTCTCTTTTGTATATGTGCAGAATTTTCTTCTTTGTTGGGGTTGTAATTGGTGTTTGGAAATGAAATGGTATGTTGTTGTAAGGTTTTTGGATAAATTCTTCTTAAGTAAATTGTTGGGTTGGGAGTCTGTTCTGTTAGGAGTCTTATGTGTATGGATTGTGTTTGTTGGATTCGGGTCTTTTGATATAAGCAGTAGTTTTTATAGATAGCAGAAAGGAAAAAGGGGATAAAAAAATGTGTTCTGAAACTTCAATGAATAAACTATATTGATCTAGGTAGAATTTGACAAAGTTGTCTTCATAAAAGTTGTAGATCATTCTTTTAGCTTTGTAACGACATAAAGTTTGAAATTTTTGGACTTCAAGATTGAAAGTTATGAAGATTAGAAGTGGGTGTGGAAAAGCTGTTCATCGAATTGTACTTTTATTTTTACTATTATTTTCCAAAATTTCTCAATTTTAGCACTTAGTCGCTACGAAATAAGAACCAAGACCCGGGGCCAATATTTAAGGGGATTTCTTTAAAGAAAAATGCAGGATATACACACATACATATTTTTTCTTTCTTATATTCTTTTGAACTTGTTATGTTTATTTCATTTTCTATGTTTATGAACTAAGCTATTTAATACTTAGGTAGGATGAACCCTAAATTGGGATGAATGCTCTGATTTCATCCTTTCCTTGATGCAATTTGCTTAATTGATTCATTGAAATTCAATTATGCATTTCTATTCTTGAATTGATATGTCTGAAATATTAGTTTAATGTTTGATTTCATATGATTGAGATTGAAAAATTCTTTTGTATGAATAAATTTATCATAATTGGAAGGAGTTGCATACAAACCTAGAGATAAATCGACATAAATCTTCTAAGTTATGGTCAAACTTAATAAACAAATTCATGAACCAAAACTTGCATTTTTAAGGGTTTTAACCCAAAAAAAGTTTTAGTTAATCAATTAAAAATTAATTGTTAATATTCTTGAGAAAAATATTAATATAAGACAAAAATTTTCACTGTCCAATAACTAATAATTAAGTTACATTATAAAGAGATTAATATTTTAGATATCTTGTAGGGATTCATTACCTAAGTACTCGTTATTTATTATTGGATTAATCTTTTTGATATATTTGTCTTGATTCATTATTGTGTCAAGTTTAATTTTAATTCAGTTTTATATTGAATCATCATCTTATTCGAGGATTAGATAATAGAAAAGAGGTCACTACTAATACTTGTAATTCTCGTAATTTGATCCATACTTACTAGTGCTAACTACAGTTATATTGTGCACTTGTGATTTAAAATTACATCAATCAATTAATCACACGGAGCAACGTGGTATTATATTTTGAATTCTTCACTTAACTCTAAATTGACTCAAATCTTCTCCAAATTAATTAATTTTCCTTTTTAAGGTTGAAATAAGACCAAAATAATATAATTCATTTTAAGCATCAAATCCAATGAAATCATTAATTTAAAAATATAATTCTCTAAAAATCATGCTAAAAATATAATCCATTTAACATATATAATGTCTATTGTAAATAATAATGCTAATGAAGTGGTTGTATAATAAGCTATTTTGTCCTATGTCTTTTTATTTTGTTTTGTTTATCCATTATACTTTCCAAACTACATTTTGCATATTAGTTATGTTATTTTATTTTACATTCAATACTTGTTTAATTTCATTTTTGATTTTAATACTCAGTAATCTGTACTATTCCTTTGTTAATATTAATGCAAAGAATTTTCCTTCCATCTTGACTATTCATTTACCTTCTAATTTCCATTATGGTTATCATTGGTCCATTAAGGATAATGTATAATCTAGATACGAGTAGGAATTTCTTTAATTTTAGTTTGAGCTTATTTTTGAAGTAAATTCATCTAATTGCATTCACCTTAATACATAACCATTTTGAGAAGTTAAAAAATGAAAGAAAGGTGATTTAGGCGATGTATTAGAAGTAGACCATAACTAACATAGAAAGGACTTTGAGAAAGTCAAATGGTATAGCTACATGGTAGCAATTAGATATGAAAAACAAGCCTTCAACTACTCCAATAGCTCTCAAGGTAACTCTTTTAATTGTTCTTCTTCTGTGTAATTTGTTAGCTCCATTCCTCGTTCAATTTCCCATGAGCAAGCATATCTTCTCACTAAACCTTTCGTTAGAATAGATATTAAGAAAACTCTTTTTAGCTTAGATGCTAAAAAAACTCTAGGACTGTATGGACTAAATGCATATTTCTATTATATGTATTGGAATCTAGTTAGGAGTATAGTCTCTAATTTTGTTATGGAACTTTTTCAATGGGTGAAATCATAACCCTTCATCCTTGTAAGATTAAGAACCAATTTCCTACAACAATGTATATACATGATAATCTTAAATATGCTTGCCACAAAGTTGAAGATGACTCAAATCTATAGGCAATCATAAACAAAGAGCTTTTATTCGAGTGTACATCATAGGTGATAACATGTTATTGGCTTGGGAGTTTTTTAAAATTATCATAAGGAGGAGATGAAAATTTGCTCCTTAAATTAACTTCCATAAATCTTTTAACTCTATAACCTAGAACATTCTCTTCAACAATTTAGAATCTTTTGGATTCTTATATAAGTTCATTAAGTGTTCGGAGCAATATGTCATTAGTTTTTTTTATAATATCTTAATATTAGTGAACCAACTCATATGTTTAATAGAGTAAAAAGGTTAAGGCAAGGAAACTCCTTATTTCTTTATCACTTTACCATCTTCATTGAGGACCTCATAAGGCTAATAGAAAAATATATTAAATATGGAGGAAAATCTAAATTCCACTAAAAATGAAAAGTTATCATTTGTAAATGACTTGTTACAACTTATTGGTGTTGATAAATTTGGTCAAAACCCTTATAAAATCCTTGTAAGTCTTTAGTGGATCATTTGGGCTCTCAATCAAGTCAAATAAAAGATGTCTTTATATATCAACTAGAAAACCTAAGATAGTAGACAAATTATCCTAACCCATATGACTCAATCTTCAGTAAACTCCTTTTAAGCACCTCGGCATTCTCACAACTACCAAGAGACTTACATTCAAGAATTGCCAATCTATACGTAATTTAATAATTACATTTAAGAATTGCCAATCTCTATTCAATTTAATACTTAAAATTTTTTTATCATATGTAGGCTTGATCATGTAAGTGTTAAATAGTCCTCATGTGTATTAGAGCTACCATCTTTTTCTACCTCTTAACTTGACAAACTCCATTAAAAAAATACTAAAGAACTTTTTATAGACATATGAGATAAATAATGCAATACAATTCAAGGTAAACTAAATTGTTTTAGGCATAACCTCAACTGGGGCTGTAAACAAAATGATTCATGCTAAAAGAATATGGATTTAGTAAGTGCATATCCAATTCCTAAAATAGAATAACTTTTGGAAGGTAAAGTCAAATTCTAACATATCTTGAACTTTTAAACAAATATTAAGCATGATGAACATCCTAATCTATGAGATAAAAGTACACTAGGGAATGACGAAGAAACTTGGTTTTAGTATGATAATTGGAACAACCAAAGCCCTCTCCATAGGATTCCAAAATTCAACACCTTGAAGCACATTTTTCTTGAACGTGTCAAGGTAAAGATTATCATTCCAGGTGAAAACTAAAGATGTGATCTCGAAAGACTAACCTCCATCGTGAACAATTTATCTAGCTACAATCCTAATCCATAAGTAAAAGATACAATCATTTTCCTAAGGCATAATTTTAGAACATTCACAAATAAATCTTGCTTAGTGGCCTTCTTAAATATTCACCAAATAGTTACAAGGAAGAGGCTAGTATAGTTGAACAAGAATATTCTAAAAGCACGTTTTATCCTTGAATTAGTAACCAAACTAAGGATAACAAAAATAAATAGGATTAAAAGTAGCAGTTTTGACAACCTTGTCGTAAACTATGTAATTAGGAAGATGAAACTTTTTCAAATGCCACTTGTCTTTAATGCTTTGAAAATAATTCCTAAATTTATCCAACTAGCATTATGAAAAAGATGAATGGTTGGAAGTAGTTTCTGGGCATGAAAGTCTCCTTATCACAAAAAAATAAAAAATTTAAACTAACCATCAACATCATCATTTATGCCTTAAGAAGAGAAAAACCATAGAATTTTCAAAATTGAGAATTATGATACTCAAGCACAAAGTCATGACACCTTTAATAGGATTAGAGAGCTTATTTTAACCAAGGTAATTAACAAAAACATTAGTGGATTAGGATTTCTAGCGTATATGCCCCTAGTACTAGCCATTGTTGTCTCATAGATATATTACAAGAGATATCTCAACTGCATATCTTTAAACACATTAAGGAAATATTTATGGTAGTAATTGCAACTTGTCTTTAAGCAATTTGGAAAGAGAGAAACAATTGAAGGTTTGCAGGGAAATCTAACAACCTAGTCACACTTATTGGACTCACTACTGCAAGGGAACAACTAATAATAAACCAATTGGGGTAACATTATAGCAGAGGACTGGCTCTCTCATGGAGAGTATAGTTTTCATTGCTTATCCAAAGATTATGGACTTTCATCAGTGTGTTCACTCTATTTGGGATACAGTAAAGAGAATAGTTCACCCTATGTAACGCTATTCTGCCTAAGCAACTCAAGCAAATTTTCGCAATAATCAACTTAAGAAAGAGAGGAACTAAGATTTTAGAAGGAATCTGACTCACCTGTAGATATCCAAGAGCATCTTGGTGCACCTCCTCCAGTCTCCTGATATTCAAGTTGAAGTTATTATCTTTAAAGAGATTCACATCAATCCACATCAACTGATCTAACAGCCTCACTTATAGAGGTCCAAGAAGGAAGCACCTCGACGTCCCTGCTCTAGTTCCCTGCTATTCAAGATGAAGTTTGTAACTCTTAGGAGATTCGTAGAAATCCACAGAAACTGATCTCTTACCTGAGCTAAATGAGTTCTTCTAGCCTAGAGTTGGATTGTAACCTTCGCATCGCCATTGACGCATCGCAGCGTCCAAAGACATCTACCTTAGTTAAGTAATCGTTTGAAGATATGATAAAGGTTGGGAGGGGTTTACCTAGTTACTGATACAATGTCACCTTAGCAGTATTCAATTGGTCCAACGTCGTTGTTTTCTCCAATGTTTTATATTGTTTTAACTACGTCGTTTTGATTATCGCATGAGAGAGTCCCTTTCCAACGCCATATACTAAATATCTTTTCCTATTCAATGAATTTTTAAATTCTAAAAAAATACATTAGTGAAGGCATGGTTGCTTAATGGAGCTTTCTGAGGCTCCTAATGTTGTAGGATCCTTTTCTTTCTTAATTTTTTTCTACTTTGTTTGTTTCGTGATTGATTTAGGCTTTCCTTATCCCTCTTTTGCTATAGCTGACTCTTTCTCACCTTCTAAGGGGATTTTGCAATAGAACCTCCTATTTACAATTATTCTCTTGTTATTTAATATTCCATAATAAGTTTTCAATGAGAACCTCATTATAATTTAGGGAAATGGAAAGTACATTGAATTAGGGATCTAAAAATACAAAAAAGTGGAAAGCAAACCCTAAAGTTTTTAACCCTAAAGTTTTTAACTTCAATGATTCCAAATCAACCCACAAGCGAATCGAAGTAGATTAAACTTCGCGATCTACAAATCAATGCAATCAGGTTACAAGATTGAAGAGAAAGAACAAGAAAACTCAAGGAAAAAAAAATCAAGGCAACATTTACACTGAAGAACCAGCCCATTATTGTTGGAAAACCCCTTTAGCAAACTAAGGAAAGGGACCTACAACTGACACACTAGGAAAAAACAAAAAGCTACCTCAGAAAAAGAAATTATGGGAGACACACACAATATGCAAAAGAGGACCTAAAACAAAAGCTATCTCAGAAAAAGAAATTATCGGATACACACACAATATACAAAAAAGGGCTTAAAACAAAATGCTACACGAGGGAAAGAAATTATGGGATACACACACAATATGCGAAAAAAGACCTACCTTATTTTCTTATTTTCAGCATATTAACGAATTATACATGGTATAGGGTTTAATAATATAGATCTTCTTTGATATACTTTATCAATTATGATTATTTTATTTGAAAATTTTATAAAAATATTACATTTGATGATTTTTATTTTGTTGAAATCTGGTCAATGCTTAACACTATATTCAAAATAATAATGCCATTGAATATCATTTCATTGTAATACTAGATACTTAAGCACTTTTATAAGAACGAATGTAATCATAATAGAATTTTCTATGACATAAGTCAATCACAAACTGTACCACAAAACAAAACCTATGACAAATCACTCAATACCAATGAACAAAATATATCAATATATGTAGACGGTAATGATTGATTTTTAATTAACATTATCTGACAATTAAAAGATAAGTACACTGTAGAAATAACTTTTATGGAAGAAATATACTCCTATGGTCTATTGCAACTCATGTATAGGGAAGAACTGTAGAAAACTGCGACAAAACATTCATGCGATCTTTACTTTTCACGTTTGAGCCACCCGCACCTTAAAACAACTCGACAATAAGAAAATCAAAACGAAATATGAGCTGAGCCCAGATAATCAAATATTTAACTAGGCAATCCAGGAATAAGAAAATATAAATATAAATATAAACATACTCGCTCGACGGGTCTTATGTAGGCTGTAGCCTCCACCCCATTATAATCTCAGCCGTCCATGGCCCCCGGTTCGGACAGCGGTTTTTAGACTCAAAGCTGTTGAATCCAACGGCACAAAATTGGCTCCGTGCGGAACGATAGATATTGAGAGAGAGATCAGGAAAAACAGAAGAAACAGAGAGAGACAGGGAGAGGAGGAAGAGGAGGAGGAGGAGGAGAATAAAGAAAATTTCGATCCAAACCTTCCAGGAAAACAAGAAATAAAAGAGAGGAAATCACCTTCCATTTTATATGCTTATATAAGTTCCCTTGCTGCTATAAATGATTATGTTAGATTTGATTTAATTTAGCTAATTTATGTTAAAGACAAGCTAGTTTGAATTCAGAGGGGGAAAAAAGAAAAGAGGAGATCAATCGCTCTGTGTTGCCTTTTTTATTGGGATTTGTCAGTGTTGGGGGATTGCTACTGTGTGATGGGGTTGGGAAACATCGACAACGATGCGGTTGTAGATGAAGCAGAAGTAGGTGGCGTAAGTGGTGGAGGAGGCGAATTCGGCAAGTCGTTTGGGTCGGTGTCGTGTTCGATTTGCTTCGAGGTGGTCACTGACAACGGGAATCGCTCGTGGGCCAAACTCCAATGTGGCCACCAATTCCATCTGGGTAAGTTGGGATTCCGATTCTACTTTTTATTTGTCCTTGTTTTCTTTTTTGTTTGGTTTCTTGAATTGATGTTTCGGCTGGGTATGTGGATATATGGGTATTGTTTAATTCTTGTTTGTTCATCCTATGAAATGAATGATGCTTTCATTACATTTTGACTTACTAGTTGGTCAACGATTTTCATCCGGGCTAAAAAGTTTCTTCCTTTTCTGTTTCCATATTTTGGGTGATTTGTTTTTTTGTCTGGTTTAATATTTATAATAAAAAATCCTGGTTGAATTTTGCAAGTTGCTATTTAGATTTGAATGTTCTCAAATTGTAGCTTCACATATACGTTGTGCTAGAGGGTGGGATTTTAGTGTTCAACTAAGGGCAAATTAGTTGTACATTCAACTGATTGTCAATTATATGAAGATTGTTTTATGAAATTACTGTTAGAAGGATTCAAGAGCCTTAATGTTGTGTGTCTTCAATTCTTTATTTTCTTAAAGGTGAGAAAATTGAACGAACAAGGTTCTGCTTATTCAAACTCCTATCCTGTTGAAACACTCTAATGGAACTAGCATACTAGCATCCTCTATGATGATCTGATGTTGCTGGTTATGCGTGTGAAGCAACTGCTCATCAATTTGCATTAGATTTTATTGTCAGCGAGCCGTGATTTCTTCTCACCATTTACTTTTGGGTTGTAGTGACAGGTAGGTACATTGTCATGCATCATAGGGACCTGAAGACATCTTTGATATATTGTATTGGTATACATGCAGTTTGAATGTCTTGGTATACACGCAAATACCACTAAAGATGATATTGGACATTTTTGGCCGCTGTTTGGATGTTAGTCACTTTATAGACCCTAAGTATTTGATTGTGAAATTGAAAAAATAGCATATGAATAATATTCTTAAATATCTTTTATTAAGGTATTGTAATATATTTTGTGTCACCCATCCTTTAAAGCTTCAACAAAACTTTGATTCATTCAATGAAAATGGGCATGGTGTGTGCTTCTCATTTCAGCAATACACAGCCCTTTTAAATGAATATGCCCTTCTCATTGCAGCAATACATTGCTGTTTTTAATAAATAACATATAATGTTCTATCCTCAGAGGGTGGTGTCTAGTCTCAATCTGCATATTCTCATTTTAAGTACTACAGCTTGATTATAGTTTTTTCTGTGGTGTTCATTACAGATTGCATTGGGTCTGCCTTTAATGTGAAGGGTGCAATGCAATGCCCTAATTGTCGTAAAGTTGAAAAAGGTGAATGGAAGTATGCAAATGGTTGTCGTCCGCTGCCGGAGATTAGCCTGGATGACTGGGTCCATGATGAGGATCTTTATGATCTAAGCTACTCAGAAATGGTATGGAATTTAAAATAATGCTCTATATCTTTATTTTGATTTTTAACAGTGCATGTAAGTTTTCCTGGTTAATTGTCATGCATTGAGCTTCTTTCGTTTTGACCGGTATTTTTCTTCTTACCAAATATAACTTATGTCTTTGCTCTTGAGACTTAGACCGGAACATACTTGCAACTAAAACTTAATCAGAGGGTTTATAACAGGATCTGTGTTCTCACTTTATGGCTTTAGGACATTGCATCATTTCTTCTTTCCATGTACTACCTTTTTTATATGTATACATATCTGGTATATAAATGAGATAATCGGATGGGAAGTCATTGAGACTGCAAAGCTAGCAGCTGTGGCTTCCTTGTTCCCTTATGTGCATCATCTAGATTTGGATGTATATGCATTTATCTAGAGGTCAAGTATAGACTTTTTGACAGAATTTTGGTCCAGATGTGCCCATTGTACGATAGTAAATTTCTTTTAAAGTATCAAGACAGATTAGGGTTGTGAAAGTTTAGTCAAGTCAGAATGAAAAGTTGAAGATTTGGGGCTGAGTATGGGCTTGATGTGAGGAATGTCCAGAAACACTATCCACTTATCTTGGCTGATTTGAGGAACTTAAAACGTTTGAAAACTTGCCCTTCATGAGGACCAAATATAATGTTTCACTTCCCGCTAGAAACACTATCCTTGTATCTTGGCTGATTGGTACGTAGAATTGGCTTTAGAGAACTTATTTCATGCTGCAGCTTATAAGGATTTTCTATGTTAACAAAAGATATATGCTAGTTGAAATAAAAACTGGTTTTAGGTGCTAAAATTCAAGGCCTGCTACTGTTGGAGTTAACAGAGAACTTTACTTTTCTTTTGGAAATGCAAAATGGTGATATTTTTTCCCCTTATGAAGGCCTCTTCTCTCTCTCTCGTTTTCAAAGATTAGAAAGTAGGTTAAGTGAGAGGAGATGCAAGGACTTGGACCCTTTTTTGTAGGCCTTTTGGTCTGTGATACTTATGCAGCATGATATTTGCAAGTTTGTACTTCCGTAAGTAGTATATAGAAAATATTGCCAGTAACTCAATGCATGTTTCTGGCATTGGGAGTAAAAGAACATATCAATTTGTGAACAAATCTTTAGAAGTATGCACATTTGGTTTAGCAATGTGTTAGAAGAATTACATGTAGGTAGATGCTTCAATGACTGACCAATCCTTCACTCTTTTAGAATTGGAAATCTGCGATGAAGGACTATCATTTGTTTTTCAGGGTTGATGAGGATATTTATTGTGCTATTGGACTTGGTGACCGATGTGATAAAGACGCTGAATGTGGAGCACTAAAAGTTTCTTTAAGATGGTAGAAGTGGGACCCATATTCAAGTTTCAAATAGGAATCTCACTTTAGGTGGTGGATCAATAAGGGCTTCTATGCTAGTTAGTGAGGAAGTATGTAAATAGTCCAATAGCTTATTAACCATGGATTTACATATATACATATATATATATATATATATATATAGTCCAATAGCTTATTAACCATGGATTTACATATATGCTAGTTAGTGAGGAAGTATGTAAATAGTCCAATAGCTTATTAACCATGGAT
>JAOQMS010000006.1:20417023-20432063 GCA_027563885.1 Erythroxylum longipes
ATGTATATATGTAAATCCATGGTTAATAAGCTATTGGACTATTTACATACTTCCTCACTAACTAGCATAGAAGCCCTATATATATATATATATATATGTATATTGTAACACTCCATACCCGATAATGGAATCGGAATATTGAGTATTACTACATTCTTAAATACCTAAAATTACGAATTACAAAATTTTCTATTTAAATCCTTGTTATTCTAGCAAATATTATTCACTTTATAAAAATTTTGACAGAGTTTTCTCTATATTTACTTAAAACCTCCTACAAGAAACTTAAATACACTTCTCATTCATTTTACTCTACCATCCATCTCCATATCAAACTCCTTTGACAAAATAATTTGCCCATTCTCCAATACATTTCAACTCATCTTAATCAAATTTCATACATAAATTTAATATATAATTCACAATATAATTCTATAAGATCCTTCATTTCTTTAAGTGGACATGTCATAACCAAAAACAAAATATAATTCTATAGTACATCCACCTCAAAATCTTCCGCAATCCTTTATGTGACTCTAGTCTTTCTAGTAGATCCACTACAGCTTTGTTCTAATTTTCTTCAAAACCTCTGTGCAGAAAGAAAACCAACGGTAAGCTATAGGCTTAATGGTGTTCAAGCCATTTCATTTCGCATCCAATTCAATTCATTCATGCATAGCATATAATATTTTTCAAATATAACTATAAGTGGCCTCTCTACTTAGGTAGGGGTAAGGCTACATACTATTAGACCTCCTTAAACCCCGCGTTGGTGCGAGATTCAACTGGGTGTTGATGATGAAGAAATATCTTCATTTATTTCTAAGCATAAATAGGCATTAAAATTAAAATTTGAAATTTAAACATTATTTATTATATTAATTCATATCTAGTTACTACTTCCAATTGAGGTTCTTTAATTATTAGTTATGCATTTATATGTTTTTCTATGATTGCCCGAAGGAAAATTCAGCAAAATTGCACTGCCAAGTGGGATAATTGGGATTTTAAAATACGGGACCGAGTCCTCAGAACCATACAGTCCATTTGCATTATATATATATTATATTTACATATCAGGATTGAGCTCTCAGAGCCATGCGGCCCATAACACAAATTCAAATACGTACTTATGCAAGGGGGAAAGGTAGTTGCTTATGCTTCTAGGCAACTTAAGCCTCATGAAAGGAACTACCCGACCCATGATTTAGAGTTAGCAACCATAGTCTTTGCTTTGAAGATTTAAAGGCATTACTTATACGGAGAGAAATGTTATATTTTCACAAATCACAAAAGTCTTTATCTTTTGTATACATAGAAAAAGTTGAACTTAAGGCAAAGAAGATGGATAGAACTGATTAAAGATTATGGTTGCATCATTGACTATCATCCAGGCAAAGCAAATATAGTAGCCGATGCCCTTAGCAGGAAATCATTATCAGCTTTAAGAGCAACGAATTGTAGATTATTTGTGGACAATGATAGAGCCATTGTAGCTGAGTTGAGGCTCAAACCAAACTTGTTACAGCAAGTCAAGGAAGCACAGAAGCAAGATGAAAAGCTAGTTACCATTCTTAAACAAATTCAAGAGGGGAAGGATGGTGAATATGCAACCAAAGAGGATGGCTACTTGTATTACAAAGATAGAATCTGTGTTCCTAATGATGATGAGTTGAAAAAGAACATCATGAAGGAAGCCCATAGTAGTTCATATGTTGTGCACCCAGTAAGTACTAAAATATACCAAGACTTGAAGACACATTATTGGTGGCCAGGAATTAGGAGAGACATTGCAGATTATGTTACCAAGTGTCTTACATGCCAATAAGTAAAAGCAGAATATCAAGTTCCATCAAGGTTTCTTCAAGCAATATCTATACCAGAATGGAAATGAGACTGAATCACAATGGATTTTGTGGCTGGTTTGCCTCAAACTAGGAAGAAGCTTAATGCCGTATAGGTGATTATGGATAGATTGACGGAGTCAAATCATTTCTTGCCTGTCAGAATTGACTACCAACTCCCAAAGTATGCAGAATTGTACATCAATGAGATATTACGGTTGCATGGAGTACCATCTTTCATCATATCAGACTAGGATCCAAAATTCTCTTCAGGATTTTGGAAGAAATTACATGAGGCCTTGGGTACTAAGTTGAACTTTAGTACAACTTTTCATCCTGAAACGGATGGACAATAAGAAAGAGTGATTCAGTTGCTAGAAGATATGCTTAGGAGTTGTGTTATCGATTTTAAAGGAAGCTGGGACGAACACCTCCCATTGATTGAATTTGCATACAATAATAGCTATCAAGCAAGCATACAGATGACACCGTATGAGGCTCTTTATGGTAGAAAGTGTAGAACACCCTTACGCTAGACAAAACCCAGTGAAAACAAGATCGTGAGTCTAGAATTGATAAGGGAAAGCGAGGATAAGGTGAAGATTATAAAGGAAAGTTTGAAAGCTGCTTATGATCTCCAAAAATCATATGCAGATTTGAAGAGAAAGGACATTGAATATGCTGTTGGTGATAAGGTTTTTCGTGAAAGCTTCACCATGGAAGAAAGTGTTTCGATTTGGTAAGAAGGGAAAGTTGAGCCTTAGATTCATTGGTCCATATGAGATCATTAAGCGTGTGGGACCAATAGCCTACAAATTAGCATTGCCATAAGATTTGGAAAAGATTCACGATGTCTTCTATGTATCTATGTGAAGGAGATATCAGTGTGATCCATCACATAGTATAAAACTGGAAGATATTAAAATACAACCAATTCTAACTTATTGAGAGAAGCTAGTGAAAATTCTTGCAAGAGATACAAAACAGCAAAGGAACAAGACGGTTTTACTGGTGAAAGTACTATGGATGAATCACGACATCGAAGAAGCGCATGGGAATCGGAAGAAACCATGAGAAAGTCTTATCTACGGCTATTTGACATAGGTAAATTTTAAATTTCGAGGACGAAATTTTATTTTAGAGGGGAAGAAATGAAACGGCCCAAAAATTTCGGTTTCATAAATAGTACTTTTTGGGCCATGAATAGTGCATCCCGAGATGAATAGTGACACCCAGGATCCAAGCTGCACTATATTTGGCGTGGGATAGTATTATTCAAGGACAGTCTGAGGATCAAATTTGAGGTCAAAATGAGTTCATTTTGAGAGTTTGATCCAGAGTTGACCAGTGGTCAAAGTTTGACTCGAGAAAGGGGTAAAAATCAAACCCCTAAAATATTAATGAAAAATAAATGATATTAATTAAGGTATTTATGTGAGGTTGATATTTTTATGGGTATTATTTATTGAGAAGAAAAGAATTCATAAGTTTTAACAATGTTATTTTTTAACCGGTGGACTAAATAGGACCCGAATAATTTTTGACTATGAATTTTAAAATTATTCAGTGAAGATATTTTGCTGGGATTAAATCCAACTAATGGATTAAAATTGAAAGTTAATTTTGGATTTTGAAAAATAAAATAAAAGAGTGAAAGTTTGGTATTTCTTTTATCAAGTTTCCTTTTTATTAAAACTATTGGATTTTTTAAAAGGAAATTGTTAAGGGACCAAATTGCATTTTTGCCACCTATATATTCTCTTCTTTCCTCAAATCTGTCGAAAACAACCCTCCCTCTTCCTTTTCCACTTTTTTTCATTTTTTTTCCATTTTCAAGCCAAATTTTCCTATCTTTAACTCCTAAATCAACAATTAAACACTAAATCATCAACCTAGGGTCCCTAAAATCATCATAGCAACAAGAATTTTGAGAAAAAGATGAAAAAGTATATGAGTTTTCTTGATGAATAGTAACTGAATTTAACAAGGTAAGTCGATGGAGTTTTGGTTTCTTTTAGCTTATGATTTTAGTGTAGTTGCATGCATTAATGAATAAAATGCATGAAGTTGAATTTTTATGCAATTTTATGAAGATAAAGAAGAGGAATTGAAGGAGAGAGAGAAAACAAAAGAGAAGGAATAAGGAATTGATGGTGAAATTGAAGTTTATTGAAGCTTAATTTGAAGAATTGGACATCAATTTGGTACGTGCTCGTGCAATTTTATTTTTTTTCCTAAAAATTGCGTATTATGTAATTTATTGAGATAAAATTGGGGGTTTATGAAATTGATGTTAAAAATATTTAAGTGGATGCTAAATGTAGTATTATATGTGATTAATTTGGATTTTGGACTTATAATTTGTATTTTCCTTGATTGGCATAAATTATATTTGAATTTACAAAATTGATATCTATGTTATTTTGACTAATTAAGACTTTGTCTCTTCCCTCAAGAGCTAAATAAAAAAAATCGACTACGGATCTTAGTCGCATTGCTTATTCCTCCAACGGCTTTTTCTTAAATAGAAAGGGCATCGGAGTCGTTCACAAGAATTGACTATTCTATTTCGAAAGCTAGAAAGCAAGAAAGAGAAGTCCTTTAATTAAGCAAAAGTGATCAATGAAGACCCATAAGGATTGGCATAAAGCTATGGCATAATCAACCTCTAGCTTTGGATTTATTTAGAGTTCAGGAATCGCGTAAGTCCTTAAAGATTTTTTTTCAAAAAACCGAATTTCATGTATGAGCACCTTGCCTCTTTTGAGTCTATGTATTATGCTCTGAAACAGGATCAAAATTGGATTTGAAAAACCCATATAGGTGGACAGCCCGACAAATAGACATCTACAGGAATTAGCTTATCAACTCTCTAAATAGTACTATAAGAATTGGTACTGAACATCCCCCTGTAATTGTACATGCTCCCATAGCAATAACATATTTGGGTTTTAATTAGTTGAAATAACATGTATATCAAATTTCCAAATGCAAAAGTCCAAAATCCAAATTAATCACATATACTACTACATTTAGCATCCAATTAAATATTTTTAACATCAATTTCATAAATCCCCAATTTTATCTCAAGAACCCTAAATTACATAATACACAATTTTTAGGAAAAATAAAATTGCATGAACACATACCAAATTGATGTCTAATTCTTCAAATTAAGCTTCAGTAAATTTCAATTTCATGATCAGTTCCTTATTCCTTATCTTTCCCTTTCTCTCTCTTCTTCAATTCCTCTTCTTTATCTTCATAAAATTGCATAAAAATTCAATTTCATGCATTTTATTCATTAATGGCTGCAACTACCCTAAAATCATGTACTAAAAACAACCAAAACTCTATTATCTTATTAAATTCAGGTACTATTCATCAAGAAAATCCATCTACTTTTTCTTCATCTTTTTCTCAAAATTCTTGTTGATATGATGATTTTAGGAACTTTAGGTTGATGATTTAGTTTTTAATTGTTGATTTAGGATTTAAGGATAGGGAAATTTGGCTTGAAAATGGAAGAAAAATGAAAGAAAGTGGAGAAGGAAGAGGGAGGGCTGTTCTCGGCATATTTGGGGGAAGAAGAGAATATATAGGTGGCAAAAAAGCAATTTGGTCCCTTAACAATTTCCTTTAAAAAAATCCATTAGTTTTCATAAAAAGGAAACTTGATCCAAGATACCAAATTTGCACTCTTTTATTTTATTTTTCAAGATCCAAATTTAACTTTCAATTTTAATGCATTAGTTGGATTAATCCCGCTAAAATATCTTCATTTATAATTTTTAAAATTCATAGTCAAAAAATATTCAGGTGCTATTTAGTCCATGGGTCCAAAAATAAAACCATTAAAACTTATGAATTCTTTTCTTCGTCTCAATAAATAATACCCATTAAAATAGCAACCCTACATAAATACCTTAATTAATATTATTTATTTTCCATTAATATTTTCGGGTATGATTTTCACTTCTTTCTTGGGTCAAACTTTGACCACTGGTCAACTCTTGGTCAAATCCTCAAAATGAACTTATTTTGACCTTAAATTTAATCCGCAGGTTGTCCTTGAATAATATTATCCGATGCTAAATAATGTGCAGTTTGGGTCCTGGGTGTTACTATTCATCTCGAGATGTACTATTTACAACCTAAAAAGTACTATTCATAAAACAGAGCTTTTTGGGGCGTTACATATATATATATAAACAGAAGCAGTGAGAATATTATCATGAGCTTTTGTCACATAGGATTCGTTAACATATAGACTAGAATTCATGTAGGAATCATGGTAAGGTTATATAAATTGCTATTTTATGTATTTATATTTTAAAATGTCAAATTAAGTAATATATTCAATTTATTACTTACATATCATATTTTTTAGAAATTAAATAAGCTATATTAATGAGAAGAAGCTTGAGGCTTTTACAAAAAGGCAAAAAATATAACCAACCTAACCAAGTATACAAATATCCCTAGTATTACGAGCACTACTCACTCAAGTACCCAAACAATTAATCAGGTGAGTTATTAAACATCTAATATATACTCATTTATGAATGATCCCATTCATTTGCTGGCTTGTGGAATGCAGTTCACTAAAGTCCAGAAGAAGGCAAGTCCTAACAAAGTTTATCGCGGGAGGGAGGATGTCCAAAAGCTTGAGTAGCTACCATAATCTCCCTAATCTAACATATAATCTTAGCTATGAACGCAGAACAATATGAGGACTTTCTCCGTGGAAATGATTATTCCTTTTGCCCCAAATTGCATAAATGCAACAATTAAAAGCAACTCTAAAGTGATTTGAATCCTTCCCCGTCAGTTTGTACTGGTTACACGCCCATTCCGCAGCCTTGGACCATTCGTTATCTTGGCATGAGCAATAAAATAGTTTTTGAATCCTAAACCGTAAGGCTTGAGAGAATTCCATGGACTATAGTAAGAGCTAGCATAGTAAACAGATCTGGTTTGAGCAACCTTTCATCTTATCCTTTGTCTAGTCGCTTATTTGATAGTTAAGCAATGCATAATGGAAGCTTTAGAACCTAAGACTTGAACCAAAACAAATTTGACCATAATACTTTGTGGTTGTGAAACCTAAAAACCTCGAAGCAAGATTTGTTTGTAAATCTATTGGAATTATTCTTCAACCAATCATTGAAATTTGACGAGAAAGATTCGAGCTTATAACTAGGTAACTTTGCCTCAATTAAAGCCAGTATAACACCATTCATTCCCATTGATAATTTCTTTCACAATGGCATTGCAAGTTATCCTTAATCTTAGTGAGCTCACATTTGATCTAATGTGTAATGGCTCTAAGTTGCTTTAGTCATCAAACCAAAACCATGTATCCTTGCTATCACCAATCAAATTCTTGAAAACGAGATTACATTGATCCCTCAGTCGAAGCATTTGAGTTAGAGTCCAAGAGTGCTCTCTATTAGGAATCAAACCCCAGAAACTATCCATTTAACCCATGTCGCTTCTTTATCATTGAAAAGTTTCCAAATTTAGTTTTAAATGTAGCATCTTGTTCATTGATTTAATTGAGATTATTCCCAAGTCTCGTTCCTCCTTAGGATGGTAAATATCTGTCTATTTGACCTTAGAAGAGGAGGAATTGTCCACATCCCCTTCCCACAAGAAGCTCATCTTTAATTTTTCTTCTAGGGAGAGCTAGGTGTGAGCTTCAATGGATGTGGTTGTTAGCTAGAACTGAAACAATGATATGTAATTTGCTTGCATAGGAAAGAAAATGATCCTATCAGCTTGAAGTTCTAATCTTGATTTATTCCAAGAGAGGAAGACAACCTCTAAATGAAGGCTTTTTTGTGGAAATGGGTAGTTCCAAATATCTAAAGGTGTCTGATGAACTTAGAGGGATAAGATCGTATTGAGAGATGTGGGTTTAGGAATGCTTGCTGAGATATAAAGGATGCTTTTGTCTGCATTAATTGTTAACCTAGACATCTTGGGGAAGGAGGAGAGGGACCCAACGAATACAGTAAGAGAGTTAGAATCAGCTCCACAAAATAGAAGTAGATCATTTGCAAAAGCCAAATTGAAGATTTTGAGGTGATGACATTTATAATGATACTTGAATGAACCACTCTTCTATATAACGTGCTAAGAGACTAGTAAGGATTTCGATGGCAAGTGTGAATAGGTAAGGGAATAAAGGATGCCCTGCCTAATGCCTTTAGCCTCTCTAAATAACAAGGTAGGTCCTCCATTCATAATAATACTAAAGAGGTAGAAGTTATGCAAGCTTGAATCTCGTTTATGAAGAGCTTTGGAAACTTGAAAACATGGAGACAGTTAAGGAAAGTTTCAATCTAAGGAACCAAAGGATTTATTAAAATCAATTTTCAAGGAGCAACTTTTGATGGAAGTTTTGACATTATAATCCTTGAGAAATTCTTGCACATGAAGGATGTTATCTCCCATATTCCTCCCTTGAATGAAAGCACTTTGGCTTGGGTTAATGATGAGTTTTAGAGCAACTTCTAATCTAATAGCTAGCATTTTGGATATGATCTTGTATATCATATTGCAACAAGTAGGCATGTAATCATGTAAGGAGCTTGGGTTAATCTTTTTGGGGATGAGACAAATAAGTCTTATTAATCTCTTTTAGCAATTTCTTGCTCTCAAAGAATTCCAGCACTGTTTCCACAACTAGATCACTAGTGAGAGACCGGAGTGTTCTAAAAAAACAAGGGATTAAAGCTATCTAGTCCTAAGGCCTTATTTGGATTGAGACTAAAGAGGACTGATTTAACATCTGAAGTAGTTAAGGGATTGATGAAGAACTTATTCAGAGATTGGTCCTAAATAGAAGACTCACACAAGGACTGCTCACCTTGAGAGATGTGAAGTGATTGAAAGCAATAGTCTTGAGCATGGCCTGATACCTGCACAAATTTCCTTAATCATCAGTTAGAGAATTGACCTTATTGTCATTCCTACGAGTCAACAAGGGGTTGTGAAAGCTAACTTAAATATCTTGACTTTTGATAATTAACATTAATCATAATAATTGTAGTTTAACATGTTCCAATTTATACAGCAGTTTCCACTCTTTATTAGTCTATGTAGCACAGACACAGCAAAATGGAGCCGTATCCGCATGTCGGACACGTGTCCGACACGGACACCCACCCGACGCGTGGTGGACACGTGTCCGTACGTGTCAG
This sequence comes from Erythroxylum longipes, assembly GCA_027563885.1. Lineage (NCBI taxonomy): Eukaryota > Viridiplantae > Streptophyta > Magnoliopsida > Malpighiales > Erythroxylaceae > Erythroxylum > Erythroxylum longipes. The sequence continues at coordinate 20,426,076 of JAOQMS010000006.1, forward strand.
AATTAAAAAATAATTTTTGTCGGCTCAGAGACGGCTCGGACATGTCTGGAGACGACTCGGACACGGCTGGAGATTTGGTTGATAACACGACATCAAAAGTTGGAGCCAACTATGAAAATGCATTTAATTGCTAGACCCTACCACTACCATACTACGCCAGTTTACCCCAAAAACACGTGTACAGTAACTAACTCTGTCTTGGTTGTAAATACCCCTGTGAATGACTAATTCTACTTTTGGATAGGAGATTGTAGACAAATTGCTTAATGGAATATATGCTCCATGTTTTTTTAGAGGGGCTTATAAAGTACCAAATATGTATGAACTATCAAGATGTTGGAAGTCTTGAAACACACCAATCAATATATATCATATTATGAATTCTGAATTTTTTTAAAATTTTTGTGTCTACCAAATTTTAGAAGTTGGTGTGTCCCCGTGTTCGTGTCCGTGTCTGTGCTTCTTAGTTATTAGTAGACATTGATCTTTTCAATTCCACATTGATCTTTTCAATTCCAATTTATGTATTTATGTCAACCTGAGAGATAAGGAATATGCAAGTTAATGAAGAAAAAAGCATGGATTTATTGTTGATCCTTCTGTAGTATAAGGTATGAGTTCCTTTCATTGTTAGTCGAGCTTCCAACCCTTGAAAGGTAGCATTCTTAGTAAGAATAAAGAACTTTCAGAGTTGTATCACTTCTAATCCTTGAAAGATAGATTTCTTAATAAGAATAAGGATTTTAATTGACTTAGAAAGGTCTTTTTTTGTTGGAGATAAGATTTTGTGGTTGATATAGTCCTTCATTTGTAGTAATACATTTAAATTGTCTGTATATTTAAAACGATTTTTGGGTATTTCTATTCTTTACTTTTTATATTTTTCCATATGTGTACTAGTTTATTTGATATTCTGTTGTTGGTGAGGAGAAAATTTCTTTCATATATGAAAAAATTAACTAAAATTTTAGAAAATAAAAAATATATTTGAGATTATTAGCACAAAGTGTGGGCTTCTGTCTAGTATAATATGTAGTTGATGTATACAAAAAGGATACAACTAGAGGTAATTAAAGTCTTATGCATGTATAATATATGTTATCACTATTCGTGTTCATACTAAGATATAAAACTCTTGAACTTTTTAAAGAGGTCAACCAATTGGGTCTGTAGAAATTCTACAATCCTCTCTGTAATGAAATAAAAATCTATTCCTACATTTTCTGTTCCAAGGAAAACTTTGCTAGACGATATGTAGTACTGGCTGATTATCATTTATCAATCATACAAGCCTTATAATTTAGGTGTAGATGGGCAAACTTCGGTCTACTCTAAAAGATAGTACAAGTGTAGCAACTGTAGCAACTCATGTATTGCAATAAACGGTTCTATACTCAGCCTCTACAGTAGAACTAGCTACCGAATTATGATTTGTGGTTTTCTTGAAGCACACTTGTTCTTGGTGTACCCTTATATGAAGTTATGTCCCGTTAGTTTGTTTTCAAAGAATTCCTTCAGTTGCCTACTTAATGCTTGCATGGTAACTGCAACAAGTTGCAAAACCTCTGATCTGTTTTCTTGCTTTAACATGTGCATGCTGTTGATTATTGTGCTTCATGATATTTCAATGTGTATGTTTAGAAAATGTCCTAGTTGGATTTTTTTTGTGTGCATATCTGAGTGCATACATGACATAAATGCCCACATTTCTGGCCTTTATGCATGGATTTATGTGGTTCTGAGCATGGAATAATATGCTCATTTTATCTTATTGGTGCCTTAATAAGCATAGAGGTTTTTTTTAATTTTTTATTGTTGCCTTATGTATATTGTGGTTCTAAATGGTTTTGCAGTCTTTTGGAGCCCATTGGTGCCCATTTGGTAGCTTGGCACGACTTCCGTCATCCTTCGAGTAAATATCATCCAACACTTTAGAGCTTTTAAAGTTGCCGCTTTATCTAATTTATGCAGAGAATCTTGTTCGTTGTTTTGCACTTTCTATTGTTAAACTTATGCATGCATGATCTTATGTGGATGGTCACCTTAGCTTCCAATCAGAGAACCGTATGGTTAGTGGAAAAGTAGAGATTCAGCAGAAAAATAAACTTTGACTAAGAAAACTTAGTTATTGCAAATTGAGATCCTTAGAAGACAAAAATAAATACTCTATACCAAATACTTGGGTAAATGTATAGAACACTGAAACACTGTAAAACGCAGCTCAGATATGTAGATTTTTATCCTCATCTCCAGAAGCTCAGGGAGCGTAGGAAAACTTGATTTTCAGTTTTCTCTTACAACCGTGGGCTATCTCTGTATACGTATACTTGAGTTTTTCGGTTTTCTTGGTTATTTGCACATTATGCTCTGTAATGGTTGCCCAGGCTTTAGATGGTTGACATTATTCTGTGTTGCCCCTGTACTGTGCTTAGGTGGAAGTATTGTTGCTTTATTAATGTTTAAAGAGACTGCAGATCGCCTTGTTAATTAGAATTTGCATTGTAATCTTGTCTGAGGAAGCTAGGCTTAGAGAACTTTTTCCTTGTAGTTGGTTTATATTTTCTTGGAGGTGCTGTGATTTTGTCATTTTTCTTGGTGCTTAACGTCCATTCTCAAGGATGAACTTATTTTCCTTTGTGCAGGGAAGGGGAATTTTCGTCAAACAATTGTAAGATCTGTATTTTTCTTATTGGCTTTTTTTGGTTTAAATTCTAGCGAATCAATTTCATGTCCTGGAACTGATGTTTAAATGCAGATCATGACCTTCTGGTCCATCACACTATATTTGCAGAACATAGTGCGCTATCATCTACTAGTCGTCCATGCCCATTCATAGCTTACTTTGGACCGATGCATCCATCTCATTCAACCTCCAGTGGAAGAGTTTCAGATGGTTCGAATTTTAACAGTCATTGGAATTGTCCATCGCTTCGTAGTGAGGTTCCTAATTCCTATGCTTTCCCTGCTGTGGATGTACATTATCACAGTTGGGAACACAATTCTCCTCCCTTCTCTACCACCGGTAATCAGATACGTAGCACTGATCAACTTTCAATTTCTCCTCTTCCTCAAAGATCAGCAAGAATTAGTTCTGATCTTCCAAGATCCAGATCATTTATGCATCCGTTGCATGTTGGCCGCAGGTATAATTTGGGTTAAATGTACCAGCACTTTTGTGGTGATTATGATGCCACTGTGACTTTCTGATACACAGGTTCTTCCTTTTGATAGTTCTTAAATAAGCCATATATTCAAAATTTTAATGATCCTTAATTTATTGAATGGTATTTAACCATTAGCAGGAAATTTCTATGGATCACCAAACCACAAGGAACTCCGAAAGTGAATTTATAGTCTGGAAGTGTGATGCTAAAATAGCAATACCACCGAAAGTTTAAATATTTCATTTTTTTTCTTTTTTATCCAATGGAGAGTTGTTTTTATTCTCCTCTTACATTGGTTACCATTCCAATGTTTTAGGTTGATCCTGCAATCTGTTTACTTGTTGGTCACTGAATATACTTCATTCTAACAGTTCTACTGCAAGGACTAGGAGCTCAATTGCTTCTTCAATGCTTCCACCTTACCAAGGCAGCAATGCTAGAACCCGTGAGAGAGTTCAAGCTCTTCAGGCATACTATCATCAACCTGGTCATTCTCCACCCATTCACACGCCCACTGTTTCTGGATCCCGAAGATCCAACAGTCACAGAAGCTTGTCTCGAGTAGGAACTGTGGCTTTATCATCTGATCAGACGGGCTTCTATTTTGTCCCATCAGCTACGTCAGGTCGGAACTTCCAGGAAGCAGAAAATCTTCCATCAATTCGATTTAGGGCATGGGAAAGAGATCATCTACCTTCATTCTCATTAAATCAGATAGACAGACATTCTAGTTGGGGTACATTCCATCTGGCTGCCAGTGTTTCAGATTCCAATATCAGGTCCAGCGGCTTCCGCCAAAGGCATGGGTCAGAGAGGATGTCATCACATAATCGGTCATAGCTTTTCTTTTTGTCAACGAAGATGAAGCGAACTACCACTAAATGACTGGAGCAGAATTATGTATGCGTGAGCAAAACGTTATATAATGCTTGGAAGTTGTCTGTTCTGACAGCCTCAAAATACTGTGGAAATGGCCCAAAACTTCTTTCTTTTCTTGTTTTTGTTAGCCAGGTCTGTGTGGTGGACTTTGGTCTCTGTTTTAATTACCCTGCATTTGCAGGTATATAGAGTAAGATCTTATGTCGGATACCTCCTGGTTTGAGCACCTATCTTTTACTGTTTTCCTTCCATAAGTTGCCCTACAGAGGAACAATCGTGGAAGTTCAGGTAAGCGCTTGATATTTCCGACTCCCATAAAAGTTGCATTCCTTGCAAATGAACTTAGTACTCCTGGTCAGGCATTACACACGAAGGAACGCTAGTTTGTTTTATCTTGTATGTTTTTTGCTACTAACAATAGGCTGTCACTTCTAATACAGGATGGAAACTCAGAAATGGACCTGGCATGATAGGAGCGAACAATATGTAAAATTAACTCAAACGAAAAATAAATCGCATGGCAACGAACTAGCAAAAGCAGCTAACTAGATATGATGCTACTATTGGTTTCTGAAAGGATTAATAGATGTTACATAACGATGTAATTGCACTGTAGGGTTGGGCACCAAATTTGGATAAACTGTTTTCACTCGTGAAAGTACAAGCTACAGATGCCAATCTTACTTATATAAGTTTGTATAAACAAATCACAGATATGACAAGAATAAGCACGAGTGAGATGATTGCATGAGATACGGAACACGTACATTGTATGCGTGGAAAAATTAGTTGGCTCTCTTAGTAAGCAAACTGTGAGGAATCTTCTTCATTTAAGTAATAAGGTTGTGTAACGAAAGAAATCTTTTCTTTTATCTTCAAAAAAGAAAATTATAAAAACCTATCCAATAAGAAACAAAAATGAGGAAGACCATACAAGGAGACAGAAACACAAGGATAATTGATGAGAAAGTCAACAAAAGTTATAATTTTAAAACTGGACCAGAAATTAAACGGGGAAGATAAGATGTCTAAAAATTTAAAAATTTAATTAATATTACACTGTCATAAGACCGGTATACAATAAAAATTGAGAAAAATTGAAGAACTTAAACTATGATTGCAGGAAGAAACTATTTTTATGTATTGAAGATATTGGAGTTTAATTGAATGAGACAATCAAATAAAAACTAGCTGATTTATTATGATTTATAAAAATCGATTAGTTTACAAAAATTGATGATTAATTAGTATATTGATTGATTTTTAATTAAAAAATATTAAGGTAAACCAAACTAGCAAATTGAACAGTTCAAGTTTTTACAGTTAAAATGATCATATTGATTCAATTTTTCAATCATTAACAGAAGGATAGAAGATTGATAATACTAGATCAAGGTGGAAACTTGTGTAAAAAATATGTAAAGATAAAAAAATCGTTAGAATGTCAGGCAATCGTACTCCACTGCTCAAGTTAGTATTTGATATGGCAAATGATAGAAGTTTTCAATGGAAAGAAGTACATGGATGTTCATACATTTATTCTCTTTCATTGAGATAATGTAACATCTTAACCTCAATTACCTTAGTAATTAGGACTCATAATTGTGGTTAATGTGAATTATGACCTTTTGAAACAAATGATTTTTTACAATAACTTTATGTTAAACCCTTTATTGCTTGGGGAATTTTCATTTGCATAGCACTTACAAATGTTTTTAAGCATAAAACTCTCAAATTATTCTATGGCCTCTCCTAAATAGCCCGTGTAATGTTCTTTGTTTTGGGAGACAAAAAGTAGGTCAACATCTAAAAGTGGTTTCCAATCAATCATTTTCAAACTGATTGTATAGAAATCAAAGAGATGATCCTTGTAACATCCCCTCACTTATGGAAAGGGCATTTTGGTCATTTTGGATCGGGTTAGAATTATTTAAAGTGTTTTTGA
>JAOQMS010000006.1:20484678-20507630 GCA_027563885.1 Erythroxylum longipes
AATGAAATAAAATCATCTTTGAAATAAATAATTAAATCCTTATAATTCAAGCTAAGGCAAAAATTCAAATTAACTATAATGCTTAATTCGACAAAATCTTTCGGGGGCCAACAGAATCATGTTGAAAAGGATATAAAAAGAACGAAAATTAAGTTTTATGATAATAATAATTACAGATAATGAAGTCAACCAAGAAGCCTATTATTATGAAAAATTATATTAGAATGAAGATGTCATGGCATTGTTCATTAACAAGTAAAGAATTTAGGCCATAATTTGCTTCCAGATTTGTGTTCCGGAAAAGATTCAATTAAAGTACAGATTTGAAATGTCCGAAGACTTAAAACACTTGTAAATCTATTTTAGTTTTGTTCAAGGTCTTGTCAAATATGGAGTGTAGGGCACTCCTGTTGGCTTGATCCAGGTTTCACCTCGGAGGAACCTCCCGGGAGTGAAATCGATGGCATGTTGACGGGTTATGGTCTTAATTCCGTTCCATGTAACCCTAGCTTTCTTGTCGGCACCAGGACCATAGTTGTTAAATTCTGTATACCAGCAAGTTTTTAGTCCAAAGTTTCCAAACCATGGAAGCCAACCATCTGGGTGGATCAAATCATCAATGAATGATTCCATGATGACGGTTCTTGAAAACTGCTTCCATGGACGTCCAAGGAACGATTTGAATTGTTGCCTAACCGGGAACAGATCAGGGTGTGCAGTGATGGTGCTGTTCTGGATGATAATGGCAGATGGTTGTCTCCTTTGCTTCCTGCCTTGTGCAGTCACTATGTTTTGCTGGTTAATCAAGGGTTTTCGAACTAAGAATGTGCAGTTCTGGAAGCCCGCAACCGCGTCACCAAAGATGAAATCAATGGTGCCGGAGATGGTACAATCACGGTAGAATTGGCGCTTTGCATGTGTGTAAAGTGTGTCTTGGTATCCATCAAATGTGCAGTTGTAGAAAACAGAGAAATCTCCTGAACATCTCATAGCCACTGCCTGATGTTTCTCAGGACCAGCAGTGTTCTCGATTCCAATGTTCTTGGCCAAGAAGTGGTCTCCAACGACAACTGCATGCAGCAGGATCGTGATTATAGACAAACAAATCAATTAAATAATTATATCTAGGTTTCTAGTATTGATTTGAGAGAGGAAACGGACCGACTGTTGCAGTATGATAGGTGGGGGTTCCATCGATGAAGTTCTTGTTTCCTATGATGCGAGTCTTTTCACTCCCATCGCCGATCACGATCAAATTGTCCACTGACTTGTTGAACTCAATGTACTCTTGGTAAATTCCCTCTTTAATATAGAGCACAAAAGTTTCATTATTTTTCCTCTTGGGGATGCGCATTACTGCTTCATTGATTGTTTTGAAGTCACCACTTCCATCTTTAGCCACAACAAGGTCGGGCCTTATCTGAGTAATAGGCAAAGCAAGAAGTTTACGAGCACCAAATTCGACCCACTCAGGGAAATTATCATGGCCAAGAACGGGAAGCTCGTCGTCGGATTCAGTGGTGAGAAGGCGGCGATTGGAATCTGAAATCTGCAAAGAAGTAAAGACAGAAGAGAGACCGGAGACTATGTCGAGGCCATTGCTGGTAAGCTCCATAGCAGTCTTCATTATGGACTTCATATTCTCTCCAGCGTCTATTGTTGCGTTTTCGAACCCATCTAAGCAAGTTTCTTGATAAGTGACAGCCGCACTAAGCCAAGTCCTTAAATCTGCCATCAGTTCATCGAACTTAGTAAGATCAAAATCACCGATCTTCTCGAAAGAATGTTGGAGCTCAGAAATGGACATGTTCATGAGCTCTTTACAGACCTGGAGAGCTTCACGGGTTCTAGGTTCCTTTTCCAGATCTTGCAGGACAGAAGATTTCCGGGCAACGTCACTGATGCGCTTTTCTGCCACCTTAAATGCAATTTGAATCAATTCTTTAACGTCTGTGGTGTTTCCAGCGGAATTTTCGAGGGTATCCTCACAAGTTTTCTTATAACTCGCTGGTTGGCATATTGCTTTAATAGCTTTCACTGAAGCAGAAATGGGTTGAGTAGTCTTGTGACTGCTTCCACTGATATCTTCTTTATCTTCACCATTGTTGTTGACACCAACACCGACTGTGACAGCCACCACCATGGCTACGAGAAGAAAGGAAGAAACACCAATGATGGCAATTCTCTTATTTTTCTTTCCATCATCCCCGTTATTAGACATTTTTTCACTTTTGCAATATCTTTTTGATTTTTCTGGCTAGAAGCTTCACAAAACCTTTTTAGGGAAGAAAAAAAGATCGAATGACCAGAAAAAAACACGAAAAAGGATGTTCTTTTCTATCAGAACTAAATAGTCACTCTCTTATTTGTGACCCTGAACATGCAAAGATCAAATTATTCCCTAGGGAAGGAAAAAGATCTGCTTAAATTCAAGAAAAGAGGGTGTTTTTAAACTTGTCGCCTTTAAGCCTGAAACACCCCTCATTCTGTGGTTATCAGACATACAAAGTTCTGTTACAGCACGAGAACTGTTAAAGGTTTAAAGAACCAAAATTAAGAAAAAATTCCGTTAGTGAGTTAGAAAAATGTGAGACGAAGAGTGAAGAACGGATTATTCAAAATTAGGTAAGTTTTTTTATGACCATGAGTGTTTCCTAAATTTAAGGATTAAATTGAAAGGAATTTATCTAATCTATTATTATTTTTCTTAATTATAATGCTAATATGTCTTAGTAATGATATACTATGAGCAGAGATTCATGAAATTGGACGTAAAGAAAACTCGATAACTATGTATAAGACTGAAAAAAATGAAACATACTTTCCGTCCATATATCATAACGCTGCATCTCTTTATTTGTTTTCGTTCTCAGGATTGAAAAGAAGAAGGAAAAGGAAATAAGTACGGATTTTGTACACACTATTCAAAAATATAGGTATAAATAGTTGTTTTTGAATCCTTATTTTATGTACTAGAATTCTAGCTAGCTATGAATAAAATATATAATCAAGGGAAATACGATTTTGATGCTATATGAATTTATTGTGTCCAAAATGCTAACATTTAGGCCAACAGCATATATAGTAAAATTATATTTATGTGTTTTTATATATGATCATATGCAAGATTCTTTGAGCTTTGTTTCATTTTTTTTCATACGAAGATGGGACAAATTTTTTTTTTGAAAGATAATTGTTTTCATCTAGTAATCAAACAAGGTAGTTTAATCCAATGGTCATCTTTTCTTCATGTTGGTGGAAATATTAGTTGTTATTCCTCTTACTAACAAGACTAGCCTACTCTGAAATTTAATTTTCTAGAATACCATCTTTGTGCTTATGCTCTCTTGTTTGAAAATCCTACTGATTCTTTCTTTCTAGAGGTGGCACATCATTGAAGTCCAACTAATCTTAAATGCTTTGTAGTTTGCATGATTCTCCATTTTATTGTTCCCTAAGTAATAGTCTCTTTCTAGGAGAGCATTGGATTGCTAATGTTTAGAATAGCCTACAATCCCCTCCAAATTTTCCTAGTATACCTGGATTTGTTCATTATATGTTCCAAATTTTCCAGTTCTACATTGCATAACTCATATTTTAGTATATCGAATGGGAACTTTATTCTATCCTTTGTCAGTAGCCCTCCATTTATTCCTAACCAAAAGATGAAAGAGTGTGATGGATTAATATCTATATCCTAGATTAGTTTTGTCCATCCTACCCTTATGTTTCGACCTCTTTGTAGTAGAAGCTTACAGGCTTTTATGTTGAAATTCCTAGATCTGTCAACTATCCATTTGCTTACATCTTTTTCACTCTACTGGCAGTTTGGCATATGATACAATATGATTTTAGAACTTCTGCTATTATGGTAGGGCCATATCCATTAATTACTTTCGATTAACCTGCTTACTTTGGTTTCTAAATTCACCACCAACTTTAGTTGTTGTATTTCTTCCACTTTGTATAGGGATCCCTTATAATGCCAATTGTCATACCAAAAGTGTTTGTTGATAGGTGTATATTATACTACGTTTTGCTAGATGTTTAACTGTGTTTTCAAGTATTTCTTAGATGATTATTATATGTATAGGCTTAGAATTATGTTATTATTAATGTTTGTATGTATTCTAAGTATTTGTTTGGTTTAGAGAAAGAATTAGATCTTAATTTTATGTTTCATGAGATGTTTGATGTGTTCGTTAGTGTTAGAAACTAGGAAATTGAATAATGAAGAAGATGGAGGTTGAATGAAGTAGGTCACATTCGTGACAAAAAGGAATTTCCACAAGCATGATCGTGACACCTATGTCATGATTGTGACAACACTTTCCAGGCCAACCTTTTTCCTATCTTTTAAGGTTTGGGGGTATTTTTGGAACTGAATGAAGTGGGGAAATCTTATAAACAACCCTAGGACCCTAAAATGCTATTTAAGAATGTGAAAGATATAAAAAATGCGGCAACCATCATACGAAAGTGGATCAAACGTGGGAGATCAAGAGAACGCCCAGGAATTCCAGTTTTCCAGATCAAGCTCCAAATTGAGTTTTTCTTCTTTTCTCTTATTATTTTCATCAAACTTGATGTGTAAACTAAATCCCTAGATGTTTATTACATTTATGAGTTTCTAATTTTGAAATTAGGGTTTATTCCAAATTTATTTTGTGACTTTGATCCTTATTGATTTAATATAAAATTATGGTGTTATGGTAATTGTACATACTCGTACTTTGACAACAAATTGAGAGAGTGAGCCAAAAGTAATTAGGTGTGCAATGAGAGTTAGCGATTTAATAAGTCACGTAATTATCAAATTAAAGATCATTCGAAGAGAGATCTAGTGTGAGAATTTGATTATCTAATAGATAACTTCAGATCTAATTGAAAATGTTAGGGAGTTTTGTGAATAGAGAGGTTGCAAAATCTAAAATTTTAAATTCAATTAGGGTTAATTGATTAGGTCTCGAGAGATAGTGATCAATCCCTTAGGAATTCTAGGATTAATAGCTAATTAGATCAATAATAGTTAAGGAACAAAATAATGAAAGAATAAATCCTAAGCTTTCATCTTTAATCAACTTTAATTTAATTTGGCAACTCATTTGCTATTTGCTTAGTTTATTTAATTGTTTTAATTTCTATTGTTATTTTCACTCAAATCACATTCTAAAACCTTAGACAAAATTAGGTTCAATGAGTTTTATCTATTTTATTTTGGGATCGATACCATTTGATACTACAAGATATGATTTGTATAATAGAGGGTATTGAGAGTTTTACTAAATATAAAACTTGCTTAATAAGTTTATATCATTGTTGCCGACGATTTTAACATTAAGATAGTTTGAATTCCTTTGATTTAAGGAATTGTTACCCTTTCTTATATGATTGAGGTACCCAATCCAAAGAAATTAAAAAAAAAAGAAAGTTCAAGCACAAAGTAGACAACACATCAATTTAGATATTATAAGGAAAAATGAGCAATTTGAAGAGTTAAACACCATAAAGAGATAGAAAGAACACTAGTGGAGAAAATATATCACAAAAAGTAAAGGACCCTGATGGTCTTCATGAGGCTAGGGTTTGACGCTTATCGTCAAGGAATTTCACAACCACCAGTGTAAGCGACACATAATTTATAAGAAGAGATAGCGAACACTAGTTATCTTTGGACACCGAAATGAATTAGACAACAGTCAACCTTCTAGGATCTAAAAGAAATGATTTTTGCAAATTTAGTGACAACATTGTAGGCTAAGATAGATAACCTCACCAAGCAATTGAACAACCTGACAGTTGCCTTTTTCTCTCCATTCAAAGCAATTCAGCACGGATGTGACCTATGCAAAAAATAGAGCCATATCATAGTTGATTGGTTCCTAGTGGAAAACAATGATGTGCAACAATACAACTTTAATGGAGAATAATTTGGTCGGGGAAATAATCACCATTACTTGAACGCATACAATCCTTGATGGCATAACCACCCAAATTTCTTTTGGTATAATAATGCAGGGAGTCAAATGGGAACTTAAGACCTACCAAAATTTGAATAAGACAAGTCCAAATCATAGGATTCAAAATTGGACAAGCTCATAGACAAGCTTACGAGTATAGAAGGAAAATTTGAGCAAGTAGCGAAAGATCATGCATTTTCTATCCATAACCTAGAGGTTCAAATGGGCCAGTTTGCCAATGAATTCTTTACGAGAAGTATGGGAAGCCTCCTGAGCAATACGAAAGTAAATCCAAGAGAGCAATTTAAGGTTATGACACTTAGGAGTGGGAAATAGTTTGAAGAACTAGTGGAAAAAAACCTGAACCCCATCTTGTAGATGACTAAAAAAAGAAGAAAAAGGAAGAAGAAACAAATAAGGATCCTCCCTATGTTCCTTCTCCGCTTAACCCACAAAAATACCATTCTTATAAAGAATTAAGAAGAACCAATTAGATAAACAATTTCAAAGTTTGTAAAAAAGCTGAAGAAATTGCAAATTACCTTGCCTTTTGTGGAAGCTTCAAAGAGCACACCCATGTATGCAAAGTTTCTTAAAGACATATTATTAAGAAAATAGACTGGGGATGATGATCCAATGGTAGCCATGACAGAAAGTTGTAGCTCCTTAATTACTAACCACTTGCCCTCATAGTTAATAGATCTAGGGAGTTTTACTACACCCTATGTAGTGGGTAATTTAGAGCTTTCTAAATGCTTATGTGACTTAAGCGCAAGTATAAACCTTATTCCTTTTCGATTTTTAGGAAATTGGAGCTAGGAGATGTGAATCCAACTTCTATGCTTATTCAGTTTGTGGGTCAATTAAGAAAGAAACCATTTAACGTGGTGGAGGATGTGCCTATAAAAGTGGACAAGTTTATCATTCATATGGATTTTATTGGGGTAGACTTTGAAGAGGATCGAAGCTGTCCACTAATTCTTAGTATAAATTTTTGAACATTGGATGAGCTTTGGTAGATGTCGATGAATACAACCTCATCCTTCGGATTTGTGATGAACAAGTGAAATTCAATATGAATAAGGTGTTAAAGAATTTGAAGGAGTGGAATTCTTTTAGGAGAATTGATGTAGTCAAATTTTTAAAGGAAGAAGAAGAGAATGAGGAATGAATGAAAAAGGACATAGAGCCTAAAGAAGATAAGAAAGTCTCTGTTTAAAAGCAGACAAAGAAGAGAAAAGGAGGGTGATTACAGAAGAAAAGGAATTCACCTTCGTAAAGGACAAGCTCAAAGATTCAGGAGTTTTATTATTCCTTATTTTATTGACAGTTTGTTACTTAAAAGGGCATTACTGAACTTGGAATTCTTAATTTGATTAATTATGCCCTTTTAATTATATTGCAACATGTAACTTATTTATAGGCTACTAAACTAAAACTGGGCAACATAGGTAGAAGCAAGCCACTCATCATAGACCTTATTTGAGTGTAAATGTGAAGAGTACATTAAGCTAATGAACTGAAAGAAGTGCTACTTGGGAGGCAACCCAAGAATTAGGATAAGTTTTATTTTTATTTTATTTCATTGTTATTATTTTTTTGTTTTTATGTTTATTTTGTAGGGAATTGGGTTGTTGGAATTTAATGGCATAAAGTGTTTCCATATTCAATCACCACACCATTGCCGCTAAAACATCATAAGTATTCTTGCTCCAACTTTGTATTTATTGTTTGTTATTTATTGTTATTTGTATTGTTTGTTTTCCACACTAAGGACAATGTGTTGTCCAGGTTTAGGGATATATATGAAATTGCATATCATATATCTGTGAATTTTGCATATATATATATAACAATTGTGCTTGAATTTTACAATGCACATAGTGTAAACATTTTGTTACTTATGTGTGCATTATGTGAATTTGTCAATAGTAAGAACTGAATGGAAATAGTTTAGCTTTGTACATGGTCATTTAAATTGTAAAGGCATAATAACTTGTGAACTTTGTGTTTTAAGTGTCTTTGGAATGGATATGTATATTAATTAGGATATGATACCTACTATTTCACCTTAGGAAATTTGTTTGTGTATATATATAATTATAATCTATTGAATTGGTTAGCATTATCAGACACTTTCATAAGACTGATTAACTAAAAAGAAATGAGGTAGGCTAAAGTTAAAAAATCAAAAAAATAAAAAAGTGTGTTAAATAAATAACTATTATGCTAGTCCTTTTTTAAGAAAATTGGGTCAAGAATAAAGCTGGTAGCCAGTTAAGAGCTATACGATATAGCTGAGTGACTAGAGGCATTCACTAGAAAATGTTTGTCTTCCCATCAAAAGGCTAGAATGATACTCTAACCAAGCTACATAAAAAATGATCTAGTTGAGTAACTGAGAGATATTCATAACAAGGAGTTTGCCTTCATGTCAAAAGAATAGATTATCATTCAAGAAAATCTTAAAAAAAAAAATAATGTTACAATAAATAAACCTACTCATCTTTTAAAAATAATAATAATTTCACGAAAGGTTACTTAGTGATAGTTTGCTTTCTTAATTGATTAATAATTATAAGTATATGCTTATAAAGGCCATAGGTGTCAAAATATGGTGTTAATTTTTTTTATTGATATGTATATTAATTTCAAAGTACCTAAACATAAAAGGAATAAGTTAGTGTGTTGGCACATTTTGAATGATTTATGTTTAAGGTTAAGTTATGTCCATAAGATTTGATGCCATTGTAACATTATTGTATTATTGCATGAATATGTTTTTATATGTTTTTGTACTTTGTTTGTTTATGTTTTTAGTTTTGTTTAAGGATAAGCAAAGGTTTAAGTGTGGGGATGTTGATAGGTGTATATTATACTATGTTTTATTATATGTTTAGATGTATATTATACTATGTTTTATTATATGTTTAAGTGTGTTTTTAAGTATTTCTTAGATGATTATCATGTTTATAGGCTTCGGATTATGTTATTATTAATGTTTGTATGTATTGTAAGTGTTTGTTTGGTTTAGAGCAGGAATTAGACCTTAATTTTATGTTTCATAAGGTGTTTGATTTGTTTGTTAGTGATGGACACTAGGAAATTGAGCAATGAATAAGATGTAGGTTGAATGACGTAGGTCACATCGTGACTCCCATGTAACAATGGTGGCAAAAAGGAATTTCAAGAAGTTGTCACGATCGTGACAATAATTTCTAGGCGCGATCTGTTTAATATCTTTTAGGGTTTGAGAATATTTTTGGAATCGAATGAAGTGGGGAAACCATAGAAATAACGTTAGGACCCTAAACTACTATTTAAGAATGTGAAAGACATAAAAACCTGCACCAGCCATCATAAAGAAGTGGATCAAATGTGGGAGATCAAGAGAGCGTCCAAGAATGCCAGTTTTCCAAATTAAGCTCCAAACTGAGTTTTCTTTTTTTTTTCCTCTTATTATTTTCATCAAACTTAATGTGAAAACTAAATTCCCATATTTTTATTATATTTATGAGTTTCCAATTTCTAGATTAAATTTTATTCCAAATTTATTTTCTGACTTTGATCTTTATCGATTCAATACAAAATTCTAGTGTTGTAATAATTGTGCATGTCTGTACTTCGACTACAAATTGAGAGAGTAAGTCAAACGTAATTAGATTAGTTTGTGAAATGAGAGTTGACAACTTAATAAGTCATGTAATTATCAAATTGAAGATCATTCGAAGAGAGTTCTTGTGTGAGAACTTGATTATCCAATAGATAAACTCAGATCTAATTGAAAATGTTAGGAAGTTTTGTGAATCAATGGTTGCAAAATCTATAATTTTCGATTCAATTAGGGTTAATTGAATAGGTCTTGAGAGAGTAATCAATTCCTTAGGAGTTCTAGGATCAATACATAATTGGATTAATAATAGTTAAGAGAACAAAATAATGAAAGAATAAATTCTAAGCTTTCATCCTTCATTAAGCTTAATTTAATTTGGCAACTAATTTGTTATTTACTTATATTCATGATTTATTTAATTGTTTTAATTCTTGTTATTATTTTCACTCAAATCACATTCTAATACCTTAGAAAAAGTTAGGTTCAATTAGTTTTATCTATTTCCTCGTGAGATTGATACCTTTCGATACTATAAGATACGGTACGTTTAATTGTTGGTATTGAGATTTTTATTAGATATAAAACTTGCTCAACATGTACTATCACCATTCCCAATCTTGTGGAACACCAAATTTTTCATCCATTGCATAGTCCCTAGGATTTCCTTTAAAGTCTTTGACATGTCCTACCTATGTTTCAATATCTTTATATTATACAATTTATAATGAAAGTTGTGATCTCAATTTTCCAATATGTATAAGTTTTAATATTTAACCTCGATAATCTACAAGTGCATGAGTCATTCACGTAGTACCTAAGGTGTTGATCCCACGAGGAGGGATAATCTAATCCTAAATCTAAGGCCAAAACAATTCACATTAATTCAAATGTAACAAAACTAAGACAAGAATTTAATTCAATCACGCAACTCAATTCTAAGAATAAATTACAAAAATATTAAAAAATAACAATTGCAACACTCAATTAAGAATCACCTTAAGGAACTACCAATTGAGAGAAAGGGGAATTTTATCTATCTTTAATGCAAAACTAATCGATTATGACTTACTAGATTATTTGTTCTAGACGGTCTTAGAGTTGATTACTCTCTCTCGAGTTATAAACATTAACCCTAATTTATAAATGCTAATTAGATTATGAGAATTACAATCTCTTAATTAACAATCTCTTCAAAACCCTAATTAGATCTGAAGTTGTCCAAAAACTATCAGGAACCTATACAAGATCTCTCTTTGCACAATTTACCGATTTGATTTAATTCTCGTTCTATTAAATTACCTAGCTCTCGTTAG
This sequence comes from Erythroxylum longipes, assembly GCA_027563885.1. Taxonomy (NCBI): domain Eukaryota; kingdom Viridiplantae; phylum Streptophyta; class Magnoliopsida; order Malpighiales; family Erythroxylaceae; genus Erythroxylum; species Erythroxylum longipes. The sequence continues at coordinate 20,495,565 of JAOQMS010000006.1, forward strand.
CCTAATTTAATTATTTTTCACTCGATTCACGCTCTTAGTTTATTAAAGAGTTATGCAATTACATAAATTAAATCACAATAAATCCAATAAAAACACAAACAATCAAATTTCATTAAATCAAAGATAAAACATCCCGAAGGTGAGTTTAGACATCCTCAGCATTCACACAATCTTATCATCAATGGTATCCCAATTCTATACATTACTAAAATTTAAACGAAATTGGAAACAAGATTTGAATGGATGATGGAGGCAGTAACCTCAGGAAACCTCCTGTTCTGGGAAGTACTTCGGGTCAGCTTCTTCTCCACGTCACTCTTTCTCTTTCTCTTTCTCAATCTCTCGATGAACTCTCTCTAGGTTTTCTCAATGGTGGCTAATGCAAAAGCTTTCTTCTCCTCTTTCTTATTCTTTAAATATCTTTTGTGTTTTGAGCAACCCTAAGGTTTTTTAGGGTCGAAAAGGTCCAAAAAATCCCTCGAAACTTGACGTTTTTACTTGTTTGCATGTTTGCTCGACGTAGGCCACGATTGTGGCCCTACAAGCCAACATCTAGGCCTTCTGTCATGATTGTAGTGGGCTGTGTCTTAGGCTTCTGGGCTTCTGTCACGATTATGGTTGGGCTGACTCAAATGCTTCTGTCATGATCGTGGGCCATTGTTTCGACTCGAGTTTCTCCATTCTTCAATATTGACCTTGAAACACTAACAAACATATCAATGTACCTTAAAGATATAATAATTAAGCTCAAAGACTTGACTAACCTATAAAAACACTTAAACACGATTAATTAACAAACTAACACAATTCGAACATAAACACATACTAAATGATTAAGTTAACACTTAAATACATAGCAAACTAAGCCCTAAAGCATGATGCAATTCACACTTATCAACATCCCACACTTAAAAATTTGCTTGTCCTTAAGCAAACACTCAACACATAATGCAGTAATGAGATAATGACTTCAACTTCATGAAATAAATTTAATTTAAAACACAATCATTTGAGTCATTTCAAATCATTAACAAGCAAAATCCGCGTCTTGGGCCTTTGAACTACATATACATATTAATCCAAAATCAAGTGTTAAATTGTTTACCCTTTTCAATTGCACACGTTCATTAATAATTCTTTAGTCATTCAAACTCTGTAACTATTCCTAAGTATGTTTTCATGAAAAGTCAACTATTACAAGTTCAGTAGGTTTTTATTAGAAAACACTTTTTTTATTACTTTTGTGAACATGGATAGTCTTTTTATGTGGAGGCAAATATTGGTAATGAATGTCGATCCGGTTACTCAACTAAGTCTTGTTTTTTTTATTAAGCTGCTTGGTTGGAATGTCATTATAGCCTTTTTACTCAAAGGCACACATTTGTCATGCGTGTCGATCCGGTTACTTAGCTATATCGCGTTCTTAACTGGCTACTAGCTTTATTCATAACCCGAAGGCTAGCGGAATAGTTATTTATTAATATTGTTTTTTAATATAATTATTTATTTTTATTACCTACTTTGTTGCTTTAGCTACTCGTTTACATGAAAAATACTAGTAAAGTTACTTAAGTCTAAAGGCCTTAAATTATGAATGAGGGTGACAATTTAGAGAGTGACAAACTCACACTAAATCCTAATTAAGCTGCATATTTAGCTAAAGACCCCATTTCACTAATTTTAGGAGCTAATGATTCTCCACAACCTAATAAACTATGTTCAAAATTAAATCTATTCTAATTCATCTAAGTCATTGACATATTCACGGAATTCACAAAATGCAACATAACAACTATCATATGCAAGATCCACATTTAAAGCAAACCACATAACCCTCCGCACACTTGAACAACACATTGTCCTCAATGTGAGAAGGGGATAAACAAACACATAAGAAAGGAAGAAACATAAATTAAAGTAAAACAAAAAATAAAAATGAAGACTAAATTTAAAAAGAAAGGGGGTTAGACAAAGCCTCATGGTGATGGAGGCAAGGATGGTGTTGGAGGTGGCAATTGAACACCCTGAGCCTCGAAGTAATGATGGATACGACGTATGTCCTATCTTTGATGTTGTTTAGTTCAGGCCATTTCCTTCATCCTTCTAGTGCTCTCCGCAAGTGTATATATAATTACTTTGTCGTTTGCGGAGATTGTATCTAGTACTTTCTTCCAACACAGTTCTTCTATTTCTTCTTCCTCCTTGGAATCTTCACTAGCTGCGTACTCTTCTGCCTGTTGAGGTGGAGTTGTACTCGAACTCGCTTGACTAGCCTTGATCTTAACATGCGTCTTTTGACTGATATCCTAGAGTTTTATATTATGGGACTTAAGGATTTTGGCACGTCATAGATGATGATGATTTAGGAAGTTTGGGAGATGGATAGTTAAACCACTACAATCCACGCCATAATACTAAAAAATGGAAGAAATTAAGTACCCTATACCTAAATTGTTGCTTCTCTTGTGCGGTGTCGCAATAATAGCATTCAGTATATGTGTGGAGGTGCACACTAGAATGTTGTGATCCATGCACCATAACATGAAAATTTCCTTTGTTGAACACTTGTTGGTTTTTGATTTATCAAAAACCAGTTGACATATGAATTTGTGCAGTAAGAAGTGTTCATAGGTCCTTATGATGTTGTTGTGTACATTTTTAGCATCGAATTGCTCTAACCCAGTGAGCTCATTCCAATAGCAAGAAGCACGAAAATCATCGTGTTAATCGATAATGGAAGAATCGGGGAACCCACACATATTGCACATGATTTCGATATGGTTCCTAGGTTCATAGGAAAGGGAAGTAAAGAATTCTAGAGTGAGCTCCTGGTAAACAGGAAATTGGAAGTGTATGAATTTTGCCCACTGAATTCTTTCTGCTAAGTTCTCTACCCTATCGTGCAATTCTAGCCTATCAAGTGTATCAAAATCAAAATATTTAGGGACTACAATTTATTTAACATTGAGGGATTGAAAACAAATACCTTCCTCCTCTATGTGGATCGGGAAGGGTGCTCCAAATTCTACTACTCTCTTCCTTCTCCCTTGTCCCGATACTTAGTTTCATGCCAATGATTGATCCCACTTAGTTGATTACTGAATGCGCGACATACTGGTTTGTGAGTAGGTAGAGGTTGTAAGAGACTGGAAATTTGAAATTTGGGTAGAGAGAAGTGAGAGTGTTTGGAGGTTTAAAGCTTAGAAAGAAAGTAAAATAGTAAAATTTGACTTAAAAATCACGTGTTCGCCATTTTACCTGATGCAGCCACGTTACCAATTTTTTTCTTTTGTTCTTCTCCACTTCCTCGAAATCACTTCTTAACTATTTATGGCCCTTTCACCTCTCCATGCTTACTTCCTCAATCATCTAATTAATGACAAAGTCCTATGCGTTCCCGATTTTGTTTGGAAACGAACTAACCTAACTACGTAATTCAACTATTTAGAAATAAAAGGGAATAACATCAATTTAATAGTTCATAGGTTACCTCCCATGCGACGCTTATTTTAATGTTAGTAGCTCAATGCTCTATCCTTGGAAACTCAGCCAGGATCAATTATGAGCAGCTTGCTTCCACCTTTTTTTGTTCAATATCAGTTTTGTAGCCTGTAAGTAAGCTACAACTTACAAAATAATCAAAAGGACAATATTGATAACATTATGAAAACCAATTGAGCTCAATAATGTCTTTTTTTAAGTAAACTCTCAATATAACATGGAATAATAAAACTCCCTGAATCTTCCATTGAATCCATTGAATCCAATAGTTTTTCCTGTAAGAAGGTGAGTTGCTCTCTTTCTTCGTAAATCACCTTTGTCTCCTCTGCTTCTTCCACTTCACGAACAGAGACTTTCATAGCTTCTTCAAACTTGATGTCTGTTATTATTTGTTCTTCGTCCTTTTTTCTTTAGAAGGTTTGAACACATCAATTATCTTGAATGAGCTACTATCCTTTAGATTCTTTAATACATCATTCATGTTGAATGTCACTTGGTCATCATTAATCAGAAGGATAAAGTTCTTTTCATAAACATTTACCCAAGATTTTTCTATGTTCAAATATGGTATACCAAGAACTGGTGAATAAAAGGGAGGATTGACATTCTTTTCTTTAATCTCTTTCTTCGTCTCTTGGTCTTCAATAAGGTGGGGTTCAGTTTGGTTTTCCACCGGTTCTTTTTATTTTCCCCATTTCTAAGTGTGATACCCTCATATTGATCTCGTTGATATAATTCTATATTGTTCGGAGAGTCTTCCACACTTCTCTTACAAAATTCACGAGAAAGATGTCTTATTTGAATCTCCATGTTGTGAATAGAAGCGGCATGATTTTCCATTACTGGATCAAATTGCTTTTCTAGTCTCTTCTGGTTCTCTTCCATGTTTGTTAGCTTATCTAAGATTTTATCCAATTTGGAATCCTATAAATTGGACTCATCTTGCTGAAATCCTGATAGGTCTTGATGTCCTAAATGAGTCCTTACATTATTAGACCAATAGCAATTTAGGTGGTTTTGCCACCCCAGAGTGTACATGTTCTAATAAGGATCGTTACTTCCCCAACCATACTGTACCTTATTGTAATTCGCAAAAATTCTTGACTCCCTATAATATCTGTATTCCGTCATTGTTCTTTCCATTTCTTCTTGGCATTTAGCTCTTCAAATGTCTCATTTATCATTGTAGGATGTCTTGATGTGTCTTTACTTAACTCCCTAAACTTCTTTCTCTTTTTTATTTAAAACAAAAGATAGTAAAAAGGCCTTAGACTAAAGAACTAAACTAATCGCCTCCCTGGCAATGACGCTAAAAACTTAGTAGCGTTTTTCTGATATGTATAAGTTTTAATATTTAACCTCGATAATCCGCAAGCACATATGTCATTTGCGTAGTACCTAAGGTTTTGATCCCACGAGGAGGGATAATCTAATCCTAAATCTAAGGCCAAAATAATTAACAGTAATTCAAATGTAACAAAACTAAGGCAAGAATTTAATTCAATCACGTAGCTCAATTTCAAGAATCAATTACGAAAATATTAACAAAATAGCAGTTGTAGCACCTAATCAAGAATCAACCTAAGGAACTACCAATTGGGAGAAAGAGGAATTTTATCTATCTTTAATGCTAACCTTGATTATGACTTATTAGATTATTAGTTCTAGACTATCTAAGGGTTGATTACTCTCTCTCGAGTTATAACCATGAACTCTAATTTATAAACCCTAATAAAATTATGGGAATTGCAGTCTCTCAATTAACAATCTCTCTAAAACCCTAATTAGATCTGAAGTTGTCTAAAAACTATCGAAAACCTATGCAAGATCTCTCTTCACACAATTTAGCAATTTGATTTAATTCTTGTTCTATTAAATTACCTAACTATCGTTAGCCCAATTTAATTATTTTCCACTCAATTCACCCTCTCAGTTTATCATCAAGTTATGCAATTGTAGAAATTAAATCATAATAAATCTAGTGTAAAAACACAAACAATTGACTTTCATTAAATCAAAGTTAAAACATCCTGAAGGTAAGTTTAGACGTCCTCAACATTCACACATTCCTATCATCAACGACTATCCCAATTCTATACATTAATAAAATTGAAACTAAATTGGAAACAAGATCTGAATGGATGATGGGGGCAGGAATGTTAGGAAAACTCCTATTCTGGGAAGTACTTCGTATTGAATTCTTCTCCACGTCTCTCTTCCTTCTTCTTTTTCTTAATCTCTTGATGAACTCTCTCTAAGGTTTCTCGATGATGGCTAAAGCAAAAGGTCTCTGCTCCTTTTTCTTATTCTTTAAATACCTTTTGTATTTTGAGCAACCTTAGGATTTTTCCAATGTAAAAAAGGTCCGAAAAATCTCTCAAAACATGACACTTTTACTTGTTTACATATCTACCTGATGCAGGCCACAATCGTGGCCCTATAGGCCATAATCGTGGCTACATCTATGCCATCTGTCATGATCGTGGCAATAAGTGGGCTGTGTCTTGTGCTTCTGTCACGATCGTGGCATATGGGCTGACTCCAATGCTTTTGTCACGATCGTGGCCTATTGTACCACAATTGTGGGCCATTGTTTCAGCCCGAGTGTCTTCAAAATTTCTCCATTTTTTGATGTTGACCCTGAAACACTAACAAACAGGTCAAGGTGCCTCAAAGACATAGTAATTAAGCTCAAAAACTTGACTAACCCATAAAAACACTTAAGCAAAATTAATTAACAAACTAACACAATTATAACCTAAACACATACTAAACGATTAAGTTAACATTTAGATACATAACAAATTAAGCCTTAAAACATGATGCAATTCACACTTATCAAGTCGTTTATTTGGTTATTTCTCTAATATAGTCTACTACATATTTTTATGAAAAAATATACGAATAATTGTCTAATTATTTTTAAAGTCTAAGTTAGTCCCTATCATTATCTATGGTATCACATTATAAACATTTTAAAAATGATATTGGTGTACTCTAAAACTTAACAAAGTTACTTTTTTAGCAGTTTCTACTATATGTATCATAAATTTAGTTTATATGATATCATATCTAGTCAATTTGGACCCATTAGATAGTAACATAATCTTAAAAATAATTTCTTTAAACACTAATTAAAGGTTTCATTTTCACTTTAACATTTTAAAAATGGTCTAAGTAGACAACTATCATCATCTCTATTTTCTATCTTTACATCCTATTCAGGGTGTAATAAGTACTATTTTTAGTAACGTTAATGTGCAATATGATATCATAGATAATTATAGGTGCTTACTAAGATCTTTTATAAAAGATTAAAGTGCAAATAATAGGTTTGGTCTGTTTATATTTGTTAAAGGTTTGTATAAATATAAGGTATTTGTGCTTTTGAATATTATACTATAATTTATAAATTCAATTGTAAGAATTGTTTCTATTTCATATTGGCTTCAACATCTACTAGTTGGGGGTAAGGTTGTGTACTATTGGACCTCCCTAGATCCCGCGAAGTAGCGGGATTCATACTAGATGTTGTTGTTGTTGTTGTTTGCATATTAGTTTCAAACTTATTTATGCCTTTTCACTCTTTAATAGCTTGTGTATTATTTTTCTTTTGATAAATATGTCATATCATTAATAATTATTCTCTAATGATTTACCTAGGTGTATTGGTAGAGATTGCATGTACAATCTATGAATTTTATTTAATAAAGTGTTACTCTTTTTTGTACAATAGTGTGCCATGCATATCATAAAATGCCTTTATCACATGGCATAATGTAACCAGTTAGATCACTAATTTCATAATACATAGTTCAATAACATTTATAAAATATGCAAAAATCTTGTTTTAAAATTAGAAAATTTATGCAAGTATTTCTAATACACCATCTAAGGTCACTTATTCTTTTCTTTTGTCTTTTGAAAATAATTAAATGTTTTGTTTAGGCATAATTTGAAAGGTTTTAAGAGAGTTTGGGAAGAAATTATATTAATTCCGATTGAGTTAGTATAAAATTAGGACATCATATCTTAATTAAAAATCTTAACGCAATATTTGCCCATCACAAATGTATTTATTTATACTGGGCTTGCTCCCCCTCAACCAATAACTAGTGTGAAGTCATTTAGGTCACTATCAATTGTCATTTATTTGATCCAAATTCATGAATCTCTATTCATTAGAATTCATCAACATAGTTTTGATACCAATAAAGTATTTTGAAAGAGTTTGGGGAGAAATTGGACTAGATCTATGTGAATCCATATATAATTAAGACACCATATCTTAACTAAAAATCCTAAGCTAATTGTTAATTGGTTATAATGCTAGGATTATATATAACTCATTTTATCCTTATATCACTTTTTGGTATAGGATAAATCTAAGTATGAATTTCCAACATAATAATTCACTATACTGTTATAGTGTTTAACCACGATCATTAAGAAGGAATAAATTTTGTAGTTTTTATAAACAATTGTTACATTGCCAAGGATGTTGTTGATAGTGCCACAGATTTTGCATTCCATTTTAAATTACCTATAAGAATGTGTGCCCAAAGTTGTCTTTATAACTTTCAAAGTTATATTTTAAAAAGGTAGGTATGTTTACTCCTTTTTTGCTAATAATGCTTGCTATTTAATTACTCCCACTGAGTTTCTAAAAGTTATGTTCACTCTAATAAACATGTATCCCTACTATAGATACAATTCATGTATCACATCACATATATTAGCAATATTTATTAAATTATCTTCTCTAACCTACAATAATGAAATATATTTGAAAACTTTAAATTATAACCAAAAATAACTACAATTACTACTTAAATGCTTTCACAAGTTATATTACTATCTGATAGTTTAGATCCATGATTTTATATAAGAGACTGCTATCATTATTGAAGCCACTAGATATTGGTAGCGGTTTTTGTCAATACGAGAAAACCTTTATAAATATGGGATGACATAGATTTATATATATATTTTCAGTTGTTACAACTTTATTACGATTTGATATTACTAAAAAAATTGCAACACTTTTGTGAAGATGTAAAAGAAAACACTTGAAGACTACCATTGCTATTTATATTGATTTCTTCTGTCATTAATGGAAGCACATAAAAAGAAATAAATAAAGACAATGAAAACTAAAGAAATAGAAAGAAGAAAAAAGTAAAATGAAAATGACAAAAATTATAGGAATACATAGTTGAAAAAATTGATAGGTCTTACTTTCATAATTTTAGTTTTTTTAGAGATTAAAATTTTGTATTTCAAATTAAGGTATCAAACTACATTATAAGGATTTGAACAAAAGTTCTTTCAAAAGAGACTAATAATTTAATTTTTAAAAATATTATATATTTTTTCATACGGACAAGTGTCAATATGTCAACTATTTTTTCTTCCTTTCTATTTCTATTTTTCTTCATTCTAAGTCGATGTTGCCATTAATTTCTTCACAATTCCATAAAGGGGAGCCTTACTAATAGTTGTGGTTGCATGATGTTTTAATAGGCATTTTAGTATGTTTTTAGTTGTTAATTAATTGATTCATGCTTGTTTAGGTTTATAATTGTGTTAGTTGGTCAGATATTTATGTTTGAGTGTTATGTGGGTTAGAGCATGTGACTGAGCTTTAGTTTTATGTGTTTTAGGTGCTTTGATGTGTTTATTAGTGTTTGAGATCAGATATCGAAGAAAGAAGAAGATTTGGAAGAAGCTCGGAGAAGGACCCACGGCCACGATTGTGGCGAAGCTCAGAGGAGGACCCAGGGCCACGATCATGGCCTACGCAAGAACAAACAGGGACTGGCCTCCAGAACTTAATTTTTGCCGGGTTATTTAGACTTCTAGGCTCCGGCAAAACCTAGTTTTTACCCTAATTAATAAAGGACTACATACAAAAAGAGAAATGACCTAGAAAGGAAAGAGCCTCCATTTGCCACTTTTGGAAAAAGCTAAGGAAGAGAAAGAAGGAAGAGAGAGAAGAAGAGAGAGAAGGTGGAACTTTAGCTGCTGCTTCTACCTCCAATCCTCCTAGTTATCTTTTCTTCTTTTCTTCTTTTATTTTGTTCATTTGATGTATGAAATGGAATAGATGATGATAAACCTTGGTTTAAGTATGTTCTAACTTCTTTTAGGGATTTATACTTGATTTAATGTTAATCTAGCTGCTTTTATTGTTAATGATGTTGGGTGTTATGATTATTTGTTGTAATTGTATGCTTCGGTAACAAATAGAGAGAGTGAATTGAATGCAAAATGATTATGTTGGATAATGAGAGGTAAATGTTCTAATAGACCACGCAAATAATCAAATCCGTAATTATATGGAGAGAGATTTCATGTGAGGATCCGGTTGTTTATTGGAATGCTTAAGAACTAATTAGGTTGTGGAGTGTTTTGATAGCCTTCGTAACGTTACTCAAAATAAACTAGATCTATAGCTATAATAGTGATGAGTCTAGATCGATCCAACAGTGAGTATTTGGTTAGCTTTTGTTATGAAAATAACTAGTGTTTAGGTTATAGGGTGGTTTGTTTGGTTTGAAATAAGAAAATAAAAATGAAACTAAGCTAATGAAAACAAATTAAAGAAAATCTTGAAAATGATGAAAGTGATGAATTCGTTAGGAACCCGATTCTTTGGTTCAATCTCAGCCTACACCCAATTAAACATATTTCATTGAATTGTTGTTCTTGTACCTTTCTTAGGAATTATTACTCGTAGATTAACAACAAGCTATATTAACCCCAATTTTCCCTTAAGTCGTATTTAATTAAGAGACGCTCAAAAATTAAATCTAGACATTAGAAAACTTAGAATAAGCTCTTTAGATTTAATTGGACAGTTGCATTATGAATTAGGAAAATAGATTAATCAAGGCAACAACTACACAAGCTCAGGTTATTTAACCTAGATTATGTTATCCCTAATGATTAAGAACTATTAGTCGCTATAAATGAATCTTAAATATAACAATTACGGATTATCTTAAAATTCTAGCAATGGGTTCTTACAAAAAAACAATCAAATAGAGCATTCAATCATTCTCATATAAGACCAGGATAACATAATCAATCTCTAAGAAGAGAAAGAACAATAAACTTAGTAAGAAATATGCTTAATTGGATCGTTGGCGTCGATGTCACCTCTGAACCAGCGTTGGGTAGCTAGCTATCCATAGATCTCCAATGTAGTGGATCTTTTCCCTTCTTCTCATCTTCTCTTGAAGTCTCCCTCTTTTCCTAGCCGAGAAAACCAAAACCTTTATATCTTTCGGCCATCACCAATATATTGCTTTTATACAAAAAATGTACGGTTTAATGGACAGTTAACACTTCTTACAGTGGTGAGTGGATGTGTCAAGGGTGTGACTACTGTATCACACCTGTGACACACTTTTCATGGTGGTGACACAACTCCTCATGACTGTGAGAAGCATTGCATAGGTATGAGAAGTGTCTCACACCCGTGCACTTTATGTATGGCCATGAGCACGCTTCATTCTCCATTCTTTTATGCTTTATCTTATCTTCATCTTTTAATCTCCTTCTTCTTCTTCTTGCTCTATAAAGACATGTGAGAGTGAATCTTTGGAAAACGGCCCAAATATAGTGCTTTCGACTTAGTTTAGCATTTTTGCTTCCCTATTGTGCCTAAAACTATTTATAAACTAAAGTGAATATCTTAAGCATTTTCAAAGCAATAATCACTAAGTGTTATGGAATAAATTCATAATCAATTAAGCACATATTAATTTCCCCCACACTTTGCTTTTGACCATCTTTGGGTCAAACATCTAAATTAAAATCATAGACCCAAAAACATTTACTCAATTCCCATATTTCCCAAGATTATATAGTTATAAGCAAATACGAATGTCTTTCAAAAACCATAACAAGAACTTAACATTCTACGCTTCTACTCATGATCAATCAATAAGCATCACCTTCAGAATCTGAGCAACCAAATGGTAGACTTAGAAAATGTGTTTAACTAACATAAATTCATGGGTGCACTCAAATACCATTCATAATTAAGACATTCCACAACTTTGCATATCATTTGATTTTTCCACCTCTAAGGTTCACATGCAAAATCATGGTTCAAAGGACTTTTCATAGTTATAATGTGGGCAAAGGTAAGGTGAGATGTATTTAGGTCAAATAGCATGAAATCCATTAAAGCTAGTGAAACAAAAGCAACACTTATTATAACATCAAGTGCAAAAACCAATATTCACTCACAATTGTGTACATCAATTATGATGAATGTAAAGACTATGTTTCACAACTCAAACTTATGCTCTCTCACCATAAACCACAAAAAACACAAATCACTCACAAAAGTTGATCATAAACAAGAATTTGTAACCATAGAAAGTGACCATTGAAAGCAACATCCACCTCATATCCAACAAACTCAGGTAACCCATTGAACACTGTAACATCCCCTCACTTATGAGAAGGGCATTTTGTCATTTTGGTAAATTGGAATGGGTTAGGAGTATTTTAAAGTGTTTTTGACATATTCATGCATTCATATATGCACAT
>JAOQMS010000006.1:20509113-20524605 GCA_027563885.1 Erythroxylum longipes
AATAATAACAAAAAAAAATTTTTTTAAAACCCCCCCCCCCCCCCCCGGCCCATTCTTAGAAAATCCAGACACTTGCATCACTAAGTAGGCACACAACTTTCACCACTCCAAACCCCAACAAATCCTCAGTTATGAAGGCCCAAAAGCAGTTGATCCTGAAACCAAAACGCAGAGAAGATAAAAATTATTCGATAAGACAAGATGTTCTCTTTTATTGAAATTACTAATAAAAACTTATTCTACATAACTATGCTTTACACGTATTTGTTTAGTCGATCTAGAAGCTTCTGTATTTAACAACCAAAAACACCCCCTCACACTTCAGCGACATCCCAAGATCCAAGTACTTTTCACACTTTCATCAATCATAAAATAGACAATTTGGGGAAAATTAAATCATCTAGAAAGCACAGATCTGAAACCACTAAGCCCTTTCTCATATTAAAAAAGAATCGATAAATGCCAAAGAAGAAAATAACTTATAAATCCATAAGAAAACAAAGTCAATGACAATCAATACAAAAATCACGAAGAAAACAAAAATCAAAGCCGCCAATTACGAAACCACACAAAAATCCACGTTTCTAACCCCAAAATAAAACCCTAAACAGCCATCGGAACACCTGATAGTGTAGTCAATAGAAAAATGGAAAATAGAAATTACTAGGAATAGGATTGGAAAATACCTGACGCAGATCATAAAGTCAGAGAAATCCAAGAGAGAATAAAAGTAAATGGGGGATGAGATCAATAGAAGAAGGAGAAATGAGGAATAGATTTAGAGCTTAAGGAGCAATTGAACTGTTATAATAAAGAATGGCAACTTATGTAGGGGAATTGGAAGGGTTAGGTTTACACAAGTTTGATGTTTAAACTTTTCAGGTTATGAAATTAGAAATGAAGATAATTGGAGGTAAAAGGAGTGGGAAATAGGGTATAAAGAGTATTTATAGGGCGGGAGCAGGTCTACTTAACGAGTAGAAGTAAACGGTCAAAAAAGGAAGGAGTTAGGTGCTTATAAAGGAAACAATTGTTTGTGGTGAGAAATATCTTATCAGCTTCCTAACTTAGTTACATGTGTGTTAAGTTTAGCTTTTTTCTTATTTCTTGAGATATAATATATTCATTAATACGAGTCAATTCAAAGTCGAGACCCACTATTTTTATCCTATAAGTTAGAAGAAGAAAAAGAACGGAGAAAAGTTGACTTTTATTTGATTTATTATCATTGTCTATGTAACATGTAAAATTGTTTTTCTTTTAAAAATCTTATGCTAACAAGTTTAATTAATAAAAATAATTTTTTTATAAAAATATAAAAAGAATACGACATAGAAGGTCATGGGACTGGGGTTATTCCTGGATGCATACTTGCTACAAATTATAAAAGGTGCCAATTAGAAATTTTAAAAGTTTTAGACTCTTTTTTAGTATATTTTTTAGATAAATTTTGTCGTCTTAAATAAATGTCTAAAAACTCTACCAATTCTTAGATTATTTAAGACACTTATTAGATGCATTTAGACATAAGTGTCTAAAACCTCGTTATTTTTTTGTAGTGCGATTTCTTCTTCTGAGTCTTTACCAGTGTTGCAATATCTCTAGGTTTGTTTTCATATCTATCTATTTCTTCTGCGATTTCTCTTGTTTTTCTTGTCTATAACATCAGACCCGTCATACTTCTTGCGACTATCAATACTATTTTCTTGTTTTCTCTTTGTGTTACTCTGAGCTGAGTATATTGTTGATGATAGGATTAGTCACATTAGTTTGGCAGTAAAAAACAAAATAGAGAAACTAGGCATAATGGAAGAGAGATATGAACCAATACAGAACCGTGAAAAGGAAGAGAGATATGAAGAAAATAATAGTACTATGGATGTAGCCATACTTACTAAAAGCAACCATGTAGAACTTATGCTTTGAGCATAAGCTTCTGCATTTTTTGTGATGATAAAGAAGATGATGCATTCTCGTTCTTCCTCTAAACAACAAATTTTCTGAATAGAATGAGTTCTCGTGCGATGTGTTTCAATTTTTCAGTTTTTACTTCACCTCCTTTGCTAAACATAACGATAACTTCATCTTTTTGTGGCAAACTAATCATTTATAAAGAATCAATACAAAACCGTGAATAGCACATGACATAAAGTTATTAAAACTGAAGGCCATATCTGTTTTCTTGATCCTCACGTCATTTTAAAGTGGAGAGAACTATAGTTGTTTTCTTCTTCGTCACATCTTTATAGGTGTTTTTTTCTTGGACTTCACGTCATTTTAAAGTGGCTTTCTCCTTGTCCTCAGGTCTTATAGCTATTTTCTTCTCATCCTTACGTCTTTAATGTAGCATAGAGTGGAGCACAGGTGGCATAGAGTGGAGCATAGGGTGAAGCCTAGTTGCAATCAGCCTATTCGATGTTGTCTTGTCTTCACGTCATTTAATGTGGCATGTGGAGGCTTCTGTTCTTCATACCATTTATATCCCACCTTAACTTGTTCTACTTTTGGTGTATCATAAAATAATATTTTATTTTATGCTATAATTGCATACAGAGTCAGCCAACACTTATGTACTTCCTAGCTAGCTTTGCCTTTATTCACTATTCATAGATGTTAAAATATATATTAGCAAGTGTTTTATGATTATAATCCTTATTCTTCCAGTGCCCCTCCAAACAAATATATAATTGCAGCATAATTAAGAATTATAAGCTCTTCCATATGGCTTTATCCCTTATAAAAGGAGCTCAGTTTATTTATTATTGCTTATAAGTGTGGAAATTAATAAATGACTGAAACATTTAATGCATTTGTATGTGAGTTGAATTTGATATATATGTAGTCATACTTACGTTGTCATCTTTCGTTATGTTTTAACTAAACATATGAAAGAAAAAGGTTCTCCTTCTGTCACATATTGATGACAGAAAATAGAAGAGAAAGAGACTTTCTAGTCATGAATTTGTGTTGTGAATGTTAATATATGTTGACAAAGATGTCTAACAATTGACCATTAAATAAATTAGAATTCAAGTTGAACACATTGGAGTAAGATACTACTGTAGCACATTAAAGTCCATCTTTTTCTATGAATTTTGCGTTGTGTTGAAAATTTTTCCATTTGTACCATCTCAATTATATTATAAACTTCTCGACCCTTTGCTCATGAATCCTGTTGAAGTGGCCTATTAATTGAAGTTGAAGCTGAAATGAAGGAATGTGTAAATGATTTACTGTAGTGGTTTTGCTACTAGGTTTTCACATATAGTAAAAATCTAATTTGTGTACAAGTTTAGACACCAAATATTTTTTAGAAATTGTTATGTTTGTCACATGTTTATTTTGAACCATATTTAGCATTTACTACTTTGTAGAAATTGTTGTGATTGATGTCACGTATATGTTATTACATTTAGTGATGGAAGGCTTGAACAAAATGAATTATTACAATGATTATATGGAAGTAAATAAAAAGATGGGGGGTTATGGAATGATACTATAAAGATGTATTTAATCTCTTTGATGGTTGAAGAAGTAAAGAAGGGAAATCGAATGACTAATACCTTTTCCAAATCTAGTTGAAAGAATATTAAAGGAGGGCTTCAAACAAAATTCAATAAGGAGTATAATGATATTCAATTGAAGAATAAGTATAATGGATTAAGGGCCAGATTGAGGAATTTCAAAAACTTACTCAAAGAAACAGGAATCGATTACAAATCTTTTACTGGTGAAGTTAATGCTACAAATGAATATTGGGAAAATCTATTTATGGTAAAATATGTCTTTTGCTTTATTAATATATCATATTATATAATATTCATTCTCATATATCTTTTTCATCATTATAGGTGCATAAAATGGCTCACAGATTCAAGAAAAAAGGATGTAAGGAATTTTTAGACTTGTGTCATATTTTTGGTGATACTAATGCAATTGGTGTTCATGTACATCCATCAACTAAATCTCTATCAAATAGTACAGAAGAGGAATATGGAAATGATGTTGATGAAGATTACTCATCTAATGGAAAAGAAGATCAAGATAAAAGTTCTCTGTCTAAAAGAACGAAGTCTCATAAGAACAAGAAGGCAAAGAAGACACATTCTGATCTTATAGAAAAAGGCTTACTTATATTAATTAGTGAATAGTTAAAAAGGATGAATGATTTGCTTGAGAAAAAACTGAGTGAAACATCATCCACTGCAGAGAATAGATCTCAAGAGTCTAACATAATGATGGAATGTCTGAATTCTTTAGATGAACTGTGTGTTGACGGTGTGCCATATGGGAAATTGTGAAGGCTTTACATGATTCCCCACTTTATAGAGATATTTTTTGAAGATGACATAAATAAGGAAGCTGGATTGGATTATGTCGCTTTAGTTATATTTTCATGTTATTGCATATCGAATTCTTATTGATTTGACAATTTTATATTAAACACTATTCCATATTTTGAACATTTTAAGTTTGTGCTTTGTATGAATATTTGACTTAGTTTTAAGTCTATATTTTGTATGAATATCTTTTTATATTTGATTAATATACTTGATTGAATATTTTATTAATTATTTAATATTGGCATCGTAGATACATGGATTTCTTATCATATTTCGAATAAGATTCTAACGATGAATGGAAGAAGGTAATCATTATTTCTATAGTTGGAGGAGAGAACAAATATTTTCATTTACAAAAACAACCATGTAGAATTTCTGCTCTACCAGGTCATGATTGGATATTAGAAATTTTGAATGGGAATCCTACAAGGATTTATGAAAACTTAAGAATGAGAAAGATAATCTGCTTAAGCTTATGTGATGAGTTAAAGAGTTTAGGAGGCTTAAAGGCAATAAATCATTTGATCGTGGAGGAACAAGTAGAAATTTTGTTGATGACTATAGGGTATAGTGAGAAAACTAGAGTCAATGCAAAACACTCTCAACATTCGGTATAGACAATTTTGAAGTACTTTTGAAAAGTCTTATATGCAGTTAATCGTCTTGCAAAAAGAGTCATTAATCCACCATCTTTTACTAATACACCTCCTGAGATTCAACATAATTCAAAATTCTTTCCATATTTTCAGATACATTCATATATTTAATTACTATTTTAATTATGTCCTTATGGTTAAAATTATTTTAATATATTTTAAAAATTTTAAGATTGTATAGGAGCAATAGATGATACACATATTGATGCACAAGTTTCGACCGATGAACAAATACCATATAGGGGCCAAAGAATTAATCCAACCCAAAATATTATTTGTTGTTGCTCATTTGACATGCGTTTTACATATGTAATGGCTGGATGGGAAGGTATTGGAAATGACTCTCGAGTTCTTTTGAAAACAGTGACAAATCTAGCGAATCAATTTCTTATGCCTCCATAAGGTATTATATTATTTTAAATAAACATAGTAATTATGATTCATTTTTAATATCTTTTTGTTAATACTATGTTCTTTCCATGTTAGGTAAGTATTATTTGGTTGACTTAGGCTACACTAATATGCCTAGATTACTTTCACTATATTGAGGTGAAAGATATCATTTACGAGATTATAGAGGCAGAAGAAGACCTCAAGATCCACAAGAATTGTTTAACTACATGCATTCTTCATTAAGAAATGTTATTAAAAGATGTTTTGGCATTCTAAAAGCAAGATTCCCTATACTTAAAAACATGCCGAGTTAAGATATGAAGAAACAAAAATACATCGTTATTGCTTGTTATGTTATACACAATTACTTTGAAATGTACGGACAAAGTGATGAGTTATTTGACAGTTGCGTCAAAAATGAAGAACAAATTAGGGAAAGTGAAAATAAAGATTCAAGTTCTCAAGTGGAGTCTAATATTACTCCAGCACAACTTCGAGTCTTGGAAGCCAGATGAAATTGCTAGGCAAATGTGGTGTGATTATATTATTTCTAATTGATTTATGTTTCTTTTTATAAATGATAATACTATTATGTTTTAAAAATTATAATACGATGAATATCTTTTATTGATATTATTTTCTAATTTATATAATTTTATTATATACAATTAATGTGTAATTTTCAATTACATTTGATTTGCATATACTTAAATTTTAACCATAAGATAATTAATTAATTGAAAAATATAATGTAGGATATAAAATAATTAATATAAGAGTATAATTACAAAAATAGAAACAGGATAATAAAACCAAACATATTTTTGTTTTTATTTTTAATTACTAATCTTAACCAAACAGGTTTTTGTTTTCTGTTTTATATTACAAATCTTAGCAAAATAGGTTTGTGTTTTTTTAAGAAAAAAACAAAAAACTAAAACTAAAAACCTCAACAAACAGAAGTGAAAACAAACAGTTCCTTAGAAATGACGCATAAGAAATTATTTTTGAGTGATAAACATGGTGAAAAAGTCAACCAATTAATTTATCATGTGATATGAAATATAAGAAACTATTTATGAGATACTTGATCATGTATAAAGTGAAATTCAATCGTCAAGTACTTAATACATGGATGGAAAATATGGTTAAAGTATAGTATATTGCTTTAATATTTGTTGCAAAATTTTGTGGGAGGTGTATGAAATGAGATAACAAGTTTATTTATTGAGTTAGTCAACTAACTTACTTCTGTAGTAGTGCAATAATGGTATGTTATAAGCTTCGATAGAAAAGCAAGTTCTAGTAAAGTTTTTCTTAGAGCCCTAACTAATATGATTGGATATAAGAAAGTCAAAATAGGATAAAGCTGAGTGATATTAGCATGCTAACCTAATCTAGCAAAAACAATAAAAGTAAAAGGTGAATGAGTTAAGAGATATGCACCATAATGAGATGTTCCTTTGAGATGAAAGACTTTTCATAAAAAATCAATGATTAGAGGTTGATTTGTACTTGAACTTGTTAGTAGATCATATGAGTGAAAGAAATTAAAAAGAATCAAGTACTCATTGATACTTGGATCACGTTTAGGAGATCTATTAGCAAGTTTTACGTATTATAGATGGAGATAGAGAGCTGCAAACTTCTGTAGCTCCATGCATTTAAATAGGCTAGAGAAGATTGAGAATATATTGTAGTTAGGATAAGAAAGGACATTTAGAAGATCTAGTGGTTTTAATGCCTAGGAAGTAACTAAGTTGGTCAAGATCCTTAAGAGAGAACTCACTAGAAAGATGCGTAATAAAATCTTAAATTTGAGAGAATTATTGTAAGCAAAAGGCAATATTATCTATGTAAACAAGTATATAGTATAAAGTTCTCATATTATATATAAAGAGAGAAATATCACTCTTAGAATTGGTGGTCATATGGAACTAGAAAGGAGAAATGTTCCTGATACCATACCTGAGGAGCTTGATGAAGGATATAAATTGTTTAGTTTGGTTTCCAGACATAATCAAATATCAATAATAATTAAAGCCTTGGGATTATTATGTAAAAACATAATAAGACAAAGTATTTTTTGGAAAATAAAAGGAATTGTATTAATAATAAATCAAATTTACAATGAGTTGCTTAATTTGTCTATAATTTAGTAAAATTAAAATTACAAAAGATTACAACATTGGTACTTTACATTACATCATCCATGTGTTCTTCATGTTAGGAGTGAGTGAATTTTGCTACTTGTTTGCAAATGAAGATGTTTAGATCCAGTTAATAATGTTTTCTGCAATCTGGTATTTTCCTCCTTAGTTCTCTTATATAGTCTCCTATTTATTTTTTTCCATATAGAGTAGATAGTGGTTATAAAGGTTGTTTTAATAAGCATCCCATTTTACTTTCCTTATTTAGTGATTTCAATGATCATTTCCTCTAAAACTAGCACACCATTCTCTGTTATGGATGATATGTCTTCTCTTTGAATGAGAGGACTGAAGTTAGTCCAATTATCGAACCAAAACCAAACAATATCTCCATTTCCAAAAATTTGCTTGATGTGTGGATATATCATACCTCTTAGATTAAGTAGATAATTAAAATCCAAGAAAATTCACGAGAATTTACTACCTGCCAAATATTCTAACCTTTGGGAGAGTATTTATGCACCCATTTAATCCATAAGACTTTTTTATTTATGAAATTTCTCTATATTCTCTTGCTTAGGAGCACTTGTTGCATTTGAGAAATTAGAATAATGCCTAACCCTCCTTGCTTTTTTGGTATAGTGAGATCACTCCATTTCACTTTAGCATTATTTCCATTTTCTATTTTCCCAAACTATAAAAATGCTTTGAGGATTCTGTTCATTTCTTTGTTGACTATCTTGGGTAGGGCTACATGTTCATAAGAATAGATATGCAAGCTATTTGTACTAAAGTGATGAGAGTTATTCTATCTGCAATAGAGATGAACCTATTTTGCCAAGCATTTATCCTAGTTTTAATCTTCTCAATTGGAGGGATGAAATTTAAAAACTTGGGCTTAACTGCTATAATTGGGATTCCAAGATATTTGAATAGAGGGGAGTGTAGTGCAAATCATGTATTATTGCTAATTGCTTCTTGATTTTTTACGTCTGAGGATATATGTAAACTACTCTTCTCTGCATTCATTTTGTGTCCAGACCATTTTGAAAGTATCTACAAGATGTTTAGTATGACGTTGATGGAATGGTTATCTGCACCACTTAAAAGCACCTAATCATCTGCATAAATCAAATGAATTAATGTGATGTCTCTGCACTTATAGTGGAATTGAAATCTACCATTGCATTCTATTAGTTTGGAAATCATTCTACAGATCCCTTCGATATTTATAGTAAAAAGGTAAAGGAAAGGGGGTCCCTTGCTTTATCCCTTTAGCATTTTTAAAGGGTAGAGATGGAATTCCACTAACCAGGACACTGGGTAAGGGAGTGTGAATGCTTTCTAATATCCATTTTCTAAAGATGACTGGTAGGCTTATTGCTTCAAGACAATCTTGCAACTATCTCTAGCTAATTATGTTAAAAGCTTTGAAGAAGTAGATTTTCATCAAGCAACTTTTGATATTTTTGCCTATTTTGTACTCTCCTAAGAGCTCTTGTAAAATAAGGATGTTGTCTCGAACATTTCTTTTAGGTATAAGGCAGCTTAAGCATGATTTATAACTTCTTTAAGATCTAACTTTAGCCTCAAAGTAAGGAGCTTAACAATAACTTTATACACAGTTGTGTAGTAGGAAATTAGTAATGGAAGAGGGGTTTTGCTTCTTTGGTATAAGACATATTTAAGTTTAGTTAACTTCTTTAAGCATTTTGTTATAGGAGAAGAACTCTAAGATAGCTTCTATGAATAAATTCCTATAACCTCCTAAGTTTTCTAAAAGAATCAGGTTGGAAAGCCATCGGGTCTCGATGCTTTTGATGGATGCAAACTGAAAAGGACTTCCCTGACTTCTCAATCTATGAAAAGGGTGATCAATAAATCATGAAGAGTCTGATTTTATGGAGCAACAAAGACATCTTTCACATTGAAATTATGTTGATAATTGTTAGTTGTTCCCATCAATTGTTGGAAGTAACTTATTGCTAAATTTTGTAGATCACCTTGTTTTGAGATGGAGTTTCCTAGGATATCTTGCAATTAAGTTATTTTGCTTTTTTTTTTCTCTTTGAAAGAAGAGAAGATTGAAAGTATCTTGTTTTGGAGTCAGCATTTTTTTTATACAATTCAATCGAGCTTTCTACTAGAATTGTGGTTACATATAAGTAAGATATGTTATGGTATAAAAGCATGAAGATGAATTAATAATAGTTAAGGTGTTTTTCATTGGATTACGCCCACGTTATATGATTCTAAATAGTTGACGAATAAGGGTTCTTTGAAATAAAGTTTTGGAAAGCCAAACCCTTATGATACTCTTTTAGCCTTTGAGTTTCCACAATTTTGAATTCAGTGTTATGAGGGTTGTTATAGCAAGCTACTTGAGCTTCTTCTAGCTTCTGCTTAATATTTTTGAGGCTTTGATAATTGATTTTAACAAAATTCTTAATTGCATTGTTTACTAGTTTTAATTTCGGCATCACCTAATAAGTTTTGTATGCTTACACCTCTTATTTTTAACATCTGCTTTTCATCTCCATGAAACTATCCAACTATCTAACTCCATTGAAGAACTTGAATGGTGCTCCATGTCTTCTTGGTCCAGTTATCCTCTATATGATAAGATAAGAGTGATTTGAAAGTGCATTTTCTCCAAAATTCACAAAATATTGCGAGAACATACTCATCCAAGCTTAATTCACATCTAATCTACCTAATTTCTTTTTTATGAGCATTTCACCTTACTTTTTTTTTATCCATATAAAGTGCTTTCTTGTTGAACTCAAATCCATCAAACTCACCATTTGAAATAGTTTATTCAATTCTCTACTTGTTCCCATTTCGTATTGAGTTCCACCCTCAACTTTATAAGAATTTAAAGTGCAATTAAAGTCTCCAACTACCAACTGTGGAGTCTGCACTCTAACTTCTATTTATTCCATTTCAAACTAGAGTTTCTCCCCTTGAAAGGTAAAATTAGAGTCATAGATAAGAGTTATCTTAAAGGCATCGATCTTACCTTTAAATTGGTAGATTAGATGGATATATTGATCACTTTGTCTAGTAGCTTGCACCTCAATAAGATTTAAATTGTATAGATAGATTGTGCGACCGTTATAATGGCATGAATGGCTAGAAATTTGTTTCCATTCAACACCCAGAAAATTCAATCCTTGATGTGAAATAGGTGCTTTTATTTTAATCTCAAGAAGGCCTAGTAAAACATGTTTATTATCTTGTATAATCTCTTTCACCATAGACTTTTTGATAAAGTCACTTAGCCCTCTTATGTTCCATACTAGGACTACCATTTAGGGGAGTTTCCCCTTTGATTTTGTTTTTATTTTTTCTCGTAGTTGATCTCCTCTTAGATTTAGAGGAAATATCTTTGGTATTTTTGACTACCTTAGATAACTACTTGCTATTTTGAATAGCCAAATGTAGTTTTCCATCTACTCACCATTTGATTACTTTTCCAGCATATTTTTTGCAATTTTTTGCACTTTGTCGTTGGGACTTATCTACTGATTCATTTAATTGGTTCTCCAATAACTCTTTTTCCTTTCCTTGATCATCTACTAATAGCTTAGGGAGGTTAACCTGTAATGCATTTTCAGCAGTTTTTCCACATTAGCATCTTATTTTTGGTGATCAAGTTCTACAACTTCTCGATTCTCTTCATTGAGTTAAACTCCCAAAATTTCTTCCTACCATCCAGTTTTAAAGACTTTGCCTATGGGAACCCATTTTTTGGTTGAGCTATTACACTTCTAGGGTTATGTTATAAATACTTCAGTTTACATAAGCTCTCCTATTTTTACAAATTTTATCACTAGTAAGCTGTCAAAAAGACTTGAGTTTCTCATTATCTCCACACATATCTTGGCATATCCAATTCTCTCTATATTGGTGGTTTGAGCATCTGTACACAATAGCTTTCCCAAAGAACTTGCTAAGAAGCTTAAACCTTACACAGTCTATAATTCTAAGGCTAAATTGTGAAAATTTACCCACGTGAGGAAGGAATCAATGCTCCCATGATCAAACTCAACCTTAAGCTTCCATTTTTAAAGAAAAATAGGTTAGCCACCTATCTTCTGTGGTCCCAACTCTATAATTTCATTCAAGTTGGACTTTGTTGTGAATTTAAATAAAATGGTACCATTTTCCATAAGTAGAGTTTTCTCAAGTCCCTTTTTCCCCATCGTGTTAATGCCTATGCATTCATGGATAAAAAGTGGGTCTTTTACTCCAATATAAACCAACAAGTGCAAAAGACCAAGCTTTCTCACCTGCTTGGAGAAGCTTAATGGGTAGGGATATCACAACATCCTTCATGACATTCTAGTAATGTTTCAGTTGAATTTTATTCTATTAGAAGTTGATTTTGCTTCTCTAAGCTCCTATAGATTAAGATGATTTAGACAAGTTCCTTTTTTTGCCATTTTCTACTAATTTCGCCATATTGTTAATATCACCATTGTTAGCAACTATTCTTGATGGTACAGGGAACTTTTCCAGGGGAAATGTTAAAGCCTCACCTTTTTAATAGGCTTTTAGCCTTTAGAAGGCCTTCCATTGAGGAAGAACCTTAACAAAAGATTAGTTTTTGGGTGCACTAGAAGAGAAACAAACTAGATAACTGAGGGAGGGAAGTTCCCAAAATAGGAGAACGAGAGGAGTAAAAGTGTTAAAGTAGTAAATGAGAAGGCCGAGAAAAGCTTTTAGAAAAAACTAAAATATATATAAACTATTTTTGAATTTTTTTCTCATAAGACAAAGTGCTTTACAAAGAAGTAATTGATATGTGTAAATTATAGTGTGTTTTCTAGGCTTTAAGGCATGTTTTTAAGTATTTTCTTAATAGATAATAATATGTTTAGGACTTAGACTTACGTTCTAGTTAGTGTTTATATATATTTTGTTCAATTTCTATTGATTAGGCAAGAATGTGATCTTAATTGTAGGATTTATAGGATGTTTAAAGTGTTTGATGATGATTGGAGATAAGGAGCTAGTGTATGAAGCTATGCCATGCATGATTATGATGGAGAGGTGATGCAGGAAGCTATGCACAATCGTGCAAAAGCCAGAATTCCCAAACACTACTTTACCCCCCAAACCCTAGCCTATTTCTTTCTTTCTTTCTTCTTCTCACCTTTTCTCTCTTTAGTTGGCAACCCCATCTCTTTTTCATTAGTTTTCACATGATTTTCACACTAAATTCACACTTCTCTTTAACTTTTTTTTTCATTTTTAACACTATTTACCTACAGATCTAGTGATTTTTACATTAGAAGACTTGTTTTTTCTTAGTTTTGAGAGTATATGTTTTGCATTTATCTCTTGCATTTTTGTGTTATTTTATGGTTATTTTCATATTTTTATACACACGGTCAAACCTAGAGTGAGGTAACTTATAAAGGTTCAAATCCAAGGTAAGATGAAGGTATCCAAAAGTGGTGGATGCAATTTGGTGATAAATTTTGAAGCTCCTTTCGCGATCTTCTCACAAGAAGAAGGTGAGAAGCTCTAAAAACTCCATTTTAAAACTATAGTTGCACCTCGATATTTTGATTTTCAAATTTTAGAATGTTTAGGATTGAAAGAAAAATTTAAATTGTTAAGTGCTAGAATTAATTGGAAAAAATTATTTATTATAAGTTTGTTGTATATGAAGAATTGACTTTAGAATTCTATGTTAAATTAGGTTATAAGCCTAATAAGTTAGAAAATTTTTGGTTTAGAATTAGAGGAAAACCATGTAAACTAGATTATCATACTATGGAGGAAATATTTGGATTCCTTAAAATCATGATTGTAAAATCACATAATGACTTCCTGTCCCCACTTATTATAACAAATTGTTTGGATTAGATGTGTTTGTTATAATGCACCCAATAATGTCTTTAAGCTTCTAAAACATTTGTTATTATATAAATTCATGTGTCACACTATTCTTATTAGAAAGTCAAAGTAACAAATGTTCTAAAAAGGATTTATTCTTACTTTCGTGTATGGAGAACAAAGTCAAAGTCTGCACATCCACAAACATCTTCCAAAAAATAGTTACTTCCATTACGAAAATAGTAGCTATTTAAGCATGTGGTTTTTAATAACTGCTTTGGCTTAGTACCATAATGTTGTTAATAGACTAACCCCTATTTTTCTTGAAATGTTTAATAATACAAACTTAATTGGGGGCGGGGCTAAATCTTAGAGTCCCATAGTGTGGAACTCTAAGATCCAAGCTCTAAATCTATAGTTAAGCCTAGGATAGTATAGGTGGGATTTAATTCAACACTGCAACAGTAACATCAATAGGAAAAATCTATTGAAGAATCTAACAAAGAAGAAGAAGGTTGGGAAATAGTGCTTCGAAAATTGGAAGGGAACAGTAAGTGACTAGAGGGAAGAATGGACACCTCAAATGCATAATTAAAGGAGGTAGTGCAAAATCAACACTATTTGAAACTACTTAAGCATTTAGCAATACAAGGTCTCTAAGTCCCTTCTTCGATGCCATCAGCACCACAATCCTGTAAGTATTCTTGCCATTATTTTTTATTTCTTGTATTTTTGTTGCTCAATTAGTTATTATTATTATGATTTAGTTATGTGGTGTTTTCACATTAAGGACAATTTGTTGTCAAATATGGGGAAATATATATTTTTCCATTTTCAATTGTATGTGACTTTTCATTTACATTGTGTGTATTTTTCTTGTGTTAACATTGTATAAATTTTTGGTTCATGATGTTTCCATTGTGTGAATGTGTCAATGACATGAAATTGAAAGAAATTAGCTTAATTTTGTACATGATTACTTAAATTGTGAAGAAACATTAACTTTTAAAGTGTTTTTTAGGTGAATGATTAGAATATTATACCTATTATTTCATTTTATAACACTTTTTTGGATTCCCTTATAATTAAATTTATTTAAATTGGTAGGCTTCATTAATAGCCTTTAATAGGACTGATTGATTAAAAGAAATGATATATGTTAAAAATAGTTGAATAAACGTTCTACTTCGCTGGCCCTTTTTGAAAATTTTTATAAAAAATAAAGTTGGCAGTTAGTTGTTAGTTGTGATATAGTGAAGTAACCAGGAGACATTCATAACAAAATGTTTGTCGTCGCATAAAAAAGGCTAGAATGAAATCTAGCTAAGCTTGATAAAATGTAACCTAGTTGAGTAATTGGGGGACATTTATGACAAGGTGTTTGCCTTTAGGTTAAAAGACTAGGTGATCGTTAAATAAAATCTAAAAAAATATAGTGTTTTCAATGTAAATGAACTTATTGATCTTCATATGATACGCTAAGATATTTCCATGAATAGTTACTTAACGATAGCCTTCCTTTTCAATATGGTAAATAATAATGAGTGCATTCTTGTAAGTGTATTGGAAATTTTTGAGTGATTGATGTTTATGAGAAAGTTAATTTCATGAATTTTTTTGCCATTATACCATTATTGAATTTTTTATAATTATATGATTATATGTGTTAAGTGTTTTATTTGTTTTATAGTTTTAGTTCTTCTTGGGGACAAGAAAAATTTTAAGTATTAGGAATTTGATATGTATAAATTATACTCTATTTTCTAGGATTTATAGTGTGTTTTCAATGTATTTTGATAGATTATAACGATGTGTTTAGGAGTTATATTTATGCTCTTGTTAGTGTTGTTGTGTGTTTTTCTTATTATTGATTAAGACAAGAATGTGATCTTAATTTAATGATTTAGGGGATGTTTAATGTATCTGACGATGAGTCAAAAATAGGAAAATTGAAGAAAAGATTAAGGAGTTGTATAACAAGATGGGCTATGTCGGCCCCATGAACAATTTTTCCATCAACTTAAGTATAAGAGCTTATGGAAAGAATGCATGAGAAGAATTTGAGGGCATTTTCGGTATATGGCTTAAATGACAAGGGTAAAG
>JAOQMS010000006.1:20524705-20546271 GCA_027563885.1 Erythroxylum longipes
CCAATAACCCTCTCCAATACAAATTTTTCACACACAAAGCCTATTTTTCAAAATTCTCATTTATTCACAATTATACCGAGAAAATGTCATGAATGCATGTACAAGATATTTTTCATGTGCAAAGATCACTGTTCATAAATGCATGAGCATGATATGTGTTTTCCTGATTTCTCACGTGTTCCCGTTTCTATAATTCAACCCGTTATACGGAAACGGTATGTTACAATAGAGATGGAGTTATGATTAGTAACCTAAACATCATGAGATCATCTGCAAAGCTAAGGTGAGTGAGTTAGATTTCTGTGAATTTGTAATGAAAACTAAAATCAGACAGACTTAATGCATTCTACATAATAATTTTTTAAAAAATCTCTATGGAGTTAACAAACAAGTAGGGTGAAAGTGGGTCTCCTTGTCTAATCCCATTAGAACCTCTAAAGCTTTTGCTAGGGGAACCATCAATAAGAAATCTATAGGAGGTGGTTAAGAAGAAGATTTTAATCTAGTTGAAAAGCATATTAAAGAAGCTAAGCCATTCCAAACTGCTAAAAATGAAGTTTTAATTTTGGTTGTCAAATTTTTTGGAGAAATTTACTTTAATAGCACAACTATTAATGGATCTTTTAGCATTACAATTCCTCATTAGCTCTTATATCAATAATATATTGTCAGAAATACTTCTACCTAATATAAAATCTTCTTAAGAATTGTGAAAATTTGCTTGAGAGGATGCTTCAACCTGTTATCTAGTAGCTTGGATAACAATTTATAAACAATGTTACAATATAAAGTAGTATGAAAATAATTGATACAATCAGAATTGGGAACCTTAGGAATAAATATAGGTTGCACTAATCTCCTTTAGTAGTTTTCCTAAATTAATGAATTTTTGGATAACTTCCACTAGGAGCTTACCTGTGATGTGCCATGTACTTTGTAAAAATGTGTATTAAAGCCATCAGGGCGTGGGGCCTTTCTTAGATTGAGACTAAAGAGAATTTTTTTATTTTATGATAGGATGTTGGCAACTGAAGCCAATCTATAGAATCCTGAGTGATGGCAAAACTAGTAAGAGCCGTAGGATTTTAAAAGTTGAACAAATGTGCTGGCTTTGAATTAAGCAAGTTGGAGTAAAAATTAAGTACAATATTTTCAATAGAAGTTTTATCAAATACTATCTAACCACTTTCGTCCAACAGAAAGTTGATCTTGTTAAAGTTTCTTCTTTTTTCTTTTGAAAAAGAAAATTGTAATTAATTAATTAATAAATAAGAAAAGTATTGCAAACAAAATAAAATAACTTAGGGGTGTACCCTTTACAATCCTTGCATTCATATGCAAAAATTAAAGACAAGGAGAGAGTAAGCATTACATTAGAAGTTCATATGTTCAAATGTTCAAAGAAGAAAGAATGTTTGCACTGCATTTCTGATTAACATTTTTTAATAACATCAACTCATTGAATTCAATGATGATCTCTGATTTCATAGAGTCCACTGATGAGTTTTTGTTTGCAAAAGATCTGAAGTTCCTTTCTCTCCATAATATGTATACACAAAGCCCCAAAGCAAGGATGTAAAACAACTTATTAGATTTTGAGTAAGCTGTCAGATTAGACAATCTTTGTGTAATATCTGTGATGGAGTTCACTAGATCAAGCCATAGACATTTCCTTATGACATATTCCCATATGCTTTTTTTGAATGCACATATGAAGAGAATGCAGTCTCTTGTTTCCTCATGCACCTGACACATTAGGCAAGTTCTTTCAACTTGTAGGTAAGGCATTCTATCGGTGGTATTGAGTTTATTTTTTATGTGTTGGATCAAAGTAGACTTAACTTAAGTGGCAGAAATACAAAGTTGGATAATCAAGATGATCCTTTTATGCCATGTTGATAAAATCAAAATAATGAAAATAATAAAGTTACATACCAGGATACATATATCCTTTTGATTATGAATCATATGAAACTTGTGGAACTTGTCAATTTGAAGAATAATCAAATCAACCTTTAGTGAAAGGATGATGATGTTATTGAATTGTTAAATTTATATATATGATGTATTGAATGGAGTAACAATTCATAAAAGGATAATACTTATATTTCATTATATTACTAATGAATTTATGTGATATAGTCATATGTATTAAATGAAATGTCGATTTAAAATTTTGAAAAGTTCAAATTGTTTAAGTCTAAATTAGAAATTAAGTATTGAGAATGTTGAATCACTTTAATAAGATCGCACTGGTGAGTTTTAAAGTTTTAGTTATCTATAGGGAATGAGATTCTCTAGTGAATACCTTCATAACAAATTTCATAAGAGAATGGATTTATATAATGATGAAAATACAATATGAGAAATTGTGTAATGTAATATTATTTTCCTTATAGCTATGCCTAGTGCAATGAATTACCTTCAATAGTTCCATTTGAATCAATTAGCAAAATTTCATAGTAGATGTGAAATATTAAGTCTTTGAAAGAGTCAAAGTTAATGATTTAGGATTTGATGCTTAGTTAAAGCACGAATTATCCATTAAGTTTAGAACTAAAATGGGTAATAAAAGGTTATCAAATATCCAAAAGGTTGGATATAATCTTACAGACCTATTAAACAAATTTTTTGATTCAATGTATACTTATAAGAGAATGGTTCTCAAGGTAAGTAGTGGGAGTGAGATGAAATTTGAAAAGTTCAAATCTCATAACAGTACATCCAATTGGAACTAGTGCCTTTATTGATACAATTGATGTATAGTTAAAAGGCTATAATATATTAAACCTTCTTGATGAATTCAAAGAGTTTTTTTGGAGATGATTGTGAATTTTTCATGTATGCAAGAAGGTTAGTAAGAGTATAGTTTTCCTCTTCACTTGGGGTATATGGAGATATATTGCCCATACAGAAAAACAATTTTAATTTTCAATTGTTGAAAATATAATTGTCCAAGAACAAGTATTGTTGGATATGAAAAGGTATGAACTTAATTTTGAGAATTAGAGATATAAATATAAATTGGAAGTTGTTCACCTATTCTAAGTCCAAGTAGATAGATAATGTACTAAAGATGTTTAGTATTTGTGATATCATATACTAGTGAAGTATTAAAGGTATCCATTATTCAATGCATGAGTTGATATTTGAGTTAAAGGAGATAAGGGTATTTACTTTAAAAGTGAATCCTAATTAAGGTTTATTTTACTTAGAACAATATCATTTTAAAATTGGAAAGGTTCCAATATAGCAATTGTTGCAAATTAATTCATAATACATTTTTCATTTAGTGAAAATAATTAATTAGATCAATAAGTTCTTTAGTGAACTTGATATAGTTCCTTGTATTATTCAATACAGTAATGTATTGTGAAACACCAGATCCATTGGGCATGTCAAATGATCTAAAGTGTCATCAAAGATCTAAGGATGTATTGAGGCAATTTTTCTTATTTATAATAATAATTAAGATGAAAGTTATAAGATTTAAGGAAGTGTTCATTGTAGAGAATCTTATAGAATTCTCTCATTAAGCCACTATCCTAATAGTAATATATCCATGATATGGTGATATGGTATAAGATACTTAAATAATTGACTTAGTGCAAGTGAGAAATTGTTAATTTATGCCCTACAATCAATCGATTGGTTGTAGTTTAGTGAAAAAATAATTTAAAAGCATTCTTTATCTTTTATATGTTTAGACGTATATGATAAAGACTATGGGATAATTAAACATTGCAAATGAAATTATGCTGAGATTATAATTATGAGTTTTATATTGCAATTATGTATATCCCTCAATTGTTCATAATCATTGTTCTATTAAGACTGGACATTAATATAATGTAAAAAGACTCGCATGTTTTGTTTTTCTTTATGAAGGAAGTGTTTGATCAAATAAGCAAAATTATGGAGAAGTTTAAACAAATGCATAGGTGCTTATTAAAGGACAAGTTCATCGAACTGACATGATATGAGAAATCCATTTGGAACATTACTTGTATCTCTATAAAAATTCTCATTGAAATAATTGTACAAGTGATCCTTTGATTCAAGTTCTCTAAAATTATCTTATGTAGGGATTGTTATATTTTGATACTACTTATAACCTATTCTAAACACAAGTTGTTCAGTCGGTAGTCATTAAATGTAGCATGAACTATATAGAGGTAGTTAAGTGATCAAGATAGGATTCATCACCCTAAAGTAATTTGGGAGAATGTTCTGTTGTTCTTAATTAATATTGATTTGGGAAATCTTTAGCTAAGGTGGAATAATGTTTTATGAATAGTTTACAAATGTGATCAATTGAATCAATGGCTAACATTAGAGAAGTAATATGATTGGACTCAAAATAGAGTAGACGTTAATTTCACGCTCTATGTCTAATGAAAAATTGTATGATGAAAGGATTGAGTTATATAGAAAAGTCATAAATGAAATGGTAAATCAAAATCACTTTGACATTCTTAAATATTTGGATAGTCATAATGTGTTGCTAGACATTAATCTTGATTTATGATTATAAATTTTTTAATTAGAAAATTAAAGATAAATTAAAATTAGTTTTAATTTATCTAATTTTAATCATGAATTAGAATTATAATTTATAATTTATAATCATTATCAACATATTTGGGAACCTAATAGGTCTCATATAAAGAATAGGTTGAAGAAAGCAAAGATATTTTAATCAATTGTGTTTGATTGTAAAGTTTAAGAAAATTTATAATTAAATGTGAGAGATTTAATAAATAAGGATCAATATGAGATATTGGATCCTATTTAGGCATAATTGCTATTTAATTAGAATTATTTATAATTCTAATTAAATTTTAATTATGAAATTATTAAAATATCCAAAACTTATTGTAAAAAGGCTTAAGCTTTAATGGAGCTAGCACTTCTTGCTTAACCCTTTCTGTAAGAGTTACAGAGTTCACTCAACATGTTCTATGGATATCATTAAAGGTTGGACATTTGTGTGGCTACAATAGTTGAGATTAATTAGTTTCAAAAATAGTTCGAGGGATACGTCGAGAAAAGGATCCGGCTTTAGAATAAGGTACAAATTAAGATTCATGCTTTATTATGATTTAAGTGTTAATCATTTTATATAATTTAAGTGATCTTAGTTTTTAGGAATCAAAATATAAAAATTTTCATAATTATTTCTCTACATTCGAGAATAGATCCTACCCCTATTTCCCAATATTAAATCCCTTTATCGGCTCCTATTGCTAGTAAAGTATGGATAAACCTACATATAAGTTGTTGAAATGAAGAGACAAATGTTGGATGAAGACTTTGAAACCATGATTTTATAATCCCTTTCGACATGAATGAATATCCTTTGCATTTGATGATGCTTATTGCTTAATGAAGGTTTATTAATTCCCTGCATATTTGGGAGTGATTGATAGGTATGTATTATAGTATGTTTTCTAGACTTTTTAAATGTTTTTTTAAGTGTTTTCTAAAATGATAATTATGTGTTTAGGAATTAGAATTGTGTTCTTGTTAATGTTTTTATGTGTTTTAATTTTTTAATAGTTTTGGAGCAAGGATTTGATTTTAATATTATGTTTCAATGGTCATTTGATGTATTTGTTAGTGGGTGGAAATAAGAAAAATTGAAGAAAAGATTAAGAAGGAATTGAAGAATAATGCACGATCGTGCATGTTAGGTGCATAAGAATAAGTCTCTTGCACAATCATACATCCCCATGCATGATAGTGATAGAGAGTTTGGACAAAATGCACTATCAGGCACAACTTTTCTGGCACTTGAGTTTTTTGTACTTTTGAAGATTGGGAGTTATTTTTGGAACCAAAATTAGTGGAGAAACCTAGAAAGAAACTTATAAGGATCAAGAAGCATTTAAGGAAAATAAAGGACCCAAAAGGAGGTTGCACATCATAAACAATGAAATCAAAGTGGAGACATCAAGATCAAGACTTAAAGTTATTTTCTTTCTTTCCTCTTCTTATATTTCATTGTCTTGGATGGTAATTTATATTAGCGGTATTTTCAACATGATTATGGATTTCTAAATCCATATTAGGGGTTATTCTTGAATTCTTTTGTTAAACTTTATTTTTTAAAATTCAATATATATTAATGCTTTGTAGCTTTTGTTATGCATATACTTAATAAGAAATTGAGAGATTGAATTAATGTTATATATTTTAAGTTGCATAACTAGATTTGGTAACATAATAGGACTACAAATATCATATTAGTAAACAATTGAAGAGATATCTTAATTGTGACTTAATTATCCTTAGGATTGCTTCAAATCCAATTCAATACTTGGGAGTAGTTTTGTGAATCGAGATGTTGCAATTCTAATGTTGTCTATTTCAATTGGTATTAATGCATTAGATCTCAAGAGAGGTAATAAAAACCTTAGGTTATCTAAGATCCAGTAAGATTGAATTAACAAGATAAAGGGAAGACAAAACAAAGATATAATAATTCCTAAGTTTCCATTATTGATTAAATTTTTTCTTATTGCTAGCTTCACTTATTCAATTGTTTAGTATAATTATTTTATTTTAATTTTAGTTAATTTATTTAATTCAATGTTTTATTACCTTAAAAAATTGCATTCAAGTTGTTAGGTGACTAATCCAATCCTCATTTGAATGATATCATTTATACTATGATTTATGATCTGTATACTTATAGTACAAAAGATTTTTTATATAAAACTATAAATAACTTTTTGGCACCATTTTTAAGGATTGATTTAGCATCTTATTCAATTTGAGTTCTTTTGATTTAAAGACTTTAATACTTTTCTTACGTGAGTGTAGATGCCTAAACACAAGACTAAAAACACATCAATCTCAAACTGAGCAACTTGCCAACCTTTTCTTCCAATTCATTGAAGGCTTTATAGTATGGATAAGAGTTACTTTTAATTCATATAATCTTTGGTGGCAATTCCACCAAAATTATTCTTGGATTAACAATGCAAGAAATAATATGAGAGCAGAAGGTCTCTAGCAGGATAGGTTTGGATCCTTGGAGTCTAAATTAGACTAGTTAATGGATGTGCTAAGCTTCAAACTCGACAGCCAAAATGAACATTAGAAAAGGATGGAAGTCAAATTTTATGAAATAATAAAGAACCACTCTTTTTCCATTCATAACTAGGAGGTTTAACTTGGTTATTTTCCAATACAATGTCAATAAGAAATGTGGGGTGTCTTCCAAGTAACACAGAAGCAAAACTGATATCCTTGTTCTGTTATGACATTTGTTGGGTAACCATTACAATGATCAATGTCAAGCACTGAATTATACGTGGGAGCATCCATATTGCGTGCAAAACTGGCTTCAAAATACTTCATATGACCATACTGATACTAAGCCAAAAATAATATGTTATTAGATCCTATTAATTCCTTAAAGTAAAGAGGAGACAAAGGTTGAATTCATGAATGAAGTTGCAATTCAAGAAGAGACAAAAGAACAGAGGACAGAGGAAATAGAGGATTAAGAAGAGAAGGAAGTCTCTATTAGAGAAGGAAGTCTCTATTTAAAAAGAGAAAGTAAAAGATTGGATACTGATTGAGGAAGAAAAAGAGTATTTCACTTTCTTACATGAAAAACTATTAAAGTCAACGAAAGATTCAGGGAGTTTTATTATTCCTTACTTTTTTGACTTTTTTTATTGAAAAGTTCATTAATGGAATTACTTGGATTTCTTAATTTGTTAAATTATGTCCTTATTATTATTTTACAAAATGTGGCGTATTCACAAGATACTAAATTGCTATATTGAGAAAAGGGTGAAAGCAAGCTATTAATTATAGACCCAAGTTGATGGTAGATGTGAAGGGTACATCAAGCTAACAATGTTAAGGAGGCAACCCAAGAATTAGGATAGGTTTCATTTTTATTTTCATTTTATTTTTTAGTGCTTTTTTACTTTTATGCTTTATGTTTATTTTGTAGAGAGTTGAATTGATTAACGTTCATGACATGAAGTGTGTTCAAGTTCTATATCCTACGCCATCACCACTCTAATCGCAATAAGTAATCTTGCAGTTTCTTTTCTATTATTATTTCTCTTTATTTTTATTTTTTAATTTCTACATTGAAGACAATGTGTTGCTTAAGTATGGGGATGTATATGTACTTGCATATTAATTTTATGTGATTTTTTGTTTGCATTGGTTAATTTTTTTAATTAGGTTGGCATTGTGTGAACATTTAGTTGCATGACGTATGCATTGTGAGAATTTGTCAATGGCATAAATTGAACAAATTTGGCTTATATTTAAACATGGTCATTTAAATTATAAAGTCATATTAACTTGTAAATTTTCTGTTTTAAGTGTCTTTAGGATGAATATGCATGTTAATTAGGATATGATAATTATTCTTTCACTTTATGACATTTGCCTGGATACATTTATAATTACATTCATTTAAATAAGTAGCCATGATTAGTAACTTTTTTATGAGAGTGATTGATTAAGAAGAAATGAAGTAATCTAAAAAATTGAAAAAAAAGTTTGTTAAAAAAATTCCTATTCTGCTGGCCTTTTTAAAGAAAATTGGGTTCAAAATAGAGCTAGTATCAAGTTGAGAGTTATGATATAGCTAAGGAATCAGGAGCATTCACGATAAAATATTTGTTTTGTGTCAAAAGGCTAGAATGACACTCTCACCAAGCGAAATAAAAAATGTAACCTAGTTGAGTAACCAAGGACATTAATAACAAGCTATTTGCCTTCACTTCAAAAGACTAGGTAATCGTTAAAGAAAATCTAAAAATAAGGGGTTGCTTGGTGAAAAAGAAAAAAATCTAAAAATATGGTGTTTGCAATAAAAAATTAAACCTATTGATATTTAAAATAGTAAGAATTTTCATTAAGAGTTATCTAGTGATAGTCTACCTTTTTAATAAATGCATGCTTACAAGTGTTATAGGTGCATAAATATGGTGTCAGTATTTTGATTACTATATATATTCAAATTAAAGCACTTAAACATAAATGGCATATATTAGTTTGCACTTTTTAAGTGGTTGATGTTTGAGGTTAAGTTAATTTTATAAGATTTGATGTCATTATACCATTATTGCATTATTGCATAATTGTGTATTTTTGTGTTTTGTTTGTTTGTGGTTTTAGTTTCGCTTGGGAAAAAGCTCCACTTGATCTTGCATCCTTTCATAAATGTCCTTCATTGGAACTTTAAAATTTGTATGGTAAATGTTCGATTAACACTTTTAAGGGGGTGGGATTACCAACAACCATGTTTCGCAGCAAACTTCTAACACTATTTCTTTCATAACTAAGTCTTGCTTAAAAGGAATGTGGTCTTGGATAGGCTTTTTTTAGAGGGATCAAGGGGAGTTCAATTAATGTTAGTTGTGGTGTATGAACTGTCTTTGTTTAAGAAATTTAATTATATTAAGCCTTAAGGCATGTAAAATACCATAGAATTATGTCATCAATCTAAGCATACTCCTTTAATTAGAGTTATCGATTAGTAACTAAACTAAATTACAAAATATCTTTTTGCTTTTTAGACCACTGAGGCACATTACAGATTCCATGTGTTATTGATGAAGTGTAGTCCCTAAATTTTTCTTTAAAGATGTTAATATGAAGTTTGATTTTCTATATGAGTTCCTTGTGAAATGTCTCCTTATCCTGATCTATATTTCATAGAAAGTTCTCCTATTCCTTTCATCCAAAATGGTTGATACTGTGTATGACACGTAACATAAAAACACCATTTTATAGTGCTACTTTCATGCCTAATGGTGGAGCACCTTTCAGTTATCACACTTCGATCATTTGGAGCATTGGGAATATGACATAATTGAAGTAAGTGATTATAACTACTCTTAGTGAAGTCACACTAAAAAAAGAGGTGTCGTAT
Organism: Erythroxylum longipes; assembly: GCA_027563885.1. Taxonomy (NCBI): domain Eukaryota; kingdom Viridiplantae; phylum Streptophyta; class Magnoliopsida; order Malpighiales; family Erythroxylaceae; genus Erythroxylum; species Erythroxylum longipes. The sequence continues at coordinate 20,534,619 of JAOQMS010000006.1, forward strand.
ATTTACGACAACCTTCTTACAAAGGGTGCACCAATTGGGGATTTGAAAGTATGTGGATAGTCTGTCTATTGTGGGAAGCTTACATTTGATGGCCATCTATAAGATTATGGAAGCTTAAGGATTGAGATGCTTATGCCAAATTGCTTTGGTCTATGGAATAGAAACTAAGTTGCTCCTTAAAAACTTCCTGCAAGATTGGTTTGTGAAAACTTCTAAGTTAGTGTGTTTCTGTATTGTGATGTCCTCGTCATCATTAACATGGGTGTGCATAAGTTCTCTTTTAATGTGATTTGGTATAGGACAGTCATCAATCAATTGGCTATTTGATAGTGCTATTGTAACTAAGGCATTATTATGAATTATTGTTTTCAACATGTGAATGGAGACCAGATTCTATAAAGATCCAGTAGATAACCAATTTTCATGCTAGAATTTGGTGGTCTTTCCTTTCCTATAAGGTTGACTATCTCTAATATGACTATTTTCGTTGTTTTCGTATGGTTTGCATCAAACAAGATACACCAAAGGAATATAGTTCAAGATGCTATCTTTCTTAAGATAATATTTATGTATCCACTTGGACCAAAAAGATTGTCTATCCTTTCACAGTCTCCACAACCTCTTAATCATCATGATTGTATTCAAAGTCCTAAGAGGAAGAAGATTGAGACCACCCATATTCCTTAGAGTGCAAACATCAGGCAATTTAATCCTAGCATTGCCTCTAGAGGTATTGGATCTTAACCATAAAGAATCTTTAAAAATACTGTCTATATGCTTAGTAAAAGAAACTTTGAAAGCCATATGAGTAGCCAAAAAAACGTTTATGGAACTGAGAAAAAAGATATAAGTTGTATCTTGCCAGCTAAAGATAATTTTCAATTGCTCCAATTAGAGATTCTAGAGTTGATATTATCAATAAGGAAAGAATACTCCTTAAAAGCCATCCTTGAGTTTGAAATAGGAACATCAAGATACACTATTGGAAGAAGTTATAATTTTAAACTAATAATTGATCTGATATTAAGCTCCATATGACTAGCACTCATAGAGAGATAATTGCACTCTTGATGCAATTAACTTTAAGGCCTGAAAGTCTGTTGAATATTTTAAGAGCAAAAAGATTTTGACGAAGTTTGAATTAGCATTGGCTAAAAGGATTAAATCATTAGTAAAACATAAATTAAAAAGTACAAGCCTCTTACATTTTGAGTGAAATTTGAACAATTAGACCCTTATTAACATTTTTTAAAAGTTTATTAAAGACTTCCATAGAAAAAGCAAACAGATAGGGTGATTTGGGATCACCTTGACAAATTCCTTTTATGCTTTTAATGGTTTTGGTTAGCTAACCATTAATCAAGAAGTTGAAGCTAGGAATAGTAATGCATTATGTAATCCACTGAATGAAAGGTTGAGAAAAATCTATGGAAATAAGTGTATTGATGATAAAACCCTGACTAACACTATCACATGCTTTCGTTCAATCAATCTTAAGGATGTAATTCTTCGTGCCTCTCTTCTTAGAGTAATTCTGATAAGTTCTTATAATAAAAGGATTTTGTGTCCTATAACTCTACTTAGAATATAAGCACCATGAGATTGATCAATGTATTTATGTATTACTATCTTCAATATGTCAGCTAGGATCTTTGTGATAATTCTGTAGATGGTGTTACAACATACAATTGTTCTATAGTCTAAAAAGAATTTTCGTTCCCCACCTTTAGGAATGAGAGTGATGGGTGTTCCCTTTAGCTTAGTTATAAGGACTCTTCCCCTAAAAAACTTAAAAACAGCATCAACAACTATTGATTTTATAGTATACCAAGTTTAAACAAACAAATTTCCATTGAAACCAGCAGGTCCAGGGGCCTTGTGAGGGTTTAAGGACTTCAAAGTTCTCTAAATTTCAAAATCAGTGGCAAATTTGCAAAGGCTTTCCATTTCTTATAAATTTAAGTTGTCTTTAATGATCTCTTTAAGAAAAGGAATTACAGAACAACTATTAATGGGAGCATTCATCAAATTGGATAAGAATTCAAAAGAACCATCTTAAAGAAGTTGATTGTTCAACTTTTGCTCTCTATTCTCTAAGAAAATAATTATGTTTTTGCTTTTCTTAGCAAGGATAGCTTTATGGAGGTATAAAGAGTTTCTGTCACCATCTTTAAGCTATCTGATGCAATATTTTTCCTTCATTAGGTAGACATCATAGTTAATAGCTTTAGCAAAGCCACTTGTGGCTTTTTTCTCTATATCTTTAAGAGTTGAAGAATTTGGATTATTATATAACTTAAACTAAATCTCCTCAAGGTTCTTCTTAGAAATGTTAAGTAAATGATGAGTATTACCCATACTACATAAGAAAAACTTTTAAATTTTTTGTGTAATTAATCTAATCCTTCTTTAAAGGATGAATTGCTTTATCCATTCCACAAGGGTTATTGAAAACCTGCTACTTTAAATAAGAATTTGTTGAATATGAAAGGCATTTTAAGACCTTTGGAAACTGTTTGAGTAAGGATAACAGAGTGATTACAAATTACCATTTTTAAATAGTGTGAAGGAAAAGATTGAAGCCATAACTGATTTCCTATGCTTCTATCGAGCTCTATCCTTATAAAGAATCCATCATTTTGATTGCTTTTACAGGTGAAGAAGCATCCACTTGAGGGTGGATCCATGACTTGTATGTCTTCTAAGAACTTTCTACGATCAGGATAATGCATGCCAACTAATCTCTCACCTTTAACTTCATCAAGGCTAATGATAGATTTGAAATCACCTGCAATTAACCAGGGAGTATAGATGTTCTTTGCTACCTATTTGAGGGTGTTCTATTGAGCATTTATTTTATAGACATAATGTGTGCATAAATGAAGGATATATGAACCAATGTGCTTGTCATCCTATCCAATACCTTTAAATGTATAAACTAGTCAGTAGTAAGTTCTACGGAGGCTTAAATTAAAGACTTGTCAAAGTAAACTAAATTCATGCCATTAGGGTGTTGTGTAAGATTTGTGAATTTACAAATTTTCATAAAGTAGCTTGATGAGATTACAATTCTCATGTTTGATGCATGTTTCCAAAATTCAAGCAATGAATGCTTTATTTTCCAAGATATAATCCCTCATCAAAAGCTTCTTATGAGGGGCAGTAACCCCTCTAACTTTCCAAGCTAGGAAGATCATTTAAAAGATTCCCTTAAGGGGTTTTTTCTTCTTATTAGATCTTCTCCTACTTATAGGCTTATATTCAAGTTTGTTTCCATCCACATCATCCATATTTTCCATATATTTATTTTTGGATACGGCTTTTCATTCACTGTCTCTTTTTGGCTTGTCTCCCATACAACAAGATTACTAGTTTCATTTTCAAGTGTTGATTGGTTGTGTATATCTGTCTGATTGTCCTTATGTAGGGTGTCTTTTGCACTTGTGAGTGACTGTGGTTTTGTGATAACATCAATTTGGTTGATCTCCTCTGATCTGGTCTCTATTACCTTATAATATTCTCCAATTTTGAAAACTTTAATAGGGACTTCCATATTTTCTTTTTTCCGGTGTTTGGATTCCAAGTATAACTAACTTTAACACTATCCTTAGTGGGTTCCATATTCTCGTTGAGCTTTATAATGGGAATTTCATTTGGTAAACAAGTTAAGGAACTTACTAGGATGTAGATTCTACTATAATTTATCCTTTGAATCTTAGTTGTAGCCTAATCCATTCATATTGGTTTTCCAATGAAGGTAGTTAAGTGACTAAGAATAAAGGTAATCCAGTACTCTAAAAGGATACTATAGATATAGATCCATAAAAGGTTATGCTCTTATTTAACCTCTTCTTTATTCAAACCAGGTTACTACATTTAGAGGAGAAGTGGCTTGCTGAATACATACCATGGACCAACTTTTAGTATCTACTTTCCATTTTCAAAGTGAGTGAATTTAAATAGGAATACATCATCATAATTGACAAGGGCCTCTTATAGACCATAATTCCTCTAGTTGTTAAAAGCCCATTCTTTCATAACAGGGAAAGCAATCCTTCTGTCAAAAAAGAAACCAACATTTGTGGCATTCTATCTTTATGCTCTAGCCTTTAGAGTCTCCAAAGGAGGTAATACTATTATTTGTTCATCAACTTTAATCGGGAGGTAGAAGTTAAGTTTTATGATCCCTTACCACTTGCACCCATAATCAGTTAATGGAGTCTCCATTACAAGGGTAGTCAGTTTAGGGACCATTTAATGTGAGGCCCCAAACTATACCCTAGGAGGAATGTTTCTTGTCAATTTAAGTTTATGTAATGTGTGTTAACGATTAGGAAAGTGAGTTTTTAGTTTGAGAAATAATCGGTGTTAATGAAATTGTAAGGGTATTTTAGTAATTTGTTTTAATTTTGTTATACATGCATAAAGATACATTAATCATGGCCTAAATTGCTAAATGTAATCAAATGGAATGCAATTTCATAGAATAATACAAAGATATGGTCATTTTTGTTATTAATGAAAGGTGAAAAGTATAAACCAATAGGATGGAGCCATTTTTCATATGTCCCACACCGTAACACTTAGCCATGTGGAAAATGGCATGTCGCCCATCTATACCTTTGTCTAAAAATATGCAGACGAAGAAGGGGAGGGTCTGCAAAGACAAAAACCTGCAGAAGATTGAGCTTCTCTCTCTCCATCCACCATATTTTTGAATCCCTTTGTGCTTTTGAAGTTAAGGTATGTTAATTGCATGTTTTAGTGTGAAATTTATCTCTTTTCTCATCTCCTCTTCAGCTAGGGTTCTGTTATACATCTTTGATTGTCAGAAATGAGTAGTGAATGGGTATGTTGTGTGTAGAAGAGAAGAAGACCAAAGAAGGGAAGCAATTGGAGTATATAATGAGGGTTTTGGAACAATGCTTTCAATGGTATGGAAAATTTGATATTTTGCTGGGTTTTCTGAGTGAAACATGAGGGGTTTTGTTAAAAGAAGTATCCTAGATGAAAATGGGATGATGTTAGTTCATTTGCATATGTCTTTGGTGTTACTTTTGCATAATATGACTAAAGTAAGTTAATTGGAGTGTGTACCTCATTAAATGGAGTGGTTCCACTAAACAAGCATTGATATTTTAGCCATATCTTGTGAATCACCCCACTCCCATCCGACACATGCCTGTTCGCCCATCAGACGTTCGAGCATATACCCGATGGAAGCGACGCGCTATCTACATCACTTTCACTTATCTCATGGCATCATAATTTAAAAACATAAATATCACAGAGACTAAAAACCAAATTCCTCATCTCAGTTTGTAAAACATAATGTACAATGTAGCATTACATACAACATCCATGTGTACACATTATCAACGACCTGTTAGAGTCTATAGCTCTAATTACAAAACATGCTACATAAATGAGGAATTATACAAAAAGTTTATCTAAATCCTTCAATCCCAATTAACCGACCTTTGAGCCACTTCTTCTATCCTAAAAGCAATACAAGATCTCTTCTAAGTTTTATTAGAAGCTAAGTCACCTCTCTAGAACCTGAATAATCAACGTTGCAATTTTGGTGAGTTTTACGAACTCAGTGAGTTAACCATCATCGATCGTTCACTCATATCACATAACACATTAATTCATATAATTACATAATTCACATCATTTCATTTATCATCATGTAACATCATGAAACACTTTGATCACAATTTTCGCATTTCTCATTCAACATAATTCAACAATACATTGCTATCATTCAACACATACTTATCAATGTATATGCAATGCTCATGAGACTCACATGAGTTTATTTCATTGTTGTGACCGAGTGCCTTTTTCACTGTCCCATATCCATTGTGGATACCGGGCTCATTAATAGTTGTCCCGTATCCTTTAGGGATACCAGTCTCATTATACATAGTGAGCCAGAGGCTCTTATCGCATTTTGAGCTTTAAGCTCTTTTTCACTGGCGACTCGGGTCACAACTGCCTTTATGTTATCATGTATTAATGTAATGGAACGCATCACATGTATTCAGTCAATCAATTATGCTCAATCTTACACATTCATATTCACTATCACGATCCCATTCACATTTATCATCAAACCTTGGTCCAGCATTCAACATTGAAGTTGAGAATCACTTATTCAGCCAAATTCACATTCAATGAGCACTTCCAATATGTTTTACATACATAAAACGCCTCAGAAAATTAATTTCCAGAATCAACACATTCATAGTTATCATAATAATTTAATACAGAATTTAAAGCAAACAATTAATCATTTGAGATCATCTAGGTTAGTCACAGTTTACTCCAGATAACTTATTGCCTCGAGGTTCCGGCAATGTTTAGATGCAGTCGCTTTAATTGCTCTTCTATATCATGCAAACATATACATTTACACATTACTAATTTGCACATTCACATAAGTACTCACTTATGTACATATGTATATGTCTTATGTACAATGCATGCTCAATGACAATCTTGGGTACATTTCCTTAATACACATCTCATAATCAATTTGCATCATCTTTCAATCATTATTTAATACCTAATGCTCTTTACTCACTTTAGTCACCTTATTCATCATCAACTAGGTTCATTCAAGATCTCATTCCAGCCTAGATACATCATATGGAAGCACCCTAACATTAATTTATTCAAACATCACTCAAAATACAACTATTTTTCTATATAGGTCTGCCCACGATAGCGGTGTCCCTGCTACGATCATGATAAAAACTTTTAGGACTAGCCACGATCGTGGTGGTCCTACCATAATCGTGATAGAAACATTTTCTGTTCAGGCCACGATCGTGGTGTAAGGGCCAAGATCATGATAAAAACTTATTTTTGTCAGGTCACGATTATGGGGTGAGGACACGATCGTGTCCTGTAATTTCTTCTTCCATTCACATGAATCCAATACATATATTAACTACCATTTCACTCCAATTATACATAAATTCATCTCCTCTAATGGAACATCATTTCATAATAATTCAACTTCCAAATTGATTGCATTAAACTCTCTAACCTTTATTTATTTTATTCACCATTACCAACTTATTCTCATCATTCATGAAATCATATCTCTTTCTATAATATATCACATTCATAAGGCATCAAACAATTCATTTCTATAATTCATCACTTAGAATTCATAACCTCTTTATTTCTACCTCAATTACCCATGTAAAACATTCACAAAACAAGTCACACAAGGTCATTAATCAAAACCATAAAAACAGGACATCAACATGTCCTTATGTTTATCAATGTTTCAACACCCATTCATAACACAAAAACAAGATATAACTCTATTTACTTCTTCATCTACATATCATCATATTTCAACTTCCTTTCTCATAATCATTCATGTCTTAATCTATCATCATAAATGCCTTTTTATTAAGCAACTCATGAACAACATTAACACACTAAATCTAGAACACAATCTCTTCATTCTTACTCATCATACTCCCAAAGAAACAAGACGTCAATATTCTCATTCTTCATCCACAATGCACATATATAATGACCACTATTCTCATGATCATTTAATATCAATTAATCAACATATTTGTTTCATATACGACTACCCATGAAGATCAAACTATAACTTACTTGATAAAAACTTTAAAATTTTCAAGATATCACTTAACCCTAGCTTTCTCCTCTCACACAAACATCTTCATGGAAGTTGGGAGGATTTGGTCTTTTAGTGAAAAAGAAAAAGACAACAAGATGGAAGTAGCAATTGATAGATGAAAGTAAGGTGTAACATTGATGAAGATTTGGTAAAATCAAAATCGTGAAGAAGAAGAAGAAGAAAAAAGCCACGAAGAAGATGAAAGAAATTAACAAGTGAGAGACAACAAAATGGTTGTCTTTCACGAGAGAGAGTCGTATAGGATGATTGGGAAGTGGTAGTGACACTTGTCACTGCCACTTGTCATTTTCATATGGTCCCATTTGGACCCTTATTAATAATTAGTTTATTTTTCTCCAATTTCTAATCCAAATGTCTCCCAATTTTCAATAACACTAACAATAATTCCTAAGGTCGTTCATCAATTATTTCCATTTTCATCCATCACTTATTTATACTACCATCTGTTAGTTATCCTGCCACTTAGCATTTTTCATTGTCAAAAAAAATTACTCAAAATTTATTATAAATTTTCTATATTTCATAAAAATTATAAATCAACAATTATTATCACCAAATAAAATTTTCAAGACATATAACCCACAATTCATATCAAAAATCACATTTATAAATCAATTATACCCAGAAAAATGTTAATGAATGCATGAACAGTCATTGTAATGTGCAACAATCAATTAGGGTTCTAACCCTTAACATGGGACAATGGGATGTTACAATTCTCCCTTCTTTAAGAAATTTTATCCTCGAATTTCTTGCCAAAGTCATCGAATAGGTGGGGATATTATTTCCTTATGTGCTCCTCCGCTTCCCAAGTTGCTTCCTCACTCTAGTGATTCTTCCAAAGGACTTTCACTAAGGGAATTACTCAATTTCTTAACTATCTCATCTGATATCCTACTATCTTGATCGGCTGCTCAATATAACATAGATTACTAGCTATTCCAATCTCCTGAGCTGTTAATATATGCATTGGATCATATCGATATTTTATGAGCATATTCATATGGAATACATTGTGTATATAAGACATCTCATTCGGTAAGACCAATTTATATGCCAACGGTCCTATCCTCTCAACGATCTCATAAGGACCAATATACTTAGGGCTCAGCTTACCCTTTTTAACAAACCTCAGCACTCCTAGCTAAGACGATACTCTCAGAAACACTTTGTCTCCAACTTTGTATTCTATATCCCTTCGGTGCTGATCCACATAGCTCTTCTGTCTATCTTGAGCTGCTTTAATTCAACTTTAGATCAGTGTCATTTTATCCACAGTATCCTGTATCAGTTTCGGGCCTTCTACCATTCTTAGACCCTCTTCATCCCAATACAGAGGTGAACGACTTTTTCTGTCATACAATGCCTCATACAATGTCGTTTCGATACTACTATGATAGTGGTTATTATATGCAAACTCAATTAAAGCTATATATTGATCCCATGCTCTTTAAAACTCCAATAAACATGCCCTAAGCATATCCTCAACAGTCTTAATTGTCCTCTCACTCTGTCCATCTGTTTAAGGATGAAATGCAGTACTAAAATTCAACTTCGTACCCATAGCTGAATGTAAGCTCTTCCAAAATATCGAAGTAAACCTGGGATCCCTATTCGATACATTGGACAATAGAATCCCATGTAGTCTAACTACCTCATTTACATATCTCCGAGCTAACTACTCTAGTGAGTTATTCTCTCTTACTGGTAAGAAATGGGTTAACTTTGTTAATCGGTCCACCACAACCCATATAACATTATTTTACCTCGAAATCTTTGGCAATCCCATAATGACATCCATAGTAATTCGTTCCCATTTCCACTCCAGAATAGCTAACAAATGTAACTTCCCAACGGAAGCCTGATGCTCAACCTTAATCTACTAGTATGTTAAACACTTAGCTACATAGTCAGCTACTTGCTTCTTCATTCCTGGCCACCAGAAATGCTACTTTAGCATATTATACGTCTTAGTCGTACCAAGATGCATAGCATAAGCTGCTATATGCAACTCCTTTAAAATCTCCTTTCTTAAATTATCAATGTTAGGCACACACAACCTATACTTCAACCATATTGTCTCATCTCTCAATTCAAACTCAGAATCTGGATTCATTTTCAACTTCTTTATAAGCTTCACCATTTCGGGATCTTTACTCTGAACTTTTCTGATTATGTCATGAAACATCAACCTCAGTCTCAGTGTAGCAATCAATGCATCATTTTGCCCTAGATTTAACTCCATATTCAAAACTCTCAATTGAATTAAGCTCGATAACCTCGATAACTGAATCTAAGCTACACTGCTATTTGACTTTCTACTCAATGCATATGCCACCACATTAGCTTTTCCCAGATGATACTCAATTGCAGAGTTATAATCTTTTAGTAATTCTATCCATCTCCTCTGTCTCATATTTAACTCCTTCTGTCTTAACAGATACCTCAAGCTCTTATAGTCAGTATATATCTAGAAGGTTTCTCTATATAAACAGTGTCTCCATATCTTTAGAGCAAAAACCACTGCAGTAAGCTCTAAATCATGTATCAAATAATTAATCTCCTAAGATCTTATTTGTCTCGATGCATAGGCTATCACTTTGCCATACTTCATCAACACAAATCCCGATCTTGATGCGAAGCATCACTATATACTACATAGCCATCAATTCCTAACGGAATAGTCAACACTAGTGCCATGTCAACTGATGTTTTAGCTCCTCAAAGCTTTTCTGACATTCATCATTCCATTTGAAAATCACATTCTTCCTCAGAAGTTTATTCAGGAGGGTTGAGATAAATGAAAACCCCTTGACAAACCTCTGATAATATCCAAATAATCTGAGAAAAAGGATCTCTGATACATTCTTCAGAGCCTCCCATTTCATTACTGCCTTAATCTTCTTTGGATCCACTTGTATAGCTAGCCAATTTACTATGTAACCTAGAAAAACTACTTGATTCAGCCAAAACTCACATTTATTAAATTTGGCATATAATTGTTTCTCCCTCATAATCTGTAGAATTACTCTCAAGTGCTCAGCATGCTCTTCTCTACTCTTCAAATACACTAAGATGTTGTCGATAAACACTAGCAAAAAATGATCCAAGTAGGGCTCAAACACCTTATTCATTAAGGCCATAAAGGCAGCTGGGGCATTAATTAACCCAAACAGTATTACTAAGAACTCAAAATGCCCGTACCTACTCCTGAACGCACTTTTCAGCTCATCAGCCTCTGCTATCTTCAACTAATAGTACCCAGATCTCATGTCTAACTTAGTGAACATCTGAGCTCCCTACAACTGATCAAGCAAATCATCAATTCTAAGTAACAGGTACTTATTCTTCACTGTTACCCGATTCAGTTGCTTATAATAGATGCACAGTCTCAGAGTTCCATCTTTCTTCTTCACAAATAAGGCTGGAGCTCCCCATGGTGATACACTGGGTCTAATGAAATCCTTTTCCAACAATTCCTACAACTGAGCCTTCAACTCCTTTAGTTTCACAGGTTCCATCCTATATAAAAGAATGGATATAGGAGCAGTACCTGAAACTAAGTCGATCGTAAACTTTGTTTCCCTCTCTAGAGGTAAGCCAGATATGGATGTCAATGGGCCGGGCCGAGCCCGGGCCGACCTCAAAAACAGCAGGCCACAGGCCAACCCGTCTATATTTTTTAATATAAAAAATACAGGGATGACCATGGTCAGCCTACGGCCCAGACCGGGAGAACCATGGTCGGCCCGTGGCCCACCAAACTCGTGGTCAAAAACGGGCTGGGCTGAAATTGACATCCCTAAAGCCAGATGACTCAGTGGGAAGCACATCCAGGAATTCTCTAACCACAGGAATGTCCTGCACATTCTGCTCAATGTGCGTATGTAACATCCCCTCACTTATGGGAAGGGCATTTTGGTAAATTGGAATGGGTTAGGAGTGTTAAATAATGCATTG
>JAOQMS010000006.1:20546371-20589963 GCA_027563885.1 Erythroxylum longipes
GTTTTAAAAATCTTGTGATTTACAATTACAGCTTTTAATTATTTAAATTGATATGATGCCATGTGGAGTTCTGTAGTGATCGCACATAGCGCTCCCTTATTTTAGGATATGTATCGGAATGACCGATGGGCATCCCGGTGCGTACCCTAGGGTAAAGGGGTGTTATAGCGTATCGATGACGTGGGCCAAATAAGCCTCACATCCTCCTTGCATCAACCTCAAGGCACTCATGAGTGAGATCAGTTTGGCTGGCACTGCTTGACTAATACCTCTGAAAACTGCTCTTGGTTGATTAGGAGATTCTAGTACCACCTCCTTGATATAGCAGTTCATGATAACCCTATGAGTAGTGAGCTAATCCATGCTTAGGATAATATCTATTTCCTTTAACTGTAACACAATCAAGTCTACCTCCAATTCTGCTTGATAAATTCGAATCAAACACCTCTTGCAAACTTCTCCTATTACTGTGGTACTACCTATCAGTGTACTCATCTCTAATCCATATCTCAATAGCTCTCTATCATAATGCAACCTAGATACCATATGCGGTGCAATAAAGGGATGTGTAGATCCAGGATCTAGCAATACAAAAGCTTCATAAGTAAATATAAGCAACACACCTGTAACAACATCTGGAGAATTATGAGCCTCCTGTCTGGTCATTGCATATACTCAAGCCTAAGACTGCGTTTAATTACTTCACACCTCAATCCTGATAGTAGGGCTCCCATAACTCATTCTACCTCTACCACGGCCTCTCTGTCTAGACCCACCAGCTCGGATCTACTGGATAGTAGTTTCTGTGACCACTCTTCCTCTCCTTACAGATGGTGCTACATATATAATAGAACAATCCCTGATCTGATGATCAAAAGAGCCGCATCGAAGGTAAGTTTTCTCACTTCAAGTTACAAGGTCTGGTGATACTGCCTGGAATAGTTTTCCACCACTGGTATACTGGGCGTTGCAGTAAGGAAGCTGCATAGTCAAATTTCTTGTTCGACCCACAATCCATCTAATCAAAAACTCTTTCTGTTCTCTATAACCATCCCTCGACCTCTATAGGGTCTATACTTCTGTAGAAGTCCACAGCCTCCTGCTTTCACAATTTATCGTACCTCCTTTCCCTTCTCTTGGGAATTCTTGAAGACATTCTCTTAAGTCAAGATATGGAAGACTCCCTACTGGCTCTTACTGATCCTAGGTCAGCTAATTGTCCCACTTCATCACTTATGGCGGATGACCTATAATAGACAATAACTTCAATTACTATCCGCATTTATCACGATATTTCATGTCTAACATTCCTATATATCCCTATAGATGCCAACCTGGATCTGATACCAAGGCCTGAAGAACCTCACTCCCATCTGACATATGCCCGTCTGCCCATTAGACGTTCAAGCACATATCCGATGGAAGCGGCATGCTAACTACATCACTTTCACTTATCTCATGGCATCATAATTTAAAAACATAAATATCACAGAGACTAAAAACCCAAATTCCTCATCTCATTTCATAAAACATGATATACAATGTAGCATTACATACAACATCCATGTGTACACATTATCAACGACCTATTAGAGTCTACAACTCTGTTTATAAAACATGTAAGATCATTTAGGTTACTCACAGTTTGCTCCAGATGGTTTATTACCTCGAGGTCTCGATAATGTCTGGATGTAGTCGCTCTAATTGCTCCTCTATATCATGCAAACATACACATTTATACATTACTAATTTGTACATTCACATAAGTACTCATTTATGCACATATGTATATGTGTTATGCACAATGAATGCTCGATGATAATCCCAGGTACATTTCCTTAATACACATCTCATAATCAATTTACATCATCTTTCAATCATTCTTCACTTTAATCACCTCATTCCTCATCAACTAGGTTCATTCAAGATCTCATTCCAGCCTAAATACATCATATGGAAGCACCCTAACATTAATTAATTCAAACATCACTCAAAAGATAATTCTTTTTCTCCATAGGTCTACCCACGATCATGGTGTCCCTACCATGATCGTAACAGAAACTTTGGGACTTGACACGATCATAGTGGTCCTATCATGATCGTGATAGAAACATTTTCTGGCCAGGTCACAATAGTGGTATAAGGGTCACGATCGTGATAGAAACTTATTTTTGTCAAGTCATAGAAACTTATTTTTTTCAGGTCACAGAAACTTTTTTTTTCAGGTCAAGATCGTGGGGTAAGGGCCACAATCGTACCCTACAATTTCTTCCTCCACTCACATGAAATCAATATATATAGTAACTACCATTTCACTCCAATTATACCAAAATTCATCTCCTCTAATGCAAAATCATTTCATAATAATTTAACTTCCAAATTGATTGCATTAAACTCTCAAACCTCTATTCATTTTATTCACCATTACCAACTTAATCGTCATTCATGAAACCCTATCTCGTTCCATAATATAGCACATTCATAAGGCATCAAACAATTCATTTCCATAATTCATCACTTAGAATTCATAGCCTCTTTATTTCTACCTCAATTACCTATGTAAAACATTCACAAAACAAGTCACACAAGGTTATTAATCAAAATCACAAAAACAAGATATCAACATGTCCTTATGTTCATCAATGTTTCAACATCAATTCGTAACACAAAAACAAGATATAAATCTATTTACTTCTTCATCTACACATCATCATATTTCAATTTCCTTTTTCATAATCATTTATGTCTTAATCTATCATCATAAATGCTTGTTTATTAGGCAACTCATGAACAACATTAACACACTAAATCTAAAACACAATCTCTTCATTATTACTCATCATACTCCAAAAGAAACAAGACATCAATATTCTCATTCTTCATCCATAATGCACATATATAATGACCACTATTCTCATGATCATTTAATATCAATTAATCACCATATTTGTTTCATGTGAGACTACCCATGAAGATCAAAGTATAACTTACTTGATAAAAACTTCAAAAATTTCAAGATATCACTTAACCCTAGCTTTCTCCTCTCACACAAACATCATCATGGAAGTTGGGAGGATTTGGTCTTTTAGTGAAAAAGAAGAAGACAACAAGATGGAAGTAGCAATTGATAGATGAAAGTAAGGTGCAACGTAGATGAAGATTTAGTAAAATCAAAATCGTGAAGAAGAAGAAGACAAAAGCCACGAAGAAGATGAAAGAAATTAACAAGTGAGAGATAATGAAATGGTTGTCTTTCATTAAAGAGAGTTGTATAGGATGATTAGGAAGTGGTAGTGACACTTGTCACTACCACTTGTCACTTTCCTATGGTCCCATTTGGACCATTATTAATAACTAGTCTATTTGTCTCCAATTTCTAATCCAATTGTCTTTCAATTTTCAACAACACTTATCAATAATTCCTAAGGTCATTCATCAATTATTTCTATTTTCATCCATCACTTATTTCTACTACTATCTGTCAATTATCCTGCCACTTGGCGTTTTTTCTAGTCCAAAAAAATTACTCAAAATATTTCATAAATTTTATAAATTTCATCAAAAAAATTCTAAATCAACAATTATTATCACCAAATAAATTTTTCAAGACATATAACCCACTATTCATATCAAAAATCACATTTATAAATCAATTATACCCAGAAAAATGTCAATGAATGCATGAGCAGTCATTGTAATGTGCAATAATCAATTTCACGTGTAGGCGTATGATATTATGCATGAGCATGAAATGCATTTTCCTAATTTCTCATTGCTACTTCTCTCATGTACAGTATTCTAAGGTTCAAATCCTTAACATGGGATAACGGGATGTTACAACTTAACCTGTTGATATCAAAATAGGATGATCTGAATTGCAGATTAAACTACATGCATATCTTTACATTTTTCATGGAGCAATCAAATTTGAGTTCTGTCTCTAAACATTTTGAAATTTAGCTTGAAGTTGAGTTCTAGTAGTTGTCCCTGGTTGAGAATAATCTGTAATATTTTGGGTATAATTCTCAAAATAATGAACTGAATTGTATTAATTTTATGTCATTAGAAACTTAAGACATAGAGAAACATTGTTTTAGAAGAATATATTGCCTAAAATCCTCATTTTATATGTCATAATAGCCATACAAAATTGACCCTGAGAAAAGCTAAAAATTAGGTACAACTGTCCATCACTCCTATTTTTAGCCCAATCGTGAATTTTGCATTACCCAAATGCTACTGAATCTCCTCCAAAAATCTTTTGGATATCACTCCAATTTAGCAAACCAAGTTATTAAGGTAAATGAGACTCATGCTTATAATGTGTAATTACTTATATGCTTTCATTGATGCATTATTGAAAAAATTTATATTCATAAGGCATATTAAGTTAGATCGGGCATGAATGAACACTTTCAATTTGAGCATAGGGCAATAAATTCATATGTTATACATTATTTCTCTTACATGTGGCTCTGAAATGTAATATGATTTGCTTTAACTTGCTAAGTCCTAGTTGTGGGTAAATAGGCATACCTAAAATGGTCTGCATCTGCTTTTATTCTTAGACCCTAAGGTGTTTTCTATTTTAGAGACTTAAGTCTCTTTTGTTTCTGTAGATACCAATCATAAATATCTTCTGTTATGCTCCCGTTACCCACTTCTGAAAAGATTAGCAGGCAATTCTGTATGTGTTTTGATATTTGTTCTGTTTTGATGCAATTAATAGTCAGATTACTCTCTAATTTGAATAATCAAAGAGTACTATGTGATATGTCATGATTCATTTGCAAGTAAATGTTAGACGACTGTAGGAAGTAGTCGACATCTTGTATCTTGCTTTATATATTTTCCCACTAAGCTATATGCTTAGTACGGTGGTTTTTCGTCCGTGTAGGTCTTGATAAAAAGGTTTTAAGGCTGGGACAACTGCAGTGGCCAATGAAGGACGTATTATGTTTTGGGAGATTTTATGCTTAAGCTTTGAGTTGTATTCAATATTATCAGACATTTTTTGTAGGTTGTGTAAATGGCTTGTAATAACCATAACATAGGATGGGAATTTAAGGCATGGATTTGATAAATAAAATGGGTATATTGTGTCTTGTTCATAACTTAACGACATATGAAATGTGATGCATGTTTGCCTTATTTTAAGGGGATTGTCGGAATGTCTTGGTTGGTTTTAGGTTTATTTTATGTGGCATCCGTATATCCTCTTAGGGGATACTAAGGTGTTACATTTAAGGTCTATGAATTAGCTTGAATTCCATCATTTGAAGCAGGAAAGTGTTCATATTCAGAGGTGAATGTTAATGTTTAGTAAACAAAAACAAAAACAGTTGGTTAAAAAGCAAAGGGATGGTCTTAAAAAGGAAGTTCAGAACACTGAGGAGAGGAGAATGCTGAAATGAGACAAAGCACAGATAGGTTGAAGGATAAGGAAGACAATAATGGAGCAGGGGGTGTAGGAGCAGAAGCAGGAGCTACATAGTGAAGTCTAACCTCGTTTATCTCAAAATTACTTGGTTGAAGAATATTAATATGATGTTTAATGCCTCTATAGTTAGTTGCAAACTCAAAGGCATAACATGATAAGCAATTTTCTCGTCTATATGATTTTTGGTCCATTTAGATTTAAAATAATCAAGTTTGAATAAGAAATATATCCTTACACAAAAATAATATGCCATTTTCTTAGCTAAGTGTTTATCCCATTTGTTTTTATCAATTCGCTTTTTGAAAAGACACATTTTATGTATAAGACTTTAAAGAGAGAAAGTTATAGAATAAATGTCTCAATTAATTGAATTACGTTATATCTAAGACAATTATATAATGCATATCCCAATTAATTGAATTATTTAGTATATAAGATAACTGTGAAGAATAAATGTCTTAATTAATAAAATTACCTCATGTGCAAGACAAAATAATTATATAAAATGAACATCCAAATTAAAGGTATTACTTATGTTGTATATACTATCCCTTTGTGTGAGTACAAATTAAGGTATTAAATATTTTGTTTTTAGTAAAAAACAAGAGAAACAATCTCTCTTCTTTCTCTGTGCTCTTTACTCTCCTACTTCTCCTTATTTTTCTCATATTATATAGCACTTATAACAAACTGATATCATTCTATTCTTACGTTAAGAGAGTAAAATCGTTTCGGTATAAAAAAAGGTTATTTGAAATCTAAAAAATTTGATGATTTGTTATTTAATAATTATTAGTGATAATTAGTGTTAGAAATAAAAAAGAATATTATTTTGTTAAAATAAAATTTTCTTTATTTAATAATAATGACCAAATAATGATTGTGGAATGAAGTCTCCGTAAAGTTGAACTAGGGGCAGAGCATTTCGTTTGCTCCAGGAGATTAGGTTGAATTTGGACTATCTTCTTTACTGACAAGGGACCGAATTCAACGGTTCTTAGCCTCTTTATTAACATTGTACTATGTTGACTCAAGTTTTACTTTGGTACTGCTGTAACTTTAATCACTTTCCAATGTTAACAGTACTTAATGGATGTATAACCATGCATAATTAAACTCAAAGGATAAGGTCATAGACGACTAATTAAACTCAAAAGGATGAGATTATGGAGGATTTCAAATGTATCCGCACGGAATCTACGTGTCAACGAGATTTCAATCACAATACTAAAGATGGATTCTTTGTGATTCAATAATAATTTGTACATACATCAAAATTGGTAACACATGTATTTTCCTTCCATGTTATGTGAATTCTAACTTCCTTCCAATTTCCACTTCTCCATCTTTCTCTTTGGGTGGTAATATTTTTCATTAGAATTGTTTTAAAATGTAAAAAAAAAAAACTTAAAAGGGATCTAGATTCGGTCTTTTACATGACACTAGTATATAAAACTAAAACATAATTTGGTTCAGTGGTTAATGATAACGAAGTACAATATGGAAATGTGGTACGAGATGCTTGTAAGTCACTAATGTGGTTTAACAATTTCTGCCCTAATAATGCCAGAACATTTGTACCATCTATCAACCCATGCAATGAAAGGTGGAATCATGCGTGCAAGAGAATCCAAAGTAGTGAAACATAAAATCAGAGTTTTTGCTCCGTGATTACTTCTAATCAGAGCATAATTTCGTGAACCATACACCCTGTTTTATGTAGATACTATAACATCATGTAGATCCTGTGGCTGAATTATGAACATCTTATATTTAACTTGACTGGATATGTAGATGAACTATAGTTCAGACAAACTTATGAAGTAAATTGATTCGGGTGTCATTGGGTCACCATTGACCCGGATCACGTTGTAATAGCTTCCTTGTACAACTTATCACCGCCTTCGGCTGGAGAATAATTAGAAGCAGATGGAGTCGTCATATTAACACCTTCATCTAAAGTGATCACTGCCTTGGGGTTCCAATGCCATGGCTGAACATAAGGTGAGGAAATTGATGACGAACATGAAGAAGGATGAAGTACCACTGAACCCCAATCTCTAGCTCCAAGTTTTGCTTCTTTTAATCTCCTTCTGATCAGCAAACCTCCCACATCTTCCTTTCTCATCTCTGACACACTTCTGAGTATTGCAATGCATATTTGAAGTGCCAAAACCGCATCCTCTTCTGGTGACACCTCCACGACTAATAGTGTCCAGTTCAGCAGGGCCGTCGCTCTTCCAATCTGATTATCTCCAGTGAACCTGACAAGCGTCACAAAACCTCTCTCATTTTCCTCTTCCTTCCTTCCTTCTTTCTTTTCTTCCTTGTTCTCTTCTTCTTGCTCCTTACTTCCTGAACTGGCTTTCTCGGATTGATATTGCATCCTACGCCCTGTTAGCACCGTTAACTGCAAGCTTAAAGTGTGGTTTGTTGGTGAAATTCATTTGCGAGTAAAATTGTTAACTAAGTCTCACAAATAGGCACATATACTGAACTGACCAATGAATCTGGAGACGATTGATTTCTCAAACAAAATTTCAGATCAGGTATTGATGTTGAGGACTCCAAACCTATCAAAAATTCATCTCCTGTTGAGAACCTCCATGCTGCTTGCCAATTTTCTGAAGGTTGAATTGGTGTTGCCGTTCCCACTACTTTCTCTGCACTAGAGAGCAACAACAATGAACAAAATTTGCAGACACCTAAAGCATTTCTCAGAAAGAAAATTGAATTTCAAGAAATTAATTTTTTACAAATTATATCTAGTTTATTACCAATTTTGTTTAGTAGACTTGCTATTCCCTAGATAGACCAGATTTACTAAAAAAGTTAAGGATTAGTTTCACTGCACCATAATTCTTTACTTTTAATGTTTTGCAACTACTACACAAAGTCCAAGTTCATTGGAAATTATACTTGATTTCTTTTATTTCAACATACCAGGTGCCTTTCCAATAGAACCAGCAACATATGACCAAGCGCCTTCACGTATCTCAGTGGTCCTCTCCTCCCATTTAACAGTTGATGGGGTTTCACCTCCTCTCCTCCAAAAGCCTGCTCCCACTCTAGATTCACAACAGAAATCAAAATTCAGTGCTGATACAGATAATAAAAATTTTCATTTCCTTGCAACAAAAGACAATTTTTTTTGCATTACCTCATTCGAACAACAAAACACTCTCTTCCAGCATGATCAAGAACAGTGCGAGATAACCATCTACCTTCTTGAGGCTTATAATGATTCATTCGCAAAATAACGTCTGAAATCATAGCGCCTGAGTCATCTGTGACCCTATCTGGCACACATTTAAACAAGTAGGATGCTTGAACTGGTGGGGTAATAGAAACAACAGTCTTCACTTGCTTATCAATGTCCCTTTTCAAAGTCAATGAGGGTGCTCTTAGTAAATCATTCCAAAGAAATGTGGTTGTGCCTTCCAACTTACTCATTCCGAAACAGCCAGCAGCATGTTTACATAGCTCTACTGCTATTCCCTTGGTGCCAAACTCACAGAATAGATGTGAAACCTTGTTCCATGAATCCAATGAGAAACTGGAAATTGATTTGTGAATCTTCAGTTCTCTGTGACGTCTTACAGTTTGCAGTTGTAGGAAATTGCGTTTCATATCCTCTTGCAGTTCCTTTATCCTGGAGTTGAGCCTCACAAAGACACATACCTGACTTTCAAGATTTAATATGCAAAGCATAATAGAGCTTTGGATAGAAAAAGCCATTAACAACATTAACCGAGAAAATCATGATTCCTCTGCTTTCCTGACAGCATTTGTTAGAATTCTACAAGATTAACCCTTTAAATTGAACATCAACAGGATGTGTTGAATGTTACAACTATAGTATCTGCTGTTTAACAGCCTATATGGTCCCTTCATAGCAGAAAAACATATCTAAAAACTTTTAGTCTGGCTGATTTCTATTGTATAATAACAGCATTGTCAAAAGGCAAAGATGGCTAGTTGTCCAATTTGTTGACCAAAGCAGACAATTTTGACTATGTCATCTATCTTTCCAATGAAGAATGTATCAGCAATATATGCCTCGTTACATTTTCAAATTTAAGGACAGAACTAATAGTTGGAGAATAGTAGATAATTAAACATGTTTGAAACATATATTGAAGAGGGAAATTAGAGAATGACCTCCAGTAGGAACCTGGGCAAGAGAGACCTGTATCTGGTGTTCACATCCGTATCTGAGATGTCCCAGTAAACAGGTGGTCTGAATGAGGCAACCCCATCAAATTCAATGGTTCCACCAGCTTTGTCATGAGGTTGATCAAATGCTGTTTCCCAGAGTTTCTTTGTCATTGCCATTTCCTCTTTTTTCACCGTCTCCCATAACTTCACCACCTTTTCCATATCAGCCTCCATCTCTTTCATATCTTCTGCATATACTGTTGGGTAACTCTGGAGATTCACATCACAATTGATTATTTAATTATAATTAAAAAAAGTGAAATAAAGTTGCAAAGACTTGCTGGTAAATACGAAATCTGCAAAGATTACTTGTAAAAAAAAATTTCGGGTAAACTAATGCACATTTTAAACAATACTGACAGTCAATCTAGATAGCAATTATCTTTCTCGGTGTTTCAGATTGTTTATAACAAAACAAAAGTCAAAACAATTCCAATCCACCTTTTATCTAACAAATAAAACATGACGACACTTCAACTAAAGAGACTAAAAACAGGGAAAGGAAAAGAAAAAAAAAAAGGCAAACAAACGAACATGACCATCCTTTTCTTTCCTGGAAATGAAAACGAAAAAAATGAAAAGAAGAGAAAAGAATATGAGAGGAAGACAAGGAATGCCCACCACAATTTAGAAACAAAATAGAATGATAGACCCAAGAGGAAATGGAATAAAGATCATGGAAGATGAGAAAAAGCAGAGACAAACACGCTAACCAAACATAAAACTACAAGTGGGAAAAAATAACGCACAGAATATAAGATATTTTTCTCTTAAGGTCCCAAATAGAGAAAGAATACAGAAAACTGACATTGAAGAGAACGCACCTGGTGAGTCACCCATATTAGCAATATATCAAAAGTAGGCACTAAGCGCTCACATTCACTTTCATCATCAGGAAATTTCTGCAACAAATACAAAAATCCCTTGTACCTTTGTCTGGCAGCTATTAAGTATACAACCTCACTCATATATGGCAGTGAAAACTTGCACACTACGTTCTGCCTCTTGAGTTCACTCAATAGATCTTCATAGCTTTCAGTAACAGGGTTCTTAGAAACTGAGACAGTCTCATTCTCAAAAGGCTCATTTGGGTATCTATCCATCCAAAGCTCTTTGCATCTCATCAATGCATACTCTTCATTTCCTTCATCGAAGATGGCTGGCTTGCCGATGAGTTTCGAGAACCTCTTTTCACAGTATTGCCTGTAACTTGCCTGTAATGGTTAACTCTTCGATGTCACTATTGCAGTACAGATTAGATTAAAGTTTCCATGTTTAATCACAATGTAATATTTAAAATGCATTTTAGTGTTAGCTATCGAGAAATGGAAGGAATTGGAAAATGGTAAAAGCTCCTTATTCTTGTCAGAATTGTGACGTTAAAATGTTCTTGAAAAGGAAAAGAAAGATTCTATTGTTATTCTTCTTGGTTTTCCTATAGTTTCTCTCTAGCCAAACAGTATAGCTAATCAGAAAATCGAAACATCTCACTAACCGGATTCAACGAGTGGCAGAACCAAACCCACTCAATATCCACAGGAGGAAGCACCATGGGAGGCATTGACCCCATCATCAAATCAGAAATCAACGGCATCCAGAGCTGATCGTACCTGCGGAATAGAAAATAAAATAAAAGCTTACTTTCAAGTCATCAAATGCCGTCCAATCAGATAAACATAGTAACAACCTAGAAAACAAGCTCTATTACTAGCAGAGAATCAGTCTGATCAACATCAGCTACCATGATCACCTTCTTACGGCTTCAACAAGATTCTCTCTCTCGTGAAGCCAAAGACACTCTCTCACAGTCCTCAAGAACCCAACATTGCGTCTTGCAGCCGAAACAAGATCCACCCCAAAACTCAGAGTCATCTCAAACTCTGAAATCTCGCTAAGTGTTCTGGTGGACATGTCGTCCGAGATTTCTGTTCTGTTCTGTCGAGTCGAAGACATCGATGCTGAGAGCAGAGAGCAGAGAGCAGAGAGCAGAGAACAGAGAGAGAACTGTCTTGTGTTTAGTCAAAGAGAAAAAAAAGTATATGTCTCTATTTATTTTGCATTTACTACAAAGAGAATAATAGGTATACAATACGAGGAAGGAAAGAGAACGATTGGTTAAGGAAGAGAAAGTGGTTTCATACAGCCACGTGGAATGGTTGTTTCCAGTTGATCTCCGGCACCGTCCGAATTATGAACTTCTTTGATTATTCCAAATCCAATACTGTAATCATTACTTAACGTGTAATTAGTACATAACATGTGAAATTTACTTTCCATATGGAAAGTTCCTTTTAATTTCATTAATTTTACTAAAAATTTATGTAATTTAAAAATTTTATAAGAGATCCTTATATTTCATATAAAAAACTAAAAATATTTTCTTCTATTAAATTACGTTGGTCATTTTTTCAATAGATTTGAAATTTTTAGACACGTGACATTTTACATAAATAAACATGTCACAAGTGAAGAATTTATATTGCTCGTGGTAATAGTTTCAAGCAACAAATTACAAGACCTTTATTCTTCGGGTCCGAACTCAAATAGGAAGCCTCTTACGATTACCACTTGTCACAAAATTCCCCATATTCGTCATTACACAGTTGCCAATTCTTGAGCCGAAGCTCCAATTACATGAAGTTTTAATTCTCCATGCCACGATGATGTTGTCACTATATTGCATTGTCTTTTTATGGAATCAGCTGCTCTTTAACTAAAAAAAATCCATCCTAAAACAATTTTTTGTCTCCTCTATGCCCTAGAAACACCTAAAGTTCATTTCTTCCTATATTATGTAAACATATGATCCAAAAGCTAATAGAAATACTTAAGAGTATGTTTTGTGTCCTTATAACCATTCTAAGAACTCAAGACAAATGAGCTGTGATTTATCTAGTTGGCATAAGTTAAGAACTCGTTTCCAAATCTTTGAAGAGAACCTTCATCTGAATAATAGGTGCATAAGGTTCTTCGAGTCTTCCCTACATAGAAAATACCTATTTTTAAGGTTAAGACGTCTTATATTGTTAAGGATTGTAATTTTGCTCACTACTCCTAGCTATAGAATCACTAACATTCTAGGCTGACGAATTTAGTTCCATATGAGTTTATACCAAACAAAGTTACCTCTTACCACATCCTTAGATGAGTGATTAGTGAAGGAACCAGATGGGTGAGCTAGCGATATATAGGTATACTCTCTTTTAGAATTAGGATTACCATCAGTTAAGAACTACTCCAAACCCTTTAGTATATTGGACCATTGAATTCCATTCATTAAGATCTCTACTTTTGTATGAGCAAGGAATGTTCTCAATAGCTCTTGAGCTAATTGTTGAGTAGATAAGGCTAACTTTTCGTAATAAAATGATGCATTTATTCCATTTCCAACCTTACATTTGATTTGTCCTGATAGGGAGTCCCTGAGAATCAGTAGTTGCTTCAAAAAATATGAATGTGAGTACCTCGTCTTAATCTCCTATAAGCTCCTGCCTTTCAAGAAATACATGTAGACCTGTCTGGCCTATGGTGTATCATTATGCTCAACCTATCTCCATAATCTTTCTCCCAATAACACCTTGTTTATGATTTTGATGCTATTAATTCCCGAGCCCCCTTCTTTGAGAGGTTTACACACCTACTCCCTCTTAACTTTAGTGTGGTACCTACCTTATTTATGTCCTGCGCACAGGAACCTCCTCAACATTCTCTCAATCATCTTGGTTAAACCCCTGGCTAGAAAGAAATTAGATGTCTAATATATATGTAGGGCGTTTAGAATAGATTCAATAAGCACTGGTCTCCCTATAAGAGAAAGGGATCTGTTAGACTAACTACTCAATCTTTTATAAATTTTCTCTATTAATGGACTGCACTCTCTAAAATGGAGTATTTTGGTTGAAATACAAAAACTAAAATAGATAAATGAGGATCCTACACTTGATTTTTAGATATTATCTTTAACCAATTGTCAAAGTGTTTAACACTAGCTGATAGTAGTAAATGTCCCTTATTCTTGTTCAAAGTTAAACAAAACAGGCTCTTAAAGTGTTAAAGGTAGTTATGAGGACTTTTACTGACTTATTATTGGCTTTGGAAAACAATAGCATGTCATCTGGAAAAAAAAAGGCTAAACATCCCAATGTTCTTACATTTGGTATAGTAATGGAAGCCTTTAATATAGTAATGGAAGCCTTTATCCAATCTTAATTTACATTCCTATTAATATGTGTAGGACCACTGTATAATGAATGAACAAATAAGGTGAGACTAGGTCACCTTGTGATGTGACCGTAAAGGATGAGCCTTAAAACCCAACAAATGCACAATTGGAAGCAAAGAACCCATGAAAGCTACAAAATAGGTTTAAGATAGAAAAACCTTGACCCGATTGTCTATAGAAAACAAGAACCAAAGGTATAAGATAGGTTTTGAACACTAAAAGATAATGATTTGATAAGTTCACGAGTTGACAAAAGAACCAAAGAGAAATTAATCTCACTTAATGAATTCTGATTTTTGAAGTGTCTTGAACCATACAATGTTTGCCTTTATATAAGCATTAAGATAAGAGCTAATTAAGGTAAGAAATCATCCTAATTGAATAATTTGATTAGAAACTTTATTTGGACGATCTAATTAAGGTAAGATCTAGTTAAGGTAAGAAATCATCATAATTGAATGATTTGACTAGAATCATTATTTGTTGGGATAGGTTGCACACGTTCTTGAATGTCTCCCTCAAATCTTAGAATGCTTGAAATAGATTGGAATAACTTAAACACCCTTTGAGTGTCTTGACTCATTTTGGATCAATTTTATTGGGCCTTAAATACTTTCCAAGCTAATTAAAGCTTGTTTAGTTCATATCTCTTCAATTAGCCCATTTATAGCTTTCTTTATCTTCTTGGCTCTAGCTCTTATAATTGGACCTCCTTGAATGCTCAATGGTTCCTTTAGAGTTTTGGTTAGACCAACTTGGTTCTCATCTCCTTGTCCAAGTCCCCTCTCCTTCTTGCTTTTGTTTATGGTTTTGCCATTCACAAAGATAGAGAAAGAAATAATTTTAATGCGTTGTTCAATCTAATTCTTGAATTTCATAAGAAAACCAAAAACTTACAAAATCTTTGCAACGAATTGCCAACTTATAAAGTTGTACGTTAATGTGTGTAATACTATATGTTTTAGATCGTAGTGAACAGTGTAACTATAGCTAGCATAGACAAGAACGAGTTAATCTTACAAGGATTGAAAGTAGTTGTATTAACTCTTTTTCTATTATCTAACTGCCGAATCAAGTTGTGGATTTAATTTTGAATTAAACAAAATAAACTAAACTAAGGTTTAACATAAGAATGAACTAGGATAAAGAAAGCACTATGATTAAACAATATCAAATAAGTATTCAATAGGTGATAAATCCCACTAAAATATTTTAAATATTAATCTTTCATTATGCAATTAAATTATTGATTATTGGACTGTAAAAATACATATCATATGTTAATATCTTTCTTAAGACTATTAACAACTAACCTTGTTTGATTAACTGAAATCTCATTCTATTCAAAACCTTTAAGATTGCATTACACGATTCATGAAATTCACTATTAGGATAATCCAGAATATTTATGTTGACATATCTCTAGGTTTGCATACAACTTATTCCAATTATGGTAGATCTATCGATACAAGAGAATTGCTCAATCTTAATCATATTAAGTCAAACATTGAACTACATATTAATTCTAGAATATAAATGTATAATTGAATCACAATAAATTAATCATTTAAATTTCATTAAATAAAAGGCGATATCATATTATCCTCCCTGACTTAGGATTCATTACACCTACGAACTAAACAAATTAGTTCCTAAACATAGAGAGCGAAACTAGCATCAAATATCTAGAAGAACAATTAGAAATAAAAGAATTCATAATCTATATATCCCTCTTTATCTCAAATGAAATCTTCTTGAAATTTTGGTGAAATTTTGTTCTATATTGGATTTCTTGAAGAAATCTTTGTGTTTTCCTCGTCCTAAGTTTAAAATTACATCTTCTCCTCTCTATCTGGTGTGTAATCCTACTCCAAATTTTTTCTCCGTATCTAGTCTTCATAATTTCCTTTTAAAGTGCAAAACTATGGTTTCTGGAATATACACAGTCACTTACATGTCCATGTGAGTGACCTTGTATCTCAAAATCTCTTTAAAATTTTAACTTTACACATTTTCAAAAACTTAAACAGTCATGTATGTATCTCCAAACTTACTTCAATTCTTCCATTTTATGCCTCAATTTTTTGTCAAATTCTTCTCCTTTTGGTCTATAAAGACAATTATTACCTAAAAACATACTTAAAATAAAATAAGTACCAAAAATAACATAAACTCTCAAATAATAAGCAACATTACCCATAAAAATGGCCAGAGCACTGATTCTTTTATCAAACCAATATTCCAAAGGTATATTATGTATGTTTATCCAAATAGAAATATTTTCATATTGGATAGCTTTGCAGGACCCTATCCTACTATTTCCTTAACCCCTCCTTACGAGGAAAACCTAAATAACATGATGTTTTCTTTATAAAACATCAAATTTTAAAGGACTTTTCCATTCCAACTTTTGTGAGCCTAGTTTTTTTGTTGCTGGGAAAGATGGTGTCCTTTCAATGAAAAAGCTAATGAGTATTAACGACTAGCTCCTAGCCCTTTCTTGAAGAATTTTTACTTATAGAGAAACCACTTTTCATCACTCATATCTATTAGGAGGGAAATAGCTAAAAGTTTCTATCTATTTCCCTTCTATAACTTGCTTCCAGTTTAGGGTTGATTTGGTTAAGATATGGTTCTCGTTTTCACTTCCCTGTGCCAGATTTAGTGGAGCTTTTAGGGAAGGTTTTAGGCTAAGGGGTAGAAAAGTCAATGTATACAAAGGGTTCTGACCTAAATTTGACATGGTACTGCTACAATCCTGAAGTAGTAAATGATAGTGTTAGGTTTCAAAGGAGTTGAAAAAGAAGTTAATAATAAGGCGAATAATTTTAGAGGACGAAAAGGGAGAAAGTATGAACGAAAAAATATGCCCTTAGTCATGGTTGATGTTTTATGGTGCATTAAGAGGTTGACAACCGTAGTGAGATGTAGGATTGAGCTAGAAAACAGGCACAAATCCAGAGGTAAAGTTAGACGCATACAGAGATGGTGAAAGAAAAAAAAAACAAGGTTCATGGTAGCACGTGGTCGTGAATGTTATGGAGAACTATAAAGAGAAGTAGAAAAATAAAGAGAAGCTGGAGTAAAATATCTAGCAACTTACCCTCAAATCATTTGGAATTAAAAAGCCCGATATATCTTTTTCTACGTGAAATATGATTCTAAAAAGATATTTAAAGAGAATTAAGTTATTAGGTTAAAGTTAAGATATTTAAAGAGAATTAAGTTATTAGGTTAAAGTTAAGTTGAGAAGTAATGCAAAAAAACTAAATTGAAAAATGAACTAGTTAAAAGTGACTAATCATGCAAGGAAAAACTAACTTCTTTCTTTGCTATTGTAACTGTCTCATATAGAAAGCAGTTAGATACACAACTCACCCAAGAATAGTTTTATATTTGAAGTTATATACATTAATATGAATTTTTAAAATCATTTTGAAATATATTTAATATCAAAATATTCTCTCGGGAAGATACGTGGCCAATTTAATTATCTTAAAATTTTTATGAATAACAAATGAATGTAAACAGTAAAAGTCATTTCTAGAGTTGGATATATCAATCTAAAATAAATTTTTATTACATTAAATAGACAAATAATTAAGATAGTACAATTTCATTCCATATAATTCAACACTAAAATTTCCAAATTTCATTCCATACGAATTTTATATGAATTAAATTTCACGTGAGATATCAAATAATTTTTAATTTGTCCTTGCAAAAAAATTTAAGAAACAAATCAAATTTGAAGGTTCAATATATAGTAGTTTGGTTTTACTAATTTTAGATATTGTAATTTATTTACATATTAAAGGCATGTACATGTGTATAGTTACATTATTCTAAAATATTTTTATAGTTTTAAGATGAATAACATGATATTGAAATAATGACTTTAAACATTTATTCTCCGTTACAATGCATCTCTTCATTAGCCCTATTTTAGGAAAACATTTATTCTCTCGAAAGGTGAAACCATCTTTTTGTTTAGGAAAAAAGTAATAATTTATGAAAAGTATTTATTTAAGTTTTGACACACAAGATTCTAACTTAGAAGTCCACAATTTTTCTATATATAAATGACACATTTAAAATGTTATTGTCAATCTCACAAAGCAAAACATCATAGATTCGTGATATGGATTACCCTATTCATTCTGTCCAAAGGTTAGACTCCATCGCACATGTCAACATGTGATATGAGTCACCCTGTGGAAGTGGGTCATTCTGTCCAATACTCCAACTCACATGTCAACATTTGGCATTACAGATCATTCCGTCACGCCGAAAGACAAATCCAACTTCTCCCAAAGCGTCAGGTGAAGTAAAAGAAATGTTATCCAATCCATTACGCTGGATGTGGAATCATGCCTTCTCTTAGATCAGACATTCATCCATTGGTTGTTGATGATCTAACATTTGCCGCAAAAAGTTGCTACGCACTAGCTGCTCCACGTAGATTGCTGAGAGAATGGTACGTATAGTGTCGTTATCCTATCATTCTTTATCAGTGAAAATTCAAAAGTCAAGGATAACATGGCCGTAAAAGAGATTACCGATGTTTCTTGCGGGTACTTTGATTGTAACAAAAAATGAGAGTTGCAAAAAGAGAAGCAAGCGTCATACTATTCTCAACCATACACAAACTAATGAAATGCCCATGGAGCATTACGAACATGTAGTTAATACTGTTTATGTTCTAGAATTAATTGGTGGTTGTATATTTGTAACATAATTAATTACAAATATTATTTACTTTATATATTTAATTAATTAATATTTAAAATAAATGATGAAATAATATGTAATATGTAGTATAGACCTTGTTACGTACCCAGGATCATACATGACAGGGTTAAAAACGAAGGAAATGTGGAATACTTGATTTCGGTTCCATCTCTGATTCCGATGCAGTTTCCGAGCTCCAAATGATCTCGAATCTCCGAGACTTTTACGATGTATATTTCCCTACACGTGGTTTAGGCATTTATACAGTTTTCTCAATACGTAACCTCTCTTAACGAGGCAGAGAATCCATATGCTTACGATTGGTATAAGCAATTGTAGGAGACCTTAACCTATATATATAGCTTCCATATCGAGTTTCCCCATCACAAGTTCAATATAGACCAGGTCCACACTAAAAGGGATCCATTTTTTACCCGAACTTCTATCTATTGATTTAGATCATTTATTGGGCCACTTTATTACCCTTGTCTAATCAAATTACGTAACTTAACCAATAATTTATTTAAAAGCCAAAATTACAATTAATAGTTATCTACTTAATAGGAAAATGACAAAAATGTCCCTAGGGACAAAAATGTCTAACATTCTCCCCCTTGGACAATTATTAATTGTAATTTTACTCAAATTCAAAACAGTTTAAAAAAACTTGGTTAAGTCACGCTACTGTATTGGTACCAAATTTTAAAAACATTTGATCCAAAAGTAATGAAAGTCCTACATTCGATCCTGCAAGGCTTTCGATACAAAAAAATATCAAACACATGTGTCATATGTGACACAGGTCTAATATAATCATAAATATCTAATACCTTACTAACATGAATGGGAGAATGGAGTGTGACAGACTAGGATGATACCTTTATGATCTAATATGTATCATCTTCGTTTGTAGGTCTCGATTTCTCTAACTTTATGCTAAACCGCATGTGCTAAATTGCAGCAGAAAAATCATGTTTTCTCTCACCGAATGCTAAACAGCATTAGAAAAAACTTGTTTTCTCTCACCAGATGCTAAATAATATTAGAGAAAACATTTATGTTCTGCAATTGAATGCTAAACTGCATTAAAGAACCTTTATAAGATTAAAAACTTATATCCCCTTATGTCATATGAAACTTTAAGGATCCATATAAACTGTATGTGTTTAATGACATAGGCTCAAGGTCAATCTTTATAAATGCCCAATGACCTTTAAAATGCTTAAGATCAACACAAATCTTAAGGCTTTCATATGTATTATGACTATATACAAGAACAGTATTACTGAGGATAAAAGAATATGATCATCTTTATTAATAAATAACCATAATGTCTTAATACATCAAAATGTACAAACATTTAAAGAGCAAATACAGTGATCCTAACTACTATTGTCTAAGGACTTCAACAAGCCCATACCGGATACATGTCTAACAAACATTAGTGGGCGAAGTCCTTTAGTCAACGGATTAGTTAACATCTCATCAGTTCTGATGTACTCCACTTCAACGTCACCCTTCTGAATCAACTCCTTTGTGGTCAAATACTTGACCTCCAAATGTTTAGACCCTGTGATACTCTTGCTGTTATTATTGAACAATTTTGCAGCAAGATTATTGCAATATAACCGTATGGGTCTAGCAATCGAATCCACCACAGACAACTTAGAAATGAAGTTTCTGAGCCAAACTGTCTATATAGTAGCTCCATAACATGCAACAAACTCTGCATGCATGGTCGAAGAAGTCATTAGTGTATGCTCGACACTCTTCCATCATACCACACCATCTGCCAACATGAAAATGTATCCTTAAGTGGATTTGCGATCATCCGGACACATAGGAAAATCGAAGTCTGTATATCCTGTGAGGTTCAAATCGTTGACTGTTTTATATGTCATCATATAATCTTTGGTTACCTTTGTATCTCAATACTCGTTTGACTGCGTTCCAATGGTCCACACCTGGGTTAGCCAGATATCGACCCAATAATTCAATAATAAATGCAATGTCCGGTCTAATACACACCTGGGCATACATCAGGCTACCAACAACACTAGAATATAGGAAATTCCTCATAACCTCTCTCTCAACCTCATTTTTTGGACACTTTGCCAAAGATAATCTCTCTCCATGAGAAATAGGTGTTACAACAAGTTTACATTTAGCCATATTAAACCTTTGTAACACTCCCTCAATATATAGGCTTTACGAGAGGCTTAACGAGTGTTGAGGTCTGTCCCGGTGAATCTATATAGGACAAAAGATGGTTCACCCAAATCCTTCATGTCAAAATGTTTGGCCAAAAGTTGCTTTACCTCATGCAATATGTTCAAATCATTTAATGCGATCAAGATATCGTCGACAAAAATTAGTATGAAAATAACTTTGCTCCCCCTGACTTTATAGTATAAGCACTTTTCGACTTTGTTTTTCACAAAGCCGAATGAGGTCAAAACCTCATAAAACTTTAGGGACTACTGTCTGGAAGCTTGCTTCAAACCATATATCGATTTATTCAACTTGTAAACCTTGTCAGTTGCATCTTGATCCTGAAATCCTTCAGATTGCTCCATATAGATCTCATCATAAAGGTCACCATTCAGGAAAGCAGACTTAACATCCATCTGATGTAACTCCATGTCATAATAAACTACTATCACCATAATCACTCTAAATGTATCATTCGAGGATACAGGAGAGAAGGTAACATGAAGTCAACTCCTTCTTTCTGAGTGAATCCCCTAGCAACTAAACGCGCCTTAAATTGCTCAACTTGACCTTGTGTGTCCTTTTGGTCTTAAATAGCCACTTGTAACTGACAGGCCTGCAATGTTAAGGTAAATCAACAAGCTCGCATACCTTGTTTGTAACATCCCACTACCACAAGGTACATACCCAAACATTCAAGAATATTCAAGTACATATCCTGTAATAATAGCATGTTAGAGCAAAAACAAATCCAACTTACACATGGCATCATCTAACATAATCAAAAGTCATCAAATTTTAAAACCATTTATTGCATTCGTTCACAAAGTCTACATTGTTTCCATTAGACTAATATTTACAAAACCTCATACAGGTTCTAGCAAAAACTACAAAATAAAAGCTATAACTCTCTGACATCAGCTGACTCACCAATTGGATCTCCTATGGAAGGTGACCTATAACAAACAAAGGTGTGATCACTATCTGAATATCTCACTATTTATTATATCTCTACTCCTATTTGTCCCTAAAGATGCCAAACCATGCTTGCTCTGTACCTGAATGTTGGGGTATGTACCCTATGGTAGTGGGATGTTGCATTATTATACCTCATAGATTACATCTCATCCTTCATTGCTTCCCACCACATATCTGCATGGGGTCCAGAGACGACTTCTATAAAAGTAGATGGATCCACAATATGTCCTATGTCATAGTCTTACCCACCTAAATAGACTATGTAATATGATGAGATAGTCGATCGCCTCTGTCTACTGGATATGCGCAACAGCATAGGTTCTTGTACCTCAAAAACCTCTTCCTGAGTAGGTATAGCTTCTTGTTTCTACATAGGCATGGTAATCGGACCTTCATCCACCAAAGCTAACTGTATGAGAGGCAAATACGAAATAATCATAGTATATGTCCTGCTATCTCTTAGAGGATGTGAGGATCCTCCCTCATCATAGACATTATATTCTAGAAACTTCGTCGTCTGTGATTCCACTATTCTCACCCCTCCTTCTCTATAGTAAAATCTAATGGTCAGGATAACCCACTAAATAGCAACGAGTAGAACAAGATTGCAATTTGCTCTCATAAGGATTATACAACCTTACCTCAGTAGGGCAGCCCCACACACGAATGTGTGCAAGGCTTAGCTTCCAGCCTTTCCAGAGTTCAAAAGGCATCTTTGGTACTGACTTGCTTGAGACTTTATTTAAGATATATAATGTCATCTTGATGGCTTCACCCTAAAGGTATTCGGGTAGGTTAGTCCTGCTCTGCATTGACCTTATCATGTCTTTTAGGGTGCGATTGCATCTTTCGACCACACCATTTTGCTCAGGACTACCTGGCATAGTAAACTGAGTCATAATTACAACAGATTTCAAATACCTGACAAATAGACCTTTTTTTGTCCTACAACCCCATGTCTGCCATATTATTCCCCTCCCCTATCAAATCTTACTATCTTTATTGATTTTCCCAATTAGTTATCAACCTCAGTCTTAAAGATCTTGAACTTATCAAGAACTTGAGATTTTTCTTTAAGCAAGAACGCATAACCATAACCAAAATAATCATCTATAAATGTCAGAAAATATCTAGCATTGCACAACGTGACCGTGTAGCAACCAATAACATCTGTATGTATGAGGTCCAATAAACTAGAAGCACGAGTTGACCCCTTTTCCTTATCTTGGTCAACTTACCCCTACAATAATTGACACATGTCTCCAGATCGCTGAAGTCCAGAGTTGGGAGAATGTTATCTTTTATCAATCTCTCAACCCTCTCCCTAGACATATGGCCAAGACGTTTGTGCCACAACATGTGTGATGTTTCCTTTATGAAGGCTCTCTTTCGAGTAACAGTTTCGGCAACATAATAAGAGGAATACATTTCATTAGGAGTAAAACACATACTATATAATCCGTAGGATAAGAAGGCAGTTCTGATATGTCTTGTATTGATAGAAATATTTACAACTGAATTATCAAATACAAAATGATAACCTTCTTTATCCAAAACTGATACAGAAATCAAGTTTTGTCTAAAAGATGGTATATAAAATGCGTCTCATAACATCAATATAAACCCTGTGTCGAGGTTTAATCCTACATCTCCTACATACAAAACATCCACCTCTTCATTGTTGCCGACCATCAACTTCTCCTCCCCTCTAGTCGGCCTTCTCCTGGATATGAACCTCTGCATCGTGAAAGCAACATGATTAAAAGTTCCACTATCTAACCACTAAGATCTTGATGTGGTTATAGCTACATTGGATTCATGAATCATAAAGGCCGAGGAGTTACTTGACAGTTCCTATTTGACCTTCCATAGCTTGTACTTTGGGCAATCGGACTTCCTATGCCCCTTCTTCTTACAGAAGAAGCTCATCATGATCTTTAGGTCATGTGGGCACTTTGCAATATTGGACTGCCCACTCTGAATCTACAGAGAGGGTTTAGGTTTCTTACCCTTACCCTTAGGCTGTTGGGGTTTAGCCTTCCCCTTACCCTTGGCAGCTACAAACATAGCTGTATGAGGAGAACTCTTGATATTCTCCTCTGCTGCAACACACCGAGAAATCAAGGCATTGATGTCCTAGTTCTCATCCTGAAAGATGTAGGAGGTGGCCAACATCTCAAACTCCTGACGAAGAGTGCTTAGTGCCTGATGCACTATAAACGAGTCTGTAATCGGTATATCCAGCGCCTTCAGCCTGTTCTGAAGGTGCACTGATAGTTGTCATTTGCATTGTATTTTAGGGTTTAATTTGTTATGTATTTAGTATGAATTTGAGTGTTGAATGTGTATTTAGATTTTAATTGTGTTAGTTTGTGTGTTTAAGTGTTTTTATGGGTTATTATGAGTCTTTGATCTTAATTGTTATATTTTTGAGGTACCTTGATGTGTTTGTTAGTGTTTCAGGGTAAACGACAAAGAACAGAGAAGTTATGAAGAGTTTTGGGCCAAAAACATAGCCCACGATCGTCGCACAACAGGCCACGATCATGACAGAGAGGGACGAGCCAGGGCAGCCAGGCCACGATCATGCACTTTAGGTACGAGCGTGATAGCAAGCTTAGATCCAGGCTATGATCGTGCACTCTGGACCACGATCATGACAAGAAAGTTTAGGCACTGGCCACAATCGTGTCCTGCGTCGGGCTGAAACAAAAAATCAAAATTTGCATGATTTTTTGGACCGTTTAGATCCCGTCTTTAACCTAGAGTGTCCAAAGTATAAATACATCATTATGAGACAGATGCAGCAGTTTTGGAGAGTCTAAAAAGGAGAGACTTCACGTCAACCAATTCTGGCAAAACCTAGATAGAAATCGAGAGATTGAGGAAGGAGACAAAAGAAGAGAAATATGGAGAAGAAACTTGACGCGACGTACTTCCAGGAATAGGCGGTTTCCTACTGTCGCTGCCTCTGCAATTCCGTTCCTGACGTATTTTTTGGTTATTTCAATTTTATTAATGTATAGAATTGAAATAGGTGTTGAGAATAGGTTGTGTTGAATGTTGAGCTTTTGTTTATACTCACCTTTGGGATTTTAATTTTGAGATTAATAAAGTTTGATTGATTGTGTTTTTTTTATTGATTTAATTATGATTTAATTTTGCTCTTAATAACTTGGCAATAGACTGAGAAGGTGAGCTGAGTGAAAATAATCAAATTGGGCTAACAAGAGTTAGGTGATTTGATAGGTAAAGAATTGAATCAAACTGGTAGAATCGTGTAACGAGAGATTGAGCATAGGTTCCCAGTAGGTTATTAGACAATTTATAACTAATTAAGGTTTTGGGTTAATTGTGAATCGAGAGATCACATTTCCATAATTTAAATTAGAGATTATCAATTAGGGTTAAGAATTATAACTTAAGAGAGAGTAATTCATCCTAGGACCGTCTAGACTCATTAATTTGATAATTGTAGAACTGATTAAGTTTTCGTTAATTTCATATTAAAACCCCCTTCCTCTCATTTGATAGTTTCTAGGTTGTTTTTGGGATTGGTTTGTGTGGCTTATTATCTTGTTTAGATTTTTGCAATTCAATTCTTGAAATTAATTATTTGATTGGTTTATTTTCTGCATTAGTTATTTATTTTGATTTATTGTAGTTTAGTACGACCTTAGATTTTAGGACTAGCTTAGCCCTTCTCGTAGGATCGATACCTTAGGTAATACGCAAACGACCCGTGCGCTTGCAGAATTTACCAAGGTTAATAAATATTAAAACTTAGCGTGTGTAACTTTGCGATCAAGTTTTTGGCGTCGTTACCGGGGAGGCGATTAGTTTAGTTCTTTAGTCTAAGGCTTCCACTTTCGTTTGTTTTTTAAAAAAAATGAAAAGAGTTAGAGCATAAAGTAGAGACAAATCGTGACATCTTAGAGTGAGAATGAAACATCCGAAGAGTTAAGTGCTAAGAAGAGGTAAAAAGAATGATCATGGAGGATGTATATTATAGGGAGCAAGGGACTCTTGCAGAATTCAATGAGCCCCAGTTTGGTTGGGGAAATCATCATCCTTATATGAACCCGTACACTTCGGGGTGGCAGAACCACCCCAAATTTTATTGGTCCAACAATGTAGGGAATCATTTAGGACATTAAGACCTAGTTGAATTTCAATATGATGAATCTAGTTCATGGGATTCCAAGCTGGACAAAATCATGAATAAGCTCACGGATATGGAAGAGAACCAGAAGAGATTGGAAAAGAAGTTTGAACAAGTGACAGAAGATCATACATCTTCAATCTAGAGGTTCGAATAGGCCAGCTTTCCAAGGAATTTTGTAATCAAGGTGTGGAAAACTGTCTGCGCAGCATGAAAGTAAATTCAATAGAGTCATGTTAGGTTATCACACTTAGGAATGGGGTAGAGATAGAAGAATCAGTGAGAAATCAATCCCGACCTTATAGAAGACCAAGAACTTAAGAAAAAGGATGAAGGAAAGGATGGAAACCCCTCATACTATCTGCTAGATCTTAGTACACCATGTTTGAACATCGAAAAATCTAGGATAGAAGTCCATGCAAAGAACTTTACCCTTTGGATTGATGATGATGAAAAGACATTCAACATGAATGATGTATTTAAGAATCCAAAGGTTAGTAACTCATTCAAGATAATTGAAGTGTTCGAATCTTCTAAAGAACCACAGGATGAAGAACAAATAACGACAACCATCGAGTTTAAAGAAGCTATGAAAGTCTCTGTTCGTGAAGTGAAAGAAGCAGAGGAGATGAAGGTGATTAAGGAAGAAAGAGAGCAACTCACCTTCATGCAGGACAAACTGTTGGATTTAATGAATGATTCAGAGAGTTTTGTTATTCCCTATTTTGTTGACAGTTCACTTGAACGAAGGACATTATTAAGCCTAATTGGTCTTCATAATGTTATCAACATTGTCCTTCTGATCATCTTGCAATTTGTAGCTTACCTATAGGCTACAAAACTGATATTGAATGAAAAGGATGGAAGCAAGCCGCTCATAATTGATCCTGGCTAAGTTTTAAAAGATGAAGGTCAAGCTAACGACTGTAAATTTGCACGTTTAGTAGTTAGATTCAAATTGTTGTGTAGTTAGGGTTGTTTTAAATTCTTAAATAATTTTTGAATGATTTGGAGTGGTTTGAATTGCTAATTCTTTTGCTTTCTTAAATCACTTATAAGATAGGGAAACACTCTCGATGTCAAGTCGATTTGGTCTCAACACTATCGCCATCACCACCTCTATTACCATAAATGGTTTCATGTTCTAACTAGACATGTCAATGGGCCGGGCCGGGCCTGGGCCAATCTTATGGTGGCCCGCAGGCCAAAATGAGCCAGCCCTTAGCCCAGACTATGCCCACCTACCTATTTATTTTTAAAGGAAAAAATTCAAAATGACGTCATTTTGGACAAAACGACGTCATTTCGAAAAAATAGATGGTCGGCTCGTGGGCCGCCCATAGCCCGACCAACCCAGGCCAAAAAAGGGCCTGGCTAGGCTGGATGGCCCGAGCCATAATTGTCATCCCTAGTTCTAACCCTTTTCTTTTCATTTTTGTTAGTATTTTATTCTTATTTTTTGTACATTGTGTTTTATTTACCTTTGGTGTGTTTGTGTACCTTTCTCACATTGAGGATAATGTGTTGTTCAAGTGTGGGGAGGGTTGTGTGTTTTTACCTTGAGTGTGAATTTTGCATTTTGTATGATAGTTTGTTTAGGTTGCATGATGTGAATTGTTTGAATGCGTCAATGGCTTAGATGAAGTGAAATTCATTTAATTTTGAACATAGTATAGTAGGTTGTAAATGATCATTAGCTCGCAAGATTAGTAAATTAAGATTCTTTGGATAAATATACAGCTTAATTAGGACTTAGTGTAAATTTAGCACCCTCTAGGTTATCACATTCATTTATAATTTGAGGCCCTTTAACTTAAGTATAATAAATAGTATTTTTATGAAAACGAAGAGCTAAAAACAACAAGGTAGAAAAATATATATTTTGTTAATAAATTACTATTCCACTAATCTTTGGGTTATGAATAGAGGTATTAGCCGGTTGAAAACATGATAAAAGCTGAGTAACCAGATCGACACTCATCACAAACGTATGCCTTCGCGTCAAAAGGCTATAATGACATTTCAACTAAGCTGTTAATAAATGACTTAGTCGAGTAACCGGATCGACATTCATCACTAATGTTTGCCTCTGAGTAAAAGACTAAGTCTGTGGTATAAAATTAAATTAAAAAGTGTGTTCTTAATAAAAACCTACTAGACTTGTAATAAGCTTGAATTTTCATGAAAATGTACTTAGGAATAGTTACAGAGTCTGAAGGATCAAAGAATTATTAATGTGTGTGTACAATTGAAACGGGTAATTGATTTAGCACTTAGATCTCGATTAATTTGTATATTTAGTTCAAAGTCCTTATACATAGATTTTGCAGGTTAATGATTAGATATAACTTATCAGATTATGTTTAAGATTAAATTTATTTTATGAAGTTGCAACCGTTGTCTCATTTTGCATTTTGTGCTTTGTGTTTGTTATGTTTGTTGTTTTGTTTGCTTGAAAACAAGCAAACGTTTAAGTGTGAGATGTTGATAGTTGTCATTTGAATTGTGTTTTAGGGTTTAATTTGTTATGTATTTAGTATGAATTTGAGTGTTGAGTTTGTATTTAGGTTTTAATTGTGTTAGTTTGTGGGTTTAAGTGTTTTATGGGTTAGTATGAGCCTTTAAGCTTAATTGTTATATTTTTGATGTACCTTGATGTGTTTGTTAGTATTTCAGGATAAACGGAAAAGAACGGAGAGGTTGCGAAGAGTTTTAGGCCAAAAGCATACCCCACGATCGTGGCACAACAGGCCACGATCGTGACAGAGAGGGACGAGCCAAGGCAGCCAGGCCACGATCGTGTACTTTGGGCATGTTTGTGACAGAAAGCTTGGATCCAGGCCACGATTATGCACTTTGGTCCACGATCGTAGCCTACATCGGGCTGAAGCAAAAACTCAAAATTTGCAAGATTTTTCGGATCGTTTCAACCCTGAATTTAACCTAGAGTGTCCAAAGTATAAATGCATCATTATGAGACAAATGCAGCAGTTTTGGAGAGTTTGAAAAGGAGAGATTTCATGTCAGCCAATTCTGACAAACCTAAAGCGAAATCGAGAGATTGAGGAAGGAGACAAAGGAACAGAAACACGAAGAAGAAGCTTAACACAACGTACTTCCAGAAATAAGTGGTTTTCTAACATTGCTGCCTCATCAATTCCATTCCCGACGTATTTTCTAGTTATTTCAATTTTATTCCTGTACAGAAATGAACTAGGTGTTGAGAATAGGTTGTGTTGAATGTTGAGTTTTTATTTATACTCACCTTTGGGATTTTGATTTTTGAGATTAATAAAGTTTGATTGATTATGTTTTTTATTGATTTAATTATGATTTAATTCTGCTCTTAATAACTTGGAATAGACTGAGAAGGTGAGTCGAGTGAAAATAATCAAATTGGGCTAACGAGAGTTAGGTGATTTGATAGGTGAAGAATTGAATCAAACCGGTAGAATCATGTAACGAGAGCTCGAGCATGGGTTCCTGATAGGTTATTAGACAATTTATAACTAATTTAGGTTTTTGGTCAATTGTGAATCGAGAGATCACAATTCCATAATTTAAATTAGAGATTATCAATTAGGATTAAGAATTATAACTCGAGAGAGAGTAATTCAGCCTAAAACCGTCTAGACCCATTAATTCGATAATTGCACAACTGATTAGGTTTTCATTACTTTCGGATTAAAACCCTCTTCCTCTCACTTGATAGTTTCTAGGTTGGTTTTGGGATTGGTTTGTGTGACTTGTTATCTTGTTTAGATTTCTGCAATTCAATTCTTGAAATTAATTATTTGATTGGTTTATTTTCTGCATTAGTTATTTGTTTTGAATTATTGTAGTTTAGTACAACCTTAGATTTTAGGACTAGCTTATCCCTCCTCGTGGGATCGATACCTTAGGTACTACGCGAACGACCCGTGCGCTTACAGAATTTACCAAGGTTAATAAATGTTAAAACTTAACGTGTATAACCTTTCGATCATGTACCATCCAAATGATATACTCTCGAACGCCTCCTTATCCAGTATAACTCATAGAGAATAGTTCCTTAATCAAGGCGCTCTGCTTAGTATGAGAAGACACCTTGTACCTCTAGGAGATGTTGTCCATGAACTCCCTCGCTATGGTCATGTTTGGCAATCAACTCAACAGATGTTCAGGTATCAACCTCTTAATGGTCAAATAGCACATCCTATTTGACCACTCCCAGGTCACCATTGTTGTTTTATTAGCTTTTGAGTTGACATTTATAAGTGGGGGAGGCCTCTCGATGTGCATGGACATGCTGACGTCCACCATCTCCAATGCAAACTTAACGTCCTTCTTCCACTTCTTGAAATTGAAACCATTTAAGGTTTCAATAGTGAAAGCATTACTGTTCACAGAAAAGGTGACTAAAAAATAGAAAAGACAATGTAAAGATCAGTATAAATGCAGGACAATAACGATACTTAAAGCATTAAAAAAGTATCTATACAGAGAATCTGATTGCACATATTCTGAAACACGTATGGGCTGAATACGTAATATATGCAATTAGACCTCCACATAAAAGCGATCAAAGTACAACTATCAACTCTCATGACACTACCACCTGTGGGTGAATAGATCATTTAAGCAACGGTCATACTCCATGTAATGCTTTTATGTACATCTCAAAATCTCTTATAAGGTCAACACGTGTGGACAAAATAACCGAATATAAGACCAGATACATCCCCAAACATGCAAGTGGTACAATCCAAATACTGACTCAAAAGGCCATTATGGTGACTACAATCTTATCAGTACCCAAAAAGTATCACAAATACAAGGGATACAACCTTATGTTATCCTCACATTCTATATGGGCATCATGTATGTGAAAATTAATTATAAATGCAAAAACCAAATGCACAGTCAAATAATCACATACAAAAACTGAAAACATCATCTTTAAACTTTATTTGAGACTTTTATTTTAAAAATTCTCAATGAGAGTGTCTACCGTACTTTTCCGAATACCAAA
Organism: Erythroxylum longipes; assembly: GCA_027563885.1. Classification (NCBI taxonomy): domain Eukaryota; kingdom Viridiplantae; phylum Streptophyta; class Magnoliopsida; order Malpighiales; family Erythroxylaceae; genus Erythroxylum; species Erythroxylum longipes. The sequence goes on from JAOQMS010000006.1 coordinate 20,577,345, forward strand.
CTTACCACATGAGACATAAAACTTTAAATGTCTCCCTTATATGCAGTTTGGAGTATGAAAATGCATTTAAAATTAGCTTTAAAAAAGCTTTAAAAACATTTTCAGAATCCAATTACCAAAACACCCCAAGGCATCCTTACGGGAAATCTAAATTTTGTATTTTGTTTTTTTTTGTATTATAGTCCATGCTAACGTCAGCCTGCTAAAGTGGCCTCCCACATTTGGTGCGCATGGCCTAAGCCACCCCCTAAGCGCATATATGAGTCTATTGTACGACTCGTGCAATATACGCGCCGCCACGTGTCCGCAATCCAATATACGCACACGCGACACGAGTCCATCGTTCCTTGGAGCGATGTGTAGGCATGCGGTTGACGCGTGCAACGCACACGCGTCAACTGTACACCGCTACCTTTACTATCGTAGCAGCGTCGGGCCCATGCACCCTCTGCCAATAGAGGGCAATTTTTGGCATCCCGGGATGTCTTTTTTCACTCCGTTTTGCTTGTTTTCGACCCATTTTTTTTAGCTAACCTTATGTATACCACTTTTACGCAATCATATAAGTAAAAAAACTGAAAAATGAATCAAAAACTAAGGAAAACCATATGAGATGAAACACTGAAAAACCTTCATTTTCGACAAGTCGATCACATAACCGCTCTGATACCACGTGTAATACGTAGTATAGACCTTATTACGTACCCAGGATCATACATGAAAGGGTTAAAAATGAAGGAAATGTGGAATACCTGATTTTAGTTCCATCTCTGATTTCGATGCAGTGTCTGAGCTCCAAATGATCTTGAATCTCCCTGGACCTTTACAGGTTATGTTTCCCAACATATGGTTTAGGCCTTTCTATAGTTTTCTTAATACGTAAGCTCTCTTAACGGGTCAGAGAATCCGTAAGCTTATGATTGATATGAGTAACTGTAGGAGACCTTAACCTATATATATAGCTTTCATATCGAGCTTTCCCATCACAAGTTCGATATGGATCAAGTCCACATTAAAAGGGATTTATTTTCTACCCGAACTTCGACCCATTGATTTAGATCATTTATTGGGCCATTTTATTACCCTTGTCTGGATCAAATTACGTAACTTAACCGATAATTTATTGAAAATCCAAAATTACAATTAATAGTTGTCCACTTAATAAGAAAATGACAAAAATGTCCCTAAGGGAAAAATGTCTAACAAAATATATTTTCCAAATAAAATTTTGATAAAATTATAATTATAACATTTGTATTGTATTTATCTCTAAATTATTCTTAATCTTTTTCTATTAAAATTTAATATTAATAAAGCATAAAGGTTTTTAAACAAATTTTTCCTTATGAAGGAAGTACTTGATATCATAAACTAAAATTTAAATATACTTAAACAAATACGTGGGTTCTTGTTAAAGAATAAGTTCACTAAATTGACAAGGCATAAGGATTTCATATCACCACAAAAAATATATTTACTGGCCACTTTTTTTAACTTACATTTTAGAATTCGTAGCAAAAAAATCTATATATCTCTACGATTTTTCTAAATCATAGCCTATGTTTTAAGTGGTATTTATATTATTTAGTATAGTTGATATTAAGTTAGTGAACCAAATTTCTTATACATAAGATATGATTCAAAAGAGTTCTCAAAGTTAGATAGAAAATTTTATACCCATTATGTCATTTTGTTATAATTTATGTTGAGGATTCAGTGACAAAGCTTTAGAGACATGTCAAAATCATATAGATGATAAAATGTATTGACATTTTGAGTTGACTAATATCTTAAAAACTTTGATGACAATGTGTAAAGATGCAAGAGGTTGCATGAAATATAGCTAAAAGCTATAGTACCTTGATGGAATTGTTTCACTTAAAATCATATCATATTTTTAGTTCATGCTTGTGAGTATTTGATACTAAATTTAGATTTAACATTATTATAATGTTCAATGCATGATATGAAATATATTGTTAAGTAAAAGTAGTTGATTCAATTTTATACAAATAGTTTGTATATGTTGGATCGAAGGAAACTTATGCTTAACATAAGTGGCAAGAATACAAAGTTGGATAACTGAGACTATCCTTTTATGCCATATTGGTTAAATCAACATAATGAGAATCACAAAGTTACACACAAGGATATGTGTATCCTTTTGATTATGAATCATATGAAACTTGTTAAGTTAAAAAAATAACCAAATTAACCTTCGGCGAAAGGATGATGATGGTATTTAATTGTTAAATTTATACATGTAATGTATTAGATGGAATAATAATTCATAGAAGGATGATACTTATAGTTCATTATAATAATAATAACTTTATGTAATATAGTCATATGTATTAAATGAAATGTCGACTTAAAATTTTGAAAAGTTCAAATAGTTTAAATATAAGTAGAAATTAAACATTGAAAATGATGAAGAACTTTGATGAGATCATTGTTGTAAGTTTTAAATTTTTGGTTATCTATAGGGAATGAGATTCTCTTGTGAATACCTTCACAACAAAATTTCATAAGAGTATAGATTTATGTAAGGAAGAAAATATGATATGAGATATTGTATGATGTAATATTATTTCTTATATAATTGTGCCTAATACAATGACTTACCTTCAATAGTTTCAATTAAATCAATTGGTAAGTTTTCATGTGAGATATGAAATGCTAAGTTTTTGAAATAGTTAAAGTTAATAATTCAAGAATGTGATGCTTGGTTATCCATTAAGTTTAGAACTAAATTGGATACTAAAAGGTTATAAGATATCCAAAAGGTTGGATATAATCTTACAGATATAATGAACAAATTGTTTAATTCAATGTGTACTTATAAGAGAATGATTCTCAAGATAAGTAGTGGGAGTAAGATGAAATTTGAAAAGTTCAAATCTCATAACAGTACATTAAATTGGAACTAATGCCTTTATTCATACATTTGATGTACAACTGAAAGGCTACAAGACATTGAAAGATTCATTTTCATGTTGAATTCAAAGATTGTGTTCTCTTTAAAGAAGATTGAGAATTTATCATTTTTAATAAGTCTACTTGGAGTATAGTTGATAGGTGTGATTTACATCATGTTTTAGAGTTTAATTTATTATGTATGAAGTGTTAATTTGAGTTTTTAGGGTGTGTTTAGGTTAGAATTATGTTAGTTAATGTGTTTAAGTGTTTTTATGGGTTAGCATAAGTCTTTAAGCTTAAATGTTATGTTTTTTAGGTACCTTGATGTGTTTATTAGTATTTCAGGGCCAACAACAAAGAACGAAGGAGTTTCAAAATCTTTCGGGCCAAAACCATAGCCAACATTGTGACAGAGACATGTGAACTAGACAGGGCCACGATCGTGACAGAGAGGTTAGATGTTGGCCATGATCGTGGCTTGTGTCGGGCAGACATGAAAACAGGTGAAAACGGCAAGTTTTGAGGAACTTTTCGGATTGTTTCGACCAGAAAAACCCCAAGGCTGCCAAGGTATTTAAAGAACATGAAGAATACAGAGGGAGAGCTTTTGATCAGCCACCATGACGAAACCCTAAGGGAGAAAACTTTGAGAGGTCGAGAAAGAGAAGAAGGAAGAGAGAAGAGGAAGATGCAGATTTGATAGGCTTCTTGGAATAAAAAGTTTTGCAAAGTCGTGGCCTCTCATTGTCCATTCGAGTTCTATTTCCTATTTATTTCAGTTTTATTTGATTATAAAATTAGGATATGTAGTTTGACAATAAAATTGAATTATGATTGATGTTCTATACTCACCTTTGGAATATTATTTTTGATTTAATGAAATCTGATTGTTTTATGTGTTTATAGAATTAATTGTGGATTAATTATGCTCTTCATATCTTGATAATAAACTGAGAGGGTGAATTGAGAAAAAATAATAAAATTGGGCTAACGAGAGTTAGGTAATTTAATAAATTCGGAATTAAATCAGGATGGTAAATCTTGTGTAGAGATATCACATATAGGTTTCCAATTGTTTGTTAGAGAACGTAGGAACCAATTATGTAACACCTCACTACCATAGAGAACATACCGGAACACCTTGCAGACATTCCAGTACATAAACTATGATAATGGCGTGCTACGTTCAATCACAACACTCATTTAACATGTCATCATCTATCTTTATTCTCTTATAAAACATCATAAAGAAACTCACAATATTTTAAAACCAAAAATTTCATTCACAAAACCGAACGTTATATAATGTATCTTTTAAACATCCATACATGTACATCATCATAGCCTAATAAAAAATATGCTACATGAAAGAGAAAATTACACAAAAAGTCTATCTAATCTTTCCAATCTCAGCTGACCGACCTTTGAGTCATTTTTTCTTTTTCCCAAAAAGTACAAGTCTACACTTCTTGTAGCGTCTCTCAGTAGCTAAAGTCGTCTCTCGGTCCTAAAAAGTCAATGTTGCAATTTTTGGTAAGTATTGCGAACTCAATGAGGTAACCATCATCGATGGTTCACTCAATTCATGCATCACATCAATACACGTAACATATTTTTCACATCTTTGCATATTCATAAAATATCACCTTTCACTTTCAGAACAATCATAATGGTCATTTCATTCATGTAAAATACACATATCAAATATAAATGCAATGCACGTGACTCAGTTTCATTTGTTACTTTGTTATGACCAAGTGCCTTTTTACTAGCTCATATTCCTTTGTGGGTACCAAGCTGTATCAATTAATTTCCCATATCCTTTAGTAGATACCGGGTACATGCACAATTAAGCCAAAGGCTCTTCTCACATTCTGAGCTTTAAGCTCTTTTACTGGCAACTCCAGTCACAACTGTCTTTATCTTTCAAGCATTAATGTAATGAAATGCATAATGCATACTCAATGACTACACTCATTCAGTCACATTCACGCTCTTTCTTATTCACATTTGTCATCAGACTTTTAGTCTGACATTTAACATTGAAGTTGAGAACAAATAGTCGGTCATATTCACATTCAAGTAGCACTTCCAATACAATCCCGAATATAGAACTCCTCGGACAATCAATTGTCCGGAATCAACACCATCATTTTCACATTCATGAGATAATTCAAACATAATCTAACACAAACAATTAATTGAGTGAGACTGTCTAGGTTACTCACACCGTCTAGGTTACTCACAGGTCACTTCCGAAGCTAATGCCTGGAAGTTCCAGCAACGTCTGGATGTTGACGTTCCAGTTGCTCCTTTACATCACACAATATACACATATCACAATTTGGCACAATTATAAGTGTTTATTAATGCACATGTATGTATATGAAGTATGCACAATGCATGTTCATGACAATCCCAAGTATCGCTCTATTATTCTCATGATGTAAACATTCATATATCCAAACTCACATAATTATCATTTATACTTATGGTTTATACCTCAATAAAACCATTAAAATAGAAATTCGTAACTCATTTCATCATTCCAGATTTCTCTAAAAATAGACTTTCTGGTCAACAGTACGCGATCATTATGACAAGGAAAATGAAGTAATTTGGCAATAATTTCTTCTGGAAAAATGTTCCTCATTGTTTTAGGTTTCCCATGAAACCAATTTCATTCAATTAGGTTCATGATTATATGATTTATGCTCAAAATACCACAGACTAAGTACATTTGACACTTTGACTAGGACATGATCATACTGTCAAATTGTACAACTTATATCTCTCAACTCCACTATCCAAAAATTACAAACTTGAAACCAATTGAAAGATAAGATAATAAATTACAACTTTTGTGAAGAAACATTTGTCTAATTCGGCCTCTATAAACAGGACATGATTTCAGTCAAGGGTAGTGCTGTAGCCTATTCTAGAACTCATTTCAAGCTAAATTTCAGGACTGGTAAGGACAGAATTCAAATTCAATTTCTTCATGAAAATTGTAGCCTTATGCTTCTAGGTTACTGTAAATCAAAATCCATACAATTTTGATATTCACAGATCACGTTATGGCCAAAATAGTAATGTCTGTCTAGTAAAACACTCCATCAACAATTTCCAGCACATTTCATCATCATTTTCATCCTAGTTCACCTCTTTTGCTTAGTCTATCTTTCCTAGCTTAATACACCATCATTTCCTCTTCATTCATAACTCCATTTCAGTTCAATATTATTCACACAAAAATTAAATTCCAAGATTGATGAAAAACATCAAAACATAATATATTCTTATACACTTTCAACTCCAAATTCCGACACATATTCAACTCTAATTATCATTCTTTATTTCACTTTTAATTATCATCTAAATTCAAGACATAACCCGATATCTTGGTTAGCCTAACTTTCACTTTCATTAAACCCTTAATTCATAATTCATAACATCTACATATAACTCATCACTTATGGTTTTTATATTCATAAAATAGGACACAAACATATACATTTATCCACCAATTTACTACACCCAGTTCTCAACTTCATATCAATTTTTGAGACTCTTAACGACATAATTCAAATTTGGTGTCTTCAAACACAACAAGAAGCCCTAAATTCCTATGTCACTCACGTACATCATCATGGGGGTTGGGAGGTTGGGTCTTTAGTGTGAAGTGAAGAAGAGAGCAAGATGAGAGTAGCAAATGAAAGATAAGAGGGCTAGGTTCAAAGTTGGTGAAGGTTGGCAACAAAATTTATGAAGAAGGTCTAGAAGCTTGAAGAAAATGGAGAAGTCACGTAGAAGAAGAAGAAAACAAGAACAAAACACCTAATGGTCTTTTAAATTAAAAGCATCGTAAGAGACAAAACAAGGAGGGTCTTTAAAATTAAAAGAATAGTGATCTTATGACATGGCTTGGCAAGTGACACTTGTCACTTGCCACATGTCCAATTCTTATAACTTTAAACTAGGTTCTTTCATTCAACTAGTCCAATCAAATCCAATTTCTACTCCAATTGTCTCCCAAATTTCATTGACATAAGTTATTAAATCCCAAAGTCATTTATAAAAATTTCCACTATCATTTGACTCTTAATACTACTTCTATTTATAGATTATCTTGCCACTTGGCATTTTTCCTAGTCCAAAAGTTTTCCTAAATTTCAAAAATTTTCCTAAAATTCACCAAAAATTATAAATCACTAAATACACTCTCCAAATCAATTTTCAACATATAAAAACCACAATTCTCAATAAAAATCACCTTTCACATATATAAATCAATTATACCTAGAAATTGTCAATGAATGCATGTACAATTATTTTCATGTGCAAAAAATTCAATATTCACGTGTAGGTGCATATCATATAATGCATGAGCATGAAATGCACTTTCTAATTTCTTAATAATCTCTTATATTTACTATTCTAGCCTCAACATGGGTAAAAGGATGTTACAATTCTCCCATTCTTAAAGGAAATTTTGTCCTCGAAATTCTTACCTGATTGTTCGAACAAGTGGAGATATTGCCTCCTCATATGCTTCTCTGTTTCCCAAGTTGCTTCCTCAATTGAGTAATTCCTCCAAAGAACTTTCACCAGTGGAATGACTCGGTTCCTCAACTGCTTAATATGGGATCCCACTATCTAAATCGGCTCCTCAATATAGCTTAAGTTACTAGCAACCTCAATCTCTTGAGCCAGTATCACATATGTCGAATCCGATCGGTATCTTCGAAACATACTCATATGAAATACGTTATAAAATCATTCGGCAAAGCTAACTTGTATGCCAAAGGTCCTACACTCTTAATAATCTCATAGGGACCAATGTAACTAGGGCTCAACTTGCCCTTTTTACCGAATCTCAATACTCCTCTCCAAGGTGACACTCTCAAAAATACTCTGTCTCTCACACTGTATTCCATGTCCCTTCTATGTTGATTCACATTAATCTTCTGTCTATCTTTAGCCGCTTTAATTCGACTTGAGATCAATTTCACCTTGTCCATAGTATCTTGTATCAATTCTGACCCTTCAACCATTCTCAAGCCCTCTTCATCCCAATACAGAGGCGATCGACACTTTCTGCCATACAACGCCTTATATGGTGCCATTCCGATACTACTGTGGTAGTGATTATTATATGCAAATTCTATCAGTGCTATACACCGATCCCAAGCTCCATGAAACTCCGATACACACGCTCTAAGCATATCCTCAACAGTCTTAATTGTCCTCTCACTCTGTCTATCTGTTTGAGGATGAAATGCAGTACTCAAGTTCAACTTTGTACCCATAGCAGACTGCAAGCTCTTCCAGAATCTTGAAGTAAATCTGGGATCCCTATCTAATATAATAGACATTGGAACCCCATGTAGTCTGACCACTTCATTCACATATCTCCGGGCCAATTGATCTAGTGACTTATTCTCTCTCACTGGCAAGAAATGGGCCAACTTAGTCAATCGATCTATAACAACCATATAGCATCATTATGCCTCGCAGTTCTTGGAAATCCTATAATAAAGTCCATAGTAATTCGTTTCCATTTCCACTCTGGAATAGCCACTTGCTTTTTTGTTCCGGGCCATCAGAAATGTTGCTTCAGCGTGTTATACATCTTGGTAGTACCAGGATGCATAGCATAGGTGGCCATATGAGCTTCCTCAAGAATTTCCTTTCTCAGATCATCCACATTCGGCACACACAGCCTTTTCTTCAAGCACAGTGTCTCATCTCTCAACTCAAACTCAGAATCTGAATTCATCTTCACTTTCTCTATAGGCTTCACCATATCAGGATCTTTCTTCTGGACTTTTCTGATTCTATCATGTAACATCAGCCTTAACTTCAATGTAGCAATTAATGCCTCATCTTGTTCCAGATTTAATTCTACATTCAGAGCAAGTGAATTAAGCTCGATAACCTCGATAACTGAATCTGAGCTACACTGGTGTTCGACTTCCTACTCAAAGCATCAACCACCACATTAGCTTTCCTCGGATGATACTTAATCGTGCAATCATAGTCTTTCAACAACTCTATCCATCTCCTCTGTCTCATGTTTAATTCCTTCTCTGACTCAACAGATACCTCAAACTCTTATGATCCGTGTATATCTGGAATGTCTCTCCATACAGATAGTGTCTCCATATCTTTAGAGCAAAGACCACTGCAGCAAGCTCTAAATCATATACCGGATAGTTAATCTCATGAGATCTTAGTTGTCTCGATGTATAGGCGATCACCTTACCATACTGCATCAATACATATGCCAATCCTTGATGCGAAGCATCACTATATACCATATATCCTCTGGTTCTCGATGGAATAGTCAACACCGGTGCTGTAGTCAACTGATGCTTCAGCTCCTCAAAGCTCTTCTAACATTCCTCATTCTATCTGAATACTACATTCTTCCTCAGAAGTTTTTTCGGAGGGGCTAAGATTAAAGAAAACTCCTCAAAAAACCTCCGGTAATATCCGGCCAATCCTAGGAAGCTTTAGATTTCAGACACATTCCTCAGAGCTTCCCAATTCATTACTGCCTCTATCTTCTTTGTATCCACTTGTATGCCTTGTCCAATCACTATATGCCCCAAAAACACTACTTGATCCAGCCAAAATTAACACTTACTGAATTTGGCATACAGTTGTTTCTCTCTCATGATCTGTAAAATCACTCTTAGATGCTCAACATGTTCTTCTCTGCTCTTCGAATACACCAAAATATCATCGATAAACACTATCACAAAGCGGTCCTGGTAGGGTTGAAACACCTTATTCATCAAGGCCATAAATGTTACCGGGGCATTAGTTAACCCAAACAACATTATTAAAAACTTGAAGTGCCTATACCTGCTCTTGAATGCACTTTTAGGTACATTAGCCTCTACCAGCTTAGTAAATACCTGAGCTCCCTGCAACTAATCAAGCAAATCATCAATTTTAGGCAACGGGTACTTTTTCTTCACTGTCACCCGATTCAGTTGCCTATAATCGATACATAACCTCAAAGTCCCATCTTTCTTCTTTAAAAACAACACTGGAGCTCCCCAAGGTGAAATAATGGGTCTAATAGAATCCTTTTCTAGCAATTCCTGTAGTTGAGCCTTCAACTCCTTCAGTTCTACAGGTGCCATCCTATATGGAGGAATAGATATAGGAGCAGCACCTAGAACTAAATCAATTGTGAACTTTGTTTCCCGATCTGGAGGTAAGCCAGGTAATTCGGTGGGAAACACATCCAAGAATTTCCTAACTATGGGAATGTCCTGAACATTCTGCTCAGCTCTAGTATCGATGACGTGGGCCAGATAAACCTCACATCCTCCTTGCATCAACGTCAATGCACTCACAAATGATATCAACCTGGTTGGCACTGCTTGACTAATTCCTCTGAAAATCGCTCTCAGCTGACCAGGAGATTCTAGTACTACCTCCTTGGTATAACAATTCACGACAGCCTTATAAACAGTGAGACAATCTATGCCTAAGATAATATCTATCTCTCTCAGCTGTAATATAATCAGATCTGCCTCCAATTCTACCTGATCAATCCGAATCAAACACCTCTTGCATACCTCTCCTATAACTGTAGTACTACCTATCGGTGTACTCATATCTAGTCCATACTGTAATAGCTCCTGATCACAATGTAGCTTAGATGCCAGATGCTGTGCAATAAAGGAATGCGTAGACCCTGGATCTAGCAATTCAAATGCTTCATGCTTATAAATAAGTAGCGCACCTGCAACAACATCCGGAGAGTCCTGTGCCTCCTATCTGGTTATGGCATAGACTCGGGCCTGGGACTGCGGTCGGCTGCTCTACACCTCAATCCTGACAGAAGGACTCCCAGCACTCACTCTGTCTCTACCTCAGCCTCTTTGTCCGGGCACACTACCTCTGCTCTGTTGGATAGTAGCTTCACTCACAGATCCCCCACTCACACCAGACTGGGCTCCAGTAATGACAGGACAATCTCTGATTTTGTGCTCTAGAGAGCCACATCGGAAACAAGCTCCTGATAAAGTCCAACACTCACCATTGTGCTTCTTCTCACAATGCTCACAAGGGGGTAACTGACTCTGTGTTGTACCTCTTCCATGTCAGTCTGTGCAAAACCACCCCTCTGTTTGAATCCTGACTGCCTTGATCCAACTGGTGGTCTGAAAGCTCTGTTCTGGCGCTTACTGAATCTTCTGCCAAAACCACTCTGACTCTCACTGGACCTCTTCATTTTGGATCCTTGCCTAGTCTCTTCTTGCCCCTCTCTCAGTAGCTGCTCAATTCTGATCAAAGCAGCTCTCAACTTAGTAAAACTGCTTAAGTTGGAGATCACTAGCCTTGTTCTAATCTCCATGTTCAGCCCATCCTCGGAACTCTTACACTTGTCTTCTTCAGTAGAGATCAAAGCAGTAGCATATCCCATCAACTCATTGAACCAGATCTCATACTCTGACACTAACATCCTACCCTGCTTCAAATCCAAGAACTCTTGCATCTTCCTGTCTAAGTAGATCTTGGGCATGTAATTCTCCATGAAAACCCTTAGAAAGTCTTCCTAGTTCAAGTTACAAGGCCTGGTGGTACTGCCTGGGACAGTCTTCCACCACTGATAAGCTAGGCCCTGCATTAAGGACACTGCATAGTCGAACCTCTCGTTCAGCTCGCAGTCCATCTGAGCAAAAACTCTTTCTGTCCTTTCTAACCATCCATTGTCCTCAGCAGGGTCTGTGTTGCCATAGAAATCCACAAACCCTTGCTTCCGCAGCCTATCATACCTCCTTTCCCTTCTCTCGAAAAATCTTGGAGGCATCTCCTCTAGTCGAGGTACTGAAGACTCCCTACTGGCTCCTACAGATCTTAGGTCAGCTGACTGTCCCACTTGTTCACCTATGGCAGATGACCTATAATAAACAAGAACTCCAATCATTATCTACATTTCTCGCGATATTTCATGCTCAACATTCCTATATATCCCTATGGATGCCAAACCATGCTCTGATACCACGTAACTGTAACATCCCACTACCATAGAGTACATACAGAAACATCCTGCGGACATTCTAGTACATAAACTATGATAATGGCGCGCTACAGTCAATCACAACACTCAACATGGCATCATCTATCTTTATTCTCTTATAAAATATCATAAAGAAACTCACAATATTTTAAAACCAAAATTTTCCTCATTTCATTCACAAAACTGAACGTTATATAATGTATCTTTCAAACATCCATACATGTATATTATTATAGCCTAATACAAAATATGCTATATGAAAGAGGAAATTACACAAAAAGTTTATCTAATCTTTCCAATCCCAGCTGACCGACCTTTAAGCCATTTCTTCTTTTTCCCAAAAAGTATAAGTCTACACTTCTAGTAGCGTCTCTCAGTAGCTAAAGTCGTCTCTCGGTCCTGAAAAGTCAACGTTGCAATTTTTGGTGAGCTTTGCGAACTCAATGAGGTAACCATCATCGATGGTTCACTTTATTAGCCTCCGAAAAATTTTTTCTTTAAATTAAGCACAATAGTTTATGGAATAAATGCATAAGAATGAATTGAGGGCATTTTCGGCATGTAACTTAAGTACCAAAAAAGCCTAAGCTTATAAGGAAGGGTAAAGTGGACTTTTGGGACTCCTTAAGGGTACATTGGGAAAGAGGAATTGTAGTC
>JAOQMS010000006.1:20602988-20615887 GCA_027563885.1 Erythroxylum longipes
TTTGTTTGATGTAAAGTATCCAACTACGTGAGTGGATTCTTGGATTTGAGGTGACATTCTTGTTAGTGTGAGGAGAATATAGGTCTACGCTATATTCTATGTAAATATGTTCAAGAGATATAAATTAGATCTAATGAATGTGTTACCAACACAGGAAGTTAAGATTGCAAATAAATTGAAATGTGTGGAGAAACTAGTATGAATGAGCAGACATTAGAATAAGTTAATGAGCAATTAGAGGAAATTGAATGAATTGAGAAAATCATTCAAGAAAAAGATGTCATTTGGGAAACCAAAAAAACATGAGATAATATTACCTCATTGAGGAATTAGTTACTTAAGGAATTATGAGAACTAATCATGGGCACATAGAGTTGTGGCTATATTTGTTTAAGTTAACAAGGCCCCTGACAGTGACAAGGCATTGAAGAATAAAGTGTCCCCATTTTTGCATGGATCAATTAGTGATAATGATCATAGATGATATAACGAATGTATTCGGAAGTTGAGAAAAAAACTTTGAATACTTGAGGTAAAGCTTACATATCATGAAAGTAGAAAACAATTATATGCTAAGTTTACTAAGAGTAAATCTTGGCTTGATCGACTAAAATGTTGGGTCGTATAGTATTTGAACATGACATAGTGGGAGACCCAAAGAAAATTGAGGTAATGATGAAGTGAGGAACTCTAAGGCATATGTATAAGAGATCAGGAGTTCTTTGGAACTAGCTGTATATTAGATACCACTAGAGACTGTTAAGGAGTTTTTATTGATCTTAGCCCTTTGACAAAAATGTCTGAGGAAAAAAATGTGCAAATCGTATGAGTGATTAATGTAAAGAGAATTTTGAGGAATTATAAGACCAATGTTAATTATGTGGATTTAAAGATTTTGAAGTATACAATTATATCTCACACTAGGGATTCGAATGCAAATTAATGCAGCATAATAAAGTAATTTCTTATCTATTGAGACAATTCAAGTCTCATAAGTTGATTATTTGATACAAGGTTTTGAATGTGCTGCAATAGTGATTGCTGACATCTTGGAGACATAATATGTACAGCGAAACATTTTGGATATATATAAATGTACAGATCATTAAAGTTTGAAGCACTTATTGAGTTTGAAAGAATTGAATATAAGACAGAGACAATGGATAGAATTATTGAATGATACAAATTAGTACTATCCAGTAAAGATAGTGTTGTATCTGATGCTTGAACATAAAATTCAATAACGGAATGGCACAAATTCAGATATTGAAGTTACCAAACCTAATGCAATAAAGAGAATAGAATGTCGAGTTGAATATTGGGGCAAAATGAAGTAGCATTGGCTGTATTGAAATTTAAGACCAGTTTCACATGAAAAGATTAACAAAGCCCGAAGTGAGGATCCATAATTGTAAATCTTATTGAGTAATTGAAAAGGAATATAAATTTCGAGTTTGAACTGGAAAATGATACTCGTGATTGAAATAAGAGGTATATGTACCCGATAACGATGATTGAGTAAAGAGATTATTAGATAATGATCTAAAAAAAACCTAGTCTATACATCCTAGTAGGAAAAGGCCGAAATAATACTTAACGGCTAAGGATGTAGAAGCAAGTGACTGAATATGTGAGTTGCTAATAGTGTTTTTTGTTGGAGATATGCTTAAAGCTTATATTTTCGAGTTCATAGAAATATGAGGTCAATGTATAGTTTTAATTGACTTTCAGCATAACAATCATTATCACAGTGATATCATTAGAATACCGTATGCGATGTTGTACGACATAAAGAGTCGTCCACCTTTATATTTGGATGAATAAAGCCTAATATAGTTGAAGGCTAGAATTGATTAGAGATGTTACTGATAAGTGAAATTGATCTATGTTAGAAATTAAGTGATTCAAGAAAGATGAATAAGTTAAGCAGATCAACACCGGATATATGGAATATAGTGAGATGGACATACGAGTTAAATGTATTAACACTAAAGAGATGTGAATTATCAAGCAAAAGATGAGATGTCTCTGAAAGTATCACCTTGCAAAGGTGTGCTTAGATTGAGAAAAAGGTGTGCTCAGATTAGGAAAAAGAATGAACTAAACTTGAATTGTATTGGTCCATATGAAGTTATTGAGGATAGGACCATTGACTTATGAGTTAGTATTATCAATAAAAGATGTTTCAGATTCACACAGTATTACATGGTTATGTTTAGGAAATATTGTTACGATCTAACATATGTGTTATCGATATTTGAAGTGAAATTATGAGTAATCTGAGATATATTGAGAAACCAGTTAGGATAGTGAATGACTAAATAAGTGATTAGAAGACCTAGCAAGTCTATCGACTATAGTCATTTGGAAGAAATTATTCGAGTGATGAAGTTAAATGGGAAACGGAAGAGAATATGAGGAATCAATAACCCTGCCTTTCTTATGAATCAGATAAGAATTTCGAGGACGAAATTTATTAAGGGTGGAGAAATGTAACATCCTGTTTCCATACTAAGGGTTAGAACCCTAAAATACGGCACATGTGAGACCCAGGAGAGATTAAGACAAATGCATTTCATGCTCAGGCATAATGTTAGCATACACGCACGTGAATTGGATCATTGCACACATTACAATAATTTGTTCATGCACTCATTTCACATTTTTTGGGTATAAATGATTGATTTAATGTGATTATGAGGTGGATAGTGAATATTTTATTCTGAAAATTGATTTGGTGTATTAACTTATCGATTTAGAATTTTTGGAAAAATTTAAGAATTTTCTGGAATTTTGGGGTATTTATGGACTAGGAAAAATGTCAAGTGGTAAGATAGTTGTTAAATGGTAGTAGAAATAAATATCAAATGGTAGTAGAATTATTAAAAAGTGATATTTGGATTTAATGACATATGTCATTAAAAGTTGGAGACAATTAGACTAGAAATTGGAAGTTGATTGGACTAGTTAATGAAAGAACATCTTCTAAACCAATGGGAATTGGACATGTGGCAAGTAACATGTTTCACTTGCCACACCATGCATATAACTCACGACTCTCTTATATGAAAGACACATTTAATTATTGCCTTTCATTCTTGCTTTTCTTATTCTCTTTGACACTCTTCTTCTCTTCTTATTTATTCTTCTTCACTTCCACGATACTCTCTCCACCATAATTAAAGTTGAAGCTCACTTTCACCCTTCATTTCCTACCATCATCTTGCACTCTCTCTCTCTCATTCGTCACAAAAGACCCAACTTCTCACCTTGAAATGGTGATGTACGTGGTTTGCCTTCATATCTAGGGTTGGTGTGATCTTGAAGGATTTGGAGTTAAATCAAGTAAGTGAGGCTTTAAATATCATGAGTGTGGTTAAATGAAGCTGGAATGATGGGCATATTGAGAATGATGACTTGATTATGCCATTTTTATATATGTGTCATGAGTGATGAAATGTTTATGTAAATGTATTTCTTTTGTATATGTGTATGATGACTAATGACCCATAAATTGTTATAGTGATGATTTTGAGGTAGAATGATCATTAAAAGGGTGTTGGATGAGTGCAGAAAATTAATGATGAATGGGTGCTATATGTTCTGTTTTTGGTTAATGATCAATTATGGATCATGAGTTGTTTGTGAATTATATTGAACTGTAATTGGGGTATAAATGAAGAGAAAATGATGTGGACATAAGTAAGAAAAGATAGATTAACCAAAAGAGATGAATTAGGATGAAATTGATGATGAGGAGTGCTGGAAATATGTTAGATGTATTGTTTCTACTGAACATGAATTTGAAGTTTAGACATATCTTGATCTACAGGTATCAAAATAGGATGATTATTGTTTTATATTAAACTAGAGACGAATGAATATAATTGTCATGAAGAAATCAAGTTTGAATTCTATCTTTAAAAGTTATAAAATGTGTCTTGAAGTTGAGTTTCAGATTATGTCTCTGTTTCTGAACAGAATGTAGTAAATTATGTATACCTAGCAGTTTACTGTGAAAAATTGTATGAAATTAGATTCTTTATAAACTTAATACATAGATGAACAATTGTTAAGAAGAAGGTATTGCCAAAAAACCTCATTTTCTAGGTCATAATGGTCATACAAAACCTACCTGAAAAATGGAGTTGGTAAAGCTGGAAAATGAGTTCTGTTTACCGCTTTCTGTGAAAGTTTGCCGCAGCCAACTCCTTGGTTCGCCGCTGCCAACTTGCAAGATTTTTCAAGGATTCCTCTTGGGAAAATTTATCCGTGGCCAACTCCTTGCTTCTCCACGGCCAACTTGCAAGATTTTACGAGGATTCCTCACGAGAAAAGTTCGTCGTGGCCAACTCCTGGCTTCGTCGCGGCCAACTTTCCTGCACAACTTAAACATACTCCGGTATTTTGATCATAACTTTTTCTATAGAAATCCTAATGGAGTGATTCTTGATTTATAATAAACTAGAGATATAGGGATACAATTTTTATGAAGAAATTGAATTTTAATTCTGTCCGTAGAATTCCATAATCTGACTTGAAGATGAGCACAAAATATTGTTTCAGTTTAAGAATAGTCTGAATTATTTGGAGTATAAATTTTGTAATAATGAAAAAAATTGAATGATATTAGTGTCATTGGAAACTTAAGAGATAGGATAACAATTCTATAGAAGAAAGTTTTCCTAAATTACTCAATTTTCTAGGTCAAAAAGAACATAGAAAGTTAACCCAAAAGTATGTTTCAGGAAAAATCTGAATTGATCAAATGAGTTATGAATTTTGATCATAATGGCTTTATTGAGGTGTAAACCTAAGACAATTAGACACATATGAGTTATGAAAGGATAATGAGCATGATATGTGAATTTAGATAATATACCTGGGGTTGTCATTGAGTATGCATGGTACATAGTTCATATACACGTTTGTTCTTAAATGAATACTTAAGATAGTGCAAAGTGGTAATGCATGTGCAATGTGTGTATTGCATAATGTTGCTGTGTAGGACAAACATCTGCATCCAGACATTTCCAGATTATGGAAGCTGATGCTAATCTAGAACGTACTGTGAGTTGGCCTAGATGGTCTTGCTTACTGATTGTTCTGTTTGTATTATGTATTGAATGATTTGAATGTGAATGTGCAAGCATGTGACCGATTGAACATATGATATGTGAATCATTTCAATAATAGAATGCATGAAAGATAAAGGAAGTTGTGACTGGAGTCGCCAGGATAAAGAGCTTAAAGCTCAGATTGTGATCAGAGCCTCGAGCTCAGTTGTAAATGTACCTGGTATCCACTAAGGGATATGAGACATTATTTGATACAGCTCGATATCCACTAAGGGATATGGGCTAGTAAAAGAGGCACTCATTCAAAACAACAGTAATAAATGAAAGTGAGTTTTACGTTTATTGCATTTATTTTTGACATGTGTATTTTCAATGAATGAAATGATCATTATGATTGCTCTGAAAGTGAAAGGTGATGTTTATGAATATGAAATTGAATGTGAATCTGAAAGCATGTGATAGGCTGAAATTATGTGAATGAGATGCATTCCATTGCATGAATGCCTGAAATATA
Source organism: Erythroxylum longipes (assembly GCA_027563885.1). Classification (NCBI taxonomy): domain Eukaryota; kingdom Viridiplantae; phylum Streptophyta; class Magnoliopsida; order Malpighiales; family Erythroxylaceae; genus Erythroxylum; species Erythroxylum longipes. The sequence continues at coordinate 20,608,581 of JAOQMS010000006.1, forward strand.
AAGGAAGTTGTGACCAAAGTAGGCACCGCAAAAGAGCTTAAAGCTCAGAATGTGAAAAAGAGCTTAAAACTCAGAAAGTGTATAAGAGCCAAAGGCTTACTGTGAAAAATGAGCCCAGTATCCCCTACAGATGCAGGACAATTATCAATGAGCCCGGTATCTATAATGGATACGGGACAGTTATAAGCACTCGATCATAACAAAATAATAAATGAAATTGAGTCTTATGTGCATTGCATTATAAGTGATATATGTGTACTATAAATGATTGAAAAGATCGATTTGACTGCTCTGAATGTGATACGATATGTTAAATGAAGTGATGTAAATTATGTGAAAATATATGAACTAGATGTTTTATATGATTGAGTGAGCCATCAAGGATAGTCACTCATTAAGTTCGAAAAATTCACCCAAAATTTGCAATTTTTTCAGGCTAAGAAGAGTTACCCCGTAGGCTAACGGGGGTATAGCCACAGCACCCAAATAAGAGATAGAGTTCGGGATCAATTCGCGTCTGCATTAGTATTTCCTTATTTTTGTGTCAAAATATGTATTCACAAGGATTTTGCAATGTTTATGTAAATGATTTCGTATTGTAATGGTTATGACATTGTGTTTGAAAATGTTTATGAATAAAAATGGGCCCAATTTATTTATTGATTTTTTTGCAATATGCGTGCATTTTTTTAAAAGAAAAGAAATTTATGTATTGAATTTGATTGACTGATTGTTCTAGCATACCACCCTTGTGGGGTACGCACTCAGACATCACTCAGGATGTCAGATATGTGGCTTGTGAGGGTGGGGTTCTACAGTAATCCATAATGTAGTTATAATCTTTAAACAATTTCAACCAACATCATTATCTCATATTAAGTTCCTTCTTAGTAAGCAGGTACTTCAAACTTTTATGATCAGTAAGAATCCTAAACTTTTCACCATTCAAGTAGTGCTGCCATATTTTCAAAGCCAACACTACCGCTGCAAGTTCATGATCATGTATAGGGTAGTTCTATTCGTGAGGCTTCAGTTGCCTAGAGGCTTATGCAATTACCTTTCCATCCTGCATCAAAACACAACCTAAATCATTTCTAGATGCATCACTAGACATATTATATTCCTTACCAGAAGTGGGTTGAACCAATACAGGAGCTTCAGTAAGCATTCTTTTTAGTTAATCAAAACTAGTTTGACATCTAGCAGACCATTCATACTTCACTCCTTTTCGTAGCAGTTTAGTCAAAGGGGATGTTATTATCAAGAATCCCTTCACAAATTGGATATAGTAACCTTCCAAACTTAGAAAACTTCTCATTTTTGTCACACTTTATGGTGTCTTCCAGTTAACAATTGCTTCAATCTTAATGGGATCAACCTTTAGTTGTTCATCTATCAACTCCACTATAAACTGGTCTAAATAGGGCTTAAACACTCTATTCATTAGATCCATGAATGCAGCTGAAGCATTAGTTAACCCAAATGGCATTACCAAGAATTCATAACATCCATAACGACTCCTGAATGCAATCTTCGGAACATCCGCGTCCTTTACCCAAAGTTGATAGTATCCTGATCTCAGATCTATTTTTGAAAAATACTCCTGCATCTTTCAATTGATCAAACAGATCTTCTATCTTTGGCAACGGATACTTATTCTTAAAGGTGACTCTGTTCAGTTACTTGTAATCAATGCACATCTGAAGCGTACCATCTTTCTTCTTAACAAACAAAATCGATGCTTCCTAGGGTGAGACACTGGGTTGAATGAACCCCTTATCCAGTAGCTCTTGTAACTAAACCTTCAACTCCTTCAATTTAGTAGGCACCATCCTGTACGGTGCTTTGGATATAAGAGTAGTGCCAGGCATAATTGATAGTTGTGATTTACATTGTATTTTAGGGTTTAATTTGATAAGTATTTAGTGTTAATTTGAGTGTTTAGAGTGTATTTAGGTTTCAATTGTGTTCGTTTATGTGTTTAATTGTTTTTATGGGTTAGTATGAGTCTTTAAGGTACCTTGATGTGTTTCTTAGTGTTTTAGGGTAAACGGTGAAGAATGGAGAAAGTTCAAAGAGTTTCGGGCCAAAAACACATCCTATGATTGTGGCACTGCAGGGCCACAATTGTGGCTTGCGTCGGGCTGAAAAAAAAACTCTAGTTTCGTAAGAAGTTTTGGACCATTTCGACCTCGAATCAACCTAGGAATTCCAAAGTATAAATACATCATTAAGGGACAGATGAAGGAGTCTGGGTAGAGCCTTTGCAGAGCTTTCAAATTAGCCAAAATTTAAAAACCTAGAGAGCTATTGAGTGATTTGAGGAAGGAGACAAAGGAAGAGAGACACGGAGATGAAGCTTGATGCCAAGTACTTCCTAGAATAGGTCGTTTCCCACTGTTGCTGCCTCCATTGATCCATTCTGAGTGTATTTTCGAATTTATTTAAGTTTTATTGATGTATAAAATTGAGATTATTGTCAAGAATAGGTTTTGTTGAATGTCAATTTTTGTCTAAATTCACCTTCGGGATTTTGATTCTTAAGATTAATAATGTTTGATTTATTGTTTTTTATTTGAGTTATTTTTTATTCAATATCTTTTTTTAATAATTCGGTAATAAACTGAGAGGGTGAGCCAAGTGAATATCATCAAATTGGGCTAATGAGAGTTAGGTAATTCGATATATAAGAATTAAATCAAACTGGTGAAATTGTCTAACGAGAGATCAAGCATAGGTTTTCGGTAGGTTATTAGACAATTTTAAAACTAATTTAGGTTTTGGGTAAATCGTGAATCGAGAGATCATAATTCCATAGTTTAAATTAGGGATTATAAATTAGGGTTAAAGATTATAACTCGAGAGAGAGCAGTCCACCCTAAGATCGTCTAGACCCAATAATTCAATAATTACATAACTGATTGGATTTTCATTAACTTCGGATTAAACCCCCTTTCTCTCAATTGGTAGTTTCTGGGTTGATTTTGGATTGGGTTGTGTGATTGGCTATTTTGTTTATATTTTTAAAAGTTAATTCTCATAATTGATTGTTGATTGATTAATTTTTTGCATTGATTGTTTATTTTAGATTGTTACAATTTAGCTTTGACCTTAGATTTTAGGACTAGATTAACCCTCCTTGTGGGATCGATATCTTAGGTACTACCGCTTGCTGTATCATATAAGAAACCTGCGATCAATAACTTCAATAGACAACTCTACTTTGCTTTCAGGAGGGAGTTCGGGTAGTACTTCAGGAAACACATCTGGAAATTCACTCACCACTAGAACATCTTGTAGTTTAACACTCTCTTTCCTAGAATTAATCACAAAAGCTAGATAAGCTTCACATCCCTTCCTAAGGAACTTCCGAGCTTACATAGCAGATACCATATTAGTTAGAGAATGAGTGCGGATGGCACACATTACTATTTCAGATTGATCAGTTTTCTTAAGCATAACTGTCTTAGAACTACAGTCAACCATTGCCTTATGCTTCGATAACCAATCCACACCCAAAATCAAATAAAATTCATGAAAAGGCAATCTAATCAGATCCGCTACATAATCACTTCCTTGGATCATAACAGGATAGTTTCTATAAACCTGATTAACTAACACACTACTACTTAGAGGACTGGTTACATGAATATCATACTCTAACTTATTTACAAGCATCACTTTATCTAAAATTTCTAGAACATTGATATAAGAATGAGTGGATCCAAGATCAATCAAAGCATGCATTTAAGAATTAAAGAGAAAAACATTACCCGCAATGACTTCAGATACATCCTGATCCTCATGAGCTTTCGAAGCATAAGCTCGAGCTGTAGCAGACAGTAAAGCAGGTTGATCAACAGTTTCTGATATAATACTTGGATTAGTTCTAATCTGTCCAAATCCTCTATGAACTCTACTGCGTCCTCTATTTCCAGCATATGCATAAGAAACCTCTCTACTAGCTTGTGATGTCTGAGGCTGTCTTATAGGACAATTGGCTATCAAATGCTCAGTGCTACCACATCGATAACATGCACCTGTAGCTCTTCAACAAGTACCCCAATGATGTTTGGAGAAATGAGGGCACTCCAGAGCACCAGAGCCTTGGCCCACACTTACAAGAATCAGTCGATAAGGGAAAAACCTGTCGCTTTCCCCTAGCTACAGATCTCTGAACAAATTCTTTAGCAGTGGAGGCACCTTTACGACTTCTCTTACCTGAGGATTGACCTCCTCTAATAAAACCTCGTCGCATACCCTTTTCTCTCCTAACCATCTTTTGCTTATCTATCTTCATGGCAGCTTGTACTTGTCGATAGATGCTCTTTGATTAAACCATTTTCAAACTAGTGACACTAGAACTCCACAGTAAGTACATGTTCAGGAGCATACTTGCTGAGTCGATTAAATTCTTTGTCGTACTCAACAATAAACAGGTTTCTCTGCTTCAAGTTTAGAAACTGCTTCCACTTCTCTTTTTTATAGGCTTCAGACACATACTTGGCTTTAAACTCTTCGGAAAAGAAATCCCAAGTTAGAAGCTCCGGTCACTGAGGATATCTTAGAACAAACTTCCACCATTCATAGTATTGGACCCCCGTTTTCGGAGCCCAACATTGGTCATGGGATCATGAAACTGGAGTATGGAGGAAGGCTTAGAATTTGGAAATTTAAAAGAAAAATCCTTCAGAAGCAAAAGCGGGCTTTGCTGCGATGAACTATGGTTTCACCGCGGGGAACATATTGGAAAATCCCATGGACGTTTTGGGAATTTTACGCCGCGGTGAGTGATTGAACTTTGCCGCGGTAAGCCTGAAATTTTATCTTCTTCGGAGCGAACTCAACACGCCAACAAAAATAAGGAACTTCGGGTTAATTACGCCGCGGCGAACTCTTGGCTTCACCACAACGAAAACCCCTATGGCAAAACCCATGACCTAAAATGTCCTATCTTACTACATGTAAACTTAAAAACCTTCAAACAACTTCATCAATTTAACCCAAAAGCAAAAATACATATAATATAAATGAATTTTCTAACTTTAATATCATTTCAAACTAAATGTCTTGCAAAATCAAAAACCATGAGCAAAGTGAAATATTTTTCATTTATAACAATGGATAAGAGTTTTACAAAGCTTCAATGAGCATTTTAAGCCCCATTACATCATAATCCAAAAATGCATAGTTTGCAAAAAGTACAATTTCTCAAAATGCAAATAAAGCTTTGTTTTACAAAAATTAACTTCAAAAGCAAAAATAAGTCTAATTGGAGTGACGCCTCGGCTCTTGAGTACTCGATCTCTTGCTCCTCACCTAAAGATGGGACGGAATGGGAGGGGGTGAGCTTGAAGCTCATGGGTAACAATTTTATAACCAGTAACAAGCAAAACCATTATAAAAATTCACATGGAATCATAAAGCACATATTTTTCAAATTCTCATTCATCAAGCAATTTATAAGCAATATAAATCATGTATTAAACAAGTTGGTCAACACAGAGAACATCAAAAATCATAAACACGTAGGCACATCCAAAATGGTTTGGGTGGATCTAAAACAGAATGTACTACACATTTCCCATAAGGGTCCTGTGTAGCTGTGAATGGAATGTACTATCGCAATCCCACTTAATGTTCTTGCGTAGCCATAAACTTATGGGAGTCTATGAAAGAGCTCTAGGTTGGATCGCCTATGGCCCGGATATTCACAATACGCTGCAGAATGGACCATACTACACAACAAAAGTATAACCGAAACTACACAACATGTACAGAATTATCTCTTGACGCAAATTGGTATTTGTTTTCAGATTTGTAGACACTGCAACACGTGAACGTCCTCTACCTGTATCCATATGAGGATGAATGATCTGGGCAGTGGCTAATACGTGCTAGCACGCTCTAAAACACTTTAGAACGTTGCATAATTTTTCTCTCAGAAGAAGAACGAACGGTTAGGTCTAGGTGGCTAGGGTTTTCATGTCCTCTCTAATGAGACTCAAGTTCTCTATTTATAGAGAAACCTTAATCCCTATTCTTATTAGGAATAAGAATATTATAATCCCAAACCCATTAAGATTACGAAAGCCCAATAAGTTTTGGCCTATATTACATCTCATATAATAAAAGCCCGACAACTTAATTCAATCTAGCCTAATAAATATATCCACATATATTTATTCAGTGCCTAATAAATTAGGCCCAAGAGAATAAGCCCAAATCACATCACTCTTTGTGTGTGACCCTGTAGGCTCATTTGATGTTGTTAATGGGCTTGATCACACTTCAAGGCCTATAAGTCATAAGCGGCCTCTAGCAAGACATTATGACTACCCAAATCAAATGAGGATCAATAATCCGATTTAACCTATTACCATGGTTACAAACTCAGTCCCTTTGTAACACGATATCAGGATTAATCACGAGGCATGGTACATGTTAACCTTTAATTAATCATAATTTCTTGATTCCTAAGTTGACTGACTATAACAAATGACATTGATGACTCCTCATCAATTCATTTGAGCAAGGCCATACATTTCTTCATTCATACTTATCAAGAGGCGCAAATGATATCTCTCTCATTTAAGAGAGCTACAAATCCCATCTACATCTTTCACATCCCTCCGCATGATTCATTTAATGTCCAACATAAGAATACTTGTTATTTGGTTAAAGATAACTTAGTCTAATGTCAAAACATTGAATTCCTCATGTAGGGAACCATGATGACTTCAGGTCAAAGGACTAAAGTCAGACCATATTGAGAATCACTAATAACATGATAACATGTAGTGTTCTCTCTGTGGGTCGGTCTAATATATGTTCTCTAACATATATCCATGTTTCTAATTTGATAACTTATATCCATGATCAGTAAAACGTGATCATCAATCAGAACACATACTAGCCTTAATTCATTATCATTCCACCAATAACGATAGACCAGGGACAGTTTAGAATAGTATTATAATGCTTATGGTTTTACTATCAAGTCACATACTCGATGACATAAGTCTAATACTATTCATGGAATGTAAATCGCATTACATAAACAATATACATGGATATATAAAAGAATACCTCATAATATATTATTAATAAGTCAGAATGTGAGTACAAAAGTTACATATGACTATTGGCCTAGGGCACACTACTAACACTCCATGCCACTAGCAGGTAGGTGGGAGAAGCATTTTCTCAAAGTGCACTTGACTTAAACTGCCACAAACCCACATAACATGTATTTCATATCTTGCAAACTTGTTGCCCAAAAAGGCACATTTTCAAAACTTGATTTT
>JAOQMS010000006.1:20644317-20665693 GCA_027563885.1 Erythroxylum longipes
GGAGAGAATCACGATGTGAAGGGTTTCAGTGAAGAATGAGGAATATGGTAGATTTTTCCTAACTTAAACAATATAATTCGTGAGTCCATTCCATGTCCCTCACGTGTACTATTCATCTCCACTGACTCACCTTTTGTCATAATGACAATCTGAAATGGAACCTTCCTAACTTAAACAATATTATCTCCATGCTCCTCACGTGTACCAAATGCCAAATTAAAGCATATATATAATTGTATAGATGTACCAAACAGTATATCAGAACTTATATATAACGTTCATTTAACTTAAGTCATATAAATGTCTTACAAATAATTGTTCTAGCCGCATAGGTAACAGGATGTTACACTGGAAATGAAATATGCATTTGTTTCTCTCATCCTATACTGCTATCACCATAAATGAAAGAGACATGTAGAAGCATTATTTGATATTTTTATTTGGAAACTTCATGTTAGAGGACCAACCTTGATTCTGTTTAAATCACATGGGAAATCATTGATCATACATCTACGCATTAGATCTTTCCAAATCATGGAAACAAAGCTGCATTGGAAAAAAATGATATATGTTTTCCTCAACTTGTCTACAAAGACTGCATCAATTCATGTAGCTCAAGAACTTTGCAATTATGTCAACCGTTGGTAACATGTTCCTCATTGCAAGCCACAGAATGGTGGAGGCTCTTAGTTGTTGGTGACTGTACCACACTATGTTAGTCCAAGGGAGAATTTCCAAATTGTTAACCTGCCTTTGCCTGCATGATTTATTTGTGGATGCGCCATTGTAGGTGTGCTTCCATATGACTCTATCACTATCCTAGTTGAATGAAATCTAACTGATCTCAGCTTTCAATGAAATGGGAATTGGGGCTTGTCTAATGAGCTCCATCTTTTCTAGAGCTTTTACAACTATATTCTCTTGGTGAATCAGTGGTTTAAGGGTTGTAGCTTCATTCAATTCCTCCAAAAGGCCTACAAATAACCAATTATCTTACCAAAAATTAATGGAATTACCATTTCTTATAAAGTGTATAAAGTCGCCTTTGAATTTTCTTCTCATCTTGAATATAGCCTTCAAAGAGGCAGAAGCAAGATTATATACATTCAAGCTCCATATATTTCTACCTTTAATGAATTAATAGTGAGTCCATTTACATCAGAGAGCTTGCTTGTCAAAAAGAAGTCTCCACAGTCTTTTAATGAGTAAAATAATAGTCATATCTCTAAGTGAAATTATCCTGAGCCCTTCATGGCAATTAGCCCTCCATGGCATTTAGGAATACATACATCTCTCCATTTCATCTTAACCTTATTAGGATTTCCTTTGCCTGAAGATTTGATTAATGATTTTGATATGTTGAGAGGTTTTTTGTGCTCTAAGATGTTGTTATGTAATTATTCTGTTGTGCGTGATCTTAGCCCAATTTTTAAAAGTGGTATCAAAACTAACTTTAATTTTATAATTTGATTAATTGTTTGATTGTTATTAATATTGAAAATTTGAATTGAAATTAAGCCCTAATTTTTTCAAATTTAGATTTAATCAAACTTTATTGAAGTCTGAATTATTTAAATTGCAATAACAAATCCTATTACTTAAGAAATCAAATTAGATTTGATTAATAATAATAATTCACAATCAATTAGAATAAGACTATAATATGAGAAACTCATAAATCTTACTTTTGAAAATCTTAAAAGTTAAGATTTATAATCAAGAAAAACCAAAAAGCTTAAAGTCAGTCCTTAGCATTACATTGAGGCAATGAATAACAATGGTTGGGAACTATGAAATCAAATTGTCTTGTGTTGGAGAATGTTCAGTGATGAGCAGGCCTGGCCGGGCCAACACTTAACTTATTTTTATTTTACCTCATTTTGATCTTTACAAAGCTCAATCTTTAAACTTATAAAGAACAAAATTAGATAAAATAGAATTATTTTTTTACTTTACCTATGTCTATGAAATGTTAGGAACGAACCAGTGATGAGTATCATGTTTGCTTCTTGAATAAGCGTCTAGTTCTAGTGTGATTTTGCATTAGAATAAGCTGGAAGTGTCGGGTGGATGTTGAAACACGTTTTCAGCTATTTCAATATGTGGCTGGTAGGCGTAAGTAGCTGCAAACTGCAAGAGGTATGCAAAGGGCTACTCTAAAAATTGTTGATGATGCTGGAGAAAGAATCTTTAGGCGTGCGACATCCAATGGCCTGGTGAGGCAATGGTTGTTTAAAAGTTGAGATTGGTGTCATTTATGGGAGTTGTGTGATGCTAGAGACTCTACTCTCTGGCAGCACGTGGTGTTGACTACAGTCTTTGAAGTAGCAACGGTACTGTGTTAGACGAGACTGGGTGGTGACATAATCTCCTCCCGGGGTGGCAGCGGCAGTTGTTGGCTAGGGTCTTAGAAAAAGATGAAGAGGGTGTTTGACGACAAGCATGACTTTATTATAGGGTGTGTTTAGATATGATACTTATGGGATGGTTGGATCGCATGGGAGAATGATAATAGGAAGGAGAATGAATATAGTAAGAAATAAGAATGAATATTATGATTATAATTATGATGATTGTTTGAGAGGAAGGAATGATTACCATCACCACTATCGACAGTCGTTTGTTTGTAAAAAATATTAAGAATTAAAATTTATTATATTTTAATTAATTAATTAATTAATTATATTTTAATTAATGAATGACTTTTTTAATTAATTATATTGTAGTTAATTAATTATTAATAATATTTTAATTAATAATATTGTAATTAATTAATTAATTGCAATATTTTAATTAATGAATAATTATATTTTAATTACTTATATTGTAACTAATTAATCAATTATATTTTAAGTAATTAATTAATTAATAATAATAATTTAATTTATTATATTGTAATTTATTATATTTTAATTAATGAATGAATTATATTTTAATTAATTATATTGTAGTTAAATAATTTTTAATAATTTTTAATTAATTAATTACAATATTTTAATTAATTAATAATTATATTTTAATTATTTATATTTTAATTAATTGTAGCAAGCACATCCTTACATAACAATGATACTCATTCCTCTAAATTAGGAGAGGAATAAGGCATTACCCAAAAATGGGTAATCAAAATAATGACTCTGTAATCATAGTTCCTTACCAAACTCAATCTTTTATTCCATACTCATTCCCCTTTTTTATGCCCACTAAATAAGCACACCCTTAGACTATTAGAACAAGAATAAGGGATTCTTAACCTAGAATAAGGATATTTGACAACATAGATAATTTTGATGGTGTTTACCACTAAGATTGGATCTTTCTTATTTAGTTACAAGGTTAATGTAACCTAAATTTAAAAAAACAAGGCTGGTTTGGAGATATGATTAATGTAATCCTAATAAATTTATTTTTCAAGTATAGATGTATTCTCAACTTGAATTAATTTAATTTTATACCAAATAAAATTTTTAAATTGTTTTAAAATTTAAAAAATTAATTCCATAATTAATTTAATTGTTTTTGTTAATGCGATTCAAATCAATAAATTGAATTGATTCCTAATTTAAATTTTTAATTTTTATTTCTAAAATAAGATTAATTATTTTTAATTAGATTAAAATTAATTAATCAGACTCCTTAAAATTAAGAAAATTTTTTAAGTAATTAAGAATGGAATTTCTTAATTAAAGTTATTTATTTCAATTTGATGGAGATAGATTAAATATATGACTCTATTTTTTTAGAGAATTGTTATTAAATTAATTTTGAAATTTTTATTTATGACTAATATGTTTATTGATTTATTAAAAAAGTATTTTTCTTGATTAAATTTTGAAAGGTGTTTTCATTTATTAACTAAAAATGTGTTTTCTTTAATATTTTAAAAACATTTTCTAATTTATTAAAGAAAGATTTTCAAAGCAATTAAGAAATTAATCTCAAACAAATAATGTAAAGCACTTTCTTAATTAAATTTAAAAGTGATTTATTTAATTTTGAAAGTAGTTTCCTTTAAATATTAAAAAATATTTCTCTAATTAAGGAAAATAATTTCTAATTATATTAGAAATAATTTTCTAATTGGATTAGAATTTCTTGCTTGTTAAATTTTGAAAAGCAAAATTTAAATTATAATACGTAAGAAGAGTATTTATTAAAAAATGTTTTCAATTAAATTTTGTTAAAGGAGTCAAAATAATTGGAAATGTTTTCTAATTAAATTTGAAAATTAATTTCAAATCAAATTAAATTTTTATTTGGAGTAGAAATTTAGTTTATTTATGATTTAATAAGTTTAATCTAATTTAATTTTTCAAAGAGTTGGAAATATTATTTTAGATTATGAAGATCAATAGCTAAAATTAACAAAATTTGATATTTTATGCATATAATTTGATTATGAATGCATAAGTTGCTCGTTTGAATATATGTTTGATATATTATGCATGTTGAATTGTATGTTTTATATGTATGATATTTGACATGCAATTTTATGTTTAGTGAGAAGAATAAAATTAATTCTCTCATTAAAAATATTAAGTACATGTTTTGAACATGATTGTTGCTTCTATTGCTATAAGAATAAACCAAAGCTCTATTTAGTGTTAGGTTTGTTGAGCAAACTTAATGTCACCTTAACCCGAATATTTTTAATTTTATAACAATGAGTTCTGCTTAACTAAATTTATGTGATTTGAGTAAGCAAACTCTTGATCACATGAACTTAGAAGCAGGGTTAGGAATAACATACAAGATTTGTTTTGGCAAGATTTGTCACTTTATGAATCTAGGAGCAATATAATATGTGATTGACAAAGTTGTTATCTATCTAATTTAAGTTTAGTTGATTTGTTAAGTAAACTCAAGATCAACCAAATTTGAATGAGATCTCAGCCTACTAGAAATATTAGAGTAATCTTTCTGAATAGTAGTAAAGGATATTATTTTGAATAAAATAGTGGAAGTAACCAAATACATAATTAAAACCCTAATCTTATTTGGTAGTTATGAAATATAGTCAATTACATGCTTTTCTTACTTTAATATTTTGTTATGAGTGGAATTTATTTTATTTAGTATAGTTGATACTAAGAGTTAATGAAACAAATTTCTTAGACATAAGATTATGTTTGAAAAGAGTTCTCAAACTTAGAAAAGAAAATTGTATGCCTAGTATGTAATTTTGCTATAATTCTTATTGAGAATTTGGTGTTAAAGTTTTAGAGAAATGTCAAAATCACATAAAAGACAAAATCTAGTGATATTTTAAGTTGAATAATTTCTTATAAACTTTGATGATAACATATAAAATGTATGTCAATATTATGATAGCAAGATGTAAGAGGTCGCTTGAAGTAAAGCTAAAAAGTGTAATACCTTGATGAAATTATTTAACTCAATTTAGCCTATTGAAAGCATAAAAATGGACATCAATCAAAGGCTTTACTATAGAATGATAAAGGTTATCATTAGAAGAAATGATTGCATGACTTTTCTTTCCTATACGTGATATGATAGACATCATATGTATTTATAGTTTATGCTTATGGGTATTTATTACTGAATTTATATTCTACATTATTATAATGTTTGAGGCATGGTAAGAAATATATTGTTGAGAAAAATCAGTAGATCTTGATTAATACAAATAGTTTGTAAGTATTTAGATCAAATGAGACTTATGCTTAACGTAAGTGGAAAGAATACAAAGTTAGATAATTGAGACAATCCTTTCATGCCATATATATTGGTTAAATAAACATTTCGAGAAGCATAAAGTTATATATAAGGATATATGTATCATTTTGATTATGAATCATATAAAACTTATAGAACTTGTTAAGATTAAGAATAACCAAATCAATATTTGGTGAAAAGATGATAATGATATTGAATTGTTAGCTTTATACATGTAATGTATTAAATGGAATAACAATTCATAAAAGGATAATTCTCATACTTCATTAGTATTACTAATGACTTATATGTGATACAAACACATATATTAAGTGAAATATTTATTTACAATTTTGAAACATTCAAATTATTTAAATCTAAGTGAAAATTATGCATCGAGAATACTGAAACATTTTGATGAGATCGATGTGGTGAGTTTTAAATTTTTCAGTTATCCATGGGAATGAGATTCTTTGTTAAATACCTTCACAATAAAATTTTATAAGAGTATGAATTTATGTAAGGGGAAAAATACAATATGAGATACTGTATGATGCAATATTATTTTTTCTATAACTATGCCTAGTACAATAACTTGCCTTCAATAGTTTGAGTTAAATTAATTAGCAAGATCTATTATTAGATATGAAATGCTAAGTCTTTGAAAGAGTCAAAGTTTAGTGATTGAATGATATGATGCTTGATCGAAGCATACATTATCTATTAAGTTTAGAACTAAATTAGGTAATAAAAGCTTATTTTATCCAAAAAGTTCGATATAAACTTACGAACCTGTTAAATAAATTGATTGTTTCAATGTATACTTATAGGAGAATGGTTCTTTAGATAAATGTAGAAGTAAGATGAAAAATGAAAAGTTAAAATCTTATACCAATATATCCAATTGGAACTAATGCCTTTAATGTTACATTTAATGTATGGTTGAAAGAATATGAGAAGTTAAAATATTCACTTTTATGATGAATTTAAAGAATTTGTTTTGGAGATGATTGTGACTTTATCATGTCTGCAAGAAGATTAATGAGAGTATAATTTTCTTCTCAAATAAAAGTATGTAGAGACATACTGCTTATAAAGAACAACAATTCTAATTTTCAATTGTTGAAAATATAATTGTCCAAAACCAACTCTTATTGAATATGAAAAGGTAACAACTTAATTATGAGAGTTAGATCTATAGAGATAAATGCATGAAGATGTTTACATGTTCTAATCCAAGTACATGGATAATTTACTAAAGTTATTTAGTATTTGAAATATCTAATAATTGTGAAGTATTGAAGATATTATTTTATGTATGAGTTAGTATTTACTTTCAGGTTATAAGGATATTAACTTTAGAAGTAAATCCTAATTAAGGTACATTTTACTTGGAACAATAATATTTTAAGATTTGAAATGTTCAAATGTATCAATGGTTGCTAGTTAAACCATAATACATATTTCATTTAGTAGTAATAATTAATTGGATCAATAAGTTCTTAAATGAACTTTATATAATTCCTTGCATTGTTTAAGAAAGTAATATACTGTAGAACATTAGAGTCATTAGCACATGTTATGTTTTTCCTTATAAAGGAAGTAACCAATCTTATAAACTAAAGTATGAAAATACTTAAACAAACGTGTGATTGCTTATTACAGAACAAGTTTACTGAACTAACCCTATATGAGAAATCTATTTGAAACATTACTTGTATGTCTATAAAAATTCTCATTGTAATAATTGTATAAGCGATCTTTTGACTTCCAATCTCCAAAGTTATTTTGTATTAAAATTGCTATGTTTTGATAATACTTATGACCTATTCCAATCATGAATAGTTCAATCAGTAATTATTGAATATTACATGAACTATATTAAACACTTGTGCGACTACGGTAGTTGAAATACATACGGCAAAAATATGCTTAAGCTTTGAAATCAAGTAAGAATTATGATTCTTACTTTATTATGATCTATGCGATAATCATCTTATAAAATTTTAAGTGATCTTAACTTCAAGAAATCAAATATACAAAAATGCGCATGATCAAATCCTAGCCTAATTTTCCAAATTAGTGCAGAAGGCAAAAAGTTTAATTAGTAGATATCTACAGAGGTACATGGCTCCTACAACTTCACACATTTGAAAGGACTCGATTGCAACGAACATCTCTTGAGGCAAAACATAGATGTCGGTCTCTTTAACAAGAAACTACTAAGATATAGCCAATGCAACTAACTCAAAACCACCTTAGCTTGCCGGTTTTAGAAACATTTCAAAGCCAGCAGAGTTAGTAAGAATTTCTCCATGAAACCTAAAGCAAAAGGTATCAAACAGTACTCCAATTTCTAGATGAACAGTGAACCTTGGCAAGAGATGCCATGTAATCATCAGACCTGGAATGAGCATGGCACAATACATTTAAATTGCTTTTTAAAGTAGGCGTACTAGAAAATCTGCATATTCTGAATACTCACCTTTGTCCATAAGGAGAACAAGAGGCTGCAATTATATGAAATTTGGCAGCATCTGCTTCATTCTGTAAGCGTAAAACGTGGCAGATGTTAAACTTTTAACAAATACTAAATTAAAAGCTATCCCTCACACCTTCAACATTCAATTATTTCAATTTATTGTTCTCTATTTCTTCCAAATGGGACTCTTCTTTGCAATATACTTTACATGTTTTCATTTTTTTAAGAATATTCTAAATACTCCATAGCTAAAGAATAAATGAAATTGGAAAAACAAGAAATAAAAACATTGATCTCTTCGAAGCAGTGTTTCGGAGAAGAAAAGATTGCAAACTCCCTCAATACCTTAACTATATGGTTCTCCTACAAGTTCTACCTAAAGTTAACTGTTAGATGGTATAGTACGGTAAAGAATGTCAGCTACAAGAAAAGAAAGAGCCCATGCACATTTAGCCCCTCCTTATAGTAAAAAGGAGCAGTTTAATAATATGCACTGGAATATGATAGTTGATAGGCATATGGCACTAGGCTAATTTCTGTAATTCTTCAACTCGAATATAAGTTAAATGTATATAACCTTAGAACATGTTTCTACGGAATCATGAATATAAATTGTTTCTCTTAGGCTAAACATAAAGCAGCATATAACAGTTTTGTTTTTTTCTTGGAAGCTAGCAGCATATGACAGTTAACAGAAAGTAAAAGAACCTGAGATTCGTGATATAACCCAGCATACAGAGAAGCATAGAAGTATTCGCTCCCCTGGCCATTTGAAAATGCAGTGACAAGCTAGACAGAGAGTTAACCGATCAGTGTTTATTTTTTATTAAAGTGGCATTTCTGTACTTAAAGTTTTGAACTCTTAATTCTACATAGAAACATATTTAAGACAATCATATCACTTGGTGGAGTATGATCAATTGCAAACTTTTCAACCACAACAGGATGTGGCAAGACAAACTAAAGCAGGACAAGTTGTATGTAATACGTCTAAGAATGCCCATGGAATCTACTTGCTACAAACTTGACCTCTTCATTCGAAGTCGTATATGATGATTTATTGAGTTAATCATATCACATAGTTTCATACGATCAAATGTCCTCTTGATTTCAATCACTGACTGTAATTACACGAGTTAAAATAACCAGCCAACTCCAACGAATGGCCCCAAATGGCATAGTTAAAAATTGGTGTACGGTTGGAACCTATAGGCTTTTGAGCCACTCCACTAAATCATATTTTTTTTAATATAGTACATCACACCAATTTCTTGAATATTGTTGGACAATTCTAATATGGAGAAACGAAAGTTAGAAAATTGGTTTCACCTTTTCTGGGTCACCACCATTCTTGAACATGGTATAAGCTTCTCGCATGACAGGTCGTGGATCTCTTCCAACCTACATTAAGCTAGTGAATCCAAACATGAAACTTGATGTACTTCATCTACATTATTTCTTGGATCTATAAAGGTAATAAGAGAATGATACACACAAGACAACTATCTCAAGGGGAAGTTAGTGGGCTCAGAATAAACATTATGCAGGGTAACAGAAGACTACCAGTTTTAGGACAGCGGGAGACCCAAAATTCCAAATTGATTGCTTCTATAATTAATTAATATTATTTTCTGGTCGAGAATAGACTTACCTGAAGAAAATGCTTCCTTGCTTCATCAGGTCCACACAATTGAGCTTCACAAAGGAAGCACCATATTGACTCCTCAGTATCATTTGGATTTTCTGCAACATCTACTCTAAACTGTTCTGCCCCTTCCTCAAACCTGTTAATCAGAAAGGAATGCCATGTCTCTCTACAAATTGCAAATGAAAAGAAGAGGAAAGGACACTTCATCCTTAAATTTATGACTGAGGAAATTGAGGAAATCCTTCTTCTTCCTCCATTTCAATGAACATTTTTGAAAAACATACAGACAAGAGATATTCCCTTCAATGTTCATGTAGTCCAACAGTTGCATAATGTTTGGCGACAAAATCATTTTTTTCCACGAGATATAATCAATTATCAAGAGCACCGATATAGCGGCAATTACTGCCCATAAGTTCTCAGTAACAAAACATATATAAACTAATAAGTATCAGAGAATCGGTACCTATCGAGGTAGTAAAGTGAGAGGCCCCTTTGCCAAAGATCTAAGGTGCAACCACCACACACAGAATACTACCATCAGTAAGTAAAACACAATATGCTTAAAGTGTTCCCAAAAAAAGATATATCAAGTAAAGTTCTTAGATACTTGCACGCCCTTTGACGAGGATCCAACTCAATTGCCTTGTCAAATTCCACTAAAGACCCCAAGACATCACCCTGAACAATAAAACAACATAACATCAGGCATATCAATTTAAAAATGAAACCCGTTTTTGAATACAACAATATAAAAGGAGACATGTCAATAAGAAGAATATATCGACATAAACAAATGATTCGAAGTGATTTTACCTGTCTAAAGAGCAACATTCCTCGTCTGACCGCAGCAACAGCTTCAAGGCGATTGTTGCCACCAGTTAACGCATCCCATATGCCAGAAACTGAAGGAACAAGCAACCTTCTAGACAAAGTTGGTGATGAGCGTTGAAGAATATGAACCTTCCAAGGAAAGGTGACAAGAAAGCATAAGCTGAAGTGGGACTGTGGAAGTGAAGTGAAAGAGTAGCGACTAGAGGATGAGGTCGGAGAGTAACTGGGAATTGTGGGCTTAACGTTTTGGAGTAATGCCATTTTCCAGGAATTGAAATATAGGCGTTAAAGATGGAAGCTCGAGGCCTTGTTGTTGGAGGGGTTAGGACAAAGATTCGAAACTTGAAGGGTTTGGTTATGAAATAAGCTTAGTCTCAGCTGAATTAGTGGCGACTGAGGCAACACGATGGAAAATCACTTTCTTGGCTGCGGCGTGTCACATAAAATAAAATAATATAAAAAATATAAAATTAATTTCTTTATAAAAATATAAAATTTCAGGTTGCTTAATAGGTTGATTCTTACCTTTGCATCCTTTTATAGTGTAACCAATTTCATTTCAATAATAACATTTGGGAACTAATAAGACCTATAGATGGTAATTTTACCTATAGATGGTAATTTTGGCCTGGCCTAGCTCGTTTTTAGCCCGCCCATTTTAAACAAAACAACCAACGCAGTTTTGTAATTTTTTAATTGAAAAAAATAAACGGGTTGGGCTAACTACGGACTGGACAGCCTGCCGGTGGGCCGGGCAGCAAGCAAACTCATCTCGGTCAGCCCTCGACCCGGGCTCAACCCGATCCATTAACATCTTTAATCAGACATTACTCAATTTGTTGGAATTTCGTATTTGTTAGTATTATCCCTTTTTCTTACCTTTTTGGGTCCTCTAGGTATCTTCTTGATCAATAAAGGTAATATCGGCTGAAGATTCAGTTTTCGGCCAAAATTTAGGATCACTAATGGGTTCTATAGCATACTAGTAACTCTTCAAATAACATATAGGCTTGTAATCAATAGACATAAGCATTGATATCATCTCTCTAATATGATATACAAGCCAGAGCATCATTACATGAAATCCCTGTTAAATCCGATAGTCTATATTGACAAGTTCATACTTGTAAATCAAAGATGAATTTGTCTGTAAAAAAAGTGAATTTAAATTTCAAATTCTCATTTTTGTTGGTCGTACAATGTCTTGCTTCCCATTTTGCACCCTCCATTTTCTTCCTCACTCTTGCATACATAGCATCAGTGGATTTTAACATTACGTCCCTTTTTTCATGCATCTGAGTCATTAAGAAACTCAAATGTCTTCTAACATATTAATCAAGCTTTTCGTACGAGCTTCATAAATGAATCCATTAAATATCTAAGATATATTATTTTTAACTATTTTACGTTTCGTTTTTGTGCTAACAAATGCCTTCATGATAGTCTTTGATTTCCTAATTTTGAAGTCATCACAAGGATTCAATGAGATACTCTTCAACTACTTCATTATCTCATCAAATTTGACTTCAGTTGTGCAACACATCGCTTGTCAAAATAAACTCCTATATGTGTGGCCTTTATGAACACTTTGACCAATTTGCATAGACACATTGGGCAAATTTTCCATATTCAACATCTAGAAACAGATTCTTTAATGCATTCATTAAACCATGTAACAAAAAATAACATAAATTGAAGAGCTTAAATTATATTAAGAAATGATCATCACATGTATGTATTTTTAAAGTTTACTTTCTTGTGATCGCTAATAAAAATCCATGCATTCCCATTTATATTTAGATCTTCTACAAGAATGCTCAAAAACTTATGTCGTGATTTGTAATTTTCTCCCTCAACTACAACTTAAGATACAGGAAACATCTGATTGTTTTCGTCACTACTTACTGTAACTAATAAAGCATCTCCAAAAAATGTCTTTTAAAAAAATTCGTCTAACCCAATTATTTTCGTACATCCATTGAGAAAAACCATGCTTTAAAGTACTAAATCCAATATAAAACCTTATAAATATTGGTTTTTCGGACTGTTCATCAAGTTTAATTTTAATACTATACTATTGATCTTTGTCAACTTGTCATAAATCTTTTCTATAGGACCATAACTTGGCATATAACCTTCCATAGATCCTCGTATCATGGTAATAGCTTCCTATTTAGCCCTATAACATTAGGATTTAGTTACCTGTAATATATATTTTCTATGGAGATCATCCCTCATTTCAGTAACAAGCCAATTCAATTTTCTCCTAAACTTATATAAGAATTCATTTGCTATCCATTTCCAGCTAGCTAGCTTTTTTCTTTGTACTTCCTGCAATTAGGTTTTTTTTTTCCTATTATGTTGACAACAAATGTTTTCTCATTTTCAATCTAGCTAGCATATACCCGAAAAGGACATTGTGACTCACAAATTGCCTCTATTCTCACAACAAAATTTACCATTGAAACCTTATCTTTATTTGTAATTGCATAGTTTCTTATTGCTTCCCTCAACTACATCTCATCTTTAAATTTTATTCCCATTTCAAACTTAAAATCTTCCATATCGACTTTTGGATTAAAGACAATGTGTTTCTTCTTTAGAAGAGATGCTTCATCATCACTACAAATTGGTGATTGAACTTCAACATTACTATCTTGATATTCACTATTTGCACCATGTGAACTTAATTCTTGTCTTTACTTTATCTTTGGAATAATGACTTTCTTTATTGCAATCCTTTCTATTAACTCCAACCCCATCAACAATATTGTCACATTCAAACTCACTATGTACAATTTTAACACATCTCTTCTCATTTGTTCTTGCAATAACATATTCTTCATCATCAGTTGCAAATAACTCGTCATTAACTGAATAATCTTTAGATTCACTAACCTACATAAAAGTGAAGTCATCATCTTGCTCTACTTGAACTTGGAACAATCCCTCATCATTCACACTCACTTTTTGATATGTATTATCATCGAATAATTATGAATATTAGGATTCAAATTCTTCATTATCGAATCATTATGAATATTAATTAATTATTTAAATAAAAATCTTACGTGTACATCTTATTTCACCTATTATGTCGGTAGCGTTAATCAAAATACTAAAATCGGGCTAAATTTGAAAATTTAATAATTTAGTTACTAATTTTAAAACTCAAACTATAATTATAAAATTAAATAAAGTTTGAAAATTTGTTGTAATTAACCAAATCCATAAAATTTCCTAAAATTTTTTGATCCACAAAAATACATTTTTTCTTATACCGACAAGTAATACGAAGCAAAGCCTAAGCCTACCAAATAAAGAAATTGGACCGCGGTTTAAGCCCATTCAGGGACGATATTTTGGGAACCCTAACCCCTAATCTCTCACTCTATATAAAACCCTAACTTCTTCCCTCTGCCGCTCACATCCTTCTCAGATTCTGGTTTTTATTATTTGTCTTTAGCTAGTTTGCTTCTTGTTGAAGCTTACGGTTGTTGCGTTCTGTCAAGTGTAGTTTTGTGCGAGGATGATAAATATTTGTATCCCAGCTCATTATGAGACCTTTAAAAGGTCTGGGAATTGACTTTTTCCAACATTTATCTGAGCTCTATAGACTCATATACTCTTTTGATGCTTCCATGTCGTGTTTGCTTAAACTGGTATGCCATTGGTGGCTTGCATAAGAACATTGAATTGCTTTTGTGATTGTCAATTTGGATTAATCTAGTGAAGAAGTTCCCTGTGATGATTTTTATTTGTTGTAGTGGTATTTCTGATTTTTTTTTTTACAATGATTTGACAATAGTTTTACTTATCCCTGAGGGAACTTGTTTTTAACCAAATCATGTCCATTTCAACTATGTTTCTATGCTTTTGATCAGCTTCATTTTAGCTGGACTATTTCTCCGCCCCCGATGGTTTTGTATTTAACTAAAACATGCTAATGTATTCTAAAATTTGAATGTCACTTAATATTCTCCAAGGAGTAGAAACTTCTTTAAATATAGTTTTATGAACTTGGTAGTACGTCTACATCTTGTTTGTCTTGTTTTTGTAGCGAAACTATCTGGTTTTTTAATTGATGAGATGTTCCCAATGATGCTCGAATGAAACCATGCTAATGCAGATATATTCATGACTGATTTTTACAGTTCCAATTTCTGAGGGAACAACTCTTTTCTTATAAAATTAGTGCTATCTTTTTTTCTTCTCACAACTCGGAGATTCTTTTGATGTCTCCAGTTGGTGATGGTTTTTCTCGGGTCGTAGCCGTGTTTTCGTATGTTGTACTAAAATGATCTGTGGGATGGTCCAGCCCAAAAAACCATCCCTGTCTCCCCGCATAGGAAATGAGAGCGAAACATGGTTATTACCTTACCGGTTCATGCTCCAGTTCCCAGTGTAGACTGTTACCCAAAAAGTTACCACACCTAAGTACCATCATCTGTGATGGTTATAAACGGTTGAAGTTAGACATGCAGTACTTGGATGTGGACCTCTTGGAGGAAATGCTATGGTTATGAAGTATTAATTGCTCCCCTATCCTTGTAGCAAGGTCTATCACAACCTCTTTATTAGCTTTTTCAATGTTTCCGAAGATTTTAGATTTTTTTTTTCTGGTTCTAAATGGCTAGCATAGTATAGCGAGGGGTAATAATGTAGTAATCCGTAAATCCATAACTTCAGTTGTTTTAGAGCTACCAAGCATTTTGAGGATTTCATGGTAATTAAAGCTAAGGCCAATCAGTGAACGAATAACTTGAATAGAGTTCCAAATGACAAGGGAGAAAAGACAGTAAAAATATAGATGATTAAGAGATTGTGGAGCCTCCTTGTCCTTTATACACCTGTAAGGAGTATTAAGGAACTGAAGCTTGTTAATATTGGAAGCTTTTGCTTAAACCGGATAAGGTGGAGACCTTAGGAAGTAGTTTCTTTTCCTGGATAATCCCAGCCTATAGATGCTTGCTTAATTAAGGCTAGAATTCCATGATTAGATGCTGAACTCCCCAAAGGATGCCTCTTCCAAATATAACTGTCTTTTAAAGCTAGATTGAGTAGACATATAGCGTCAGGAATTCCAAGCTTTGCAAAAACTCCCTTTGTCTCCTTTAACTAATTTTTGAGGTTACCTTAGCTGAAATTATAGGTGAGTTGAGGAATGCATCAGGTGATAGATGGAGAGGGAACCAAAATTACTTCACTTATCGAACTCGGGATCATTTCTTATATTGAATGCAATGAGCCTCAAGAGTCCATACAATAGGATGAGCAAGGGAATAAGGGTTCTCATTGTCTCAACCCCTTACCACCAGCGAAGGGCCTTATAAGAATTCCATTAACAAAAACACAAAATGATGAAGTCTGTTACACAGATGTATTGATATAAGATATTGAAGAACCAACATGCTTCTAGGTTGTAAATTTGAAAGGAACTAGTTAATAGAATCAAATTCTTTGTGGAAATCCACTTCTATGGAATAATTTTAATGAGAATTTCTTTTGCTATGGGACATAAACAATTACTGGGCAAGAAATATGTTATCTCCATTCAATCTATTTTGCTCTTGGGCACCATAAGCTTCAATGATGAGACTACCAATCATTGTCTTCAGCCTTGTAGTAAAGATCGTTGAAATTATCTTATACATAGTATTACAACACAAAATTGTTCTAAAATCTAAGATAAAATTAAGATGGGGATTTTTTTTATGATGGTGATAAAGGTTCTATTGACTTCTTTGAGCAATTTCCCGCAACGAAATAATTCTAACATCGTATAAGTAACCACATCCTTGATCTAAGGCCAAGACTTTTGAAAAAAGTTAGCACATTTAACTCATCTGACCTTGGAGACTTACCTAGGTTCGGTTGGAAAAAAGCACACTTAACCTCTTCATTTAATACATGTTTACTCAAACAATCAATCTTAACATATGTGAACTGATGAGTGAAGAAGCCTTTTAGCAATCGAGGAGAGGAGTTACTGAAATCTTGGGTGCCTAAGGTGTTCCTGAAGTAATTGGACACCTGAAGACTAATTTCAACTTGCAAGGTAGCCATTCCACCATCTTGCTTCAAGAGTAAGGAAATTCTATTAATATTATTCCTTGCAATGATTGTTTTGTGGAATAATTTAGAGTTTTTGTATCCCTCTTTTAGCCAAAGGGCACTTGTTCTCTATTTAAGGATAAAATTATAAACTTCCGAGGCTTTATAATAGTCAAATAAGGCTTCTTTTTCTTTCATAAGAAGACAAGCTTCTTTAGGGGAACTGTTAAGCTGCTTTTAAATAAGGAGGTGAACTTAAGGTTCAACAATGTTCTTCTGAGTATCTCTAAACTTACTGAGGCTGAGAAGTTTAAGTTTCTTCTTGACCATTCCTAATTTCCTCAAGCAAATGAAAGATTTAAACCTGATAAATACCTATGACATTCCTTCCTTTACTACCTCCTTGAATCTATCCACTTGTGCAAGAAAATTGTTAAAGCATCTTATTTGAGAAGAGAGTAGGTTATGGACAATGATAGGAATATGATGCAAGAATCTAGGATTGTCAAACAAAATAGTACTTTAAGGGAAAGCTTGGAACCATTCCTCTTTCACTATTATCTCTATCTAATTTCTTTCTAATATTCCACCTACCTTATTTTTTTGTTACATTAAGTATTTAATTTCCACTCGTATTTCAATATGTGAAGCAACACATTCTTTTAAGTAACCATTGTAATTTTTTAAGTTAAAGTTGCCAACTACTTCTTATTTGAAGATAGTGCTATTGAAATCCCCCTAAGATCATCCAAAGGGCAAGATATAGAGGAGTGAATATATTTTATGGTATTCCAACCAAAGAAACAAAAAACTTGATTCTCCCTTTTTAAAAAATAACTTACAAACGCATCAGTTGATTAATTTCTAAAATCATAGAGGCTTCTATTTGATCCTAGTTTGATTCTAATATAATCCTATCATGGTGATGGAATTGATGATTATACAAAAGATTCCAATGTTTTCCTCTAAAATTTAAACTCTTATACTTATCATCACTGATTTTAAACTCCAAAACACTAAGAAATCAGTTTTATTTTATCCAAACAATCCTTAAGGGCTTGTTCTTTCTTAGGGCTATTAATTCCTGTAAGATCCCAAGAGACAAAGCGAATGAGTTGAATGGCCCCTCGAGCTTTTCTTATTTCTTATAGACATCTTCTTACTAACACTAATGAAGTTTTCATGAGGAGAGGAAGCCTTATCTTAAGTTATCAATTCGGAAGAGGTTTTGGAAACGAGAGTTTGAGCTTAAAAGGTTAGAGTTTATAATTAAAAAATATCACCAATACTAGCATCAGTCTGACCTTTAGACTTGGTGACTTTAAAAGCTACATCAGGAGGCAAAGGAGACATCTTTTGTTCAATTTCCTTATTAACAAAGGTTTGCTTCACATTACCAGATTGTAGAGGTTAGGAGCAAGGATGCAAGAAAAAGGAGGAACATTAGCCTTTGGAGTATCCTTCTTAACCATTATGGTTTCATCTCTAATTAATTTCAAATAATCACCATGAATGCACTTTTTACTAATAGGCCCCCAAACCTTATTTTGTTGAGAATTAGAAGGCTTCTAATTGGAAGAAACTCTCACTATGACCTCCATCAATGACATATCTTCCCTAAGTTTGAGAATATGTATAACATCTAGTAAATCCCTTAGGAGTTTAACTATAATATATATTTTCACATACTCGACCCTCCTTCTAACAGGCGTGTTTTATTTTATTGAGAAATGTTTACCAAAATAGCTTGCAAGTTGACTAAGACCTTTGATGGTCTAATATTCAAAAGGAATATTATGGAGGTTAATTCATAATGGCATTTGGTTTCTTTAAGGTTTTCTAACTTCAACTAGGTTTCTAGAGGAAGATAGGAGTGCTTGCCAGATGCCATGGTTCTCCTTCTAGGACCCTTTGTGCTAATTCAATTAAGGTAAAAGAGAAAAGAAAGAGGTTATCATTGTTCAATTTTGCTAACCATATTTATAGTCTTTAGAGACACCTAAAAAGGAAGAACAAAAGCAAAAAAAAAAGGGTTTTATATCATAAGAAAGCATATCAAAAGGTGGAAACTTCAAGATCAATTCTAGCTTTCCAAAATTTCCAAGTCAAGGCATTCAAGCTTATTCATTATTTTCTTTATTCTATTCCAATGCCTTGTATGCTAAATCTAAATAGTTATGTTTTGAACACGATAATGGATCGGTAATTCTATATTATGGTTTGTTCTTGAATTATTTTGTTTAACTTTGATCTTATTGATTTTAATATATTACTGCTTATTATATTTGTTGTGCTCACACTTGATAAAAAATTGAGTGGTTAAATCCAGGTATTTGTGTTAAGTTGCAAAACAAAGGGTTGGTACCTTAATAGACTTACAAATATCAGGCTAATAAACAATTGAAGAGAGACATTAATTTTAAGTTAATTGAGTAGTTAGGAGTAGTTTTGAGAATCGAGAGATTTCATCTATTATCTATTTCAATTAGGATTACTTAACCAAATCTCGAGAATGAGTAATCAAAATCTTTGGATATTTAGGATCGAGCAAAATTGAATTAACAAGGTAAAGTGAAGACAAAACAAGGATAGAATAATCCTCAAGTTTCCATTATTGACTAACTTCAATTTTATTGCTACCTTTACCGATTCAGTAATCAAGTTTTATTACTTTATTTTAATTTCAATTAATTCAATCTTTTGATTACCTTAGACAAAGTGCAATTCAAATTCTTAGGTGACTATATCCAATCCTTACGAGATCGATATCATTTATATTACAACATTCAATTCGTATACTTACATTATAGCATAAAATAAAGCAAACGCATACTTATTTCAAAAGTATTGGAACATAATTAATAATGAGGTTACTAAAGCTATCTTAGAATTATTTTAAAAGGGGAAAATGCTTGGCTAAGTAAATAAAACTTTCATTAGCCTTATCAATAAAATTCTAAACCTAACTTGTCTGAAGGATTTTAGACCAATATCTTGCTGTAACACTTTATATAAAGCCATTACAAAGTTACTAGCTTCCAAAATTAAGGATGTTTTAAATGCCCATATCATTTCAACTTAAGGAGCTTTCATCCAAGGTAGATAACTATTAGTACAAGAGATGTTCATAAATTGCAGTAGAAATTTTTTTTAAAAAATTTATGCAATTAAAGTTGAATTTTGTAAGGCATTTAACTCTAATAACTAGGATTTTATCTTGTACTTATTAGAAGCATTTAAATTTCTAACAAAATTCAAAACTTGGATCAAATAATGCATCTTCATAACTTATCGTATCATGGAAAACGAAGAGTCAACCATCATTATTAAATAAGGAAAATGGATTACGTAATAGGATACCTTCTCTCTTTATTTATTCACATAATGTATTCAAGCTCTAACCAAATTGGTTAATCACATCATAGGACAAAAGGGGAATTTCAAGTTCCATAATAAATATAAGAATTTGAGAATTTTTATTTTATATTTTTTGATTATTTGTTTTTTTATCTATAGTTGATGTTAAATTATTAAGCTAATTGATGACTGCTCTTTAAACTTTAAATCAACTTTTATGCCTTTTTATTAATAAAGAAAAGAGCTATTTGTCTGTCTATAGGAGATAACCTTCTTGTAAGATGACAAGCTAAATTGATAGGTCTTAAATTAAGGAATGCCCCAATTACATATCTTGGTACACCTATTACAACTCAGAGACCAATCTATGGGGATTGTTTACCACTACTTGAGAAATTCAAAGGAAATTTGGTAATTGATTCAAAAAAATTCTCTCATTTGTTGGAAGAGTTCAAGTTACCAATTTAGTTCAAAATTATGCTCATTCACTGGTCTGCTAACCAAAGCAGTTGAAAAAAATTATGAAAAGCTATCCATGGTTAGGATACCTTAATAAGAATTCAAATTACTAAATTCAAGTGGAAATAGGTTTGTAAGCTAAAGGAGGAAGGAGTTTTTGGTATCATCCCATCAAAATAATAAAAAAGGTTTTAATGGAAAAAAGGATATGAAGACTTCTAATAGATAAAAAGGCTTTATAGGTTAAATTCATAGACACATAATTTTTGAAAGGTCTAAAAAATCAATCGAAATACTACTACTTCCTAGACAATGGTTTAAATCTTGAAACTTTAAGATTCAATTATATAAGGAGGTTAAGAGTAAGATAGGCAATAATAAAAACCCTAGGATATGGTATGATAATTTTAACAAATTGGGGTCGTTACACAGTGTTAATAGGATATCTAATCTAAGAAACCTCATTTCAGAGAATGCTAAAGTCAATGAGATAATAAAAGACAATTATTAGTTCTATAACATTAGGATGTCTTCTATAATGATAAAAATATTGTTGACTATAGTCTAAACGCATGCAAAGAAGAATTAATAACCTAGTTGAATCACTTTTTAAGGTAATTAACAAATAGATCATATAAAGAGTTTTTAGAATCTAAGTTTAGAAATTTGATTGGCGTTGGATGGTATGGTTCAAGCAAATGGTAGGTATATATTTTACATGTTATTTAGGGAGTTGATGTTGGGCCTTGAAATTTTTATTTTATTTTAGTAAACATGATTTGAATGAAGTTTGGTAGTGTTTGATAAATTATTTTTGATTAAGGTTAACTATTAGGTCAAGTTTAGGAGGATTTAATTCAAGGATT
>JAOQMS010000006.1:20672287-20683547 GCA_027563885.1 Erythroxylum longipes
TATAATTTTAAATTTATATAACTAATAATATATTTTTTAATTATTTATATAACAATTAATAGTTTATTAAATCAATGATCTTTTTAGTCATTTTATCTCTTTTCAGCAATCGCAACCAAACTTGCCAAACACCTATATTCACATTTCAGCAATTACGAAAACAGAAATCCCAAACACATAAGTACTTATTGAAAATAAATACTTATAATTTCAACTGGTTAATTTCAGCAAGTTATCAACCGTTACCGCTCCCTCAAACTAAGTCAAAGTCATCTCACCTAAAACATCGGAAGAAACTGAGAGAACCAATTTCACTTATCATTTTAGGCCAAAAAATTGTTGAAATATATTACGTACAGTAAAATGGAAACAGACCTAGTAATAGCAACAATTATATGGTTTGGTCAGTCTAAACAATGTTTTTTGATTAAAGGTAAATACGACCTCTGCATGACCAACATGAGTAAATTATTCCTATAATTTTGCTAACTTTAATGTCTAAATCCTAACAAAAAAGGGAGTGGTGAAAACATCACATGCATCAAAATATTAGAGACCTAAGCTCAGCCACTGTGGTGTTCTGGTGTCCAATATCCTCTTCACTACGTCCCTTACAAAAGAATCAAAACAAGATGAGCAAAAACCTTTCATCAGGCTTAACTCTCCAATAGTCACTGTACCTCTATGGGAACAAGGCGGCGGTAGAGGCACAGTGTGAACTTCACTGCGTCTATGCTCAAGCCCACAAGCAGCTAAAATCGTGTGCGTAGAACTTCTTGCAATATCCTTGAAGGTGTGATGACCTGTATCAGAAGTATGAAAATTTTAAGCCTTTCTATTGTATGCAGTAGAATCACACCAACTACATTCATATCCAGTGACCATAGTTCAAAATATCAGCAAAATTAGATGGATATATAACATCCTTGAAAGAATCCCATTCACCATTAACCATCCCTTGATTTACTTAAAATGGATATGCTGGGAAAGGTACTCGCAAGTTCTAGAGCTTGACATACCTAATTCAGTATCCTGGGACAAGATTTTCAAATGGTTTTTAACCATCGATTGCAATTGTTCCTTTACCATGTAGAATTGACTCTCTTCTTGAGCTTTACAAGTGGACACATTTCCTTCAGACCCAAAACTTGATCCATTGTTACACTGGAGTACATGCTCATAACCACAAAGTAGGTCCACCCCTGTATGTTCTGGCCACAGTGTCAAATTGACAGAGTCTTCTATTATTGCAGTAGCAGATTCCTGAACATTCTCCCTTCTTAATTGGCTTGCTCTGCAGGGAAACAAGTCCCTACCCTGTAGGGAAGAAGAGGGATAGTCATTAGCCCATATTCTTTCATCAACTAGTGTAGGTTGTGATGCTCTCATTTCTTCTGTCCTGTTTTGGATATTTTCCCTGCCGTGGTCAATATGAGATCTTGAAAGATCACTACGAAAGTTGGCGGCCATAATTCCCTCAGGCCTAATATTCTGACTCATTCTATTAATTGAAAGGAGATTCTGTATATGACGGTGTATCTGACGCCGAACAGAGAGAGTTGGTGCCCCTGCTCCAGATACTGGAGAAGTCGTTTGAACATCACTGGTGAGAAATCTTGGAGATGGCAGATTCCCAAATCCATGAGTGAATACTGCACAAGGAGAAGACTTGGCTAAAGGTTCTATTCCTTCTCCCATATCTACCATTGGTACACTATTCACTCCGTTGCTAGATGCAGTTTCATCCACAAAAGCACCTTGAGCTTGGGAACTAGAGCACCCTAGGGCAACAGGTCTACAACCATCGCAATACCAATTACCTTCAGGTACCTGTCTCCCAAGACCAACGCAATAAGTATGTGCAGGTGAATCACAGAGATCACACAATAACATGAGGCCATCATCTCCTCCTTCATGGCATTCTGTACAAATTACATTCTCATAAGGATCAACAAAGCTCCTAATTTCTTCCTCAGATGGCTGGTAGACCTAAAGAAAACATCAATACAACTAATCAGTAAGAAATCGATGAAGACATGAAACTGATCTTAAAAAAGTAAAACAAAGAATGATTAGAAAGACCTGATCACGTTTAGGAACTTGTATCACCAAATTTCTCAGTTCAACTCCCACTGTTGATTTTCCATTCTTAGTTATCGTCGTAAACCGTTTCTTACAAAAGGGGCAACGAGATTCTACTTTTGACCAGGCCATGATGCATGCGAAACAAAAGTAGTGAATGCAGCAGTCCAATGTTCCCCTGAATCTCCTTTTATCTTCCTCTGAGAGACAAATTCCACACACCTGCTTTCCCAACTCAGGTCTTCCCTCCTTTACCTTCTCCTTACCCTTTCCTACTGGGGGTTTCATCTGCTGATAAGAATCCCCATTTTCCTCAGTCCTCTTCATGGTAGATGAACTCCTCAAACTCGTCTTCAGATCTCCACATAATTCACCAGCTTCCCTCACCTGCTCCCTCTCTTCCTCAGATATGGTATACTCATAATCAGAAGATCCAGAAGGTAAAAATTCTGAATCCGAATCTACAACAAGCTTGTTCCTTCCCCCACACAAATTTCTCTTGCTTCTTTCTCCCACAAATGAACAATTATCTACAAAATCACCTTCACCTTCACCCTCATCATCATATTCACATCTTTCTTTCCTCTTCAATCTACGATTTTGTTTTCTTTTATTGGTTGAAGGTTTTTTTGACGCCCTAGATCTCCTCCTCTTCTTACGGCTTGTTTCAGAAACCCCGTGTTTCCTCGTTCTCTTGCCAATTTTCACGTTATTATTCTTCTTTCTCACACCCAGTTCATCATCTTCATCAAAACCCTCATCATCTTCATCTATTGTAAATTCATCGTCATCATCATCATCATCATTTTCCACATTGTAGTCATCATCATCAATGTAATCCTCGTCCTCTTCATATACACTTTTCCTCTTCCTTGAAGATTTACCTCCAACTTTCCCATTCTGTATTGAACCCTTGCTCCTTTTTGATCTAGCAACCTTTTTCAACTCCTCATCATCTTCTTCCTCCTCCTCCACATTAAAGGCATCAAAACTCTCCTCTGATGCATAACCATCTAAAGAATCTATCAAATCTGCAGACTCATCATCAGATGCATTTTCCTCATCTTCAACCACATAATCCTCATCTGAATCATCAGAACCCTTATCCTTAGACCTAACTCCTTTCTTAAAATTTGGCCTACAATTAACCTTCCCTCCCCTTCCCATCTAGTTGCACAAAAACAAAGACTCCAATCCCAAATTTAAACCAAAATTCTCATCAAACCCTAATACGCCACGCTCCCAACACTGGAATTCATACAGGTAAAGCAAATCAATCGAGTCAAAACAAATCCGAATAGGTTTGAACTCTATTTTCTCTTTTTTCCTTGCTTAAATTCCACAACATAGAAAACACAAGTAACACGAAATCCCGCAAAAAAACTAAACTTCTCACCAAATAATTCTCGATAACCGATCCATAGTACAAGAGAAAGGCCACTAACACGACACAGCTAGCCAGAATAGGAGAAACCTAGATCACCAAAATCAAATATGTAGAACTTGTCCTGCTACAAACCCTCAAATAAGCCAAGAAATGGGGGAAAAAAAATAGTCCAAGCCCAGAAAAACATCACCTAAAACTACCACCTATGGACCCTATATCCGATTTCCATTTAAAGACGGGTAGAGACAAACACAGAATCAACGTCCAAACAACAAAAACAGCAAAAGAGGTAAAACTTCAATGGATTTCCAAATATACCTCACCGTATAGACACCATGTGGATACACATACAAATTACATACAACGAGAGCGAGAGAGATGGAGAGGGGTAGATTTGTGGCGATGAGAAATGAAGAGGAAGAGGAAGATGATTAACGAAACGAGATGACATGAATGTTTCGGACGATATTTTATATGAGGCTTTCTTTCATTTACTCGTTTCGCGAGGCTGCGTTTTGTGGACATTTTGAGGGCAACGGGATGTCGTTTTGAGGCTCATTTTTTATTCAGTTTTTATATATCGGGGCATTTTTTATTATCGAAAAGTTGATACTTTTTGGCGTGCGCCACTCGGCTATCTGATTGGATGGATTAGATGAAATTACTAAAGTGTCCTCTTAGCAGGTTGTAGTAGTTTCAACCGTAATTTGACTTTTCCACATCATTCATTATTTGGTTTACAAATTACAAATTTTCCTTAACGATCAGGGATTTAGAGGGAAAATGAAAATGCAACTGCTGTTTTAGTGAACATGTGCGTTTTTGTTATGACGCGACAGCCGTTTCCGAGCTGGTTCCAATGGGGATGGGATTTTTTCTCTCTTCACTCTTGGAATGCTTTTATAGCGTTAAAAGTGTAAAATCAGTCATTGTACATAATTGGATTGAGGTTCAATAGAATATCTCGACACTTTACAAGGGAATAATTGATAATTAGTAAATTTCATAATTAATAAGTGTTTTATTATATTTACATATTATTAATTACATTATAATTGATTTTATTAAAATCGTATTATTTTATTTTGTTAACTATGAATAATAAATTAATTATTTAATTAAAATTTTTATTTATTCTTAATAAATAAAACGACCACTTTCTTTTTATTATAATTCACAGTTTTGTGAATATGTAATAATTTAATAAAGAAATAATGAACACTTAACTTTGAGTCTAATAAATTGATAAAAACATAAGAAATGAATCATTAACTCCATATAAATATAATTTGCAAATTAGGTTAACAACATGGACACTTATAATTAAATTTTTAAATGTTTTGAATACTATTTTAATAACATTAGGGTCTAATTTAATAATAAAATAGATTAAATTTTTTTTTTGTTTTTTAAAGGAAATTTATTTTTTGTTAAATGTTATAATATTGCAATTTTGAGCTTTGCCTTTGATTGATACAGACCATCCTTTTGAGTCTTTGACATGTTTATCACCACGTGACAGTTAACTTCTTTTTGATACAGTCATTAATTTGATGCAACCATCTCCTTATCGTCCGTAAAGTTCACTGAACCGTTGATCAAGAACAAACAGTGCATCTAAGTAATCTGAACCGTTGGTTTAGCAGCCCAGCCTTGGTAGTTACGTTGAGCGAACTTGGAAGGTGATGATGCAATGCCTACGACTTGGCTTCTTCACCATAAAACCATCAAACGGCAAAGTAGGTATCTGTTTTTGGATCTTCAACAATTCATTTCACCATCTTTTTCCTAGCCTTTTCCCTGGTTTCAATCTAAAAAGTTCATGCAATGACAAGATGGGTAGTTTGGCAGAAACACGTGTTAGGAAATCATTACATTTTTTCTATACACTCTATCCTTCTTTACCCTAACTTAGTTAAATTAAGAGTGAGTTTGTTTTTATTTAGTTCTCTATTTTTGTTTTTAAATTTAGTAAAAAAATTTCCCCTTTTGAATTTTTTCTATTTTTATTTCAGTTTTTTCTGATTTTCAAAAATTATTAAAACATTAAAAAATGGTTTTTGTTTTCTATTGCTTTTTTTTACAATCTAGTTTACTATTAACTAAATATATACTATTTAATTATTTAACATATTAATTTTCAATAAGAATTATGATCAACTTAATTTAATATTATATATTTAATTAATTAAAATTAATTATTAATAAGAATTATGAACAATTTTAATAAGAATTAGGAACAATTTTAATTTTACTTAAATTAAATAACTTTTAAATATTAAAATATGTCAAATATACAAATTTCAATAAAATTTGATTTAATAATTAAAATATATTTAAAATAATTATTAATTTATAAACATAATGTTAATTTTTAAATTATTTATCTTAATAAAATAAAATATTTTTATTAATAATTTGTTGATAAATATTATATAAAAGATTAAAATCAATTTGTTTAACTAAAAATAATTTATCTTTAAGTTTTATCTAATATGTGATTATTATCAGTGATAAAAACATATATCTAAATTGACATTAATAACCAAAAAGGATTTTGTTTTTATTTGAACGAAAAACAAAAACTACAAACCACAATACAAAAAATGAATTGGAACCAAACGAGCCCTAAACAATTTGACATTTGATCTTAAACTATCTTGATAATGTTATATTATATAATTTAAGACATTGTTAGTAAGTTATCTAAGGGTCGTTTCATGATTTCTCTCACTAAACTTTCCATCCTTTGGTTAAACCTTTTCTCTTTTTCCTTTCTATTTTCTTACTTTAATGGATTCAACCTTATTCCTTGTTTTTGATCCTTTACTTCTATATGCCTTAAGATTTATTCTTTCCTTTTTTTATTCCTCACTTTCCTTCTTTCTCTTTATTATTGTTTCTCCTATTTTTATCACATCTCACATTGCTCGTTCACTTTGGTATTCTTATTCATTGTTTTCTTCACCTACTTCTAAGTTGGTCTTCCAAGCTCTCTTTCTTCTTTCTTTGTATCCTTCTTTTTCTTATTCCCCTCTTATCTACTTTTGGTCAGGTTTATTTCTTTTTCCACTTATTTCACTAACTGCTTGTGGTGACAAAATTTTAATTTTATTTTGCTTGGTCTCATTTTTTCCTATTCTTGACTATACGACCCATAAGTAATGTTTTAAATGAAATTCTCATATAAGGTCAGTTAAGTAAACTTGCTCTTTAACAAGCACAAATATATTTGTTTAAGTATCTCAAAACTTTAGTCTATGAGATCAATTATTTCCTTCATAAAGAAAAACATAACGTGTACTAGTCTTTTTACAGCTTATTAACATTTAATCTTAACAAGATAATACATAAATAGAATATGAAACTCATAATTATGATATCAATATAATTTCTTTTATAATATAGATTTATACTATAGAGTTTATCACATACATCTAAATATGTATAAGACTTTAAGTAATTATGTCACTAAACTATAATTAACTGATTGGTTGTAGGGTGTTGTAGGTTATAAACTAACAATCTCCTAATTGCACTAAACCAATCATTTAACTTTCATAAACCATATCTCTCTATGATGATCATGATAATGTTAGGATAATGGTTTAGTGAGAGAATTATACAAGATTCTCTATAGTGAGCATATGCTTAAATTTTACAATCTTGTTCTCAATTATTATCACAATTAAAAGAGATTATCTAAATAAGTACTTGGATCTTTGATAAGATGCTAGGTTCTTTTTGCATGCCCATTGGCTTAAATGTTTCACAACACATTACTTTCTAGATAATGCAATGAACTATACCAAGTACATTAAAGAACTTATTAATCTAATTAATTATTTCTATTAAATAAAAAATGTATTATGGTCTAACTAGTAATTAATGCTACATTGAACCTTTTTTAATCTAAAAATAATATTGTTTTAAGTAAAATGTACCTAAATAATAATTTACTTCTAAAGTTAATATCCATATAATTTTAGACTCAAATGTCAACTCATACATAGAAAATGGATATATTCAATACTTTAAAAATATCATATATATTAAAAACTAAATATGTTTAGTACATTATCTATATACTTGGATTTAAAATAGGTTTTAAAAAAAGCTTCTAAATCTATCACTATAGATCTAATTCCTATAATTTAGTTTTCACGGAAAAGGTAACAGTACTTCATAATAATCACCCTGACAATTGGAGCCGGCATAGCCTACACCTACACACTCTGTACTCAACTTCATTACGTTGACCCACATTGCTCTATACAAGAGATTGAGGTCGAAACCATATACTAAGAGCAAATGCATCAGCTGAGTATTGCTTGAC
Organism: Erythroxylum longipes; assembly: GCA_027563885.1. Lineage (NCBI taxonomy): Eukaryota > Viridiplantae > Streptophyta > Magnoliopsida > Malpighiales > Erythroxylaceae > Erythroxylum > Erythroxylum longipes. The sequence continues at coordinate 20,680,093 of JAOQMS010000006.1, forward strand.
CAGATGTGGCTAAGTTTGAATGCCTAAAGCTTGATCAGTGTTGGTGGTTAGGATTGCTTCTTTGCAATCAAGGAACCTAGTTACAAAAAGTTGACACTTGAATTCTTCACCACATTCACATTGGAGAAGTGGCATTACATCTAAGATGTTCACAATGTGATCCAATTTTGAGTGATTTGAGAGATGTACAACTTGAGTTATAAGAGGTTTTTTTTATGGCTTGTAATCAGAGGAGAATGTTACTACTAGGGAATATATTGTTAGGAAATTGAGTCAGGATCTAATCTCGTGCACAACAGAATAGTTATAAAAACTATTTCATATGATTTTTAGAAATTCAAGATCACTTAAATTCTATAACATGATTAACATATAAAACATAATAAAGCGTGTATCATAGTTCATATCTTATTCCGAAGCTTGATCTTTTTCTTGTCATTTCCCTTTAACCGTTTCTTAAATTAGCTCATCTTAACTATTATAATAGCACAAGTGTTCGATCTCTAATAGTGTCCATATAACATGTTGAGAGAACTCTATGACTATTGCAGAAAGGTTAGGCAAGAAGTGCTAGCTCCCTTGGAGCTTAAGCCTATTTATAATATGTTTAAGACATTTTATTAATTTAATTAAAATTAATTATAATTATAATTAATTATAATTACATACCAATTATGCCCAAATAAGATCTAATATCTCGTATTGATCTTTATTTATTAAATATCTGGCAAGGTTATTCTTTCGTGACCAAAAAGTTATAGGTTCGAGTCACGAAAATAACCTTTTTATAAAATGCAAAGGTAAGGCTACAAATAATTGATGACCCTCTCCTGACCTTCACAAAGCAAGGAGCCTTGTGCATTGGGGTTTGCCCTTTTAATCATAAAGTTTCTTAAACATTACAATAAAATCCAACTTGATTAAAATCTTTAACCTTTTCTTTATGTATAAGTCATTAGGTTCCCAAATATACTGGCAATAGATATAAATTATAATCTTAATCATATTTAGGATTAGAAAGAGAGTATGGAAATTAGTCTAATCTATTTAAGTCTAATCATCATAGCTCTCCATCATTAGAAATTGGTTCAATTAATGACATTTGAAAACTATTTTCAAAGTGTCATTCCACCTTGGCTAAGGGATTTCCCGTTCAATACTAATTGAAAATAATGGAATATTCTCTCTAATCAAGATGGCATAATAAAGAACATTAAAGGAGTTGGCAACTCCCAAACGTTAATCAACAACCATTATGCATCAAATTTCCTGACATTAATATGGCTTTCGAGTTAAAATTAGGATTGATTCATTTGTTGCCTCCTTTCTATAGCCTTATAGTTGAGGATTGCCACAAGCACTTAAAGGAGTTCTATGTGGTTTTTTTAACCATAAATTCACAAGGAGTAATTGAAGAACATTAAGTTAAGAGCCTTCTCATTCTCATTAGCAGGCAAAGCAAAGGTTTGGTTGTACTACCTTTCTCTGGGATCTATAAAGATGTGGAATGACTTGAAAAGAAAAATTTTGGAGAAGTTCTTTCTAGCTTCAAGGGCTGGAACCATTCAAAAGGAGATAACCAGGATTCAATAATCTAATGAACAAACTTTATATGAGAACTGGGAGCAATTCAATCAGTTGTGTGCAAGTTGTCCACATCATCACATTTTTAATTTATTGCTTTTATAGTATTATTATGAAGCTTTGATGCCTATGGATTAGAATGTGATATACGACATAAGTGGAGGAGCACCCACAGAGAAAATACCAAAGGAAGCAAGAGATTTAATCTCCAAAATGATAGCCAACTCATAACAATTTGGAGTAAGAGACCATCAACCAAGTAAAATAAATGAGGTAGGAATTTTAAGTATTGAAACTCAACTTCTGAATTAACCTCTCCTATTAGACAAGTTGTTTTTGGATAGGTATTAAGTGCTAGAGTATGTAGTAGTTGCTCTAACCAGGAGCATCACTTTGATAGATGTTCCCAACTCAAAAAAGAAACAACTCCTCAGGTGAATGAGGTAGGCGGCTTTGTTAACCAACCAAGGAAGTATGATCCATTTTCAAATCAATACAACCTTTGTTGGAGAGACCACCTAAACCTGAGACATGGACAACCTAATAATTAGCACTAATACTAACCTCTTAGATATAATAAACCTATACCCCTACCAAATCATGGATCAAGTTCAAGTATGTCTTTAGAAAAAAATTATGATGGCCTTAACGACTAACATACAACGTTTTCTACAGGAGACAGAAGCTAGCATTCAAAATTTAGGGACCCATATTTTATAGCTCGCAATAGTTATGAACAAGTTAGAATCCAACAAAGGGAAGTTACCATCATAAATATGGAAATCAACCCAAGAGAAAATGTTAGTGTTATGACTCTTCATAGTGGCAAAGAAGTGCAAACTACCTCATCTAATTTGGTAACTTCTAAAAAGAGTAAAATGGAAGACTAACCTGCAACTTCGTCAATTGAAAAAGAAGGTAGTAAGCATATACAACCTAATTTAAAAATTTTAATTACACCTCTTTATCTTAGTAGGTTAACAAAATCAAAGAAGGAGGAGGTAGAATAAAAAATTTTAAAGACATTTCAGAAATTGGAAACAAATATTCCACTATTGGAAGTAATCAAACAAGTTCCATAATATGTCAAGTTTCTAAAAGAGTTGTGCACCAACAAACAAAAGCTGAAAATGGATGAGAAAATAATACTTATTGAGAATGTCTCCGCAGTAATCTAGAGGAAGTCACCCTATAAGTGTAAGGATCCATGTATGTTGACTACACCTTGCATAGTTGGAGATAAGAGCGTAGAGAAAGCTATGCTTAAATCCAGAGCATTAATTAATATTATGCCCCTTTCAATTTACAAGAGTTTAAAATTAGGACATATGGAGTAAATAAGAGTTAAAAATCAATTAGTAGATAGGTCCAATTCGTATTATGTGGATGCCATTAAAGATGTTCTAGTTTAAATAAATGAGCTCATCTTTCTTATGGATCTTTATATCATTAATATGAATGATGTTACTATTTCAATTTTATCTCACATATTATTGGGAAGATCATTCATGAAAATCGCAAGAAAATTGATTTGCACTTGGGTACTTTGTCTTTAGAATTCGATGGAGAAGTGATAACATTTAATATCTTTGATGCTATGAAGTATCTTGAGGATTTTGTGTTGGACCCCGATTCTTTTCTTACTAACGAGATTGGGATAAATTCTTTTTGAGGTTTATTTTTGATTAATTTGTTGTGATTAGGTATTAATTATGATGTTTTTGAGTGTAGAATTTTTTTTTAAAAGATTGAAGGATTAAGAGGAGAAATTGAGATTAAGTTAGAAAGCATATTGTGTTAATTAAAAATTGAAAGAACAATATTGCATAAGGGTTATTTTAGGAAGATCACTTAAGTTCTTAGAAATCAAG
>JAOQMS010000006.1:20689502-20702748 GCA_027563885.1 Erythroxylum longipes
TATCAATACACTATTAAACATTCCTAACCCGTTCCAAATTACCAATTTACCCTTCCCATAGATGAGGGGATGTTACAATGTGCATTGGGTTTGGAAAGCTAAATGCAAAAATTAGCAAGGACCACTTTTTGCTTTCATTTATTGTTCTGATGCTCAAAAGGTTAGCAGGTAAGTCTTTCATCTGCTTTTTAGATGATTTTCTAGTTATTATCAAATTGTGGTAGCTCCAATTTGGAACTTTTGCCTATCTTTCTATACCATTTAGATTGTGTGATGCCATTGTACTTTTCAAAGATGCATAATGAGTATCTTTCTCTGACATGATTAAGAAGTGCATTGAGATTTTTACGGAGGATTTTACTATTTATAAAAATTCTTTCGATCAATGTCTGGATCACTTATCTAAAATTTTGAAATGCTACATTGACACCAATTTGGTTTTGAACTGCAAAAAATTTCATTTTATGGTACAATAAGGAATAATTTTGGGTCAGATTGTTTCATCGAGGGATATAGAACTTGACAAAGAAAACGTTGACTTGATTGTGAGCTTGCCTTACCCTACTAATGTGTGGGAAATCCATAGTGTTCTTTGTCATGCAAGTTTCTACGAGAGATTTATCTAAGACTTCTCAAAAATTGCACAACCTTTGTCAAGGCTATTACAAAAGGATGTCCTATTCGACTTTGGAGAAGAATTTCAAGTGGCTTTTTACAAATTGAAGGTGCTACTCATGTTCTCACCATTCATACAACTACCTAATTAGTTCATACCTTTTGAGATCATATGTGATGCAAGCAAATATGCTATAAGAGCGATACTTAGACAAAGACATGAGAAGAATAGCCATGTCATCTATTTTGCATTAAAGAAGTTGAATTCTGCCTAGTGAAACTATTTAACCATAGAAAAGGAGCTTTCAGTTGTTATTTTTACCTTATAAAAATTTAGGTCTCATTTATTATGATTTAAAGTAAATGTTTTTTCTGATCACGAAGCCCTCAATACTTACTAGCAAAGAAGGAATCTATACTAGGACTCATTTATTGGATTCTCTTATAACAAGAGTTTGATTTAGAGAATAACGATCAAAGAGGAGCTAAAAATTCTATGGCAGATCATTTAAACAGATTAATGCATGAGAAAGAGCCATAACTGATCTAAAAAATGTTTCCCAATGAGCAGCTATTGCAACTACAAAGTAAGGAACCCTAGTTTGCTGATATGGTGAATTTCTTGATTACTGTCATATTACCTCCTAACCTTAATATGGAAAAGAAGAGAAAAATAAAAAATGACTCTAAGTATTATATATGGGATGAGCTATACCTTTGAAAAATTGGTTCTAATCAAATTATTCATAGGTGTGTGCCTAATTATAAAATTTATTCCCTTTTACTTACTATCATAGCTATACATGTTAAGGCCCTTTTAGGCCTAAGAGGATGGCTAGGAAAATTCAAGATAGTGGGTTTTATTGGAAAACATTATTTAAGGATGCTTACTTATTTTGGAAAAAGTTGTGACAAATGTCAAAGAGTAGGTAATTTATCCCATAAGAATGAAATGCCTTAAACCCCTGTTTTGTCCTATGAGATTTTTTATATATGGGCATGGATTTTATGGGAACTTTTCCTAACTCTTTTGAATTCGTTTATATTTTGCTTGCTATGGGTTATGTTTCAAAATGGGTAAAAGCCACCCATACTAACAATTCTAAGGTTGTTTTAGCATTTCTTAAATCCAACATTTTTAATAGGTTCTGAATTCCTATAGCAATTATTAGTGACCAATGTGCCTATTTTTGCAATCGAACTGTAAAAGCATTGAGGCAAAAATATGGAATACATCATAAAATAGGTAGTTTATCAGCCATATACCAATAGGCAAGTTGAAGTTATCAACTGGGAGGTATACTATCTTAGAGAAGACAATTAATCCAAGCTGGAAAGATTGGAGCTCACATTTAGAGGATGCAGTTTGCACATACCAAACATCATACAAATCCCCGATTGGAATGTCATTGCATAAACTTATTTATGGTAAGTTGTGTCACTTGCCTATTGAAATTGAACATTGTGTTTTTTGGCAGTTAAGCAACGCAACTTGTATTTTAAGAAAGCTAAAGTAGAAAGGAAGTTGCAACTTTTAGGAGCTAGAGGAAATTCCATATAGAAGCTTATGATAATGTAAGGTTGTATAAAGAGAGGACCAAGTATCTTCATTACAAGTTGCTACATTGCAAATAATTTTTCATAGGTTAGAAAGTACTTGTATTTAACTCAAAACTGAAATTTATGCTAGGTAAGTTGAGATTTTGACGGATTGGGCCATTTGTGGTTATGAATATTTTTTCTGATAATGTTATTAAAATTTAAACTTTAAAAACTAATTTTTTAAAGGCGAATGGACACATATTTAAGCCGATTATTTAAAAATTTATTATCTCTAATATGAAGGAGATTTAGTTGGTTGATCTAACCTACCTTAATATGTGAAGAACAAGGAGTTTGTTTCACCAAAGACTATAAGCAAAGGCACTATTGGGAGGTAGCCCAAGCATGGTATTACCCCATAAATAATAAGAATTTGTTTTTCTTCTTTATCTCTTTTCAAGTTTAGGCTAGCTTTTCTCATAACTCTCACAATTATATTTTTTGTACCATGTGTTATTCTTAGAAGTTGTCAATTACAAAGATCCTAACAATACTTTCTATTCAAGTCATCATCCCTTATAAAAGAAATTCAGGGTAATGAATTTCTTTTCCTTCTCTTTATTTTTATGAAAACATTAATGACTACGTTCATGATAAGTGTGGAGGAGGGAATTATGACTGTAACTTTTTTTTATACATTCATTGGGTCTCTTAAAATTGTGCTTTCCATCTTTTTGAAATTTATGCCATTAGAAAGCTTCAATTGAACTTGAAAAATATGTAACCTGATTGAATGACAATCTTGAGTCTTAAAACTACTCAGCATTGTTATTTTTCTTAAGAATGGTTAACTAAATGTGTAGACAAAACTTATGAGACTTTGATCCTGAGATTGAAACATGTATATTAATCTCTATTTTTCTTTCATGTGTGTAATTTTCTTCCATAATTTTGTTCTCTAAAACTTACCTTGATTCTTTTCAAAACCACATTGATACTTGCATGCATTAATGTGATTAAATCATTCTTTGTATGAGCTCATCTGTTTAAGCTATATCCATTGTGAAATTAATTACCCCTTGTGAACCCTTTTGAGCTATATCCATTTTTCATTGACTGTAAACCTTCATTTTAAGCCTAAGCAAAAAACAATCCTTACACAAGTTGTAGAGCCAGTAATAATGGTATAATTTCTAAGGAATGTAGGCAACTAAATGAAGGGCCTCTTGATTTTTAGATTGGCTAATGTAATGCAATTAAGCTAGAAGTTGTCCCATGGTGGGTTTCACATGACTTCCATTGAAAAAGAAAAGAGGAAATGAAAAAAAAGAAACAAGGTGGAAAAGCAAAACAGGGAATCATAGAAATGGGAAAGGAGGTAGTCATAACAACTTTGAAAACTCTAATAAGGGTTTGATGAATAAAAAGGTAAAGACCACTAGATAGGGATCTTTGTGATTTCAAGCCTGACCTATTTGGTAATGAAAAATACTTAATTTATTAGTTTTATGACTTTTAAGCTACCTCCTAAATATTTCCTACGTTAAGCTAGACCACATTACAACTATTAAAAAGACCTTATGATTTGTGTAATGGATGTATTCTAAGTGGTGAAGAATGAGAATAAATGTAAGCTTATGGTAAATCATTTCTGTTGGGAAGAATTTGAGGGAAACACTAATCCTTTTTAAACACATGAGAGATGAGTGATTATTCCCATAAGGTTTACATGTTTGGTAGCTTATTTTCAAGTAAAAGTACTTGTTAAGTAACATTAAGTTGTTTAGATCATTATCCAAGTGGTGTTATGAGATTTCAATAGTTTGTTAAAGTTTGAATTTTACTTGAGGACAAGCAAAAGTTAAGTGTGAGGGACTTTGATGGGTCATTATTTGTAACATCCCATTACCCTATGATTAGGGTTAGAACCCTAGGATTCTATATATGAGAATTTATTAAGAATTTAGAAGCACATTTCATGCATCATTTGGCATACACATACATATGAATAATTTTGTCACTTATAAAAAAACAATTGTACATGCATTCATTGACATTTTTCGGGTATAAGTGATTTTTTTAATGTGATTAAAGTGTGAATTATAGATTAATTGTCTTGAAAATTTGAATTGGATGTATTAGAATTATTTTCATAATTTTTGGTGACATTTCAGATATTTCAGGAATTTATGAATATTTGGAGTATTTTAGATTAAGAAAAATATTGAAATAAGAGACAAATAGAAGTGTAATAATTGGAGTAGTAATTAATTGACAAATGGACCTATTAAGGTGTGACATGTGGATAAATAGTTAAAAGACAAATGGTAGTCTTACATAAGTGACAAATGTAATACATGCATGGGAGATATATGTCAAGACTTAAATGAGCCACATAGTCATGTTTTTGGGTAAGAAAATTTCTGCAAACCCTTTTGTTTTATTTCCGCCGAAATTCTCCACCATTAAACCTCTCTTCTTGCTCACCCATCTAATTTGTGCATATTTGTTTTATTGGCTCATCCATCACTGAAACCACCTTGCAAACCTTTAGCCATTTGGGGTTTTACTTATTTCACTCTTCTTTCCCTTGCTTTATCCATCGAAACCTCTCATTTTGCTCTCCCCATTTCTGGCATTTTTGTTGAAGTGTGTAGTATAAACCAAGTAAGTTTTATGATAGTGTAAATAATTTCTGTTAAGGTTTTAAGGTTTGTTAATGAATGTATGCGTAAATGGTGTATATTTTCATGTTGTGGATTGATACATGTGTGAATGGTGTTGATGCATGTATAGGTGGTGAAGGAAGAAGCAGATTTGGTGATATGCTTAACAAGATGAAAGATTGAAGTGAGCTGGAGCAGATATATGAAATATTTTACTGAACATACATTTTTATTTAGGGCATAACTTGATTTGTGAATATCTAAATTGGATGTAGTTTGATTTAAAGTAAACTAGATACATAGGGTTATATCTTTCTTGAAGAAATATAAATTGAATTCTTTCTCTAAGAGTTTCAAAATTTAGCTTGAAGTTGACTTTGGGATTCTGTCGTGGTTTGGGAATAGTCTGTAGTGTTTTTAGTATAACTTGGAGAATACTGAACAAAATTATATGAAATTAGCTTCATTAGAAACTTAAGGCATAAAGGAACAATTTTTTAGAAGAATGTTTTGCCTACACAATCTAAGAGTTCTATCCTTCTTCTTCACAAACAATACTGGACCCCAAGGTGACACACCGGGTCTAATAAAACCCTTATCTAACAGCTCATGTAACTGGATCTTTAATTCCTTCAGTTCCACAGGTGCCATCCTATATGGAGGAATTGATATAGGAGCAGTACATGGAACAAGATCAATAGTAAACTCCATCTCCCCTTTTAGGGGTAATCCCTGTAGTTCAGTAAGAAACACATCCAGAAATTCCCTAATAATAGGAATATCCTGAATGGTTTGTTCATTCGGGATATCAACTATGTGGGCCAAATAAGCCTCACTTCCACCTCGAATCAATCTCAAAGCACTCATGAATGAAATTAGTCAAGCTGGCACTGCCTGACCAACTCCTCGAAATACCACTCTCGGCTGATTAGGGGATTCAAGAACTACCTCCTTAGTATAACAATTCATCACTGCCCTATAAGCAGTAACCCAATCCATGCCTAAGATGAGGAATATTACTCTCAATTATAATGTGATCAAATAAGCTCTTAACTCTGCTTGATCAATCCGAACTATGCACCTTTTACATACCTCACCAATCACTGTCGTGCTACCGACTGGAGTACTCACCCCTAAACCAGTATTCAACATTTCTCTCTTATAATGTAATCTAGATGCTAGATGCGGTGTGATGAATGAATGTGTAGATCCTAGATCTAGCAATGCAAATGCTTCAAAATTAAAAACATTCAACACATCTGCTACCACGTCTGGGGAGTTCTGCACCTCCTGTTTAGTAATGGCATAAACCCTGGCCTGAGACTACGGCTGGTTACTGCGTACCTCAGTCTTGACACTAAGCCCTGCTAACTGAGTTCTGCTTCTGCCTCTGCCTCTATTTCCAAAACCGATAGCTTTAATTTGTTGTACATTTGTCTCAGTCACTGTTCCTTCTCTCATTATAGATTGTGGTCCCAAAGTCTCGGGACAATCTCTGATCTGATGATCCATAAAGCTATAATGAAAACAAGCTGCCGATAACTTCCAACACTAACCACTATGCTTCTTACCATAATGTTCATAATGTTAGACTTGATATCGGGATATTATCAGTTGAAATAACTAAGGCTGATGTACCAAATAATGCATTTAGAACAAGATATGGGCGCTTCGAGTTTTTGGTGATGCCATTTGGATTGACTAATGCCCCAGCAACTTTTATGGCCCTGATGAATAAGGTATTTCAACCTTATTTAGATCACTTTGTGATTGTGTTTATTGATGATATTTTGGTGTATTTGAAGTGTAAAGAGGAACATGCAGAACATCTAAGATTGATTCTACAGATAATGAGGGAAAAACAGTTGTATTCCAAGTTCAGTAAGTGTGAATTTTGGCTTGATCAAGTAGTATTCTTGGGTTATATTGTGTCTAGATAAGGTATACAAGTACACCCAAGGAAAATAGAAGTAATGATGGAGTGGGAAACTCCAAGAAATGTGACAGAGATTCAGAGTTTCCTTAGATTAGCTGGTTATTACAGAAGGTTTGTCGAGGGGTTTTTATTGATCTCAGCCCCTATGATAAAGCTTCTGAGAAAGAAGGTGCCTTTCAAATGTAATGATGATTGCCAGCGAAGCTTTGAGGAGCTAAAGCATCGGTTAACTACAGCACTGATGTTAGCTATTCCATCTAGATCTGGAGGGAATATAGTGTACAGTGATGCTTCACACCAGGGGTTAGGATGTGTACTAATGTAGTATGGCAGGGTAATAGTATATGCATCGAGACAGTTGAGGTATCACGAGTTCAATTATCCGATTTATGATTCGGAATTGGCTGCAATGGTATTTGCTTTAAAGATTTGGAGACACTACCTATATGGTGAAACCTTTCAGGTATTTACTGATCATAAAAGTTTGAAATATTTGTTGAGTCAAAAGGAGTTAAATATGAGACAGAGGCTATGGATAGAATTGTTAAAGGATTATGATTGCACAATAAAGTATCATCCTGCTAATGCTAATGTGGTAGTAGACGCATTAAGTAGGAAGTCAAATAGCAGTATGAATCAAGTACAATTATTGAGGTTGCCTAACTTAGTTTAATTGAGAACACTGAATGTTGAGTTGAAATTGGGGCAAGATGAGGCATTGATAGCTATACTGAAGCTAAGACCAGTATTGTATGAGAGAATCAGGAAAGCCCAGTGTAAGGATCCCGAGATTGTGAAGTTAATTGAGAAGTTGAAAGTGAATCTAGATTCTAAATTTGAAATGAGAGATGATATATTGTAAATGAAACAGAGAATGTATGTACCAAATGTTGAAGATCTAAGAAAGGAGATTATGGAGGAAGCATATGTAGCAGAGTATACTGTGCATCCTGGTACTACCAAGATGTATAACACGCTGAAACAATCTTTTTAGTGGCCAGGGATGAAGAGACAAGTGGCTGAGTATGTGGCTAAGTGTTTGACTTGCCAACAAATTAAAGCACAGCATCAGGCTCCAGTTGTTAAGTTACAGTCATTGCCTATTTCGGAGTGGAAATGAGAGAGAATCACAATGGATTTTATAATGGGTTTGCCAAGGACTCCTAAACAATATGATGCCATTTGGGTCATTGTTGATAGATTGACCAAGTTGGCTCATTTCTTGCTAGTGAGAGAGAGTAACTCACTAGATCAATTAGCTTATAAATATATGAATGAAGTAGTGAGATTACATGGGGTTCCAGTGTCTATTGTATCAGACAGAGATCCCAGATTTACTTCGAGATTTTGAGGTAGCTTACAGATAGCTTTAAGTACCAAACTAAATTTCAGCACTGCATTTCATCCTCAAACAGATGGTCAAAGTGAGAGGACGATTAAGACTGTTGATGATATGCTCAGAGCTTGTGTTTTGGAGTTTCAAGGAGCATAGGATATGTATATAGCTCTGATTGAATTTGCTTATAACAATTAGTATCATAGTAGTATCGGTATGGCTCCATATGAGGTGTTGTACGGCAGGAAGTGTCGTTCGCCTTTATATTAGGATGAAGAGGGTCTAAGGATTGTCAAAGGCCCAGAATTGATTCAGAATACTGTTGATAAAGTGAAGTTGATCAGAAGTAGAATTAAAATGGCACAAGACTGACAGAAGAGCTATATAGATCAGCATAGGTGAGATATGGAATATTAAGTGGGAGAAAAAGTATTTCTAAGAGTATCACCTTGGTGAGGTATGTTGAGGTTTGGTAAGAAGGGTAAGTTAAGCCCGAGGTACATTGGTCCGTATGAGATAATTGAACGAATTGGGCCACTGGCTTATATGTTAGCCTTACCTTCTGAAATGGCACAGATACATAATGTGTTTCATGTGAATATGCTTAAGAGATATCGGTCGGATCCAGCTCATGTGATACCGACTCAGGAAATTGAAGTTTCTAGTGATCTGATTTATGTTGAAGAACCAGTTAAGATAATTGGCTACAAGAATAAACAATCGAGAAATCGAGTGAGCCCAATGGTGAAAATACTTTGGAGAAACCATTCAAGTGAAGAAGCGACTTGGGAAACAGAAGAGCATATGAGAAAGCACTGCCCCCAACAGTTTTATGAATCAGGTAAGAATTTCGGGGATGAAATTTTGTAAGGTTGGGAGAATTGTAACATCCCATTACCCTATGATTAGGTTAGAACCCTAGGATGCTATATATGAGAATTTATTAAGAATTTATAAGTGTATTTCATGCATCATTTGGCATACACATACATGTGAATAATTTTGTCACTTATAAAAAAACAATTGTACATGCATTCATTGACATTTTTCAGGTATAAGTGATTTTTTATGTGATTAAAGTGTGAATTATGGATTAATTGTATTGAAAATTTGAATTGGGTGTATTAGAATTATTTTCATAATTTTTGGTGACATTTCGGATATTTCAAAATTTTCTAAATATTAGGAGTATTTTAGATTAAGAAAAATATTGAAATAAGAGACAAATAGAAGTGTAATAATTGGAGTAGTAATTAATTGAAAAATAGACCTATTATGGTGTGACATGTGGACAAATAGTTAAAAGACAAATGGTAGTCTTACATAAGTGACAAATGTAACACATGCATGGGAGACATGTGTCAAGACTTAAATGAGACACCTAGTCATGTTTTTGGGTAAGAAAAATTCTGCAAACCCTTTTGTTTATCTCCACCAAAATTCTCCACCATTAAACCTCTCTTCTTGCTCACCCATCTAACTTGTGCATGTTTGTGTTATTGGCTCATCCATCACCGAAACCACCTTGCAAACCTTTAGCCATTTGTTTACTTATTTTACTCTTCTTGCCCTTGCTTTATCCACCAAAACCTCTCATTTTGCTCTTCCCATTTCTGGAATTTTTGCTGAAGTGTGTAGTATAAACCAAGTTTTATGATAGTGTAAATAATCACTAAAAAAAATGGGCTAATTGGCGACGAAACTATTTTTGTCGAAAAAATGGAACATATTGCGATGAAAATAATTAGTCGTCACTAAAAACTTGTCTTTTTCTGATGTAAAAACAAAGCGTTGCTAAAAGTAATTCTTTAGCGACGAATAAAATTAATAGTCACAAAATGTTTAATATTTGGTGATATTTAATGCTATTCGTTGCCAAATACTATCTTTTGTGACGAATTATGTCAATCGTCACAAATATGTTGTACATTTCACGAAGATATGCATTAGCGTCACCAAAAGTCCATATTGGCGACCAAAATTCTGTTTAGTTGTAAAACCTTTAGCATTATGCTATGATTTTTCTAAGCGTCACTAAATGTCCAGTATTCAGCGATGATATTTTTGTAATCGTCGCAAAATGTTCGACATACAGTGACGAATTACGTAAAACGTCGTTGAATGTTTGCAATTAGTGAAGATTTTGTAAATCGTCGCTAAATGAATTACATTTGCCAAAATTTTAAAGCTAAAATTTTTATAATCTATCATAGTTAATTAAGATATGTTTTATTCGAGAATTTATTTGAATGTTTAGAACGTATTATTTAAAAAAAGTCAACATAATTTTAAGTGTAAAAACGTCTCTAAAATCAATTAATTTATCATTAGTATTTACAAAATTGGCAAAATAAGTTATAAAAAAGTTAATTAATTTTATTAATATAATAAAATGCAGTTATAGAACAATACGGTGCGAAGTTTTTCCTAGAAGTTACCCAAATCATATAGTTATAGAACCAGAACATTAACAATCCACAGTCAATAGGTCGCAAGTTGGCTTCTAAGTAGTAGATATGTTGTTTGACAAATTATTACATATACAACAATAAGCTGAGTTCAGTTGATTGACTCGCTAACTGACAATGATATATTTATTTTTTTTGATTCTAAGTAACAAGTGAATCGGTAAAGGTAAATGAGTCCCCGATATCTAGATTCCCTAGAAGGGTCCTTGCACCTTCGAATGCACCATTGAAACAGTAAAACTTATGCCCTCACCTGTATGGTCTTTCACACCCTTTTGTAATAGCTTTTCCGCTATAGCTAAATTTGTAGAGGATGGAGTGAAAAAGTCACTAGATTTAGTACCTAAAACACAATCAATATAGAATTTAAATATTGTCATATTAGTAAATCATGAAATGAAATAAAATTAGGGTGACATACGTGTATGAGCAGATGAAGTATTCAGAATTGATGAAAATTCCAAATCAACCGATTTTCCTTTACGGACTGTTGTCACATCGATCCCGCCTCCATAGGCATATATGTCACCTTCGAGACTGGAGGAAGCTTTAAACAAGCATGTAGTATAAACTATCAAATGTGAATATATATAATTGCTTCATAAAAGGAAATGAGATGTACATAATAAGGAAAGTGACATAGCTCGGATGATACTAAAAACCTTGAAGCAAAAGATCCGCCATGGAAGGCAAATGACGATTTGTATAGATACTGGAGATTTCTTTTTCAGTTTTGGTTTGCTCAGCAAGGACAATTTTGCCACATTCCTTCCAATGGTATGAATTAGGGCCATCCGAAACTAGTCTCCATGTTGACATTCCTTAATAAGATGAAACGTTAAACAGGGGTGGGAAGATAGACATTAAAAAATAACAAAGATAGACATTAAATCATCTTCGAAACTCAACCATAAACACAACTCATACATCAAATTCATGTGTTTCACAGGACTAGAGGAGAGCTCAAAGTGACATATGGCAAGGAAGATGTATTTACATTAGTTGTTCAGTACATAAAATCCAGAAACACATGAGATACGAAAGTTCAATAACAGTGAGGTAAACAAAATCATTATACACAAACAAATAACATGAAATTGGAAAACATCACATACAAAAGACAAAGAAATCAACTTTAGCACCAAAAAATAGCCTATGTACAAATCTACAAAAAGAACATGTAGATCTACCATAGAAAGATAAAAATCACAACTTTTTAATTTAAAAATGGTTAAAAACTTGTATTAATTGAAAACGTTGTATTGAGAGCCAAATGCAAACATCACAAAGCATCTACATAAAAGTATACTACAACTTGTGACAAACCTAGTTTCACAAACAAAGACCTGATATCAGCATTTAAAGATGTAGAAGAGCTTTATAACCGTACATGAAAAAAACAGCAGATAATAAAAAAGAAGTGGTAGGAATACCGACCGTGTTTTGATGAAGTGAATGTCTTTGATTTTTGTAAGAAAGGCATCGGTGATCAGTTGTATATAGGAGAGGTTTTTGTTGATTCGGAAGGCTGCTTGAACAAGAATGCTAAGAAGGCTTTTATGTTGTGTTTATTTGAAAACCTAATATAAAACGACGTCATTTGTGTGGTGAAGGTAAATGACGTTGTTTATTGTAGTTATTTAAAAGTAGTCTTAATTTATTTGCTATTATTTGTAGTATTTAGTCGATAATCATCAAATAGAGCGACTAATAGATTGTTCTTTGCTAAAGGCCGGTAGTTAATTAATAATTTTAAATAAATTTATTTTCCTATTATAAATAAAAATAATTTGAATTAAAAATTAAGTGATTCATTTCAAAACTATTTGTATTATTATTAGGTTAACTATTGAAATAAAATAAGATTGTCTTCAAATTATACATTTTCATTAATATAATTAAAAAACTTATTTGAATAAATAAACATTTTAATTTTTGTAATTAATATAAGAAGACTTTGTAATATAATTATAAAACTATTTGTAACAAAATAGTTTAAAATATTAGTCATTCCGATCCCAAAAATTAAGCAAATGAAGAATAACTGCATATATAATTGACAAGATAAAATTTTATATTTGTTATTGGTACTAGGAAAAACTAATATAAGAAAATACTTGGGTATTTGCGATGTTTATGAAAATTCGTAGCGAAATCGTTAAGATTAGGCAACGATTTATAAGATTAGTAAGGAAATGTATTATATATTGCGATGATTTATAATTTTCGTAGCTAAAGATGTCCTTTTGCGACAAATATAGTACCGTTACAAATTGTGCCCTATCATAATAGTTGTAATTATGCCATTTTTGCCTTATGCCAAACCTTTTTGCGATGATTGTTATATTTCGTAGCTAAATGTTTAGCTTTAAAAGACGATTAGTAATTTCGTCACGAAAGGTTGCAACGTTAAAAAAAAATTAAGTCTGACGACGGCTTGTGGTTGCTTTCTCTACATAAATTCAACTTCAATTTTAATGTAGAAATTGAACTTCAATTCTACATTAATCAAATGTTATAGAATTGTTATAACTCTAAAACCGAAATTGCGTAAATTAATTTACTTTATTATTACTTTATGTTTATATTTTAACAAATTTAATCGATTCAATGTTTATAATTTAAATGCTTGAAATTAGGTTTGATGATAATTAATGCATAAGACTAGTTTTAGTTTGAAAAT
>JAOQMS010000006.1:20702848-20771160 GCA_027563885.1 Erythroxylum longipes
TGTGTATGACATTCTTTATGTCTTATTGTGATTGTTGGTTATATGATATTTGTGTTTTGTGCCTGGAGCGAGATCATGAATGATGGTTCGCTTATTGAGTTCGCAAAACTCATCCAAAATTGCAACGTGGTTTTTCAGGTACGAAACAGGAGACCTAGATTTCTAAGATCTTCTAGAAGAATTTTTTGGACTAGACATGTCTCAAAGGTTTTTCAGTTGGCAATCGAGGAGTTATAGTTGTTTTTAAGTAGTTAATATATGCCATATAGAACTTATGTATATCGATTGTAAATATTGGTTTTTGATGACTTAGTGTAAACTTTTATGGATGAAATGTGAAGTTGAGGTTTTTAAATATTGTGTTTTGTGACTTTTACATACATAGTTGATGCTATGATTAAGTTAGATATGTCTCCATGTTATAAAGTGAAGGTGAGATAGTTAACATGTCATTATTATAGATTATATGCTGGAATATCCTCAGGGTATCCCGATATGAAATCTATAGCAGTGAGGTGTTACTATATTATTTTTATTATTTATGTCATTGTTTATTTAGTTTTTATTAACTTATTAATGTTATATTATATAAGTTTCAAGGAGAAAATTACTTGAATAAATTAAGAAGAAGCCTACTGAGCTTGAGCTATGAAGGTAATAAATCAATAAACAGTTGTTTCACGAGGAGAATTTAACCCCAATTGAGATAGGTTGGAAGCTACTAACTGAGAAATCCAAATGCAATCGGATCTCCAAATTGTGCTTGGAGATTACTAAAAATCACGGAGCAAAAATATTTGAAAGCACAAACCCATATTCAAGTCCAAAATCAAATGCACGTATCTAGGGACAATTCAGTGATGAGATCAACATATAAAGAAGTCATAAATTAAAAAAAAATACAAAGCCCACGTGACCATGAAATTGTGGAAGTAGCCAACAAAGTTCATCCACTATTTTCCCATGAATACGTCCACATTTAAAGGCAATATTTTCCATAAAAGTAAACACAACATCTAAGAAGAAGATTCATAGGTTCTCATTTATCCATGAAATTTATTTTGACATATAAAAAGAAGATCCATAGGTTATCTTTTATTAACAACATTATGTTTATAATGAATGGTTAGAGTGTCATTCTAGCCTTTTTATGCAAAGAAAAATATTTTGTCATGAATTCCACCGGTTAATTAGCTATATCACAACTCATAACTAGTTTCTAGCTCTATTCTTAACATATTTGTTTCTAACAAGTCACCAAAATAGGAAATTTGTTCACATATTTATTTAACACACTTTGTTGTATTTTTTAATATTTTATTTATGTCATTTCTTCTTAGTCAATCACTCCCAAGAAAGACTACTAATAATGTCTACCAAATTTAAATAATTTGAATTATAAGCTATAAGCATGCTAACTAGGTAATTTGGAAGGAGAAAGTTGTTAAGGAAAGGTTCCAAAGAACACTAAGATTAACCCTAGAGGTGAAGTGTTTGCCATCATATTAAAAAGTGGCAAAGCACTTGGACATGATGTTGTAAAATATATGAAAGTGTTAAAATTGGGAAAAGCTAATGATCATCTTAAAAAAGAGGATAACAAAAGAGAATTGGTGTTAGTCTCATATACATTTGATGCTAGTATTGTTAAATAAAATGTGACTATAAGAAGTACAATAGAGCTGGTGTCATTTCCAAGCATGTCTAGTACTAGTCATAAAGCAAGATCGACCTGAATGAAGCAATACATATTGTCAATTCCACACCTTTAAATTCTAAAGAAAAAGACCAAAGAATATGGATTCAATAAATTTGTGGGGTTTAAAATAAATTAAACATCAAAATACCCTTTACTAAAGCATTAGATTAAATATCTTCTTAAGTGAAGTTCTTGATGGAGATCATCCCAATAACAAAAAATTAGATAAGAACTCTGAGATATCTTTGACTAAAGATTATTGTAATATCTTACATAACAAGTTACCTCTAAAGTTGCAGGATTCATAAAGTTTCTCTATTACTTGTAAATTTAGTGATTCAAAACATATTAAATGTTTATTGAATTAGGTGTTAGGATAAATCTAATGCCTTTGTCTATTTTTAAGAAGCTAAGGATAGGGGACCTTAAGATAACAAACATGCCACCATAGTTGGTAGATAGTTCCATTGGGGTTATGGAAGACCTACTTATAAAAGTAGGAAAAGTTATCTTTTTGTATGACTTTTTGGTGATGAACATTAAGGTTCCTGTTATCTTAGGAGACCTTTATTGGCTAGTCAAGGCTATTCTTGATGTTACTGAGGGATAGCTTACACTTAGGGTGGGCAAAGAGATAACAAAGTTTCACATCTTTCGGACCATAAAGAGACATCTTACCTTTGACGAGGATTGTTTTAGGATGGATGTACTTGATCCTAATATAGAGGAAGTCTCTAAGGCTAATGGTGAAAATTTTTTGAAAACAAGTGAACCTTGTTGAAATTTTAACTGAAAACTTTCTTTACTGCAAGTATACTGATTGTATCTTATAGTGTAATAATAGATATCATCCCATGAGGATTGTAGTAGTCATTTAGCAATTCTTGTAAACTTTGTTTATGGTAATCAACAAGATGATTACTAAAAATTAAACTAAAAACAAAGAATTAATAACTATACAGTAGTAAAATTAACTGAAGAATAGATGGTTATTAGATTAAGAAATTTCAATCCAGTCCATAACTAGGAACCGTGTTATGTAAATTTAAATCTTTTCTACCTTGAAAATCAATGAATTTAATTACTTTTCGAAAAAAATTGGTAGATGTATCAATAATGAAAACTAGGAATTACTTCTATCCTTATTTGTTTTCATTTTACCTTTTTTGATTTAATCATATACTTGATCCTATATATCATATGATTATGATTACCTTCTCTCGAGATCTAATCAAGTAATACCAATTAAAATAGATAGAAGTTGAATTATGATCTCTCAATTTATCAAAACTCTTTTTAATTAAGTAACTGAATTTGAAGCAATCTTATGGACAATTAATAAACAATTAAGATCTCTCTTTAATTGCCTATTAATTTGACATTTATAGATCTATTGAGGTGCTAACTATCATTGTGCAACACAACATAGATGATCTAATCTAATCTGTCAATGCTAATTGAATATAAAATAGTAATCATCAAAAGCATATTCATTAATTCAAAAATGTAAAGTTCAACAAATAATTCAAGAGTAATTCCTAAAAAGGAATTTAGTAATCCATAGATGTAACTAAATACCCAAGTTTACAGATCATCAATATCCAATAACAATAAAGAAAAAAAAGAAAAGATTAAAGAGTGAAATATGGAAGTCTTCTATTCTTTTCTACATTTTATCAATTAAGGGAAGACATTTGCTATATCTAAGCCTTTTGAAGAGATTGGAAGTCCCAAATACAGTAGCAGAGTATTTTGTTTAGTCATACCAGTAACTTGAGTCATAATATCTATAAGGTATGTTGCACTTTCTGACAAGATAAAGAAGCACTTTTGTAAATTAATACTTAATCCAAGGATCTATTTGAATCTTTGTAAGGTACGCATCAGTAAAGCTACTGAATAAGCATCAACTTTGTATAGTAAGATAAGGTCTGCAAAATATAAGCTTGTTAGAGAAACCAATTTACATTTGGAGTGTTTGGAGTGGTACTTGAAATTTAAGGCTTTTGAGATATTGTGTTTCAGTAAAAGTGTGAGAACCTTTATACAAATTATAAATAGGTAAGGAAAAAGGGATTGCCTTGCATAAGACTTTTAGAACCCATTGAATATTTCTATAGGATTCCTATTGATCGAAATGTCAAAGGATGTAGTAGTAATGCAAGCTCTGATCCATTTTATAAACATTTGTGAAAATTTCAAAACTTTAAGTGCCTGTAAAATGAAATTCTAGTTTGACACTATCGAATACCTTATAGAGACCCACTTTTATTTGAAAATTAAAGAAATGGTTTTAAAGTTCCATAGAAAGGAATACAGTTATTCCATTGGGAAGATCCCAAAATTTATAAGTAAAATTAGAAAGTCT
Organism: Erythroxylum longipes; assembly: GCA_027563885.1. Lineage (NCBI taxonomy): Eukaryota > Viridiplantae > Streptophyta > Magnoliopsida > Malpighiales > Erythroxylaceae > Erythroxylum > Erythroxylum longipes. Next base: position 20,706,916 of record JAOQMS010000006.1, read on the forward strand.
TTCTACAAGAGTTACAAAATACAATAAACAAGAAGCTAGCAACTAAAGTTCCAAGGAATTAACTTTGATGGCATAATTTTGTCGAGTATTTCTTCTTGTGTAACCTTTCATCAACTCCTGCAAGATTAGTACATTGTCTCCAATATGTCTATTGCGTAAAAATGCTCCTTGGTTCTCACTAATTATAAATTTCAAGTTTAGTTTCATCTTATTTGCTCAGACTTTAGCAATGAGCTTGTAGTTGAAGTTAATACAAGAAATAGGTCTATATACACTTAAGGAAGCAAGATAAGGACCTTAGGGATTAGGCACAAGTGGTTTTTATTGATCTCTTTCAACAATACCCGTCTCTTAAAAAACTCATGCACAATATCCTTAGTAAATTTTCCTATCTTATCCCAAGTTTTGTGGTAGAAATTCCCATTAAGTCCATGTGGACCAGGAGCCTTTGATCCATTCATATTGAAGAGCAAAGCCTCGATTTCATTATCAGTGACTAGTCTGATTAAGTCAATAGCTTCTCCCTCAGGTATCCTAAAAGGGATAAAGGCTTTGAGATCCTCCACAAAAGTTCTATTATTCCCCTCAATTCCCAATAGTTCTTAAAAAAATTCATGGATTCCTTACTTATCTCTTCTTGTCCACAGATCATATCACTAGAATATGTTTTTAAAGATCATATTTTGTTGATGTTTCTTCTTGCAGCGATAACATTAAAGACAAAATTTGGCATCTATCCTCATCCTTTATCCAGTTGATTCTTACTCTCTATTGCATCAAAGAGTAATGATTGTCTACTACCTGTAAGAAATGTTTAAAAGCTTTCCTCTCCTCATTTTTCAGATTCCAGTCACTAGGGTTGCTTGCTAGTGAGTTTTGGATAGTGGAAAGTCTAAACCCAACTTCCTTAATTCCCTTTTTTGGATTTTGACCTTTACTAGCATTTAAAAGTTTTAATTCTTGCTTAATAGCCTTAAGATTTTGAATACAAATGTACTGTTTAGTGTTAGAAGCATTTTCCATCAATCCTTTGTCTATAGCTACTTAAAAACCATCCACATTTACAAGAAAATTATTATTTGAAACGGTGTTTAATACTGATCTTTTGAACATATTATCAATTTTGATAGAGGTATGATCAGAAATTCCTAAATTAAAAAAATAGTTTTACTTTCTGATAAATCAGCAATTCATTCCACATTCACTAAAGCTTTATCCAGCTTCTTTCGATAAACAATCTAGAGGTTTGTCTATTGCTCCAAGTGAACATATTCCCCTTATATTTAAGACCAGTAAGCTCTAAATCTTTGGTACATTCAAGTAGATCCATGTTGTAATTAAGCAAGTTACAGTTGCCCTATGCCTTTTACTTATAGAGAGTGGTGTTGAAATCACCAAATACAAGCCAAGGATATGAAGTAGAAGCTTTATTCTTCTCAAAGGACTCCAAATCTCTGAAATTTGGAAAGCTGTGTTAAATGCATAGAAAAAGGTAGCTAGAGATGTGGAATTTTTCATTTTGAAATCAAGCTCGAGTGAATAAGTTAGTCATTTGATTCCAAGGGCTATACATTATAACTCCCCATTATAAACTTGGTAAAATAACCTATACTATAGAAGCGATAGGTGCACTTACATAGAAAGATATATAGGGTAGGAGATCGAACACGTCAGTTTCACCTTAACTCTAGGAATATCACGAAGGTCTCTCTTAATCACCTCGTTCAATCCCCCTACCTAAGTTATGATCCATAACAAATAGACTCTCTTAAGTAGTCTAAAAGTCAATTCAAATTAGATTTAGATGTGAGCATGAATAAATCTGCATTAAGATCAATCAAAGATAATTTGTAGAAGTATATCACATATCTTAAATAAATCCAAATTAACATGTATATATATAATATTACTAAGGTTTTTCTATATAAATATATAAATGTAATTATTCATAAAGCTTGTTTAAAACTACAAACACAACAGATAAAAAACAAAGATATCATGATAGAAATAAATATAGATGAGATCTTAATCTTTATCAATAGCTTGGTCCGCTAAGTTGATAGTTGCATCTTGATTCTCTAATGAAAAATGACTTTAAGTTGAATTTTTGAAGGTTTTAGGAACCTCTCGATAATAATTTAGAATGTGTGTTTCTTTAAAATCTAGATAAAGTCATTGTAAAATTAGAATTTTTATACTTAAATATGCTTTACTTTATCTAAGACATGGTCTAGAATATGATCGTGGCCCAAACTGTAGATTTCACTATTGTCTCCAGATAATAGACACGGTCTCTAACACTATCGTATCATTAACCATAGATCTCACTTTCTTCCTTAAAATTAGTATATGGTATATGGCATGATCATGTCTCTAAATTGTGAATTTTCATATTTCCTCTTTAGTTTGCACTCAGACTTAACCAAGGTTTAGGCCTTGTCACTTATTATAGTTAATTTATTTAGGACCTGACTTGGCACATAAGTGTGGATTAGACCATGTTCAATCAAGAATTTTGATTTCTTTATAATTTTACTTAAAATAGCCTTCAATTATTGAATAATATCATGCAAGGTCTAACTTTCATAGTTTGAAAATATCTTCAAATTTGTAATTTAACATTAAAATGAAATAAAATATTAATAACATATGTGCATTTTTCATCCATATCACAGTTGATCATAAACATGAATTGTATTGTGACCGTTATTATGTATTTAATTTCAAAATATAAAATAGATAAAAGGGTTATGGAACCTCCTCCAACTCTAAATTTGGGACATATATTGTTAAAGTGGTGCATGCATTTAGTTCATTGGGCATTTTTAAGTCTGGAGTCTATATTTTTATAGGTCACTCTGTGTTTTGGTTCTAATATCCCCACACAGGGATTGAAGTGCATTGAGTTGTCCAATTCAATTAGACCTCAAAATGTTAATAACAAACATATGACAAGTCTCTCAAAGTTAGTTCATAAACTAACATCATGCCCAAACTGAACGACTGTCCTAGCGTGCTTATATAATAGAGGAGCGAATCTCTTAACCATAAACCTAAAGTGAAAGGTAGTCCTTGATATATGGTTTAAGGTCTTTGCCTCCAAAAGAAAAACATTGTTTTAATTATCTCCTTTCTTTTAAAAGGAAAATTTTGTCCTTCAATCGACAGAAGTCAATTTGTCCACTTCTTTAATGTTGGATTTAATTTAAAGATCATCTTGGACAACAAAGCATTCACAGATTTGCAGCTACTTCAATTCTTAGAGTAATTAATTTATGAAATAGTATCATTTATTATATAACCCTCGAAGTACTGGAGATCAAAGTGAAGATTGAACTATAGAAATAAAAGAACCAGAAAAAATAAAGAAAATCCATGATGAACAAAAAAAAGCTTAAAACAATGATTTGTGACGTAAGCAAGTGCAAATTTAACGAAAGAAAAACTGAATTCAAATTGATAACCAAGTTTGTGTGATAATGTATACATATTTGTATTAATCTAAACACTTCATTTAATAGAGGTATCCATATTTGTTACACTGTTTGACTTGAGAATTTGTCCAAAAGGAGATCATGTATCTTCCATGGGTGAAGTACATATAAAAAACAAGAATGTAGATCATATAGGAGATTATTAGGTGGGTAATTAAGCATAGTGTGGAAGATCATTTTGGGACACTATAAGAAAACCATACATTAGTGACGGGAAATTACCGATGGACGTAATTCCGTAGCTAATTACAAATGGAAAATCAATATCTGTCAGTAAAACTGTCGTGAAAATTTTCATTTTGCGACGGACACAATTGTCATCGGTAAAGGTGGAGGGAAAACATTCGCGCAAATTTTTCGACAGAATATAGCGATGAAAAAGCCATACCCATCAGTAAATTAGGCAGAAACTCTTCCCATAATTGAATAGAGTCAAAATTTTACCAACAGATATAGTTCCATCGGTGAAATTTATGCGGAAATGCTTTGTTAAATAGTCAGCGTCGGTTTTTTACCGACGGTAATGTATTCTATCGGTGATTTTCTGACTGTCTTCCCTTTCCGTCGTTAACTCCAGATTAGTCATTTTAAAAAATTGAAAACAACGTCGGTTGGGTTTGGGATGAGTTTAACCCCAAACCGGGGTTAAACTCATCCCAAACATTCTCCCTGGTTTTCTCCATTGTTCTTCTCCATTTTTTCTCCTCTCCTCGCATTGTCGTTCTTCTCCTCTCCTCGCCATCGCCATCATTCTTCCTCTCCCGTCTGCAGTTTCTTCTCTCCTCGCAATCACCTTCCGTCTTAAGTTTACGATTATGTTTCTCAATTTCTGTAATATTACGATTATGTTTCTCCATTTGTTGAGTTTTGCATGACTTGCTGACTTATGCTTTTTTTTGTCTGAGTTGAATTTGACATGGTTTTCATCTTGTTAATTGTTCTTAAAGGGATGTTGGATATACAAATATACGAATATTGTCTATGGCTATAAGGTTTTGTTCTGTACATACTAAATGTTGCAATGTTTTGAAGAGAAGGGATTTAAGATTGAAGAGAAGGGATTTGATTACCCTGCTATTCCTGCTTTGTTAGAATTTGATTCAATTTTGATCATTATCCATCCCAATGATAATGACTTTAGGGTTCTTTTGTTACTAGCTTTTGATTTGCAGTCTATTAAAATTTAATTGCTTCCATCTTAAATTCAAGTTGCATAGCATTAGGGTTCCAACTTATTTGCTGAATTGATTAGGGTATGAATTTGGATATTTTGATTATAGTTTCAATTTGGGGATTTTGATTAAGGTTTGAAGCACATCTATAGATTTTTAAGTTTAACCTAATGCTTATTTGACATTAGGATATAGCTAGACTTGAGTATTATTTTGTTTATATTTTGATATCAAAATTAGGAATGTTGGATTATTTTCTTATGTGAAAAATAAGATAAGGGAGATAAAATTTAATGGATTAGAAATACTTATTTCTGTTATCGGTTTCTTTTTCAATTGTGACGAAATAAGACAAATACAAGAATAAGTTTAATCCTCCAAATTCTTTATCATGAAGTTAGTTGGTGTTTAAATTTACCATAATATAACGTTTACATGATAAGTTCCTTTCTAGATACCCATTTTAATCATAAGTAATACATGAGGTAACTCCATAGAAATTATATATGAAACATAAGTGATTATAGGACATTCAACAAAATTTTAATACATATTAATAATTAATTTACTAATAATAAAATGGTATTAAGAATCCTTAAATTAGAAGACATAATCGTTATTCTTAAGTTTTATAGAATCATATATATGCAATACCTATAAAATAGAGAAACTAGCTAATACTCTCTTCTTCTTCTTTACCTTTTCCATTAATTTAAATTGTATTATAGATTATGTAAACCATATATCTTATGTCATTTGTATGTAGGGTTATAAGCAAGAGTAACCTAATTAAACTAATTAGTTAGAATTTCGGCACTATCATAAAGAAGACTTATACAATAACCATAACACACTCAACAAACTTGTTAAGAAGACCAAGGTCACAAAAGATAACAAATATACCGAAGGTTTATAGGTATCTACTTGATCCAATTGTATAACAAAAGAGTAATTACACATTAATTCATAATTAAAAAAATTATAACATTCTCTCAATTGAGTAAAACTAATTGATTAAGATTTAATATATAATTTTAGAAATATTTTGAAAACAACTTAATTGGGTCAAATAATAAATTTAATAAGTTTATATGTAGTTTTAAAAAATTAACATAAGAACTCAATTCAGCGAATCATTTATACTAAGCCATAGTAGTTAATATGTTGTAATAAGTATACAAGTCATTGTCCTAATATGCTCTAGGCCATGTCTATGTAATAAAGGCTACTCTATGTACCCATTTCTGGTTTATCAATTAATTACTTTCAACTTTCAAAAATATATATACAAGTCTCCATAATCATGAGCATAAACAAATCACTAACTAAACTCTTTAGTAGATACTAGTATAGTGTGATTTATATTAATGACTCATAAAATCATAAATCATATATAATCAAATTATTCCAATCTCAAAACATGATCTATGAGTCGTAGAAAATACCATTAATCTTATACAGAGATCAATATCCAAAATATAACTTACAGTATAAAAAAGTCATTAACCATAGATCAATTAAGGAATAAACCATTTCCTTCTATGAAGAAGTTATAACACATCTAGATAAAAAAAATCTCATGTGTACATGTACAAGAAAGACAATAATATACATGAATTTCAAACATCATTATACGACAAACAAGTGTAAAATTCACAACTAGATTAATCTTAAGTCCTATGAACATATAAGATACAACTCACAAACTACAACCACATCGAAACATCATATGATAACATAATACCTATATTGCCTACTTCTTTAAGAAAAGCTATAAGACTAAGCCCCTTAGTTAGTAGGTTAACTAATATATTTATGGTGATAATATACTCATAAAATATACCACAATCTTTAAAGTACTTAAGTTCAACATACTTGACATACTTGGCTCCATTTTTGTTCTTTATATTTATGGAAAAGAATATAGTACATGAGTTGTCACAATGAATTCTAATAGTCTTAGAAACTGAATCAACAATCATAGGTCTTCCTATGTAGTTCGTCAATAACTTGGTGTATGCTCTTACCTTATAACTAATTATAATATCAGTTTTTGTGGTTAAAGTCACTATAATAGATTAGTTAGGGCTTTTCTAAGGCTCAAATCATCTAGCTAATACTAGTAAACTTACTGACATGAGAGCACCACTAAGATTAGCATTGACATATCTAATAATCTCTAGAATCATCTACAAATCTATAAATCATTAATAATCACTAGTTTTGATTATAAATCACAAGACTTTCTTCAATGAAACTTAGTATTCATAATCACAATTTTTCAAATATCTACCAAGGACAGTAACTACAAAGGCAATGCTAAGTTTACTGCATACCTATGAATATATCAAATTCTTAATTGCATTATTGAAACGAATATAATTCTTCTATACTTTTTTCGGTTTATTTTTAGGACATTGCTCTTTGCTCAAGTTATCACTTTTGACTATAAAAAATATACCAAGCCTGCAATCTTACATGTTAAATATCTTAAAAACTGTATCGATATAAACCTTTTTATATAAGCTTAAAACCTTCTTAGATTTATCCATATGGATCTTTACTCTGAGAACAAAAGGTGCCTCCTAAGATCTTTCACATCAAAGTTCCTAGAAAGCATCTTCTTCATATTCTTCAACATGCTAAAATCAATGTTAGCTAGCAGTTTATCATCTACATATAAGAACATAAACACAAACTTGATTATACTAAATTTGAAATATATAAAAGAGTCAAGTGTATGCTCCTTAAAATCCAAAGTTGTGACCGCCTTATGGAATTTTAAGTACCCCATTCGTAATGCTTACTTCTTGAGTCACCCTAGAGCAAGATCTAGGGGCATTGGCTGATTTCTTACCTAACATTTTACCACGATCAAATACGGCCAGCCATTTTGAGTGCCTTTGTAAAGTATCGACCCCTCCCGGATAGGACGGAGGGGAGGGAAAGTTTGAGAAAGGAAGGGTTAGTATGGCTAACTTAGTCCGAAATCAAGCTCTTTCAGTCAGTCCTTCCCCCTCTGCTGAAAACCTCTCGATAGAAGAACAAAAAAGAAGACCATTTCCTCCCCTTATCTTCTTCGCAAAGGATCCAATGACTTCGAAAGATTTGAACGAGGAGCCATAAACTGAATTCCTTAGTTTACAAACTTGGTGCTTATTTCCCTTCATCGTAAAATCCTTATGCTTCTTTATATACACTCATCCATTAAATCACCATTTTGGTTATCATGAAATTTATATCATAAAGCTTAAAATCATGATGAATTGTTAAAGTCATAATAATACATAACGATTCATTTGTTGAGACTAATGAGAAAGTTTCGTTGTAGCTAACTATCTTTTTCTAAGTGTACGCTTTAACTATAAACCTTACTTTGAACCTCTCAATTATATCTTTAATATTTATCTTGTTCTTAAACATCCACTTACTACTAAAGGGTTTACATCTATTTGGACCATAGAATAATCCCAAACATTATTGTTTTTTATAAACTACATGTTTTTCTCTATAGTCACCATCCATTTATCAGAATAATTACTCCTTAATGCTTTAGCAAAGTTAATGTTATTTGTAATATCTTTTCAAATATAGTCAAACTCACTCATATAAATAATAAAATTTTCAAAAGGTACAGGCTTCTTATCTCTTTATTAACATCTTAATAGTGTTATATGATCAAGTTTTGCATCTCTTTACTACTAGAAACCTCTCAATTGTTTCTTCATGTTGAAATATACTACCAAAGAGAAGACAAGATATGATGCGACTAAGATTTAGACCATGATCGAAGGTACTTACTGTACAGGTGAACCATATCATGGTGTAGCAGCTGGAGCTAAATCACCTCCTCCCCCTCCAGCAACTACATTTGCAGATGAGGCATCACCTTCCTTACCTACTGCTACACCATCCACCACCCCTACATCATTCACTATCCCTATACTGACAGAGATATTAGGGGTAAACAATGCGGATGAAGGAGGCGGCTGCCAGCCTGGAGTTGAGAGACCTGATGGAAGAACTTACATCACAATTGTCAATAATATGTAAGTGAAAATACATGAAATACTATATGTTTATAATTAAGTTATAGGTTTAAATTTTAAAAATGGTATAAATTTATTTATTTTTCTATTAGGTTGAATCCATCTGGACTATGCTCAAGAAAGATGACATCAAAATTCAAGGAGAATATTGATCTTGAGGGTTATGTATGGAAGAACATCTCTCAGGCGACAAAGGAATTTTACTATCAGGAGTTTGAGGTACAAAAAAAATTATTATTTTCATTTTTAATTAATTTCTATACATTAATTAGATAAATATTATTACATCATAAGTATTAATCGAATGTTTTTCTTTTTGTTTCAGAAAGAATTTTTTTGGGATCCTCAATTTGATGCAATCATTTATAGAGTATGAGAGAAACAAGCACGTACACATTATCAAGACTTTGTTGCTGCGATACACAGGGCCGGTGTACGACCGCCTTATATTTCTGAACAAATATGGAGTCGTTGGTAGTAGTATTGGACATTATCTGAGGCAATGTCCAATTTAGAGTGTAATTTGGCCAACAAACGTGGAGGATCGGAGGGAAAGAGTCTTCCCGTACATACAGGAGGATCTATTACCCACTACGAGCATGCAGAGAGACTTGTAAGTATCTACACTTTACATTTATATTCTCATTTCTTTACTTTGTTATATTTCAATTGAATTTGATGTGTGAATTTTGGAATGAAAATATGTGTTTTTTATTGAGAATGATAATATTATAAATATCTGGTGTCATATATGGCTGTATTGTTGAGTTATTTTCTTTGTTGAACATGGTGTAGATATCATAAAAATAGATGAAACTCTTCTGAAATTTTTATAAATTCTAGTTCACTTATAACATTTTATTTTTATGCAGGAAAAGTATATAGGCATGAGGGCTACACCCCGTCAGCTCTTTTTGCAGACTCACACTAAGAAGTATGACAGTGTGACATTCGTCAATAGCCGTTGTAGAAAACTAAATATATGTGAAATTTATGGTTTAATATTAATACTTAATAATTATCGCTTACTAATGTAAGCATTGCCTTCTGATATGACCAAATACAAGAAAGCATTTAATGACAGTCTGACCAATCTGAAGATGTTGATAGACTGAACCTATCTTCATGCAGTGAGTGGTAGAGACCGTCGTAGAAGGATATTCGGCTTAGGTTCATTTGCGAATACATGTTATTCGCAATCCTCCACGTCCAGTACAGCAGCTTCTAATAGGCGGTCCACAATCAATCAAGTCCAAGAGCTTCAGAGCATAGTGCAGACATTGATGAAGTACATAAATCAACTCAGTAATGAGGTGGATGAGTTGAAGGGTAGAGCTAGCACTTCATCGCACCAATCAGAGCATCCATCGTCACCAGATCAATAGTGTACTTTTGGTCATTTCATTTGAATTACAAATACTTATTATGTACATGTAAATTTTTTATTATCAATTAAGATATTTTTAACTTTATATCATCCATCAAATTTCTGTTTAAATAAATTAAATTTATACTGTTAAATTCATAACTGTTTAAATTATGCATCAACCATAACATCATCAAATAAAATTTATTGACGGTATATATTTTTTTTTAAATTTCTGGTTCATTTATGGAAGAAAATGTGTGGTTCCATCGGTAAAATCAGTATTATTTATCGACAGAAAACTACTACTGTCAATAATCACAGACAGAATAACCAATTTCATTGCAACATTTACCGACATCAGATTAACCGTCGGTAAACTCACTGACAAAATAAAGGTAACCGTCGGTAATGTTTTAACATACTTACCGACGGAAGTTACAAAATGGTCGGTAACTATGCCGACAGAATCATATTGTTCGTTGGCATATAAACCGACGGTCAACAACACAAATATCGTCGGTATATTTACCAACAAAAAATTAAATCTTCGTCAGTAAAGTTACCGATGAAAGGCAAAAACTGTCGGTAACTATGCCGACAGAATCATATTGTCCTCCAGCATATTTACTGACGGTCAATAGCACAAATACCGTTGGTATATTTACCAATGGAAAATTAAATCTCCGTCAGTAAATTTACCAACAGAATCCCTTTTTTTGTCGATAATTATTACCTACGGTTGTTTTTACGAAGCATTTGTCTATCGGTAAATTCTGACACTAATCTTACTTACTAACAAAATTTTTACAATTTTCATTGGTAATTTCCGTCGCAAAATGAATTTTTTCTTGTAGTAGGATGATTTATATGTCCATAATGATGTGATGAGATAAAGAGATTATACTGTACTTTTCTTCTAGTCATAAGGGCTTGTTGAGGGTTCCAGAATTGACTTGGACACATGGGCTGTATAGAAAAGAGCTGAGAATTAGTGAAGGCAGAGTACCAGGAAGAGCATATGATTGAGCAATATCACAAGTTTTAACCATAGTACACAGAGGAAGAAGAAAACAGATATGACGTCGAAGCACTACTATCATGAATAAGGAAGATACACATCATATCAGTAATGGTCATAACAACCGTCGTTTGGAATGATCATGTGTCGTTATTAGGAATCACTATATACTATTAAATAGTTGTTGTAACGACTCCATTTGGTAATGAAAAATTGTCTTTCTTCTTCATCTGCGTCTTTCTCTTTCTAAAGTTTTTTCATCTGTCTTTCTCTCTCTAAAATACGTTGCACACTGAAACTCCAAATTCATTTCGTTGAAACTGTACGAGTAAGTTACAAAAATACATAACATATGGTATCATATCATAGCACACTACAACAGAAATGACATTTGGCTACGAAAAAATTCATCACTAAAAATTCCAAAATCGTGGCTAATAGTAATTAGCGATGATTTATATTCGTCACAAAAAACGTCGCCAAATCTCTGTAGCTGAAAATTATAAGCGACATTTTTCACTAATTGTAGCTAATAGTTTTTCCCTATGCTTTATTTCGTAGCTAAAAACTATTAGCAACGTTTTAAAAAATCATCTCCAATACATTTTCGCTACGTTTAGTTTTCGTAACTAAAAAATTTTAGCGACGTTTCCAAAAACGTTGCTAATTGTTTTAGCTACGTTTTGAAAAATATAGCAAAAAATTTTAGCTACCTTTTTTAAAACATAGTTAAAATGTAGTTAAATTTTTAGCATACATTTTAACAAAATATTATACCATGTTAACTATAATTATTTATGCCATTTTTAATCCATATTATTGTATATAATATTTAGATTTTTTGTTAAATTATTATATACAAATATAATACAAAATTAATTAATAATTTGAAGCATTTATATAAAAAATAATATATAATTGAATTATACCAACAAAAAAATTCTTGGTATACAAGATTTTAATTACAACTTTAACAATTCTTATAGGCAAAATAATAAATACAGAGACCATTTTATAAATTATAAATGTTGAGATTACAAAAAAATTGCAACGTGACTAGAATGACTATAGGTTTGTCCATGTCGACGAGAGCAACTTCATACATCAGCCATCATATACGAAAGATTAGCCATAAGAATCATGAAAGCTACTTCAAGGTCAGTAGAGTGCCTAAATCAAGTTGCATTGTCACTGGACCATCATTCACCAAATTAACCTTCAAAATGGTCAGGATTAGTCATAGAGGTTGATCCCTTTGTCCTTCCAAAGTGGAACGAAGAATGTAAATGAAAAATCGAGAAGGTAGCCTTACCTTCGTCATTACTTTGAATATTCCATTTGTCATATAAAAAAAAAAGGAAAAAAGATAAAGAAAGGGAGAAACCCCTTTAGGCACTGTTGGAAAAGCATAGAATAGGGTAAAGCTATTCTTCAGAAGTTGTGCTATAAAGGCATGGACTAGGACAAAGCTATCTGATTAGTGAAGGTATGCAACCTAGCAAATAACTTACACAGCATGTATCATTATAAACTTAGGGGAGAAAGAAAATGATCCATTTGTCCTGCATGTGACAAATTTGGTCTTTGCAATAGAGTCCAATTGCCACATACTTTAAAATCCCTTCATTCATTATTTTAGATTTAGGCACTTATGGTAGCACTACAGACCACAATTCATTCTTGGTGTAATGCAACAATGTACATAAAATGACTTCATGGAACACATGACACAAGATGCGTGGAATTTATAGAAGGCTCTGTTGCATATATGTCTAGTTTAATTATCCTGCCTTTGTATTTTATGCTTTTTTAAATAGAACTAACAATGATAGACAGGAGACATCCCAAACAATTAGGCAAAAATGATTTTAAAAAAAGAAAGAAATACCTTTTATTGCATCCGGTCAGTAGGCTTTTCTAAACTTATCAACCATAGATTCGTAGAAAGTTTTGCTTTCTGGGGTGGCAATGCCGCATAAATCCAGCGTGTTTCCCTTCAAGACTCTATAAAGCGTGAACTGGCTCACTGTTACCCATCAAGTAGCTTATAACAACACAATGATAGTACATTTCACACCAGAAGCAAATAACCAAATAAATCCACATCACTACAACATTATTGAACTTGAACTTTTATCAAAATTAATACAATTCTCAACACAGTTAAAAAGCCAACAATGTTTATAACTCCATCAATCATGAAAGAGAGCATTAGTATATACATAAAGCCTACCAATTCTCTTAATTTCTATAAGGAGCAGTCATATCAGCATACTATATTATGAAGAACAATCTCTGGCATACCCAATAAAACACTATAATTCCTCTGCATTACCTTCACCACAAAAAATGACTCAAAGTGATCAACCCACAATAAAATATACTAGCATAATCACTTCAAAACTAGCTAAAATACGGTGGCATGGAGAGGAGGAATAGGAAATTACATTCAAGTCCTATCCTTTACCAGGGAATAACCTCATATTCATGAAAATCAACAAATCTCAATCATATAAAGCTTAATATTCTTCTGCGACAAAATTTTAAGTCAACACGGGAAGAATGGAACAAGCTAATTGATATGCTTTTCCTTCAACTACTAAAACACAAGTTTGTAAAGGCATCTTATCAACAAACCAGATTCAAAGATATTGCCAAATCAACTCTACTATAGCGAAGAAGCAAGCTACCGTTTTCATGTTAGAAACCTTAACACATCTTTTTTCTAGGGCAAAACAGAGAAGCAATTAGAAAGCAACAAAGAAGGACTAACCTGCATCAAATTGGAGTTGAATTGCAATTTTTCTTGCACGCCCATAATATCTCCTCGTTGGATTAAAAAAATCCCAAACCATGATGTCAAATTTCAAGTATATTAAAACTCGAAATTTGGAAGAGAGGGAACAGAGGAAGGGCAACCACGAAGAAGAATGAAATTAAGAGGATCAACATAAAACCCTAACCACCATCGATTTCTTGCTCCCTCCCCCTCTCTATCTATTTCCACTTTTATTCGTTTTAGTATGAGAGAGAAAAAACAGTAAGGTCAAGAAACTATATAAAACTTAAGAGTTACCTTCTGAAACCTACATTCCTTTGTCCGATTTGTTTGATTATGTTTGAACTCTCCAATCACACCAAACACCAAATAGGTATGTAATCAAATCCAAAGTCGATAAAAATGAAGCATAAACATAATGGGAGGTTAGAAAAAGGAGAAGCGCACAATGTCTGCACGCAGAGAAACAGAACAATAAGATAATCAAACAAAAATTTGATTTCATTTTCGTTTTCCCCTATAACTAGTTCGATATTTTGCGACAATTTACAAAATAGTCACAAAAAGGGCCATTTTTTATAACGATTTTTGAAATTCATCGCTAAAAGAGTTAATGAAGTCATATTTTGGCATTAAATGAGAACCTTTAAAAATCGTCACCAAAGGTCCACATTTTGCTACATTTTTAAAAAGCTTCGTAAAATGTTGACCATTTAGCGATGATTTTTAAAAATCGTCGCCAAAGGTCCACATTTTGCTTTTTTTTTTTAAAATCGTCGCCAAAGGTTCACATTTGGTGAGGAATTTAAAAATCATCACAAAAAACTTATTTTTAGCTACGATTTTCAAAGCGTAGCAAAAAAAACCGTAGCTAAATCTCATCCTTATTGTAGTGTAAATCAGTTGTTTTGCTTCCCAGATTTTTGTGGTTTATGCTATTGAGAACAAAAAGAAGTGGTGGGAAGAATACTGTTTGCTAGCTTTCATCTTCTTATTCTCGTTTTTCAATATCTTTTGTATGCTTATATTCATTACGTACCTGAGTTGTTGTGTAACTAAGGTTAATGTAAATCACATTCGAGTGTATTCTTACATTGTTTGATTTTTTGCTTGTGTAAACATGTTTTGATTGTGGTACAAAGTTTAGAAGACGTGAGTTACACAAATAGGTTTCAATCAGATCATGTTTTCGTCTGATATCTTGAGCACTGCAGCTTGTTTATGTTATTGAAATCGACAGTAGTTGAGGTGACCATATTTGAGGCTCCAATGTGGCCAGGCTCAATTAGCCAAATGGGTGTGTGAATTACATGTTTTTATCTTATTTGTTTCTTAAAAAAACTTGTTGGTTTTTGTATTTCACAGATCCTGTAAGACCAACTAAGGCTCTGATACCACTTGTTGGATCTAGGGAGCCCACTTACATGGGAGATCTTCAATATGGGCCTAGTAAGAGAACATACTCGTGGGTTTTGACACCATACTTCAACCCAAAACCTTAAAGCATTAGGCTTATGTGTCCTTTCCACTTATATGTACTTCACTAGTTCCATCTCTTTCCAATGTGGGATTCCTACTCACATTTGACATTCCAACAGTCTCCCCCTTAAATGTGAACTTCCACATTGGACTTGGACTTCCCCTTAAGTGAAAGCCTTTTTTCTTAGCAACTCGAGTATATGGCGTCACCAAGAGCCCTCCTACTCCACTGGTCTAGGCACACCAAGAATCTCCTTGCTCTCCTTCATGGGAAAGCAATCACAGGATCCGAATACCATCTTCATAGTCGTCTCATATTGAACCATCGACTCTGATAACACTTGTTGGTTTTCATATTTCACAAATCCTCTAAGACCAACCGAGGCTCTGATACCACTTGTTGGATCTGGGGAGCCCACTTATATGGGAGATCTTCAATATAGGCCTAGTAAGAGAACATGCTCATCGGCTTTGACACCACACTTCAACCCAAAATCTATATCGTAAACCAAATTGCTAGTTGAGCTCATTGGGCTTTGTCTATATTTTTTGTTTGTCTATGTATATTATTAACAAGGGGTTTATCTTAATATACAACATTTTATCTCTTTACCTTCTAAAACTCTCCCTCTCTCAACTCTCTCCCACTCTCAATCTCGTAGGAAGCTCTAACATATTGGTATCAAAGAAATCATTGCCGATAGTCGATTGTGAGCTCCATTGCCAGCAGTCGTGCCTCAGTTGCGCCGTCTTTAGCATCGTCTATTCTCGCTGTCCCCTGCTGTCGAGATCACTACTCCTCTGTCGGATATTGTAGTTGCCAGCTACTAGCGTCGTCTATCTAGTCCTTCATCTTCTCCTCTCTGTCTTCATCCTCTCAGTCGTTGATCAGTTCAGCCTTGACGTTTCAGAAATTTTGTTTTGGTCTTTAGCATTTTTGGAATTTTTGTTTTGATCCCTAAAGTTTCAGAAAAGCCCCTTCACTTTTGGTATTTTCTGTTTAACCATAAACTTTTAGAGATTTTTTAATTGGGTATTGTGAGAAGTTTGATGGATATGTCGGCTAAGTTTGATATTGAAAAGAATGAAGGGAAGTCTAGTTTTGCACTTTGCAAGTGCGTATGACAGCAATTTTGTAGAGTCAAGGCGTTAAGGAAGCTATTTTTGGGGCGAGATAAATTTTTTGATGCGGTAACGGATAAAAAGTGGAGAGATATGGATGATAAGGCGTCCTTCATTATCCATTTGATAAGGCGTCCTTCATTATCCATTTGTGTTTGAGCAATTCAACGTTACAAGAGGTTTTGTCGGAGAAAACCGCTCTCTAATACATTTTCACTACGTTTAGTTTTCGTAACTAAAAATTTTTAGCTACGTTTCCATAAACATAACTAATTGCTTTTAGCTACGTTTCCAGAAATGTAGCAAAAGATTTTTAGCTACATTTTCAAAAAGGTAGCTAATTGTTTTTAGCTATGTTTTCATAAACGTAGCAAAAGATTTTAGCTACTTTTTTAAAAACATAGTCAAATATTTTTAGCTACGTTTTATAAAATATAGTCAAAATTTTAGCATACATTTTAACAAAATGCTATACCATGTTAACTATAATTATTTATGCCATTTTTAATCCATATTATTGTATATAATATTTAGATTTTTTGTTAAATTATTATATAAAAATATAATAAAAAAATAAATTAATAATTTGAAGCATTGTATATAAAAAATAATATATCATTGAATTATACCAACAAAAAAATATTCTTGGTATACATGATTTTAATTACAACTTTAACAATTCTTATAGACAAAATAATAAATACAAAGACCATTTTACAAATTATAAATATTGAGATTTCAAAAAAATTACAACATGACTAGAATGACTGTAGGTTTGTCTATGTCAATGAGAGCAATTTCATACGTCAGCAATTATATATGAAAGATTAGCCATAAGAATCATGAAAGCTACTTCAAGAACGGTAGAGTGCCCGAATCAAGCTGCATTGTCACTGGACCATCATTCACCAAATTGACCTTCAAAATGGTCAGGATTAGTCATAGAGGTCGATCCCTTTGTCCTTCCAAAGTGGAACGAAGAATATAAATGAAAATCGAGAAGGTTGCTTTACCTTTATCATTGCTCTGAATATACCATCTGTGAAAAAAAAAGGAGAAAAGATCAAGAAAGGGAGAAACCCCCTCAGGCACTGTTGGAAAAGCATAGAACAGGGTAAAGCTATTCTTCAGAAGTTGTGCTATAAAGGCATAGACTAGGACAAAGCTATCCGATTAGTGAAGGTATGCAACCTACAAACAACTTAATACAACATTTATCCTTATAAACTTAGGGGAGAAAGAAAATGATCCACTTTTCCTGCATGTGATAAATTTGGTCTTTGCAACAGAGTTCAATTGCCACATACTTCAAAATCCCTTCATTCATTATTTTAGATTTAGGCAATTATGGTAGCACTACATACCGCAATTCATTCTTGTTGTAATGCAACAATGTACATAAAATGACTTCATGGAGCATATGACACATGATGCGTGGGATTTATAGAAGGCTATATTGCATATATGTCTAGTTTAATTATCCTGCCTTTGTATTTTATGCTTTTTTAAACAGAACCAACAATGCTAGACAGGAGACATCCCAACCAATTAGGCAAAAGTGATTAAAAAAAGAAAGAAATACCTTTTATTGCATCCAGTCAGTAGGCTTTTCTAAACCTATCAACCATAGATTCGTAGAAAGGTTTTGCTTTCTAGGGTGGCAATGCCACTTGAAAATCCAGCTTGTTTCCCTTCAAGACTCCATAAAGCGTGAATTGGCTCACTGTTACCCATCAAGTAGCTTATAATAACACAATGACAGTACATTTCACAGCAGAAGCAAATAACCAAACAAATCCACATCACTACAACATTATTGAACTTGAACTTTTATCAAAATCAACACAGTCAGAAAGCCAACAATGTTTATAACTCCATCAATCAAGAAAGAGAGCATTAGTACATACATAAAGCCCACCAATTCTCTTAATTTCAATAAGGAGCAGTCGTATCAGCATACTATATTATGAAGAACAATCTCTGGCATGCCCAATAAAACACTATAATTCCTCTGCATTACCTGTACCACAAAAAATGACTCAATGTGATCAACCCACAATAAAATATACTAGCATAATCACTTTAAAACCAACTAAAAAATGGAGGCATGGAGAGGAGGAATAGGAAATTACATTCAAGTCCTATCTTTTACCATGGAACAACCTCATATTCATGAAAATCAACAAATCTCAATCATGTAAAGCTTAATATTCTTCTGCGATAGAATCTTAAGTCAACACGGGAAGAATGGAACAAGCTAATTGAATGCTTTTCCTTCAACTACTAAAACACAAGTTTGTAAAGGCATCTTATCAACAAACCAGATTCAAAGATATTGCCAAATCAAATCAACTGTAGCGAAGAAGCAAGCTATCGTTTCATGTTAGAAACCTATAACACATCTTTTTTCTAGGGCAAAATAGAGAAGTAAATAGAAAGCAACAGAGAAGGACTAAACTGCATCAAATTGGAGTAGACTTGTGATTTTTCCAGCACGCCCATAATATCTCCTCGTTGTATTAACCAAAATCCCAAACCATGATGTCAAATTGCCGGTATATTAAAACCCGAAATTTGGAAAAGAGGGAGAAGAGGGAGGGCAACCACGAAGAAGATTGAAATTAAGAGGATCAACATAAAACCCTAACCACCGTCGATATCTCGCTCCTTCCCCCCTTTCTATCTATTTCCACTTTTATTCATTTTTGTATGAGAGTGAAAAACAATAAGGTCAAGAAACTATATAAAACTCAAGAGTTACCTTCTGAAACCTACCTTCCTTTGTCCGATTTGTTCGATTATGTTTGAACTCTTCAATCCCACCAAACACCAAATGGGTGCGTAATCAAATCCAAAGTCAATAAAAATGAAGCATAAACACAATGGGAGGTTAAAAAAGAGGAGAAGCACGTAATGTCTGCACGCAGAGAAACAAAACAACAAGATAATCAAACAAATTTCTGATTTCATTTTCGTTCTCCCCCGTAACTAGTTAGATTTTGTGAAGATTTACAAAATAGTCACAAAAAGGGCCATTTTCATGACCATTTTTTAAAATCGTCGCTAAAAGATTTAATGAAGTCATATTTTGGCATCAAATAAGAACCTTTGGTGACGATTTTTAAAAATCGTCGGCAAAGGTATGTATTTTGTTACATTTTTAAAAAGCGTCGTAAGTTGACTATTTAGTGACGATTTTTAGAAATTATCACCAAAAATTCACATTTTGCTACTTTTTTTAAAATTGTCACCAAAGGTTCATTTTTGGTGACGAATTAAAAATCGTCTCAAAAAAATACGATTTTAAAAACATAGCTAAATCTCACTCTTATTGTTTGTAGTGGCAGACGACCTTCGATAAGAATCGAAGGCAAAAAACACGAGAGAAACAGATGTACATCACTTGGAAGAAGGCGGGAAGAATCTTATGGAGGCCCAAATGAGGAACAAAACGAGATCAATGACATCAAATCAATGTTCCAACGACTCGTGCTGAAGTGAGAGTAAGAATTATTTATCACTAACTTATAGAATTATGTAAGAGAAAAGTTTGATATTTCTTGTTGGGTAGATATTAAGCATCATTCATACTCATTTTTAGCATAAAGAAAGATATATGGAAAAAATGATGGAATTGGTTAACAACCCCCATATGTTCACTAGATTAAGTAATGGTATCATGAAATTGACTAGTGGGATAGAACTCCCTTAATGAAAAGCCTTCAGCTAATTAGATTCTGTATATTTAAAAGCAAGGCAAACTTTTATAACAAGTCTTTAGGGTCTCCTTAATCCGCGCATGCTCAAAGTTGTTTCATGGATCGCATAGATTCTTGTTTGTATGTTTAGTATGTAAATTCAAGCCAGACAGTGGAAGGCCTTATATATTATTTGTGGATGTTTTAGTTATTTTCATTTTGGCGCTTGACCATAAATCACAAGAAATCATGTTACATAGTCATTTTAAGTGTAACAAAAAAAATATATGTATTGATTTAAGGACAAACTACATCAGTACTAAATTTTGGTATATTACGAAATACGAATATCAAGAAGAAAATATTATTTGTGAAAATTTTAACTATAAGCTCCCACAACTTATGTATAAATTTTGGTAGGAGTCTAACAACTTATGACAGACAGTAAAACCTTCATTTCCTCAAGAAATGATGACGTCTTTTTTTGGAACGCTTAAACTCCTTACTCTGACTGGTTGAGGCTGATCTCCAGGAAACTAAAGGGTGTTTTAATAGTTGTAGCCAATGTTTTAAAAATCGGACCTGACATCAAATCGGTTGAAGAAAAAGTTTAAGGTTTAGATATTCAACTAGTAGTGAATCGCTATAAAATCAGTATATAATAAATAAGAAGGAAAACTTATAAAAATAAGTAAAAATAAAATATTTTATTGAAATAAAAAATACACCAATGTCTATTATTATATAATGAACTAATAATAAATAAATATGAGTCTAATATAAAACTTAAAACAATAATAAAAATCAAAAATGTATTTTTAAAGGAGGTTGCGTCTCATCATCATCAAAAGCTTCAAATTCTCCAAACCTATTTAAGGATTCGTAAATTACGCTTTCATCCAAAATATTTGCATCAACTTCTTCTACTGCATTAAAATAAAATACAAATTAGTAATGTATGAAATTATTCTCAGTTGTAAACTTATAATACATTATAATTTTAACTTAAATATGATCAAAATAAGATATGAACTAACCATCAGTAGATATTCTTAATTCATTCGTTGTGACAAATGCATTTTCTTTATAAATCGTCTTTTAAAGTTCATTATAATCATGATCAAGCGATGATTCTTCTTTTTTGATCCAAAAATCAGTATGTTCAATACAATCAATATCAACTAGATTATACGTTCTCTTCTTACCAAATGTGACATGATTATACGCAAAAATTGTGATGTTAGATGTGAGCAAAGTAGGACTGGAAATATAATTCATGCCACCAATATCTTTTAAAATAAGATTTATACAATAAGTAATGCATGAAGACTAATAAATATGCCCATACTTTGATTATAATAAGTATAAAGAATTAGGTATTTCACTATTAGATTTAAAAATTGGATTAGAATATACTATTTAATTGGTCAAATATAATGTTTAAGTTGTGTATATTATTATTGTTATGTTTAATAAACTAATGCCATTTTAATATAATTTGAGGATTGATCGGTTAATTACTAAAAAAATTAAAACGGTAAACAATTTTATAATTATAACCCAAAATTTAAAATCTAGTAATAAAATACCTAATCCTAATCTTTCAATTTTTGTGAAAATATTTCAAAGTTAATTTTTTCGTTAACAGTGTACATAAAGTGTCATGTATCATGTTAAATTCACGTACAATTTTAATAAAATTAAACAACAAAAAAGCTCTAACCTACCCTTCTCTCCTCTTATGCCACACTCAAAATACTTCTCTTTTTTTTTTCACCCAGGCTCTAAGCTAATTGATTTTCATCTTGGTGAGGGTGATTTTGATGTTGTCGGTAAAGTCCCTTTTTTCCGTTACTCATTCACTCCAACACATATTGCAGCCGAACTTTCTAAGAGGAGCTTTTTTAAAAAATCAATTGACTGTTTCAATTAAAAAAACAGCTTTTAAAAAAAAGCATTATATAGTAGACTATTTAACAACATAAAAATAATAAATACTTTTATTAATTTTAACTATATTTATCGAAACTCTATTAAATCCAACCAAGAACTTTCTCCATAAAAGACAGGACAAACAGAAAGTTGCTTGCTTCAGCTGCTGGTGTGATAAACACTCCAAAATATGGTTCACGCAAATTCAACTAATGATGTTTGTAGTTGTAGCTATTGCATGGCCTCCCTAGTAAGGCATATGAAAGGAGCAAAGAAGAAAATGTATCTCAGGTGAAGGCTAGTAAAGCAATTAATCAGATTATTATCGGAATGCACGTTAATGTCTCATGATTAAAAAAAAAAAAAACACTTGCTGATATTGTACAAGTATTTTCTGTATGAAAACCTAGGCTATGTTGGTGTCTGCGAAACGCAGACCTCTTCTGCATTAAACGGGCCTTATATGGGGCAACTCTGTAAATCCATATTGGAGGGTGACCACCGTTTAGTGATCTTATTGCAAAACTCGATGACAACAGGTCTTCCAATGTTCCGCCGATTACTTGCATAGTTTCAGATGGATTGTTGTCAACTTTCACTGCATTACGTCTGTGGCGTTTAACGCAGATCTCGTCTGCGTTCGTTAATGCTGCAGACGTCGTCGCAGACGCAGACAAGGTCTGCGTTTCGCAGACGTTGACGTCTGCGTAAGTTTGGAGAAGATAAACTTTTGTATAGAACAAAACCAAAGAAATAAAAGTCACTTTCGTTATATACGTAAGTGACGTAAAATTATTTACCCGAAAAAGTTAAAATAGGGATTTTTTAAAAAAAACTTTAAATTTAAAATTTTGAAAAAGTTGTATTTTTACTTTTAAAAAAGTTGTTTTTACTTTGAAAGCTCTTTTAGAATTTACAACTAAACACTTATTTTTACTTTAAAATAACTTTTGTGGTGTAAAAAAATACTTTTCCATATATCAGAAGAAGCTGAACTAAACGCACTTGTAGTGCTACAACCACCACATCAGCAACATCAATAAACTTTTAATTTGCCTCCCTACTCTAAGCTACTTCATAAGTAATGTATTAATTAACTGCCACAAAAGTCCCAGCTTACGTGGGATGGGGAGGGCCTGTGGGCTGCCGCCAAAGAAAACTAAGATGGTGAGTGCTACACCTCTAGCGAGTGGTGCTTCGAGAGGGAGAGAAAGACTACCAAAGGTGAAACCAACGACAGTGCCAGTTGCTGATTAAGTGAAGTGGTGTAGACAGAAAGAGTTGTCCTAAATCTGTTCAAGGTTGGGAAGAAAGAATGAAATAATTAAAGGTGCTCCAAGCAAACCAAAACAAGAAATGATATGTCCTTCAAAGCTACGAGGATAATTAAGGTGGTGTTCCTTTTCATGCATTGCTTTTGGGGAGGCTACTAGTTATGTTTATATAGAATCGTTGGTCATTTTGTGTGTACAAGACAGGAACTGCCCATCCTGCTATTATTATAATCTTCTTATTCGTTCATCTAATAGTAATATCCTAAGGAAGAAGAATGTATGCATTAGAGATGAAGTTAACAGCTATTAAAAACGTAACATGTAGTTAACAGCTAGAAATGATATCCACAAAAGTAGAAGGAGTGTAATGTAATAATCAGCCCATCTGCTTGTCACCTTTTGTTAATTGTAATCATCAACACATAACCAGGTCCAGCCAATATGCATTTCGTGTATACTTCCGCTGCCAAAGAGTTCTATTTTCTTCTTGTCTTTTCAATTAATTAACTCTTACCTTGCATTAATTTCCGTGTTGTTGCTTCTAATTCAATTCCATATTAAGTGAATATTTTTTAGTGTTAGAAATAAACGAAATGGATTTTGTTGGGACTAAATTTGATAATTTTCAAGTTATGGGAATTGTTGCTTTAAAATGTGTTCTTAAAGTAACATTAGATTGAACAATATATAGCATTAATTAGGGAGAATTTAAAAAAAATGAAAGAAAATAGTTAAAAGCTGCCCTTTAAGTTCTCACACACAAACCCGAGAGGCTCGGAACCAGCTTCGCTGTGATACCTTTTCTTTTCAATATTAGACAGGGAAGGATCACGAAACAGAAAGTGAGAGAAAATTTTCCGGGAATCTCCCATCATCCATTTTCTTGCCCTCTCTCTGTATAGTTCATTCTTCGTCTCATCTATCTCAAAACTATTCATCTCTTGTCCTTTGACTCCGAGAATACAAATAAACGCTAAGCCGTAGTTGCATATATTTTTACACGTAAAAAGATACAAAATTTCTTTGGTTGGTGAAAATATTTGGAGTTATTGGTTCTTTTTTGATAAATGGGAAATCTTTGAACCCGGGTTCTTGAAAGAAGCTGTTCAAGAGATTGGTGCTTGGTCTGGTTTATTTTCAGAAAAAGAAGAATGGCAACAGAAGAGCAGCAAGCTTGTTCTTTCTCCGTTGTTTCTCTTGTGGAAGATGTTCTTAAACAACATGCGACTCGGCTAACTAACACTGTGGCTCCAAGAAAAGCTGATGAAGCTTGTATGATCAACATTTTATTCCTTCTCTCTCTCTCTCTCTCTCTCTCTCTCTCTCTATGTATCCGTTATATTTGTTCGATATTAATTGATGTTAAGCCTCTTTTTATGCTTGTTGGTGATGGAAACTTTGAGAAACGTTATACTGTTTTGTTTTCTAGATCGAATTTTCATCTACTTAAAGTTTTTATCGTGGTTTTTAATGCAGCTGATCTCCATTGGATAACGTAGTTGGTTCATATAGGGCTCACTCGCAGTAAAGCAGTTGAGTTTGGTGTCCGTCAAATAAAAGTTTCCCTAGACCATTGACGTTTGAAATTTAGCGGTGGAAATAAGTTTTCCTTAAGCTATGGGAATGTTTAGTTCATATGTGATAAGCATTGCAGGGGGGGCACTTCTGGCTACAAAAAGAATATCAATTATCTATATCTTATTTGTTCCTTTTGTTTAAAAGTCCAAACTTGTTTTGCTACATTATTTATTGGAAATTACTTGATCATGAGAATGATATAAGATATGAATGCTTGATATTGCTGTATGATTTTGCAGCCTGTAGAAGGTATGAAGCAGCTGGATGGCTTCGCAAGACAGTTGGAGTTGTTGGTGGTAAAGATTTGCCGGCTGAGCCCTCAGAAGAAGAATTTAGGCTTGGATTGCGAAGTGGGATAATTTTGTGTAATGTCCTTAACAAGGTTCAGCCTGGAGCAGTATCAAAGGTATGATTCTCTCCCCTTCTTGTTATTGATGGTAAGCACAACTTGTTTGAATGATTTTTTGGTGCAAAACACCGTGGTAGGTAGTGGAAGGACCTTGTGATTCCGTTACTGTACCTGATGGAGCAGCTCTATCTGCATATCAGTACTTTGAAAATGTGAGAAACTTCCTTGTAGTTGTGGAGGAAATGGGGATTCCAACTTTTGAAGCGTCTGATCTGGATCAGGTGAGAGTTTTGACTCATCACAGCGGGAGCGAAAATGAATAAGATTGTTTTTTTTTTTTAAAAATGAATAAGATTGTTTCCATTCCATTGTGAGAGATGTTTCTCTGTTTTGAGATCAATTCAAACTTTGGATCTTTTAGGGAGGAAAATCTGCAAGGGTCGTGAATTGTGTTTTAGCCCTTAAATCATACGGCGAGTGGAAACAAACTGGTGCAGTTGGGACCTGGAAATATAGTGGTATTTTTAAAGCCCAATCTTGCGGGTCCGGAAAACCATTTATGCGGAAAAATTCGGAACCATTTATGAAATTTCCACGATCCTCTTCATTCGGTAGCGTGCCTGATGGTGATCAGTGCTCGTATGATGACCTTGGCCGAGAACCCAGTGAAGCTGTCAGTGAGCTCTCCGGTATCTGTGCATTTATTTACTATTTTTAAATGAGTGAGTTACGAGTATCTCCTGTATGGCAGAGCATTGGTCATTCCTTGAGCGTGCTCGTTCACACGTTACTTTCCATCAAGAAACAAGAAGAAATCCCATGTGTAAGAGTGTTATCTTAGTGCTTTAATTCCTTTTGAAAAACACCACTAAAGGAAGAAATGAATCTTCTATTTTATGTCTGAATTAGCATGTTACCATACATTAGTAGCATAGTCCTGTAAAGCCAATGCTCTTTGCTGCTAACAGATTGTCGAAGCTATGTTAACAAAGATAACAGAAGAGTATCAGCGTCGATTGGCTGGCCAAAATGAACTGGTGAGCAGCTGTTGAAGCCCCTTCTTTTCTTTGTACTGCAGCCAGGGCTTATGCTATTGTATATAATGCAATTATCCCTGAGATGATTAACTTTTTCACTTCGGAGTACTATTACTGGTCACATGAAGATGGAAAATCTCTAATGATCATTAGTCTTTACTTGAAGTTTCCTCTCTCACTTAGCTTATTAATCTTTGCAACGACAGCTGAGAACAATCACAGAAGGTACAGAAGTACGTAGCACTGACAAGCCTCTTTCAAGATCTTCTTCTTGTGATGTAAAGGTGTGAGTTTGGCTTGAAAAAGTTATAGTACTCGACCATTGTAGTTGCATACAAGTCAGTTGTGTTTTCATATGCTTTCTATTTCTTGAAAGCTGTTGTGTGACATTGGTCTTGGCTAATGGAATGATTAAGACGGAACCGGAAGAACAAGAACCAGAAGAAACTTCTAGAAGCATCAACCTGGAGGAACAATGTTCTCCAAAGGTTAATTGTCGTAAAGAACTAAAAGGCAAGCTGTCCAACCAGCGGACGTTGATTGAACAACAACAGATGAACATTCAGGTAAGGGCATTTTCTAGTGCTAATGAAAATGTCTTATGCTGCGGACATTAACTAATCTTGGACCTGCAGGCATTGAAACATACTCTTCACATAACAAAAGAGGGAATGCAGTTTTTACAAATGAAGTATCAGGAGGACTTCTACAATCTGGGTAGAATTAGATTTTTTCTATGTTTTCTGGGCCTGTTGGAAAAGAGGAATGATCAATATAATAATAACTGCTCTTTCTGTTGTATTAGGTAAGCACTTGCATGGTCTAGGCCATGCTGCATCAGGATACCAAAAAGTCCTGGAAGAAAATCACAAATTGTACAACCAGGTGCAGGACTTGAGAGGTATAGTGTGGTATTAGTTTTGCAGTTTGGTTTGATAAATTGGTTCTTTAGCATCTTTTAAACGCATCTGAATGATTTTCCTAATAAATTTCATTAGGAAATATTAGAGTATATTGCCGAGTGAGACCATTCTTGCCTGGGCAGCCAAATCGTTCAAGTACAGTGGACAACATAGAAGAAGGAAACATAACCATAATCACCTCCTCAAAATATGGGAAAGAAGGAAGGAAATTCTTTAGCTTCAACAAAGTTTTTGCTCCTTTGGCCACACAAGGTTACTAAGTCCACTTGATTCTTTCCTACAAATGTCTTTCTTGTCAACATGTTTCTTAAACAGTTCCGTTGTTTACTTTTCTTGCAGAGGCGGTATTCTCAGACACACAGCCTCTAATTAGATCTGTCCTTGATGGCTACAATGTTTGTATATTTGCTTATGGCCAAACAGGATCAGGCAAAACTTATACTATGGTAAGATTGATCATCATAATTATAACCACGGTATCTAACAAGTTCATTGATTTAACAATCTCTCCTTTACTGCTGCTCTCTGGCTTTTGATTGTAATATGTTTGTTGATTTTTAACTTTGGTCTAATCATGGGATTTTTCAATCCAGACTGGCCCTAAAGAGCTCACTGAGGATGGTTTAGGTGTAAACTATAGGGCATTGACTGATCTATTTCTTCTGTCAAATCAAAGGAAGGATGTTATTTCGTATGAGATTTCTGTCCAAATGCTTGAGATTTACAACGAGCAAGTTAGGGATCTCCTGGCTACTGATGGTCTTAACAGAAGATATCCTTTGTTATGTTTTTTCTGTGTAATATTGCAGTTTGTTCCGAGGCAATTCTTATCAATTTTTGTTTTCTTTAACTCCTATGTAGACTAGAAATTCGCAACAGTTCTCAAAATGGAATTAATGTCCCAGACGCTTGCATCATACCTGTATCATCAACATCTGATGTCATAAATCTGATGAACCTCGGACAAAAGAACCGTGCAGTGAGTTCTACAGCAATGAATGACAGGAGCAGTCGATCTCATAGGTGAGTGTTACTAGTGTGCTTAGAGTTCAGCTCAGTGATTTTGATATGAATAATGTAAGAATTATACTTGCATATGCTTGCAGTTGCCTGACGGTTCATGTTCAAGGAAGGGACCTCACTTCGGGAAGTACAATTCGTGGTTCCATGCATTTGGTTGACCTGGCAGGAAGTGAACGAGTTGACAAATCTGAGGTAACTGGCGATAGATTAAAAGAAGCACAACATATTAACAAGTCTCTCTCAGCTTTGGGAGATGTAATCTCTGCTCTTGCTCAGAAAGGATCACATGTTCCCTACAGGAATAGTAAACTCACACAACTACTCCAAGATTCACTTGGTAAAGAATTGTATGGTTACTCCATTTTTTACTAAAACCATTGTACGCTTTCTGATTCATGTTTTCTCCTTTAAAACCTTCAGGTGGCCAAGCCAAGACTCTCATGTTTGTTCATATAAGTCCTGAAATAGAAGCCATTGGAGAAACGTTAAGCACATTGAAATTTGCTGAACGAGTTGCTACTGTTGAACTCGGTGCTGCTAAATTGAATAAAGATAGCACAGAGGTGAAGGAGTTAAAAGAGCAGGTTATTACTACTACCCCTATAAATGCCGGCAATCACAATTGTTATTGTCATCAGTGATGTGTTGCATCATTTTTACGTTTTCGTTTTCCAGATTGCTAGTCTAAAGGCAGCACTAGCTGGGAAGGAAGGAGAAACGGACCACTCACAGAATTCTCGATCCAGCACACCTGAAAGAATAAAAATGACATCCGGTGGGTCCTCTCCTTCCCAACATAGCTGGCACAGTGCAGGCAACTTCTCTAACAGTCACAGGCAGTTTTGTGAGGTAAAAATCATTTAGCTGATAACAACAGTGTGTTAATCATGTACTTTTTACCATGTATAGCTTGATAATTTGAGCTACCATTAAATGAGAGCATCGCGTCACTCAGATCACCTCTTAAGTACATGGATTTCTGTCTAATCAAATCATTTATCTTTTCAGAAGCTTGTGGCTCATTAGTACTTAGTCATCCTTCGGACTTCAAGTCAGTTACTATTCTCACCCCTCTCTCAAGTTGCAGTCTAAAATCTTATATCTTTTATGTTATATAATAGGTCTTAATGCTCAATTCAAAATGGCTGTCTTCAAAGCCAGAATGTGAAGAAGCATGAACTAAAAGGATTAGATTTTATTGCTGGTATCGCTGGAGTCTGAGACTTCTTCTGTCCACTATATCCTTAGACACAAACGGTGTTTCATGTCGCGCAGTCAGTTGGACAATGGAATACAAAGGAAATAGTAAAACTTGTGAAGTGCAATTCCCTAATTGACAGCTTAGGTTTTTGTTTATTTCTTTGGAAAATCATCCATAACGGCTATGTAGGAAGGCTTTCTTTATGCTTTGTTCCTTGCATGCTTATGCTTGTACCATATATATATCAAACTATTGGAGAATTTACCTAGTAAACCGTAGCCCAAATTGAAAAGTATATGTTGGTCTGCAGGGCGGGAAAAAATCTTCTATTACAAGGAGACGAAGCTTGGATCTCCATGATTTGCGCCGCCATTCTCCTCCTTGGACACCTATCGGAACTCCTGCACAGAATGGAAAGGATGATGACAAAGAATCTATCTCCGGCGATTGGGTTGATAAGGTCATGTTAAACAAGCATGATGGTGTCAACAAAGATGAGAACTTTTCAGGCCTGTGGGAAGTTCCTGAAACCTTTTATCAGAAACATAGTCGAGGACCTTCAAAGATTTACCCGGAACAACCCTACATTAGAACTCCATTTAACAAAAGAGACAACCAGGAGTTTGAAGCACAGAGAACACGGAGTGAAATGGCTTCAACTGACGATTCTGATGATCTTGAGGCCGCAACCAGTGATTCTTCGGAGCCAGACTTATTATGGCAATCTAATCTTCCTACAATGAGCAGCCATCCAAAAATACCTGGACCTATCACAAAGAAGAGTAATCCTAAGCCATTAAAAGCTACAGAAGCTAGGTAAGTTGTATGAATGCCTGATAGCTTATTTTTTCCTTTAGGCCCCCAGTTTCTTGTCGAACACGTGACATTGGAATGGAAAACAATGCTTAACATGGAACAGGAGCCTCACTAACAACATATTTATCTGCTGTCCTGGTTCTGGTTCGTGACAGGAGCTTGATTCCCTCATTAATTCCTTCTCCAGCAAGGAAACAGCTTAATGGGGTTGGTCCAGTAACAAACAGGCCTGCAAGGCCGGGGGTTGGTGTTGATGGAAAGAGGAAAACTGGGCATGCAAAGTGAGAATACTTCCAGGAGAATCTGTCCTTTTTTCTTTTTTTCTTTTGGTTTCAATTTAGCAAAGAAGAGAAAGGCAATGTTTTCAGTTGCCTGTCGTTGGCTTGTTTATGAGTGCCCACTCATCTTGTGAAATTTTTTTAAGCTTTTATTTTCTGTGTTCAAAGAAAACTACTTCACATCATCATTCAAACGTTAATTTGCTTAAGGCAAGCATTTCTGTTGCTTGCCTGTTACTTTGTTCAGTTTCAGAACCTAGCTCGTTACACCAAAATTCTATGATTGTTGGACATTGCTCCATGAATGACCTAAAGAGTTGGATTAGTACTTGCCTGCTCCTAGTTTTGAAACAAGAACACAACCACCTTGTGAGCTTCTACTTAAATTGGTTTTATATATTTAACTAAATCTCTCTTATAAAAATATGCATATAAAATATGTTCTATTAATATAAAGAAAAAAATATACACATTTATATTTTATTATCTTTATTTTTGTTTTTAACTTCAATTTCAATCAATATGCTTATTTATTATCATTTATTATTCATGATTTTTTAATTTTTCATAACTTTCAAAAATCATAAAAAATAATTTTCATTTATAAATTTCGTTTTAAAACATATTTTAAAAATTATTAATTGGTAAATATTATTTAATACATTTATATTTTCCTATAAATTTTAATAAATAAATTATTATTTGTTTAAGATTTACATTTATTAAAGAATATTGTATAATATAAAATTTTTAATTATTATTTAAAACATTTTCATAATATAAATCATTATAATTAACATGACAAATTTATTATTACAATTTATTATTTTAAAAAGAAAATTTAATCAAAAATAAGAAAAATAAATAAAAATTAAATATTGTAATATAAAAGCAAATTGATATCAAAAAATAAAACACTTAAATGCTTCAATTTTATTTTTATTTTATCTCATCTATTCACTCAAACAATGTCAAATACTAATAACTATCTTTAGCATCTTTTAAATCTATTTCTTAGTTATTGTTACTAGGTACAATTGAAAAAAGGAGAAGATTGTGTG
Organism: Erythroxylum longipes; assembly: GCA_027563885.1. Classification (NCBI taxonomy): domain Eukaryota; kingdom Viridiplantae; phylum Streptophyta; class Magnoliopsida; order Malpighiales; family Erythroxylaceae; genus Erythroxylum; species Erythroxylum longipes. The sequence continues at coordinate 20,738,568 of JAOQMS010000006.1, forward strand.
ATATTGTCTGATATTAGAATGATGTCTTACAATTACTTTGTAGGATATGATGAATTTTGATAAAAAGATTTTTATTATGCATTTGAATATTATATGATTATATTTATTACTTGAAATTTACGTATATGTCAATAAGGTACATACTAATAAATAATCATTTGACTATAATTATACACCTATATTTCATATTTTTTGCTTGTTATTCAACAGTTTTATAGTATTTTTTGTACTTAATTAGCTCCAAGTATATTTGTAGGTGATAATTTCCTTTTTAGACTAAAAGGAAAAGAATTCAAATAAAATGGTAGCATAAAACGAATGTTTGAAGCAATTTAGAGATAAATGGTCGTGTTTGTGCCCAAGTAAGTCTTTATGAAAGTGTAAAGTCAAAATTTTAGGTATTTTTGAAGCTACACGGTCACTTCCCAGAAACCTTAGTTTTTACTATAAAAGGATGTGAGCATAGGCAAATAGAGAGAGTCGAGTTATTAAGTAATTTTGACTAGTGAGATATATACAGAGGTGATAGTTCTCATTAAAGGATGATGAAAATATGAAAAATACGTCAAGAGATTTGTCAGATAACAACATCAAATCTAAACTTACAAGAAGAAAAAGGAAGATTTAGAATTATGATGCCTTTGTTTTCTATTAGTTCTTTTTCTGCATATTTATCTTTGGTTTTATTTTCTATTAGTAACAAAAAACGTTTAGTGTCTGGGTAAAATGAACCCTAAGTGGAAATAACAATATGTTTTGATCTTTTGTTTAATGCAATTATATTGATTGATTTATTGTGATTCAATTATGAGTTGTATTCTTTTTATATCTTGAATATTAGTGAATGATTTGATTTTATATGATTGAGATTGAGAAATCTTCTTGTATAAATAGATATACCATAATTGGAAGGAGTTGCATGTAAACCTAAAGATAGGCTTACATAAATCCTCTAGATTAGGGTCAAACCTAATAGTGAAATTCATAAATCTATAATGCAATCCTTGGAGTTTTAACTAAAAAGATTTTTGTTAATTAACTGATTAATTAGTTGTTAATAGTCTTAAGAAAGATATTAAAATAATATGAAAATTTCCACTGTTGAACCCCGTTTCCGGAGCTCAACTGTTCGGAAACAAAACAAAGCCCGTCCAAAAACAAAACAGACGAAGTGAAGAGGGTAGACGGAACAAAAGACAGACGAAATGAAAAAGTAGACAAAACAAAAAGACAGACAAAGTTCATCAAAAAGTAGACAAAGTTCGTCAAAAAATAGACGAAACCAAAAAGTAGACGAAGTTCGTCAAAAAGTAGACGAAACCAAAGTAGACGAAGTTCGTCAAAAAGCAGACGAAACTAAAAAGTAGACGCAATTCGTCAAAAGTAGACGAAACCAAAAAGTAGATGAAGTTCGTCAAAAGTAGACGAAGTTCGTCAAAAAGTAGACGAAATCAAAGTAGACAAAGTTCGTCAAAAAGTAGACAGAATTCGAGTCAACTTAAGACGATGCAACGCTTAAGATCCTATGACATCATCATAGACGATACATTTTTACAGAAGATGCATCTTTACAGACGATGCATCCTTACAGACGAAATGACGTCATCATAGATGAAGTTGACGTCATCACAGACGATTCGTCTTTACAGATGATACAATTTTACTTCTTTGAATTCAAAAAAACAATTTCTACACCTATAAAAGCTTGCAAAATGCCATAGCTCTTCATCTCTATTCAACTACTAAGTACTTTAAAATAACATCATCATGCAAAACAGCAAATACTCAAATTCTCATTCTTATTACTAAACAGAGTAAATGTTTAATCTAGCTTTAATTACATATCAACATACACATCAACTTAATACAAAATACAAAAGATGCTCATATTTGATATGCCTATAAAGTTATCCAAAAATAGTCACTAACTTAATACCAAAGATTTCTAGCTATCTTGGAGTTCCGAATGCCTTGCAAGAATCACTGATCTTCTTGATCTGCACCTGAGGAGGGAAAATTTTGGATTGAGCTACACAGCTTAGTGGCTAATATATTTATAGTCATTAGCAACGAGCCACACAATCAAGCATATATATATATAAACATTCATATAGGCATACACTTCTTATTTTAATCTAGAAATAACAGTTCGGCACTTACAATTCCAATTCACATTTCATAATTCAATACATCAACGTATAGGACATATTGGATATAATTTAACATAACACTTCAACTTCACCATAACACGTCAAAATGCAAATGCGCAAATAAATGGCTAGAGGATTCCGTGGAACAAAATAGAGAAACCGAAGTTTACTTCGTGAACAAAATGAGTCCACTTTTCAGATCTCGTGTGCCACAAGCGGGCAGCAGGGAGAAGGCTTATGTCGACGTGCACGTGACTACGAAATGGTTCCTCTCTCACCCAAACACAATAAATTTTAAAGCTCAACTTACTCGATCACAATTCATATTCTCAAGTTTTTCTTCTTTCCATTTAAATCAAAATGCCATGATACAAATCCAAGGCATGACATGATCATACTCACAATTCAATCATATCAAAATGTCATACATCTTTTAATGCAGAACATAGAATACATTATAATGCATTTTTCACATCAAAGCAAATTCACAATTTGGCAAATCAAGCACATACACACAAATAGGCATATTGCCCATTACACAATAACTATAAATAAATTACCCACCTAGTTTGCTGAAAAATCCAAGCTTAAGATTGCCTTTCCTCTTGTTCTTGAGTAAGGTTTTCTTGATTCCCTTCAAATAAACCAATTTCTATTTAATTCATATTCAAGTGAAAATTCATAAAACTTCAAGAATCAAAGAAATGCTAAAATTGAATTTAAACCTAATCTACCCAAAGTCCATCTAGGTTAGAAAATCCAAAACTTAACTTGGAAAACCTAAGATCAAATGGGTTCCCCTTAAACCCTCTTCTTCCACATTCATTCCCAACACAAAAACCCATTTTCTCTACTTTCTTGGTCAAACCAAACAAGAAGAAAGATAAAAACTTACCTATAACAAGTTGATTTCCTCTTCTTTTCCTCTTCTTTCCAAGTTTCCCATAATTTTCTTCCTTTTCTTAACTTCTCTCACGACTCTCTTTCTTTTCTTTCTCTTCTTTCACGTTTTTCTCTTCTTTCTTCCCTGAATTTTCGTTTTTCTCCTTCTTAAAAGCAAGACAACATTTTCCTTTACCCATTTTACCCTTAATGAGAGTTAACAGTCCAACTTACCCTTCCCTTAATGCTTCTTGACTGTCTTAACATAGTGATATACCAAAATTGCCCTCATTTCTTCTTAAAACATTAATTTCACTAACTAGTGAAATGAAATCCTACCTCAAACTTCATCCTAGGGCAAAAATTCAAATTCCATGCTTATTCCATAACTATCATGCTTAATGCAACAAAAATATTTCGGGGGCCAACAGATTTCACTGGAAGCAAAAACTGATTAATTTATTGATGCGGAAACTCTTGAGAATTAAATTCAAAATTTAATCTCCTATGCTTGATGAAGGTGAATTAATTGGATAATTGTCTTGCTAAAATTACCAATTAGGTTCTAAAATCAATTAAAATAAGAAACTAATATAACTTTCGTATTCGATAAGTTTATCATCCAAATTAATTATTAAAGCCAACTAGTAATTACCCACTTAAGTTAATATATTTCAAATTAATAACGTGTCTATAATTTCTTTTTCTATATTAAACTTTTTCTCTCAATCCTTCGTTTAATACCAAAATGATGTAAAGTTTGACCATGCTATTATATCCAATAAACTCATAAACTATAGCAATTAAAAGACAATAAACTAGCCCCTTAATCAACTATAATTAATTACAATTAGCTATATTAATCCTCAATAACAAGTAATCAACTTATCATATAATAAACACGGTTTATCATCTTCAAATACTTCAATCTCATATTTAACAATAACAGAGAAGTATCAAAGCAATAAAATAGTGAATAAATCAAAATGAACTATCGATTTACAGAGTAAGTGTCGATTAACTAACAAAGCAACCAACAGAGTAACAGAGTAAATAATGCAGTAGGTATAAGATAGGATGAGCAAACAAATGGATTGTTTGGGTGAGGGAATTGACGATGGGTCTCCTGCCAATCTACTCACTCTTTGAAATTGGTTCTCGCCTTTTGCCTCTACTCACTCTTACCCAGAAGATGATCCCACTGGCTTCAGTTATGCTATTCTTCTTCTTCACCCAAATGGTTCTTTCTCCTTTGTCCTCCACCACCAACTTCTATTCTCTCTCGTTTCTTTTCATTCTAACCTCCTTTCTTCCATTGGTTTGTCTCATTCCTTTTCTATTTGTAGCACAAGTCTAGGTTTAGGGTTGTTATGCCAGCAAGACCTGTACGTGTTAGATTTAAAAGTAAGTGCAGAACAAGCTGTCATGCCCATAATAAGGGTGCATGTGTTAGATTTAAAAGTTAGTGCAGAATAAGTTGTCATGGCCATGACAACCCTTATGTGACAAGCACCCATGACAAGGGTTGTCATGGGCGTGACACCTTAGTCACACCCATAACAAACCTTATCATAGGCTTGACTTTTTAGTCATGTCATTTTCATGCAGAGTCACACTGATTTCATGCAATTTTCTTGTTTTTCATGCACATTTACAAAATTCAGCACATATCCTCATTTCATTCAACTTTGGATTAAAACATAACAAGATGTAAATAAAATCAAAATATAAATGCATCCAAAGTTTGTAAAAGTTACTCATAACAACTCCCCTTCACTTAAACTATGCTTGTCCCCAAGCAAAATAAAGAGCACTAGACTATACGAGAATAAACAATGAACACAACAGTTTTCCCAATTAATACTAAAATATATCAAAAATTATTTCAATAAACACAACCTAAGAACTTGAAACTTATAATACTCCATGAAAAAGTTGTTCTCCGCATACTTAGCCAAAATCAACAAGTAATTCAATTTAAAGAACCATTAACAAATGTCAAGACACTCACTCACTCTCCATCCTCTTAAGCATTCAAAGGTAGTATTTATTCACTCATCATTCATTTCAAGTAAGGAATCTACCATGGACTTGCTTAATAATCAAATCTACACCTGTTGAGCAAGTTTTATCTAATGTAAAACCCCCAATATCTAGAAATATACGGATTGTAACTTGTAGTAATAAAGGTGTCGATCCTAAAGGAAATAGTTAAAACTAAATGAACCTAACTTCATCTAAGGAGATAAAAGATGATTAAAATAAAATAAGAACAGGAAATTAAAACAATTAAATCAAGTAAATAATTAAATAACAAATGAGCTACCACAAATATGTGAGGAAAATCAAGGATGAAGCTTAGGATTCATTCTATCATTATTTTGCTCCCTAACCGTATTGATTCAATTATGTGTTGATTTTAGATCTTTTAAGGGATTGACTACTCTTTCTCAAGACCTAATCAATTAACCCTAATTGATTAGAAATTCTAGATTTTGCAACCTCTCAATTCACAAAATCTACCTAACGTTTTCAACTAGTTCTCAAGTGATATATTGAATAATTAGGTTTTCAGACATGATCTCTCTTTGTATGATTACCGGTTTGATATTTAAGAGAATTATTAGGTAACTAACTTTCGATACCTAACCTAATCAGATTACTTTCAACTCACTCTCTCATTCTATTATCGAAGTATTAGCACACGTAAACATCACAGCACCAGAAATAAAATTGAAATCAACAACAATCAAGTCACAAAACAACTCAAAAACAAATCCAAATCTAAAAGTTAGAGCATCCTAAACATGAATAACATATTCAAATGCAAGTTACACATCAAGTTTAATAAAATAAACAAAGGAAAGAAAGAAAGAAAGAACTTGAATTGAACTCAAACTTGAAATCTAGAATTTCTAGATTGCTCTTCTTGCTCCTCTTTCTTGTTCTCTCACTTTGGAAGATTGTGGCTCCTCTTTTTTAAGTGTTTTATGTTCTTAAATAGTTCTTAAAGCTTCTAGGGTTCTTTCTATGGTTTACCCACTTAATTTGGTTCCAAAAATAGCCCTAAAACGTTAAAATTACAAAAAGAGTCGCGTGTTGGAAAAGTTAAAATTCGCTGGAATAGCTATCTGCACTCTTTGTCACGATCGTGTCAAGACAAGCCACAATCGTAGCCAGCTTCAATACCTCCAATTCTTCTCTTTTCTTTAATTTTTTATTTCCATACACTCAAGCACACATCAAACACGTCTTGAAACATAAAATTAAGGTCCAAATCATGCTCAAAACCATGCAAACACTTAAAATATAAACAAACACTAATAATGACATAATTTTAAGCATATATACATGATAATCATGTAAGAAATAATAAAAAGCACAGTTAAACATCTATCAAAACATAGTATAATTTACAACTATTAACATCCTCACAATTAAACTTTTTCTTGTCTCAAGCAAAAATAAAAACAAAACACAAACTCAGACAAACCAAACAATAACACATACGTTCATGCAACATGCACTAATGATACAATGGCATATAACTTGATGAAATCAATTTAACCTAAAAAAACAATCATTCAAGTTGTTCCAAAATATTAACCTATGTAATTTATGGTAAGCATTTTGGATTGAATATACATACTAATCAAGACATTAACATCATATTCATTCACCTAAAACACTTGTGTATATACATTGATAATTAGTAATTAACCAAAATTACAACTATCGCTAAGTATCCCTTCATGAAAATTTTGTTATCTTCAATGATAAGTAGGATTTATTTATCAAAAAAACACTTTTTTTGCTTTAACATTAACCTAGTCTTTTGACGCAAAGGCAAACACCTTGTCATGAATGTCCCCTGGTTACCCAACTAAGCCACGTTTTATTAATGAGCTTGGTTAGAATGTCATTCTAGCCTTTTGGCGTGAAGACAAACATTTTGTCGTGCATGTCCCTGGTTACTCAACTATATCACATTCTTAACTGGCTTTATTCATAACCCAATATTTGTTTCAAAATGGTCAGCAGAATAGTTTTTCATTTAATAGACATACATAATTTCTTTTTTCATTTCATATAGCCTACCTCATTTCTTTTAGTCAATCATCCTCATGAAAGAATACTAATGACACTAACATATTCAATTGAATTATAATTATAAATGTATGTAACAAATTTCCTAAGATGAACAAACTGATGTCATATCCTAATTAACATGTTTATTTAACCAAAGATACTTAAAACATAAAATGCATAAGCCAATGTGCCTTTACAAATTCAATGACTATGTTCAAAGCTAAACTACTCCCATCAAGTTATTGCCATTGACACATTCACACAATTCACACATATGCAACATATGTTCACACCATGTCAACCTAATCAAAAACTAAAATTATGGTATGCAAAATTCACACTTATGACATGTCGATGCAAAATCCTCCCCACAATTAGACAACACATTATCCTTAATGTGAGAAAAAAAAACAACAAATAAAAATAAAAATGGCAAAAAAATAAAATAAAAGGTTAAGAGCATAAAACCAGGAGATTGAGGTGGTGACGGTGTTGGTGCCGAAATGTGGAGATACTTTCGGCCATGAAATTCCAACAATTCTTTTCCTACAAAACAAAAATACAAATACAAATACAAATAAAACAAATAAAACTTATCCTAATTCTTGGGTTGCCTCCCAAGTAGCGTTTAGTTAACGTCATTGGCTTGACATGCTTTTCCTTCCACACTCAACCTGGGTCAATTATGAGTGGCTTGCTTCCATCCGTGTCTCTTAGTTTTAGTTTAGTAACCTGTAAATTAGCTACATATTGCAAGATAATTAAAAAGGACATAATTAATCAAATCAAGAAAATTTAGCAAGTTCAATAATGCCCTTTTAAGTAACAAACTATCAACAAAATAGGGAATAACGAAACTACTTGAATCTTCCATCGAATCCAACAGTTTGTCTTGTAAGAGGGTGAGTTTTGCTTTTTCTTCCTTGTCTTCTTTTCTGCTTTCACTTTATGAACATAGAATTTTATATCTTCTTAAACTTTTATGTCCGTTTTCTTCTGTTCTTCTTCCTCTTGCTCCTTTAAAGATCTGACCACATCAATTCTCATGAATGAGCTACCTCCTTTAGATTCTTTAATACCTTATTCATTCTAAATTTCACTTGTTCATGTCCATTCTAAAGGATGAAGGTTGTCTTCACAGACATCTACCAAAGCTTTTTCGATAGTCAAAAATGGTATACCAAGAATTAGTGGACATTTTTGATCCTCTTTAAAGTCTAGCATGAAAAAATTCATTAGAATGATAAACTTGTCCACTTTTAGAGGTGCATCCTCCACCACACCAAATGGTTTCTTTATTAATTGATCTGCCAACTGAATATGCATAGATGTTGGCTTCACATCTCTTAGGCCCAGTTTCCTAAAAATCGACAAAGACATAAGGTTTATACATATGCCCAAGTCGCATAAACATTTTGAAATCTTTAAACTACAAACTATACAGGATATGATCTCCCATTACTTGCTTAAACTTCCCTTTCAGTCTCTTTGGGATTCTTCCATGTTCATAAGCTTGTCTATGATCTTTTCCAATTTAGAATCCCATGAATTGGACTCATCTTATTGAAATCTTGGCAGGCCTTAATGTCATGTGTGAGTCCTTTCATAGTTAGACTAACAAAAATTTATGTGGTATTGCCACCTCAGATTGTACGTGTTCAAATAAGGATGATGACTTCTCCTATAACGTATTTCCTCCATCATCATTCTTTCTATCTCTTCTTGGAATTTAACTTTTTAGATTCCTCATAGTTTCCTTGTGATGTCCAAATTGATGTGTCTGCTATTTTGTGCCCAAACTTCCTTCTCTTTCTTTCTTTTTTAATTTTGTGTGATTGGGTACCACAATCACAAGAAAAGGTAATAATTCCTTAAAAAAAGGAATTCAAAAAGCCCTAAACTAATTCCCTGGTAATGACGTCAAAAACTTGTTGAGTAAGTTTTATCTAATGTAAAACCCCCAATATCTGCAAGTATACGAATCATAACTTGTAGTATCAAAGATGTTGATCCCATGAGGAAATAGTTAAAACTAAATGAACCTAACTTTGTCTAAGGAGATAAAAGATGATTAAAATAAAATAATAAAAGAATATTAAAACAATTAAATCAAGTAAATAATCAAATAACAAATGAGTTACCACAAATATGTGAGGAAAATCAAGGATGAATCTTAGGATTCATTTTATCATTATTTTTCTCCATAACTGCTATTGATTCAATTATGTGTTGATTCTAGATCTTCTAAGGAATTGTCTACTCTTTCTCAAGACCTAATCAATTAACCCTAATTGATTACGAAATTCTAGATTTTTCAATCTCTCAATTCATAAAATCTATCTAACGTTTTTAATTAGTTTTTAAGTGATCTATCGAATAATTGGGTTTGCACACAAGATCTCTCTTTGTATGATTACAATTTGATATTTGAGAGAATTATTTGGTCACTAACTCTCATTACCCAACATAATCAGATTACTTTGGACTCATTCTCTTTATCTATCATTGGAGTGTTAGCATACGCAAACATCACAACACTAGAGAATTGAATTGAAATTAATAACTTTCAAGTCACAAAACTACTCAAGAACAAATCCAAATATGAAAATTGGAACATCCTAAACGTGAATAACATATTCAAATTCAAGTTACACATCAAGTTTAATAAAATAAACAAAGGAAAGAAAGAAAGAACTTGATTTGAACTCAAACTTGAAATCTAGAATTTCTGGATTGCTCTTCTTGTTGCTCCTTCCTGTTCTCTCACTTTGGAAGATGGTGGCTTCTCTTTCTTGAGTGTTTTATATTCTTAAATAGTTCTTAAGGCTTCTATGGTTGTTTCTAGGGTTTACTCACTTAATTTAGTTTCAAAAATAGCCCAAAAAGTTAAAATTACAAAAAGAGTTGTGTGCTGAAAAAGCTAAAATTTGTTAAAATAATTGTCTATGCTCTCTGTCACGATTGTGGTAAGATAAGCCACAATCGTGGCCAGCTTCCATACCTCCAATTATTCTTTTTTCTTCAATTTCCCGTTTCCATAAACTCAAACACAAATCAAACACCTCTTGAAACATAAAATTAAGGTCCAAATCATGCTCAAAACCATACGAACACTTAAAATATAAACAAACACTAATAATGACATAATTCTAAGCCTATATACATGATAATCATCTATGAAACAATCAAAAGCACACTTAAACATCTATCAAAACATAGTATAATTTACACCTAACACCACCACTCATATAAAATACAAACATCAATCTGAAGATCTTTATTTTGGTTGTAATGGGGTCAGGTTAAAGGTAGGGAAAAGGAAAATCATAGTTTAAAACCCCATAACTAATTGATCATTTAAAATGATATAGAATAATAAAACATAAAACACTTAATTCTCTCTTCTCAATTAACAAAATTAGCATTCCTTTTTTTATGTCTCTCCTTTTTTCTTTTTTTTATGCTATGATTCCCCCACACTTATTCAAGCAATTATTCCCTAACCCAATCATAACCAAATGCTTAATTCGTCCTTATGGTAGTCATGATGAAAAAGCTAAATAATAAAGGTTAAGGATCACATTTTGGGTTTAAAGAATAAATGGTTCATGTTAGGCTCAAAGAGGCTCACTAGGGGTAAATTATGGTGGCTTTTTAGGCAAAAGGGGTAAATCCTAATTGCCTTCATCATTTCAATGTTTGCATAAGATTATGTGATCTCAACTAGTATTTGCAAGCAAGTTTTAGAGTTCCCTAATCATGAAAGAACACTCTCAGTAAAGAATCCTCAAATTTGGTGTTAAATATTTTAAAGGGCTCAAATTCTCACCAAAGAAAAGTGACATTCATCTATCACAACAAAATAATGTCCTTTTACTTGAAATCCAAGTTAATCAATCTAAACATACAAGTATACTAAATATGCAGGATAAGGGTATGCTTCAGGGTCAAGCAACCCTTAACTTCATCACCATTACCTATCACAATAAAAGTCCCTGGATCTTTCATTTTGGGGGATAATTGATGATGAAGAATAACACTTGTTACTTCCAAAACTATCACCTTCTTGTTGGGCTCAATTTTTTATTTTTTGGTGCTTAGTTCCTTGAAGAACTTCACATAAGTTGAAATGTTCATAATCACATCTAACAAAGGCAGATTAATATTAACCTTTGAAAGCATGTTATATAAGTAAGAGAAATGCTCATTTTGTTTCTAGTCTTTAAAGCAACTTGGATATGGAATTGGTGGTCTATAAGGATCTATCGCTTTATGCAGTCTTTGTCCTTTATTTTCTTCAGTGCCATGCCTAATTTGTTCACCTTTTTGAACATGACTTGAAGAGTTGTGCCCATTGTTTTTCTCATCCCGCTCATCTTTTGCTTTGGTAAGGCTCTCCTCCTCTTGATTACTAGCATCAGACAAATTAAAAGGAATATCAATGTGATTATCAATCACCTTACCACTTCTCAGAACAGTAACTGCTTGGGCTTGTTCAGGTTGACTAGGCAACTTTCCCTTTTAATTTTTGTGCATTTAAGTAGCAAGTTGCCCTACTTAAATCTCAATCCTCTTTACAGATGCTTACAAAGAACAAATCTATTATTGTTCATTTCTTGATTCTAGGTCGTTACTCGAATGAACACATTCAAATTTTCCTCCAAAGAAGGCTTTCTCGGTAGGTTATAAATTAAGGATTGCCCTTGGAACTGGTTTTGCCTTTGAAAATTATGATACTGTAGTTGGGGCTGCACTAGTGGATTGTTGATCTTTTAAGAAAAATTGGGGTAGTTTCTCTAACCAGAGTTATAGGTGTTCAAATACAAGTCATTTCTCTCCTTTGGATGAAAATTGTTAAGTGAGTTCAATTGTTCTTTCCCATCTGTAAAAGGTTTGAAAGAATATGAACAAACATTAGCTCTATGACCAAAAGTTCCACATATACAACATACCTCTTGATTTTCAATGTTTTGGGGTAGTCTCATAGTTAACATCTTTATATGTTTGTTAACTCAGCTAACTGTATAGCCATTTCTTGATTTAAGCTCACTTCATAAACTCCAACTCTTCTTCCTTGCATGCTCTTTTGTTGAGAATTGACCCCCAACATTTCGAAGATTTCGTATGTTCCTTTAACAGTCCTCTCTCTTATAGCTCCTTTTCTTGCATTGTCTACCATGTATTGGAATTGTTGCATTAATCCATCATAAAAGAATTGGTTTAGCATGTGAAGCAGAAAATGATGGTATGGACACTGTATTAACAAGAGTTTGAAGTGCTCCCATGCCTCATGGAATGGATCTCCCTCCATTTGAGTGAAGGTCGCTATTTTTGTCTACAACTTAGAGGTCTTTTAATGGTAACAAAATTTTCCTATGAATTTGTTGTACACCTCCTCCTATGTAGTCAATGAATCAGACGGAAGGGTCATCAACCATGCTTTGGCCCAATCCTTCAATATGTATGGGAAGCATCTCATTTTGAGTTGACCTTTATTAGGCCATCCAAAGAAAATGTTTGGAGAGTGGTATATAACTCCCGAATGAAGTTTAAATGTTCTTAATTGGGAACCACATAGAATGATGGAAGCATGTTTTAGTGGATGCTTTTCAATTCATAATTTCTTGTTGCCTCTCCCAAACATATGCATGAAGTGGCAGTACTAATCATTGGTCTAGTGTACTCCTTCATTACTAACTGCCTTTCACCCATCTTTTACTTATTAACTCGGTCGTTAAGCTTGTCCTCGAGATTGTCTTCAAAATCCCTTTGAAGTCTTTGTATTCAATGCACATTATTAATAAAGGGAATGAGTTCACCGTCTATATATCTCCTTCCTAGCATAAACTAAATGAGCTCACATCCTAGTGTCCTCCTTCCTACCCTAAACTAACTAAGAACAATACTGAATCAATAACAAAAATGGATAAAATAAATCAATGAAATAACATGATAAAATATATATGCATGAATGGACAAAACCAATCAAAATTAATTTAACACAAAAAAAACAATCAAAATTAATTTAAGTCAAAACACTAAACACCTCTCTGACAATGATGCCAAAAACTTGTTATGCCAAAATAAGTTCTAAAAATGCCAAGGCTATCCTACTCCCAAGTATACGAGCTAGTTGTAGATGATTAGCTAGGGTTGTCTCTTAACGAGGTGAAATTGGTTCACTGAAATTAATCTTAAATAAAAAATAAAAAATGCAATCCTAAACATTCAATCCGATTTGTTGAGTAAATACGTTAAAGAAAATTACACAATTAGACTAAAAAGTAGCCTGATTTCAATAGAAGCAAAAACAAAATGATTAATCGATGTGGAAACTCTTGAGAATTAACTTCACTAATTTAATCTCTTATGCATGACAAAGGTGAATTAATTGGAAAATTGTCTTGCTAAAATTACCAATTGGGTTCTAAAATCAATTCAAATAAAAAACTAATCTAACTTTCGTATTCGACAAGTTTATCATCCAAATTAGTTATTAAACCTAACTAAAAATTACCCACTTAAGTTAATATATTTCTAATTAATAACTTAAGCATCTTTAGTTTCTCGTTCTATATTAAACTTCTTCTCTCGATCCTTCGTTTAATACTAAAATGATGTAAAGTTTGATCATGCTATTACATCCAATAAACTAAAAAACTATAGCAATTAATAAGACAATAAAATAGCCCCTTCATCATGCATAATCAATTAAATTAGCTACATTAATCCTCAATAAAAAGTAATCAGTGCATCATAGAATAAACATGATTCATCATCTTAAAAGGCTTCAATCCCATATTTAACAATAACAGAGAAGTATCAAAGCAATAAAACAACGAATAAACCAAAATGAACTATCGATTAACAAAATAAGTGTCGATTAACTAACAAAGAAACCAATAGAGTAACTGAGTAAATAATGCAGCAGGTATAAGATAGGATTAGCAAAAAAACATTGATTGTTTAGGTGAGGAGATCGACGGTGGGTCTCCTACCAATATGCTCACTCTCTAGCGTTGGCTCTCGCCTTCTGCCTCTACTCATTCTCGCCCAAAAGATGCTCCCACTAGCTTTAGCTCTATTATTCTTCTTCTTCACTATACTAGTTCTTTCTACTTTGTTCTTTGCTACTAGCTTCTGTAGTAGTATTAGTATTAAAGTAGTAGTAGTAGTAGTAGGAGGAGGAGGAGGAGGAGGAGGAGGAGGAGGAGGAGGTGGAGTAGTATTAGTAGTAGATACTTCCAAAAAACTCCCTAATGAAATTCCAATTATGAGGTTAGGAGAGGAAGATAAACTACTAGAAGACACAATTAAAATTTCTTACCATTGGAAACCACCTTCCACAAATCCAACCAAAATCTGTAGGGACATGGCCAAGATTTTTAAAACAAAGAGCTACCAAGAGCTTATGGAGTCAGCTGAAGTAATTACACCTTTGGAATCCCTAAAAAACCTCCTTCTCTCGACATCCAATGTAACTATGATGCCAATAATTGGTAATGTTATACCACCTGACAATATGGAGAGACAAAATAATGAATAATGAGTTAATGCAAAATTGTCAAACAACACACATGCATACATCCAAGGAGCACAATATAACATGCAATACAGAGTAGGAAGTACCACAAACACCGAACACAATACTCATAACTCAACAGATGCCAATATTGACATGTCACCCTACCCACCTCTCCAGGAGTTTACACAATGTTGAAGGAGATTCAAAGGTGAGTCACACTAATCCTAACCAATCAGATATCATTGCGAATCCTAACGCTTCTACTGCACCTAAATAATCTATAGGAAATGCTAAATTCGACACAGTGGAGAGAAAAAGATCCAGGAGGGGAAAAGGGAAAGGCTCCAAAAGCCAAACCTTTTAACCGTGTCCATTATTGTATGGAATGTGAAAGGAATAAGTTGTCCCGTTAAACTATCAGCTTTAAAGGAAATTATTTTGGGAGAAAAACATCTCATCATCGGATTACTAGAAACTAAAGTCAGACTAGAAAATCTGGCCAAGTTGGACATTTTTGGTTCCCACTAAAACATGATTACCAACTACCAACATCATGATTTTGACAAAATAATTGTTTACTATAGGGAGGATGAACTCAAGGTGGATCTCTTAGACTCAAATGAACAAGCTATGCATATGAAATTATCTTTCATGTAGGAGCACATCCAGCTTAATCTTTCATTAATCTAAGCAAGAAACTTTCAGTTCTAGAGAAGAGACTTATGGAATAAGCTTAAATCATTTAGTAACACCGCATCTACTCTATGGCTCATACATGGAGATTTTAACTCCATATTATACCCCTCAAAGGCATAAGGACGCTGCAATATAAAGAATTATACAACCGATATAAAAGATATGGTGGAGGATCTAGGGGTGACTGATCTTAAGTATAATGGAGATACTTTCACCTGGTCCAACAAACAACAATCAACTTGGCACATCAAGAAAAAATTAAACCGAGCCCTAGTAAATGACATATGGCTCAAGACCTTTCTTGATAGCCTTACTACATTTAAAGAACCCTCTTCTCGAATCATACTCCCCTTGTAGTGGACAATTTATTCCAAAAAGTTATCAATCATCATCTTTTTTGATTCCATAATTTCCTAATGAATGTCTCAGGATTCTATGAGGCATGTATAAAAGGATCAGAACATAATTTCCAAAGGACCAAGCAATTCTGTTGTGTTCAAAAGCTGAAAGTCATCAAATAGGAGCTAAAGATCCTAAATTCTATACAAAGGCCCATAACTTCCACCTTAAATTCCTATAGACTCGAACTTCAAGCTGTTTAAGCTATCCTTGCTGCTCACCCTACTAATCCAGTGCTAGTTGAAAAAGAAAAATTAATGCTATCACAATTCTTGAAGGCTACACACAACCATAACTCTCTTTTGCAACAAAAAGCTAGAGTATATTGGCTAAAGGAAGGGGATAACTGTATTAGATTCTTTTTCAACTCCATTCTTGCAAAGAAAAACTACAACAAAATCCACTTTATAACTTCCAAAGATGGTGCAAGTCTTCAGACACAACAGGAAATCCAAGAGGAGACAGTAAGGTACTTTAAAGATCTTCTAGGTACTTTTAACACTTGTAATGTTACTATTGAAGATCTCATAACCCTTTCCCTCAAATAAATCACACCAACTGATTCGTAACTTCTTATAAAACCAGTAGATAACACATAATAGAAACTGTAGTTTTTAGCATGGATGGCTCCAAAGCTCCTGGGTTTGATGGCCTAAATGGGTATTTCTTTCAGAAAGCTTGGCGTGAGACAAGACCCTTTGTAATACATTTGGTCAAGGAATTCTTCTCCAAAGGCATCCTTCTCAAAGAGATCAATAGAACCTTTGTCTATTCATTTCCTAAATGCTCTAACCCCACACAATTTAGGGACTTCAGAACTATTGCATGTACTAACTTCCTTTATAAGGTCATTTCCAAAATACTTGCTACAAGACTGAAGAAAACCATAACCCAGCTGATCAGTGATAACAAAGGTGCCTTCATGCAAGGCAAACATATAGGAGATAACATTGTTATTGTCCAAGAGCTCCTAAAAGGCTACTCCAGGTCAAATTACCCTCCAAACTGCACAATCAAAATTGAATTTCACAAAGCTTATGATAGTGTGAGCTGGGATTTCCTATGGAATTTACTAATGGCTCACATATTTCCAACTATCTTTATAAAGTGGATCAAAGAGTGCATCTCATCCTCTTCCTTACTTATTTTGATTAATGGCACTCTTACTACACTCTTCAAGGCAGCAAGAGGTCTTAGGTAAGGGGACCCTTTGTCCCCCTACCTTTTCATTCTTTGTATGAAGACTCTCAACTTTGTATCAAGCATGAAGTGCTTATAAATCCAAAGTTTAGAAACCATACCAAATGAAAGAAGATTGATTTGACTAACCTATATTTTGCAGATGATCTACTTTTATTTTGCAGGGCCACAATGGACTCCATACAAAGTTATATAGTAGCTCTTAGTAAATTTAAAAACTTCTCTGGGCTACATTTCAATCCAACAAAGAGCCATTTTCTCCTATCCAAAAAAGTTTTTGCCTTGGGACCTCTCATCTGTCAATCAACTAGAATGCAATTTAAACATACACCTCTACTGTATCTTGTTATGCCCAAAAAGTTCTAAAAAGACCCTATGCATGATTAAGTGAAAATGATTAGATTGTTGTCTTTCTAAAATTAATAGTTAGCTTCTAAATCGATTTGAATAATGAACTAGTCTAACTTTCATATTCAACAAGTATTATCCAAATTAAGTATGAAAACCTAACTACTAATTACTACATAAGTTAATATATTTCTAGTTCTTAACCTAAGTGTCCGTAGTTTCTCGATTCGTATTAAACTTCATCTCTTGAATCTTCATTTAATACTAAAATGATGCAAAGTTTGGTCATTATATTACATCCATTTATTTCAGAAACTACAACAATAAATAAGACAACATATTTGTAACCCAATCATGCATATTCAACTAAATAGCTAAATTGATTCTCAAGAAAATAGATTAGCCCATCACGGATATCAGAACATTCATCATCATTAAACACTTTAATCGCATATTACTGTCAACAAAAGTATTAAAGTAATAATAAAATAGTGAATGTCGAATGGCTATCAAAAGAAAACAAATAATAGTTGGTTAAACTAATAAGATTATAAGTCAATTAATAACAGACAGTAAAATGAAAGAAACACAGCAATTTGAATGTTTAACGGTTTTTATTATTTTTTTCTTTTTTGTGATGCTCTTCATTAATTTGTGCTTAATAGTTAAGATTTATGCATGTTCTTAGATTCATGATTAATTAATTTGGGTTTTGTGCAAGTTGTGTCTGTTGGAATTTTCATTTTTATGGAATTAGTTTAGAGTTTGTAATTTGGATTATGATTAGTCATCTGTTAGCATAAAGAGTTTTGATTTTTGTTAAGTTAGTGTTGAATTTTAGTTTTTATCACTTCGTTTATAATTTCCAACCTTGGTTTTATTTAATTGAGTATGGGTTTTATTTATTTAATATCAATTGTGCTTAATATGAACATGTGTGGCTAGACCACATAGGGGTTTGGAGATATTATAAGGATAAAGGGATGGAAATCGTGATAGTGGAGTTAAACTTGTCTTAAATTGGTTATTGTAGGCCTAAGTTGGTTTGGGATTTAGGATAAATGTTATCAATTAGGAATTGTTTATAGGTTTGACCCTTTAGGTAACTTTTTAATCCGAAGGCTAGGTTTGAGTTTGTGATATGTAATAGTCCATAGTGATTCCCGAAAGTAGCACTAGGTTAGTTGAATTTGTTAAGATACTTGACCAACTAATCAAGGATGCTATACCTTTAGGTTACACCTTCCGAGCTTATGAGTAGGTGGCCTAAGTTAATTGTTTTGTAGTACATAATGCATCTTCGCTATTGAGCTTAGAGAGCCTATTCTAGGTTATAGTGGAGATCAGGGCATTTCTAGAGCTTACTAGTTTTGTCTATTTTAAAGAAATTAAGGGTTCAAGAGCTTAATCAAGTCCATAGGCTAACACCATGATGAGAGTACCCCTTTGTTTAGATTCAAGGATCAATGAACATCCCAAAATCCTAAAGATATCTCCAGCCCACTTCTTTATCATTGTTATTAGACTTTTCTAAATTTGCTTTGTCTTTCTGGTTTTGGTTACGTTCATTGCATATTAGTTATCTCGTCTTCATCATTTCAAGGTGTTTTGCTTTCTTTTGTTACAACATTTGAAATACTATTTTCATCCCAACTCTCTGTGGTTTGACCCTAGCTCACCATTTACTGGATAGTTTGGTAGTTAGGAATTTATTATTTGGTAGTTAGTGATAGGCTATTAAAATTTTGACACCGTTATCAGGGAGTTGGCGTGTGTTAATTGTTGTTTCTTGTGTTGTTTTTATTTTTATTTTTGCTTATCTTTTTCATTCTTTCATTAGTTTGCATGCCCCATAGTTCCTCAAAAAACATTCGTTTGCATAAATTTGCCAAGGAAATAGAAGTTCATTACTTTCTCCACTTAACCCTTTCTCTTTTTTTCCTATTGCAGGTCATATCAGATCTTGTCAGAGAGCGAGGAATCCATACAAATCTTCCCAAGAGTGGTCGTTTCTTGTCATTTGAAGAAGAAGTTTACAGGAGTTCAGATGAAATAGAGGAGATTATGGAACCTCATCAGCGCGCCTTAAAGGAGCTTGCAGCTCCTTTTTTCAACCCTAATATGCTTTGTATTGATTATCTAAATAATGAGCCAGAAGTTGAAATTAAACCTAGATTGATACGTGCATTGCCTACTTTTACAGGTTTTCGTGACACTAGCTTATTGGGATCAGGCTACATCACTGATCTGAACAAGTTCCAGGTGGAGTTCCACATCACATGCTCAGGTATGAAGCCAATGGGAGTCTTATTGGAGCAACTCAAGCTAAAGGCATTTCCCTTTGCCTTAGCAGATGTAGCCAAGGAGTGGTTGTATGACTTGGCCGCTAGCTCGGTCAATATATGGGTCAATATATGGGAGTAAATGCAGCAGACGTTTCTAGAAAAGTAATTCCCTCCCTTAAGAACCACTAACATCAGGAACGAGATCTGTGAATTTTAACAAGAGACAGGGGAGTCTTGGCATGAGTATTGGGATTGTTTCAAGAAGTTCTACAATAGCTGTCTAAACCATCAAATAAGTGACTAGTTATTAATTTAATATTTATATTAAAGGTTGCTTCCTTTAGACAGGAATTTGATAGATGCTGTGAGTGGTGGAGCCTTGGTGAACAAAACATTAGAGGATGCTAGGAACTTGATAGCAACAATGGCAACGAACTCCCATTATTGGGGCAATCGTAGTAATGCTTCCTCCTCGACAAAGTATGTGAATGAGGTCTCCATATCTAAGTTGGAGCAGTAAGTTGCAAATTTGACTTCCTTAGTGCAGCAAGCAGTGATAGGAAAGGGGCCTACCAAGGTATGTAGTATTTGTACATTAGTTAACCATCATACAGATGCATGCCCTTTCTTGCCGTATGAACAGCATGTCAACGCAGTTGGGGGGCGGGGGTTCCAAGGACAACAGAGGAGGTATAACCCTTTTTCCTCCACTTACAATTCAGGGTGGAAGGATCATCCCAACTTTAGGTACGAGAACCCACAGCAATGAGGTAGTTCTAATACACGCTAACCCAATTATTAATAGTAATAGCAGCAAGGATTCATGCACCACTAGGTTTCCATTATAATCAACCATAGTTTCAGCCAAAGCCAATGCCTCCACAACCACCACAATAACAAAAAGTGGGAGGCCTGTCCTTAGATGAAATTGTTAAGAGCTTAGCGTCTAACACTCTTCAATTTTAGCAGGAAGCGAGGAGTGGTTTGAGGAATTTGGAAAATCAGGTTAGTCAGTTAGCAAATGCCGTAAGGAAGCTACAGGCCTAAAGTTCCACAAGGTTGAAGACGCTTGCACCATTACCTTTAGAAGTGACAAGGAGGTATAAGGACCAAGGAAGGGTAAGGAGAAAGAAGACAAGGAAGAAACTAAGCTAAAAAAGGAAAAAGGAGGATCACCATCCTCAGGTAAGTACTTCGCACCCTATTGTCAATAATTTACCTTCTATTCCATTTCCAAGCAGGTTAGCAAAGAATAAGCAACAGGGGACAGAAAAGGAAATATTAGAGGTCTTTGGCAAGGTGGAAATAAATATCCCTCTGTTGGAAGCAATTAAGCAAGTTCTGAGATATGCTAAATTTTTGAAGAAGTTGTGTACCAATAAGTGAGAGCTGAGGGGAGATGAGAAGATCAGTGTGGGGGGCAATGTGTTAGTAGTCTTACAAATGAAGCCACCCCCCAAGTGCAAGGATCTAGGTATTTTTACCATTCCTTGTAAGACTGGTAATATGAGGTATGAGAGATGTATGTTAGATTTAGGAGCTTTGATAAATGTTATTAGCAAAGCAAGTTCGATTTGGGAAAGGACCTAAAGGAAGAAATTTGGACAACTGAGACAAGTCCTTTTGGTAGGTATGTCCCTCACTTTTTAGAATTGTCCATTAGTACTAATCAGCCGCTAACTTCTATTGTACAGGCAACAGAAGTAGAGTTGAAGCCCTTACCAACTCACCTCAAGTATGCTTATCTGGACACTAACAAAAAACTTTCAGTTATCACAGCAAGTGATCTTACAAAGGTGTAAAAAGAAAAGATCGTTAGTGTGTTGCGGGAGTATAAGATGACATTGGGATGGACGACTACAGATATTAAAGGTATTAGTACTTCTTTATACATACACGTGATTTTTCTTGAGTAAGGAGCTGACTAGTTCATCAAATGCAAAGACGTCTCAACCTACCGATGATGGAGGTGGTGAAGAAGGAAGTGAGCAAGTTGCTAGATGTGGGAGTCATATACCCCATCTCTGACAGTGAGTAGGTAAGTCCTTTGCAGGTGGTTCCCAAGAAGTCAGGCATTACAGTTGTGGAGAATGAGAAAGGAGAGATGGTTCCAACTCGGGTCCAAAATAGATGGCGAGTTTGCGTGGATTATCGTAAGCTCAACTCAATGAGTAGAAAGGATCACTTTTCCCTACCCTTTATTGATCATATGTCAGAACGTCTTACTGGTCGTGCTTACTATTCCTTTCTTAATGGTTATTCAAGTTATATTTAGGTTGCTATTGCTTAGGAGGACTAGAAGAAGATGACTTTTACATGCCTGTATGACACCTTTGCCTACAGAAGGATTCCTTTTTTATTGTGCAATGCCCCCGCTACTTTTTAAAAGTGCATGGTAAGTATCTTTTCTGAGTATCTTGAGAAAGTCATTGAATTTTTCATGGATAACTTTACCGTGCATAGGGATTCATTTGAACAATGTTCGGATCACCTCATTTTGGTACTTAAACAATGTCTTGAAACTAACATAGTTCTTAATTATGAAAAGTGTCATTTTATGGTTCAATAAGGGATAGTTTTGGGACTTGTGGTTTCTGCTAAGGTTATTGAGGTTGATAGAGCCAAGATAGACCTTGTTTCTTCTTTGCCTTACCCTACTTCTATGCAGGAAGTTTGATCATTTCTTGGCCATACAAGTTTTATCGCATGTTCATTCAGGACTTTTCTAAGGTTGCACAACCATCATATAGGTTGCTTTAGAAGGACAAAGAGTTTGTTTTTTATGAGCAGTGTAAGAAGGCGTTTGATGCTCTGAAGGATAAGTTAGTTACTGCACCCATCTTACAACATCCAGATTGGAGTCTGCCATTTGAGCTCTTGTGTGATGCCTCTAACCATGTCATTAAAGTAGTTTTGGGTCAGAGAGTGGTGCAAATCCCTCATGCTATTTATTATGCATCGAAGACCTTAAATGATGCCCAATCAAATTACACCACCATATAAAAAGACCTTCTTGCAGTAGTTTTTACTTTGGATAAGTTTAGGTCTTATTTATTAGGTACTAAGATTATTGTTTATTCTGATCATGCAGCTTTAAAGTACTTATTGGCGAAGTAGGAGGCAAAACTAAGGCTCATCTGTTGGATACTCCTACTTCAGGAGTTCGATGTAGAGATGAAGGAAAAGAGAGGCTCGAAGAACAGAGTAGTAGATCATTTGAGCCACTTAATGGGGGAATGGTGCTGACACGGGCCCTATCAATGATGATTTTCTACATGAACAGCTACATGCAGTATAGTCGACAGCTCCCTGGTATGTTGATATAGTGAATTTCTTGGTTTCTCACAAATTTCCTATAGATTTCACTAAAGCACAAAAGGAAAGGATGGAGAGTCAAACAAAGTTTTATTTATGGGATGATCTTTACCTGTGGTAATTTTGTGCTAATCAAGTCATCAGACGATGCGTACCTAACAGTGAATTTCTTTCTATTTTGACATTTTGTCACTTTTATGCATGTGGAGGTCATTTTGGCCCAAAGCAGACAACTCAAAAGGTCTTAGAGTGTGGGTTTTACTGGCCATCTTTATTTCAAGATGCATATGATTTCTGGAGGACTTGTGACAACTATCAACACACAAGTACATTAGGATCCCATAGGGAAATGCCTCCCCATATTAATTTGTAAGATTTTTTATGTTTGGGGCATGGATTTCGTTGGTCCCTTTCCTTCCACGTCTGGATTTCAATATATTCTATTTGTAGTTGATTACGTGTCGAAATGGGTGGAAGAAAAAGCCACCTGAACTGACGATTCCCTAGTAGTTGTAGATTTCTTGAAATCTAACATTTTCTTAAGATTTGGAGTCTTGCAAGCCATCATCAGCTACAAGGCAACTCGCTTTTGCAACCAGATGATCGAGGCCTTCCTAAAGAAATATCAAGTGATGTATCGAGTCTACACCACTTATCACCCTCAGATGAGTGGTCAAGTTGAGGTGTCCAATCAAAAGATCAAGTCCATCCTAGAGAAGGCGATTAATCCCAACAAAAAGGATTGGAGTTTGCACCTTAACGACACCTTATAGGCATATAGGATTGCATACAAGACTCCAATAGGGATGTCACCATTTAGGTTTGTTTTTAAGAAGTCATGCCACCTTCCAGTGGAGCTATAACACAAGGCTTATTGGACAATCAAGAAGTGTAACATGGAGTAAGAAGCTGTTGGTGCCCACAGACGATTACAGTTGCAAAAGCTCGAAGAGTTGTGACATGAAGCATTCGAGAATGCCCTAATTTATAAGGAGAAGACTAAGGCATTCCATGATCGCAATATCTCTAGGAGGACATTTGTGGTGGGACAAAAAGTACTTTTATATCATTCATGCGTCAAACTCTTTCTAGGTATATTACACGCCCAATGGATAGGCCCTTTTGAGGTTAGCCAGGTATATCCCCATAGAGCAGTGGAGATCATAAGTGCCAAGACGGGGAAAGAGTTTAAAGTCAATGGACATTGTCTCAAGCCTTACTTTGAGGGAATTCAGATTCACAGCATGGAGGTGATGGAGCTTGAAGCTCCAACATAAATTGGTTAATATCAGTTGACAGGGGTCAAGCTTGTGACCTTAACCAAGTGTTTATTGGGAGGCACCGCAACTTTATCCTTTCATTTTAGTTTTTTTGTTGTTTCAGTTTACTTTCATTTGAATAACTTATTTGCTTTTTGTCTATTTTGTTTTTAGGAATGCAAGATTAGAGTTATGAATTCTGCTTTCAAGTTGCTGAGCCCTCTTTGATACAGGGGATTCCTTCTGTTCTCATCCCCTTGTTTTTTATTGATTTTAGGACATTGGGGACAATGTCCCATTTAAGTGTGGGAGTGGGGCCAGTTTAAAATTTTTGCATTTTTGCACTTGAACTGTGATGAATGTTGAACTATGCCATTTTGTCATAGTATTTAGACTGAGAATGAAGTTGTGTGCTTGAATTTGGATTAGGTAGATTGAGTGCAAGGTGAATCATATGGATTGATTAAAGTAGTTGGTTGCATAAACTCTGTCATTTGATACTTAAGTGATTAGGTAATGTATGAAATTTTGATGGATTTTCATATAAGCACATGTGAGGTTTTGAGCTTATATGATTTCATTTCATAGTCATTATGTTTCTTTGTTTTGTGTGATGCTCCCTTAAGAAGATTACCTTCAGGACTTGCATTAAACCGGATTGAAACTACAAGATGCATGCTTTATGGAAATGATTAAGGCCTTCTTTGTTTTGAACCTTTAACTTAAATGACCCACCAACTCATTTTCCTCTTGTCAACCCCTTTGAACCTTTAACCTTGTTTGTTTCTGAATTAATCAACTTACATTAAAACCCGAAAAACCCATTAGCCTTACCCTGTCACAAGTTTAATGAGGTAATGAGTGAGCATTTGATGTATATGATTTAGGGACTTTTGTTTTTGTATTCGATTCTGAGATGTTTTGAGTGGCACTTCTACTCATGATTTATTGATTTGTGTTGCTATTATTTCTTTATTGTTTTAGGGTTATTCAAAAGAAAAAAAGAGAAAGAAAAAAGAAGAAGAAATAGAAAAAAAGAACAAAAGAAAAAGAAAAGCATCTTTGTTTTTAGCATTATTGATTAAAAACGTCTTTTTTCTACTGTTGAAGGAAATGTAGTAGCATTAGTTAGTGATGAGTTATTGTAGTTCGTGGTATTTATATGCATATCTTAGAATTTTTGTTTGGTTGTCCCTTCTTACTTAGCACTTTGTTAATACTTGTGAGTTACCCTTTTACCTTTTTGCCTTGCCTTAACCCAAACCCCATTACAATCCTTAATAAAGCCCTTTTTGATCCATGATAACATGTAATATATGTGGTAGAAAATTGGTGAATTTGCAAGCCTATGGTAGTGTAGTATCTTAGAGGGAGTATTAAGTGAAACACCGACCGTAAACACTTGAGTGAAATGAGTGAACATCATGAGGAAAATCCATCTTAGTTTTATTTTACCTTTGATGAATGGTGTCTACCTTTGACCTTTTTTATGTGCATTGATGAAAAGATTATGATATATGTAGTAGCTCAATACTTGAGTTTATCGAAGTTTGAAGGATTGCATTTACTCTATTTTTTTGAAAACAAATCGACAACATGTCTTGGTTATTTTTAAATTGCTTGAGGACAAGTAATAGTTCAAGTGTGGGTGCATTTGATAGGATTGAATCATCTTATATTTTCTTATGCATTTCAATGTCTTTTCAATCCTATTGTTGTGTTTAAATACTCAATTTGTGTTCATCTTGTGTTTACATCTAGATTAAAGGATTGAACACAAATATATGCTAAAAGGAAGAAGTTTGACAGAGTTTGGAGAGCCATCCATGGAGGAGAAATCATCAAGGGCATTCGGAAGAGAATTGGAGAAGACTTAGGAAATAATCCAGGGCCACGATCGTGGCAAATATGCCACGATCGTAACAAAAACTTGATACCAGGGCCACGATCGTAGGGAGCCAGCCATGATCATGACAGAAGCTTAAGCACAGGGCCACGATCATGGGGAGTTAGCCACGATCATGATAGAGAGTAGATAAACTGGCCATAATCGTGCACTAAAGGCCACTATCGTGGCCTGCACGCAAACAGACATGGACGGCCTTCCGAACTTAAATTTTTTAGGGAATTTTTGGACTTTTGAGGCACATGAAAATCCTAGGTTGTACCTTAAATGGAACATACTACAAAAAAAGAAGAGGACCTAGAAGAGTAGCCTCCAATATGCCACTTTTAGAAAAACTGTAAGAAGATAGAGAGACTATCAAAATCTACCATTTTTGGAAAGCTTCAAGAAGAGAGGAGGAACCAGCAGAGAAGTTTTTGTTATTTTCCATAAGCTTATCTATTCTCTTTCAGTTTTAGTGTTTTATTTTAATATTCATTCAATTATTTTAAAGCTTTCTTAGTGTTAATCAAATTTTTACATGTTCTAGAATATTTAGAATGAATGTTTGATGGATTTTGTAGTTGAACTTTATGAATTTTGTAAGGAATCTTTATGTTATATCAATGGATGTTTATTCCTTCAATTTTCCAACTCCAATCTTGGTTGTTTAAGTTTATTTATATTCTTTTTCATATCTAAATTTGTTGGGAATTTAAATGTTTAATGGTTTGTGTTATGGGTTTTTGCTTTTTTGTGATGATCTTGATTAATTTGTGATTAATAGTTAAGATTTATGCATGTTCTTAGATTCATGATCAATTAATTTGGGTTTTGTACGAGTTGTGTGTGCTATAATTTTCATTTTGATGAAATTAGTTTAGAGTTTGTAATTTGGTTATGATTACCCATTTGTTAGCATGAAGAGTTTTGATTTCTATTAAGTTAGTGTTGAATTTCGGTTTTATCACTTCGTTTATAATTTCTAGCCTTGGTTTTATTTAATTGAGTATGGGTTTTGTTATTTAATATCAATTGTTCTTAATATGAACATGTGTGGCTAAACTACTTAGGGGTTTAGAGATATTACAAGGATGAAGGGATGGAAATTGTGGGAATGGAGTTGAATTTGTCTTAAATTGGTGCTTGTAGGTCTAGGTTGGTTTGGGATTTAAGATAAATGTTATAAATTAGGAATTGTTTATAGGATTGATCACCCTTTAGGTAACTTTCTAATCCAAAGGCTAAGGTTGAGCTTGTGATATGTAATAGTCCATAGTGATTCCCTAAAGTAGCAGTAGGTTAGTTAAATTTATTAGGATACTTAATCAACTAATCTAGGATCCCATACCTTTAGGTTACACCTTCCGAGCTTATGAGTAGGAGGCCTAAGTTAGTTGTTTTGTATTACCTAATGCATCTTCACTATTGAACTTAAAGAGCCTATTCTAGGTTATAGTGAAGATCGGGGCATTTCTAGAGCTTATTAATTTTGCCTATTTTAAAGAAATTAAGGGTTCGAGAGCTTAATCGAGTCCATAGGCTAACAACATAATGAGAGTACCCTTTTTTTTAGATTCAAGGATCAATAAACATCCCAGAATCCCAAAGATATCTCCAGCCCACTTCTTTACCATTGTTATTAGACTTTTCTAAATTTGCTTTGTGCTTGTCTTTTGGGTTATGTTCATTGCATATTAGCTGTCTTGTCTTCATCATTTCAGGGTGTTCTGTTTTCTTTTGTTACAACATTTGAAATAGCATTTGCATCCCAACTCTCTGTGGTTCGACCCTAGCTCACCATTTACTGCATAGTTGGTAGTTAGGAATTTATTATTTGGTGGTTAGCGACAGGCTATCATAGATCCTCATAGATAAAAACTCACTTTGGGTGAAATGCCTCCACTTTTATTTTCTTAAATAAAGAAGCCTATAGAGCATTAAAAAATTTGCCACGTACTCTTATTTTCTCAACTAGATCCTGAAGTTAATGGATAAAGTCTGAGAAGGGATCTCTAGGAAAATAAGGAATGGAAACTTAACATATGTTTGGTTTGACAACCGGTCTAACTTGGGACCTCTCATACACCATTACAACAGTTTAAGTAGTCCTTAAACCTCTTCACTCAAATTTAAACTCAACTCTATGATTACAGAGGACATATGGAACTTCCCTTAAAACTTGAGGCATCTCCAACCATTATATTGATCGTGTCGTTTGAGCTTTAAAATTTATAAGCCCTCAAATACCGCAAGTGCATGGGTTGCGACTGTAGTATAAGAGGTGTCAATCCCACGAGGAGGGGGATTAATCTAATTCTATGTTATCTAAGGCTAAGGAAATTGAAATAACGGAAATGAAGTTTCATAAGACAAGTAAATTCGAGAAATTGATTGGTAAGAGTTGTAATTCAAAAATAAACACAAAAAGAAATGAAATTTTTAGCAATGCAGAAACACAATGGAAATTAATCAAGAGAAATTAACCAAGTTATTAGAAAGGGGATTTTACCTATCATTGATGCTAACCTAGTCGATTATATGTTAATGGGGTGTCGGTTCTAGATGATCCTAGGGCTGATTACTCTCTATCAAGTTATAACCATTAAACCCTAATTTATAAATCCTAACTGGATCATGAAATCTGTAATCTCTTAATTAATAAAAGGCTCACAATCCTAGTTAGATCTAAAGCACTCTAATAAACTGTCAAGTTTTCTATGAGATCTCTCTCCACACAATTACTGATCTGATTAGTTACAAGTTTTATTGAATCGTCTAACTCTCATTAATCTAATCCAATCATTTTTTATTCGATTCACCCTTTTAGTTTATTACCGAGTTATGCAAGAAACATAACAAATCACAATATCCAATTCAAATTACACAAAATCAACTCGGATAACATTAAATCAAAATAAAATCCTGAAGGAAAGTTAGAAGAAAATCAATATTCCAAATCCCATCATCATATTATCCATCTCCATTCTACACAAAAATAAAATTAGAACAAAAAGGAAATAATGACTTAGAATAGGCAATGGAAGGCAACGACGTTAGAAAGCCTCCTGATATGGGAAGCACGTCGAGTCAGCTTCATCTTCGTCTTCCTCTTCCTTCTTCTTCTTTACCAGGCGATGGAAGGCAACGACGTTAGAAAACCTCCTGATATGGGAAGCACGTC
Organism: Erythroxylum longipes; assembly: GCA_027563885.1. Lineage (NCBI taxonomy): Eukaryota > Viridiplantae > Streptophyta > Magnoliopsida > Malpighiales > Erythroxylaceae > Erythroxylum > Erythroxylum longipes. Next base: position 20,767,785 of record JAOQMS010000006.1, read on the forward strand.
GAGTCAGCTTCATCTTCGTCTTCCTCTTCCTTCTTCTTCTTTACCTCTCTCGGTATTCTCTTTTTGAGGTTTCAAGTGTGGCTGCACAAAAAAGCTCCCTTTCTCTCTTCACTTGTTGTTCTTTAAATAGTCTTTTATGTTTTGGGTAACCCTAGGACTTTTTGGGGTCCGAAAGGTCCAAAAAGTCCCTCAAAATGTGAAGTTTATAAGCATCTATGCATCTGCCAAATGCAAGATATTGTTCGCAAGGTTACACACGCTAAGTCTTAATATTTATTAACCTTGGCAAATTCCGCAAGCGCATAGGTCGTTCACGTAGTACATAAAGTATCAATCCCACGAGGAGGCTAAGCTAGTCCTAAAATCTAAGGTCGTACTAAACTACAATAATTCAAAATAAATAACTAATTTAGAAAATAAACCAATCAAATAATTAATTTTAAGAATTGAATTGTAGAAATCTAGACCAAGTCACACAAACCAATCTCAAAACCAACCTAGAGACTATAAAGTAAGAGAAAGGGGGTTTTAATTGAAATTAACGAAAACCTAATAATTGTGCAATTATCGAATTAATGGATCTAGATGGTCCTAAGGTGAATTACTCTCTCTCGAATTATAATTCTTAACCCTAATTGATAATCCCTAATTTAAATTATGGAATTGTGATCTCTCGATTCATAATTGAACCAAAACCTAAATTAGTTCTAAATTGTCTAATAACTTACTGGGAACCTATGCTCGATCTCTCGTTACATGATTCTACTAGTTTGATTCAATTCTTTACTTATCAAATCACCTAACTATCGTTATCCCAATTTGATTATTTTCACTTAGCTCACCCTCTCAGTCTATTGCCAAGTTATTACGAGCAGAATTAAATCACAATTAAATTAATAAAAAACACAATCAATTAAACTTTATTAATCTCAAAAATCAAAATCTCAAAGGTGAGTATAAACAACAACTCAACATTCAACACAACCTATTCTCAACACCTATTTCAATTCTATACATGAATTAAATTGAAATAACTGAAAAATACATCAGGAATGAAATTTTATAGGCAACAATAGTGGAAAACCACCAGTTCCGAGAAGTACGTTGCGTCAAGCTTCTTCTCCGTGTTTCTCTTACTTTGTCTCCTTCCTCAATCTCTCGATTTCTCTCTAGGTTTTTCCAAAATTGACTTACATGAAGGCTCTCTTTTTCAGACTCTCCTAGGCTCCTACTTCCGTCTCATAATGATGTATTTATACTTAGACGTTCCAGGTTAAAGTCGGGGTTGAAATGGATCAAAAAATCTTGTAAATTTTAAGTTTTTGCTTCAGCCCAATGCAAGCCACGATCTTTGCTAGCACCTAAACCTTTCTGTCACAATCGTGGCCCAATGTGCACGATTGTGGCTTGAATGTAAGCTCTCTATCAGGACTGTGCCCCAAAGTTCACAATCGTGGCCAAACTGCTCTTGCTCGTCCCTTTCTGTCATGATCGTGGCCTCCTGTTCCACGATTGTGGGCTATGTCTTTGGCCCGAAACTCTTCGTAACTTCTCCATTCTTCGTTGTTTACTCTGAAACACTAACAAACACATGAAGGTACCTCAAAAATATAAAAATTAAGCTCAAAGACTCGTACTAACCTATGAAAAACACTTAAACACAAAACTAACACAATTAAAACCTAAATACACAATTAACACTCAAATTCATACTAAATACAAAATAATTTAAACCTTAAAACACAATGCAAATGACAACTATCAACATCCCCACACTTAAACGTTTGCTTGTCCTCAAGCAAACAAAACAACAAACATAACAAACACAACAAACACGAAGCACACAATGAAAAAATGAGACAATGGTTGCAACTTCATGAAATAAATTTAATCTTGAACATAATCTAACAAGTTATATATGATCATTAACCTACAAAATCAATATCTAAGGGCTTTGAACTAAATATACAAGTTAATCAGGATCTAAATGTTAATTTAATTACCCTTTTCAATTGTACACACACATTAGTAATTCTTTGGTCCTTCAGACTTTATAACTGCTCCTAAGTACATTTTCATGAAAATTCAAGCTTTTTACAAGTCCAGTAGGTTTTTATTAAGAACACTTTTTTTAAACCATGGACTTATTCTTTTATTCAGAGGCAAACATTGGTAATGAATGTTAATCTGATTACTTTACTAAGTCATTTATTAATAGCTTGGTTGAAATGTCATTATAGCCTTTTAACGTGAAGGCACACATTTATGATGTGTGTCGATCTGGTTACTCAGCTATTATCACGTTTGCAACTGGTTACTAGCTCTATTCATAACCCGAAGGTCAGAAGAATAGTGATTTATTAACAAAATATACATTTTATTTATTTTTTTCACCCACCTTGTTTTCATGAAAAAATACTAGTTAAGCAACTTGAGTTAAAGGGCTTCAAATTATGAATGAATGTGACAACCTAGAGGGTGTTAAATTTACACTAAGTCCTAATTAAGCTGTATATTTATCCAAAGACCCTAATTCACTAATTTTGTGAGCTAATGATTATTCACAACCTACTAGACTATGTTTAAAATTAAACAAATTTCACTCATCTAAGCCTTTGACACATTCAAACAATTTACACAATGCAACCTAATAACTATCATACGGTATGCAAAATCACATTCAAAAGCAAAAAAAAAAGAGTCCCTCCACACACTTGAACAACACATTGTCCTCAATATGAGAAGGAGGCACACGCAAGCACATAAAACAAAAGAACATACAGAATTTAAAGAAAACATAAACAAATAAAAACAACATAAAAATAAAATAGAATTGAAGGATAATTTAGAAAAGAAAAAGAAAAATAACTAAATATAAAGAAAAGATTGGGTTAAGTATAAATCCTATGGAGATGGAGGTGGTGATGGTGTTAGAGGTGGCAAATGAATGCCTTGAGACTTGAAATACCGATCGATCTGTCATATATCCCGACTCTTGTGTCATTGTGTGCGTGCCATCTCTGCAAGTGTCTTGTTAGTCTCGGTTATTACAACCAAAACCTTCTTCCAACCTTGTTCTTCCTCCTCTTCTTCCTCAGATTCTTCACTAGTGGATTCCTCTTGTGCCTGTCGAGGTGGCACTGAGCTTGAACTTGCCTGACTTGACCTGATCTGAACATGTGTCTTTTGGATGATATCCCTAAGTTCCATGTTTGTGGAATGGATGATATGTTGGATCCCGATTTTTTAGGATTTTTATTTTTATTTTTATTTTTTATTTTATTAAATTATCAAGCATTAAAATAAATTAGAATTTATGAATTAGAAATTTTTGGAGTTTAATATGGTATATTATGAATTTTATATGGTGGCATGA
>JAOQMS010000006.1:20771260-20782336 GCA_027563885.1 Erythroxylum longipes
CGTCAACGATCGTTGTAGAGAAGTCAATGTAAGTGAAATTTATTATTTAATATTAATAATATGCTTAATAATTATCACTTACTAATATATAAACATTACTTTCTGATAAGACCAAATACAGCAAACCATTGAACGACGGTTTCAGCAATCTAAAAATGTTGATGAGACTGACACTTACCTTGAAGCAGTTGGTGGTAGGGATCATCGTGGGAGGATATTCGGATTAGGATCATTTGTGAATACTTGTTATTCGCAATCCTCCACATCTAGTACAGCAGCATCTGCTAGGCGGTCCAACAACAGTAAAGTGGAGGCACTTGAGAGCACAATGCAGACATTGTCCACTCAGTTGCAACAGACGTTGGAACAGTTGCAACAGTTGATGGCAGCGCAACAACAATCAATGCTGCTTTACGCTCAGCTCTGTCGGGAGATGGATGAATTGAAGGGTAAGGGCAGCAGGTCACCGGACCAACCAGACGATCTACCAGCTCCTGATCAGAAGTGTAGTATTGGTCATTTAGTTTGTATTACAGATATTATTATTTATAATGTAACGTTTTTATTATCAATTAAGATATTTTAATTTTTAATCATTAATCAAAATTTCTATTTAACCAAATTAAATATATAATATAAATATTTAATTATTAAAATTTTCTGACGGTTATGATAACTTTACCGACGAAACATCAACAATTCCGTCGGTACAAGTCTATAATATATACCAATGGAGAACACATTCCGTCGATAATAGTTAAGCTTATTTACTGACGGAAACCTTGTTACCATCGGTAACATTCCGATGCTAAATTTACATACGGTTAAGGTACTTACCGTCGGTAAATTTAGCGTTGGAAACTTTTAGCCCGTCGGTAATTTACGGACAAAAAAATTGTAATGGTCGGGATATTTTCGTTAAAATTACGGACAGTAACTTATTTTCCAACGCTAAATTTACCGATGAAAATTTCTTTACCATCGGTAAATTTAACTATAGCCAAATCTACGACATTTTTGTTTGTCGGTATAGTCCGTCGATAATATTAAATACCGAAGGAATATTTACCTTTATATTTACCTTTTCTGTCGGTATATTCTGTCGCTAAATTACTGTTTTCTTGTAGTGTAGATTAAAATAATCTCGCAAGATTGGGCACTTTAAGATTTGTTATCCCTTTTCTTAGCTATATTATGAAATTTTACTTTTTATTTTAGTAGGCAATATTGTTATTTATTGCTAATAATTCTACATATCTTCTTTTGTTATTATAAGCATACAGATTCTTTACATAATCGTTTTACCAAATGCTCTAATGTTTCTTTGGTGGTGAACATAATATATTGATGAAAATTTTAAAATAAAAGTACATACAAAGATTGCTAGGTGGTCACTACTATATCAGAAAACATATCAGTTTTAGAGCAAGACCTTAGATACAGAAAAACAATAAAGTAGAGGACTTATAAGACACATAACAAGGTATGTTAATAGACTAGCCTCATACCACGAGCTAAATATTATGTTCAAAAATAAAGAACTATTCTCAGAGCAACGGTAAGCTTATCCCTTGATAAGAGAAGATATTTATACAAGTTCCAATTAGTAGTTGTATTAGGATTCCAAGTAATTATTGATACTTTTTACAATTTAAAGTATTTAATTGATAATCATTGTTAAGATTTTTTATAAGATATTGGGGTAGGATCTTATTTTGTGCACAACAAAATAAAAATAAAATTTTTTATTTGATTTTCTAAAATTCAACATCACTTTAAATTTTATTATATAATTTACACATAAACATAATAAACAAAAGAGCTTTGAGTATCATATATGGATTGATGAAGAAGATAAACAAGATAAAAGAAGAAAAAAAATGTTGAACATGAAAATTAAAATATTAAGTATTGTATTATCAGTGGATCCAATTAAAAATAGTTGTAGAAGTGAAACTTTCCATTGTTTTATAAGTGTGAAACTTGTTTTATAAACCAAGTAGAGGATCGTAGTTAATATTATTTTATATACTAGTGATTTGAATATCCTTTTGTACATGATATTCAATATAGGGATCAATGATCATAAAATTCAGTATTTAGACTAGAAAACCAAGTAAGTATTAGCTAGTAAACAAACTTGCATTAACATGTATCAAATTCAAAGAATTCTAGGACTATATATTAGAATTACTTCTGTTCAATTTTTCATTAGATGTCAACCAAGTTTTTAAAGAAACACGAACTTATTTCAGAAGTAAATAATGTTGTTAGGTTACTAGTGAATTACATAATTACTAAATACGTTATCGTAACTAGCTGAGGTTAAACACATAATCAGTTACTGAAAAGATAAGATTTTTAAATTGTACATGGTCTCCCACACAGTCGTGTGTGTTGACTACTTCCCTTAAAACTTAATGTCAGTCTAATATATGTCTTAATAACTTACATGGTCAATGGCACGATCATGTCCTTCACTTACAAGATCGTTTGTCTCCACATGGTTGTTCTTTTCTCCATACTGGTACATCTGACTTCAAACATCGTCTTTCAAATCATACATGATTATAAAAGCTTGAATGTTCATCTATACAGTTGTGTTCACCTTTTTCACGAGCATATGCAACCCAAACAAGGTTGTGTACTCTAGAAATAGCTTCCAGTCTTCAGTTTCTGCATCAGATCTACCTAAACTTTATTCTTTTTAATCCATAAAGACAGTTAACACTTTCTGAACCTAAATTTAGTAGTATTAGATGAACAAACTTCTCTAAAATGGGGTTAGATCCATCACACTCTTTTTAGTTGACATATAATACCTTATCTCTCAAATGATTCAATTCATGCCTTACTCTAATGGTGTTATCTTTTCTTCAAGAGCAAAAGTAAAAAGAGGTGTGGTTCCCAATATAATTTTATCCTAATATTTATTAGGGGATGTAAAAAGCATAATATTCCTCCATTATTCTATATTCAATAACTGATTGAGCCTAAAATTATAGCTTCCTTGCTTTTAAACCATTTTATATGTAATCAAAAAGGACTCCAATAGATAAGCCTCAAAGCGAAAACTTCAATATATATATATCATCTTTCCTCCTAAAAATAGCCAAGACTTTTTAATTATCCCAATCATCAGATTCCTGAATCAATCTCATTATCATGATCCCATTTTCTTCAATCTTGAAACTTAACTAACGAGAAAAGGGGAATGAAATATAAACCAAAACATTTAACCCTTAACAGACCAAAACACCCATGTACATTCCTATAAGCATTTCTTTTTACAAAAACACTTCTTTATAAAGTCGCATTTATTCTTGACCATGTTTAAAAAGTAACAAACAGACATGCCTTCTCAAGCTTCTTTTTTCCTTTTCTCTTGTTAACCGAGAACTACAAACCTACAGGCTTCCATTATGCTTTCTAGGCATATGACAAATTTCCTAAATTCATAGTTAAACAATAAAGTGGTTGAAACATCAAACTAATCAAAAGCCTAAATAACTAACGTACCAGTAAAAACATGTTTATAATTCTAGTATATCATTGAACAAACAAATCAAAACACAATTGCAATCTTTACATAAAGACACGAAAAATACCTAGCTTTTAACCACAGTGCCTCTATGTCCTAACGTAACTACAAAGGGGAAAACATACCTACCTTGTGAACAATACCTAGCCTAGGAACAATGAAGACACAGAGGAAAGCATATGGAAAATGACTAGCATTCCCCATTAAATAAAAATGAAAATGGAGAGAGATGCCTTCAAAATTCTACTTCCACTCATAGCCAAATAGAGAAGATAATGCAGATGATGAAGTAAGATGACAATAAAGATGAGAGGATATGACTCATAGAGGATGAAGATTGAATCCTTAAACCACGTAGGGGATTTCATGATTGGTTCTTAGGTTTTTGGGTATTGAATATTTAGTTATATGGGTAATAGGTATTTAGGTCATTCATATTAGATCATGGGTATAGTTAGCCACTATTTTTCCACGTGGATACTGATAGGGGTAGATTGCATAATGTTTTTGTGGGTATTTTAGTATGTTTTTAGTTATGAAATTGAATGATTAGTGCATGTTTAGGTTAGGATTGTGTTATTTAGTTAGATATTTGCGTTTTGAGTGTTTCATAGGTTAAAGCATGCTATTAAACTTAAATTTTGTGTATTTGAGGTGCCTTGATGTGTTTGTTAGTATTTGAGATCAAATATCGAAAAACATAGAAGATTTAGAGGAAGCTTGATGGAAGATCCAGTCCAGAAGCAAAATGGACAGGCCACGATCATGGGTTGCGCGATAGCAGATGCGGATCACCTTCGAAAACTCAACTTTGTAGGGATATTTTAGAATTTTTAGGCTCGAGTAGAACCTAGATTTTACCCTAAATAGAAAAGACTACAAAGGGGGTTAAGAACCCTAATTTTTCGTGCCTCCATTTGCCACTTTGAAGGAGAGGACACAAGGAAGAGATAAGAAGGAGAGAAGAGGAGAGGAGCATTTGCAGCTGCTGTAGAACCACTCCAACCTCGCCATTTCAAGTTCTTTCTTTCTTTCTTTTGTTTATTTACTTCATTTTGATGCATGACTTAGGTTTGAGAATGTTGAACATGTTGTTAATAATGTTTTAAATTATTTTAGGGATTTGTTCTTGAATCAATGATAATGTGATTTCATTTGATGTTAATACATTAGGTATTTTGATTATTTGTTGTATTTGCATGGTTCAGTAACAAATTGAGATAGTGGACCAATAGCAAAACAATTAGATTTTGTAATGAGAGTTAAACAATCTATATAGATCACGCAAATAATCAACTTGGTAATTTATATGAAGAGAGATCTCGTGTGAGGACCTAATAATCTATTAAAGGGATTAAGATCTAATTAGATGTGTGGGCTTTTTTTAATTGAGAGATTGCAAATTTCATAATTCAATTAGGGTTGATTTATGGTTTAATGATTATAACTTGAGAGAGAGTAATCCGAGTTAACTCAAAAGTAATCATGCTAGCATGTGATGATAGTATAAATCCCCCCTTTTAATAATTCTTTGATCTTGTCTTTTTGCGATATCTCAATTGTCAAGCGGTTGTGCTCTATTTTGATTTACTTTTGTTAATTTCAAAATTTTATTTCCATTCAACCCCTACTTGATTGTTTAATTTTTTGCTTATCTTTATTTTCATTTAAATCATTTTTTTACAACCTTAGACAAAGTTAGGATTCAATTAGTTCTCTAATTCCTCGTGTGATTGACACCTCAACTTCCACGTTTACGACCTGTGCACTTGCGAAACATTGAGGATTTTATAAATAGATTTAAACCTGCCTCAATAATTTTTTGGCGTCGTTGCTGCAGAGTTAATAAGATTAATTTAATTCTTTCAGTTTAAGGAATTTTCACCATTTCTTGTGATTGTGGTAACCAATCACAAGAAATTAAAAACATAATCACAAGAAATTAAAAAATATAAAAGAGAAAGAAAAAAGAAGAGATGGAAGTTTAGGCACAAAGTAGAAGACACATCAATTTGGATATCATAAGGCAACAATGAGGAATCTGTAAAAGTTAAATGTCAAGAAGAGATAGAAAGAACGATGATGGAGGAAACACATTGTAGGGAGCAAAGGACCTTTGTAAACTTCAATGAGGCACAATTTGGTCGGGGAAGTCATTATCCTTATTTGAACACGAATAATCTGGGTTGGCAAAACTACCCAGATTTCTGTTGGTCTAATAATGTAAGGACTCACATGGGACATCAAGACCTATTAGGATTTTAGCAAAATGAGTTTAGTTCATGGAATTCTAAATTGGACAAGATCATAAATAAGCTCATGAATATGGAAGAAGCCCAGAAGAGAGTGGAAGAGAAGTTTAAGCAAGTAACAGAAGACTATGCCTTTTTTATTCCTAATCTAGAGCTTCAAATAAGAAAACTTTCCTGTGAATTTTGCAAGAGAAGTGTGGAAAACTGTCTGAGCAACATTGAAGTACATCCAAGAAAGCAGTGTAATGTTATCATACTTAAGAGTAGGAAAGAGCTAGAAGCACTAGTAGAAAGACAAGCTGAAACCCACCTTGTAGAACAACAAGAGAATAAAAAAAAGGATGAAGAAAAGAATGAGGACATAGAGCAAGAATTAAAAATCATGCCATTTCAACTTCTAAATCATGGAAAAGATACCAATTATAACAAGCTATTTCAACAGAGGGATAGTATCAGGTAGGGATAGTATCAGGTTACCATTTTCAATCTCAAATTTCAATATTATTCATCTCGAATTAGGTCTAACTTTCTTCTAGAGACTTTTAGTAATATGTATTAGGTTTCATTTTCAATTAAAATCACCCAATTTTCTAGTCTGTAGGCCAATTTATAGTCAAAACAATGAGACTAGTTTAAATTATCCTAAAATAGAATTCCATTACACATTCCTCTCTTGTCACATTCAACCAATTCTATGCAAAGAAGCATCAAAGTAATACCAAGACACCATTGATCTTAAACACATCCATCTCACTCAAGAAAACGCATAAAAATTAGAAATTTAAGCTAGGAAACTTACCACTTTTTCCTTCAATCTTGTAGTATTTGATGAATAGTTAGTATTGATCAAACTCTCTTCAAATCATACTCCAAAACCCATCAAAAATCAGTTACACTCTCCTTCCCTCCTTGGCTAATGTTCACCCTTGGATTCTCTTCTTTTCCTTTTCTTTTTTTGTCTCTCACATTACTCTCTCATCTCTCTCACGTTTATGTTGAAAGAATGAAGCAAAATGCCTTAAGTTTTGCTTTTTATACCCATTTAATGGATTACACATGTCACCTTCCTATTTGTCATCACTAATGACTCATTAAACACATGTCATCATCTCATTGGTCATCTCTAATGACTCATCAATCCACTAATATCATGTAAAAAGACCAAATTGTCCTTAATTAGTACAAAAAGACCAAATTGCCCTTTAATGCATTTAATTGACCAACTAATAGAATTAGATCCCGAAAACATTCTATAACAATCTTATTTTCAAATTGACCATGAAATACTCTAATTAGCGTCAATACTTATTGATTGGATGCTTTTGAAAATTTTGAATTGTTAGAGTAGTGCTCTAAAGGCAATCACCTTTAATACTTTTGTACAAACTTTATTTTGATTAATAAAGAGAAAGGAATTTTTTCATTGATTTGATATTCGTTTATATATGAATTGATATTGATCTTAAATCGAATTAATGAAGTCTATGATACAAAACATAGCATGAAGGAAATCATGATGAGATCATGATAATGAGATTCCTATCATGTGCAATTATGTTAGTATCTAAATAATCCCTAGTCATAGGATTAATAAGACAGGACATTATTAATCCAGAAAGACTAGCACATATTATACTCCTTGATTTGATCAAGCAGTGGATCTCATAAACTGTAAGCATGAGATGTTTAGAGTTAATATGTGGATGCTTACTAAGGGTAGTAAGTACATAGGATGACCTGCTATGAGATTATCATATGGATGGCCTATCGAATGTCAATGATTAATCTCATTATAGCAATGGTGAAAATATCCTTAGACTTGAGGTTCTTAAGGATATCTTGGATATAAATCCTATGCTTTGACACCATTTCTTGTTACCTCAAGACAAGGTCGCTCTTATGGTGGTGATTGGGTACAGCTATTTATATTCGAAGGTAATTGGGTATCCAATAAAGGATTCACCACTCCTGATAGAAGGAGATGATACCCACGACCTCTTTTCAAGGTCATTACTCGGGAGACTCTGGCCAGAACAATTATGTGTCATAAAGAGAGTCTAATAACACATAGATTAATAAGATCCCAGGACAAGAACTAACATCACTTGGACTAAATGTGACATAGTCAGTCTAGTGGGAGTTGACACATAGACCGAACTAAGTGGGCTATGGTATGGTAAAAGGACTAATTGCACAGTAATTGTCTATAAAAAGGTTCATAAGTTGGATAATTAACTATCAAAGAGTTTGTGTATTAATCCACTTATATTCTAGCAAATAGGCATCATGAAACCTGTCATAATATGATTGAATTAAGAGTTAATTCAAGTACCTAAAATAACCGAGAACCTAACGCATAAAAGATCGGATGAAAAACAAGTGTGTATGATCTATTTTAAGCAGGCCACAGTCGTGCCTCATAGGGCCACGATCATGCCTCATAGGCAACACATGACAGAAGGCACGAAATGGTATATAAGTGAGTTCTTCACTTATGTACAAGAGCTTCCTTCACTTCTTAAACACTCAAGTAATAGAGAACTATAAGAGTTCTAGAGTAAGAGTGAGGTATCTTGAGTCTTGTTCTTGCAATTGTTGAATGAATCAAAGTGCATGCAATACAAGATTCTTGACCTATCTTCCATCATCTTGAGCATCTACTGGAACTCATCTAGTTTGGCACTCAAATGACCCTTATACATTGTTTCTTCTTCCATCTTTGTGTGTTCTTGGATATCAAGAAATGTTTTGATGTTTGCAACAACCCAAACAAGGAGAAAAAACAAGAGAGGAGGAGTTACACAAGGTAAAGAGTTTTGTTATTTCATGTTCTTTACATATCCTTGCATGCATGTGAAATTCTGTGATTTTCGAGTTGTCATGGTGTCAGAATCTTGATTCCGACAGTTTTGTTGCATCCGCATGCATGTGATGCATGTAACCATGGCAAATCCAACATGAATGGGTTTAAAATCATCAATACCCATTATTTTCCAAAAAGGGCATTTTAGTCAAATAATTTCGGATTCCCAAATTCTATTCAAACAACCTTCATTTTGACTCGTTTCAGTTCCCTATAGACTCCAATCCTAATTCTGGAGTTTTTTAATCATATTTTGAAATTATTTGATAACTTTTTGGTTGCCCAGAAGAATTTTTGGATTGAATCCGAAAATCACTAAATGTCACCAAAGTCATCCAGATTTCATTTAAAAGTGTCATCAAAATCTCGAAAGCACATTTAAGGGCTTTTAAAGCTCGTTCGGTCTCATTCCGTAGCTTTTTATAGTTTTTAGAAAATTTCCAAGAAATTTTCGGTCGAGTCTAGAACCGTCTCTGATCTATCTGTGATCTCCATTATAACCTTAATAATACATTTAAACACTTATATTACTCTAGTACACCATAAATAGAGCATACTCCATAAAATGCATATATACAACATTAAATAGTACAATAATCAAACTAGAATATTACATTGATTAACAATTAGTGCTATATTAAAACCTTTCCAATCTCAAAATAATATTGTTTTAAGTAAAAATACCTTAAATAAGATTTAATTCTAAATTTAATTTACATCTAATCTTGAAATCAAATATCAACTCATACATAGAATAATGGATATCTTTAATATTTCAAAAGTATTAGATATTTCAAATACTAAGCACCTTTAGTACATTATCTATATACTTAAACTTACAATAGGTAAACAACTTTTTTATTTACTATGTTATCTTTCTTCTTCCAATAATAGTTGTTCTTGGAATATCATATATTAAACAATTTAAAACATAAATTTTTGTTCCTTACGAGTAATGACTCTATACAATCCCACTGAGGAGTACAACTATACTCTCATTAAAGACAAATTAAATACCCACTTATCTACTAAAACTCTTTGAATTTGTCATGAAAATGAATCATTCAACATCTCGTAACCTTTTACCTATACATCAAATGTATCAATAAAGGCACTACTTCTGGATAGATATATTTTTATTAGATTTGAACCTTGTAAGCCTTATCTTACTCCTACTATTTACCTTAAGAATCATTCTCCCCTGCATGTTCATTGAAATAAACATTTTGTTTAATGGGTTTATAAGATTATATACAACCTTTTTTATATCTTATAAACTTATATTATCTGATTTTGGATAATGCTTGCTTCAACTAAGCACCACATCTTAAAATCATTAACCTTAAATTTAAAGTCTTATCATTTCATATCTAATATGAAATATTGTTCATTAATTTAATTGGAACTATCAAATGTAAGTTGTTATACTAGGCATAGCTATAAAAGAAAAAAATATTGCTTTATACAATGTCTCATATTGTATTTTCCTCTATAAAAATTCATACTATTATCGAATTTAGTTGTGAAGGTATTTCCCAAATAATCTCAGTCCTTATATACAAACAAAAAACTAAAATTCATTATATTGATATCATCAAATTGCTTTAGCATTCTCAATACTTAATTTTTACTTGTATTTAAATAATTTAAACTTTTCAAAATTTTAAATCAATATTTTATTTAGTACATATAACTATATAATATAATGTCATTAGTAAATTTAATAAAATACAACTCTTTATCCTTTTATGAATTGTTATTACATCCAATACTTCATATATACACACATACAAATATATATGTATGTATGTGAGATTTAACAATTCAATATCATCGTCATCCTTTTTGGACAAAAGTTAATTTGGTTATTTTTCAGCTTGACAAGTTTCGTATGATTCATATGTATACCAAATTTAACAATTCAATACCATCATCATCCTTTTCATTAAAGGTTAATTTGGTTATTTTCAACTTAACAAGTTTCATATATATTGAATTAACCAAGATGACATCAAAAGATAGTCTCCATTATCTAACTTTGTATTCTTACTACTTATGTTAAGTATGAGTCTCCTTGATATATGCTAAATATACATTACTTTCAACATAATTTTCATAACATATTGCTTATGTTTTAGACAATTATAGAGGATTTGATACATAAAATGATATATTTTATTTTAGGTCTTGTTTTTTGCCTCTTAAATGAAAAAGGAGGAAATTTAGAGAAGAATTATATTAATTTAGAGTAATTTTAGAAGTAGTGAAGAAGGACGTTAGAACATGACACCTAAATATTGTATACCAAAGTGGCTTTTTGTTGGACCCCGATTCTTTTCTTACTAACAAGATTATGCTAAATTCTTTTTGAGGTTTATTTTTGATTAATTTGTTGTGATTAGGTATTAATTATAATGTTT
>JAOQMS010000006.1:20791184-20802346 GCA_027563885.1 Erythroxylum longipes
ATCTACCTCGGATTTTGTTCGGAAGTAGGTTAAACGAATTTGTTTTGCTTAAGTTTGACCTGGTGGGGAATTCCTCCTTCGTGGGACACGCGTCCAAATGTCACGTAGGACGTCGGGCCTGTGGCCCGCCCGGGGAGGGGTTCCAGCACATTTTCTATTTCTCCTTCTCCATTTTACACACCCTTGTACTTTATAATTGATCAAGCTATATGGACCTTTCATGCCACTATAATTGTCCCGTGTTTTCTATACTAGTTTACATGAAAAAGTTATAAAATGCAACAAAGATAACATATTTTGTATATAACCCTATGTTAGGACAATGTTGCTTATAAAATATTAGGGTTAAATTTTTTTAGAAGAGTGTAAGGGAGAGATAAAGAGTATAGACACCATAACAGAGAAGATATTAATTAAAATCCATTCTATATCAACTATTAATCAAGAACAATCATTCTTAGGAGAAGGAAATAATTCAACAAAATTTGCCAAAGATTCAAGAGTCATGAAAATGATTTCTCATTATTATTTTCTTTCTTCTTTTTATGATTATATCTGTTATTTGATCATGAACTAATTAGGATATAGATTTAGGTAAGATAGACCTTATCCTATGATATGTTGAATTGATGACTCTTTAGGTTTATTGAATTTCTAGTTTTCTTGAGATTTATCTATATTTTTATAGTTAATTAAATTGAAGAAGCAATGGTAGAAGATTTAATTATTTGATTTATTTATTGAGATTCAAGAGATGAAATGTATAGTTAGATCATAACATGGATAAAGAGTTTTACACGTGAGTTAATAGAAAGAAAACTACAAGATTTCCCAGAATGAATTAATTTATTCTATGAATTCTCATGACAAGTTTTAGGCATGAGTTACTAGAAAGAGAACTACAAGATTTCCCTAAGTTAGGGTAAAAAATATCATGAGAATTCATAGAATAAATTAGTTCATTCTTAGTTTGTCATTATTAGAAAGAAATTTTAACTTATGCAATGAAAGAATAGGAGATATATGTATTTTGAGAAAATATAATTGTAACTTAAAATTTCATACTGGTCTAAGAGACAACAATTGTTCATTAAATTAAGATGATGTCAAACGTAGTATATCAAACATATAAAATAATATCATGCAATTTTTTATGCAAATATAATCAAATTATATGCATGAAAAATCAAGTCTTGTTTGATTCTAGTTATTGATCTTCGTAATCTAAAATAATATTTCCAACCCTTTGGATAATTAAATTAGATTAAACGATTGATTCCTATATAAATTAATTTTTATTCCAAATAAAAATTTAATTTGATTTGAAAACATTTTTCAAATTCAAATTAGAAACTATTTCTATTTTTCTCGATTCTTTTAATAAAATTTAATTAAAAATAATTTTCAACAAATTACTCTTTTTACTTAATATAATATAGAAAATTTCTTTTTTAAATTTTATAAAAAATAAATTATATTCTAATTAGAAAATTATCTCTAATCTAATTAGAAATAACTTTTGGTTAACTATAAAACTATTTTCTAATATTGAAAAGAAAACTACTTTCAAAATTAAAAAATACTATTGAATTTAGTTAAGAAAGTATTTTAGATAATCTAATTATGGATTGTTACTTAATTAGAAAATCATTTCTTAATAAATTAAAAAATATTTTCAAAATATTATAGAAAGATCTTTTTTCTTTATTTTGATAAATTAAAATAACTTTCCAAATATAACCAAGGAAAATACCTTCTACAATAAATCAAGAAACTTATTAATCAAATAAATAAAGAAACAAAATTTAAATAATAGAATAATAATTCTCTAAATAAGTAAAATAATAATTTAATTTATTTTAATAAAATTGAAATGAATAACTTTAATTAAGAAAAATATTTCCTAATTAGTTAAAAAAATTTATTATTTTTTGGAATTCTTATTAATTAATTTCAATCTAATTTAAAATAATTTTTGCTAATTCTAGAAAAACAATTTTCTAAAATTTAATTAAGAATGAATTTAATTGTTGATCTTAATAAAATTAAGAAAATAATTAATTTAATTTTATATTCAATTTTTAATTTAAAACTCCTTTAAATTATGTTTCGTAATTGGGTTAAGTTAGGAATACAATATTCCATACTTGAAATAAGTTTATTCTGTTTTTAAGATTATGTTAATCCCAAGGACAAATAAACTTAATAACCAACTTGGAATACCTTACTAAAGAAACCAAAGAGACATAATCTAATTTTTTGGCTATTTCATTCTTGTGATCAAATAGGCCTTATTCCATTCCTAGGATAGGATATTCCCATGCTCAAACGCTTTCCCTTCTTCCTTTTTTCCAAACTTCTGATGATTTCTATTCAAACTACAATGCTTCTCTTTGTTGACAGTAATAGAAAAATAAAACCGTTGGGTTGTTGAATCTTAACCACCTTTGGTATCCATAAAGCCATCTACAAAATCCAATGATTAGAAGGAAGTTGCAATTAGAAAATTTTGTTTTTCCTTGTTGCTTATTTAAGTTCTTGAACTCATCACCCATAAATTTTATGGTTATTATAAATTCTTATTGATTCATTTGGGTCTAATTTTAGGTTTTTGGATCTTATTGAATTTCCAAAATTCTAAATTACAAACTTTTATAATATAAGCTCTTCAAATTTAAGTTTGTATTTGGAATGTTTCCAATTTGAACTTTTTGATTTTTTTACAATTAGAAATTCAAACAGTTCTAATTTTTACTTTAAAGAATTAGGTTTGCAACTTTTGTATAATCAATTCTAAATTTGATATCTATAACAATCAAACAACTTTAATCAGGTTAAAGAAATAAAGATGGCTCCGTACCACTATTAAGAAATTAGGGTGGGATCTGATCCAACGCATAACAGAATAAAAAGAAAACCTTTGTTTACTTCTCAAAAGTTAGGATCACTTTAAATTTTATAACATGATTAACACATAAATATAATAACCGTAAACGTAAATCATACCTTATTATGTAACTTGATCCTTTTTCTAGTCATTTCAATAGAATTGTTTTTTAAATTAGTTCATTATAACAATTGTAGTTGCATATATAAACAGCCTCTAATAGTATCTATATGAACAAATTGAGAGAATACTATAAGTGGTATAAAGAGGGTCAAATAAGAAGTACTAGCTTCTTTAGATCATAAACATATTTATTTAGGTTGTTTAATAATTTAATTGAAATAAAACTAATTTTAATTAAATTTTAATTAGAATTTTAATTTCCAATATCATATATTGATCTTTATTTATTAAATATCTCCAATTTAATTCTAATGTTTCTCAGACTTTATAATTCAGTCCAACTTGATTAAGTTACTTTTTCCTCTCTTTAACCGTTCTTTGTGCTTAACCCATTTGTTTGTAAATATGTTGGTAATAAATATAAATTATAATTCTAATCATATTTAGGATTATATAACTCATTTAATTTACCTTTGATTTCTAATTAAAGATTTTATATTTATAGATCAAGATTGACATCTGGTAATGTGTCATGATCACCCAAATATTAGGAATGTTGAAGTAATTTTGATTAACCTTTTTATACAAGATTTTTTTCTTACAATTCAATCTTTTATCATATAAGGTTCCAATTAGACATATAATATAGAATTAATATCTATTTTATTTGAGTCCAATCATGTGATTTCTTAATCATTAGTAATTTATTCTATTTATGACATTTGATAACTATTTTCAAAGTATCGTTCTACCTTGGCCAAAGATTTCCTAAATCAACTCTAAATGAGAACAATGGAACATTCTATGTAATCACTTTACGGTGATAAATTCTATATTGATATCTCAATTACTTTCATATGGTTCAAGTTACATCTAATGACTACCAATTAAGTTATTCTTGACAAGCATAAGTCACAAAATAATATCAAAACATAACATTCTCTACATAAGATACTTTGGAGATCTCAATTTAAAAGATCACTTTTACAATCATCACAATGTAAATTTTTATAGACATACAAGTAATTTTTTAAATGAAAATTTCATATTGGGCTAGTTAAGTGAACTTATTCTCTAACAAGCATATATACGTTTGTTTAAATATCTCTATACTTTAGTGTATGAGATTAACTACTTCTTTCATAAGGAAGAAACATAACATACACTAGTTTTTTTATTCTCTATTAATGTCCATTCTCAACAGAATAATGACTAAGAATAATTTAGGGATAATACATATATGCAATATGAATCTCATAATTATGATCTCATCATAATTTCATTTATAATGTACATTTATCCTATGAACTTTACTATATAAGATAAAGAATTTGTTTAAATAAATATGTCACCAAAACTATAACCAACTGATTGGCTATAGGGCATAAACAAATAATGTCTCACTTGCACCAAGTTAATTGCTTAAGTATCTTATTCCATATCTCTATATAACAATCATACTACTACTGGGACAATGGTTTATATAAAGAATTATATAAGATTCTTTATAATGAGTGCTTGCTTAAGTCTTACAACTTTTATTTCAATTATCATCATACTAAGGGAAAATATGTAAATGCATACTTAGATATTTGATGAGAAATTAGCTTCTTTTGCTTGCCTAATGGCTTTATTATTCCACACTGTTTTACTATTTCAACATTGCAAGGAACTATACTAAGTGAATTAAAGAACTTATTCATCTAAATATTCATTTTCACCAAATAAAATTTGTATTATTGCTTGATTAGCCATTAATGCTACATTGAAATCTTTCCAATCTTATAATATTGTACTAAGTAAAATTTATCTTAAAGTAGGATTTGATGCTAAAGTTAATATTCATATAACTTTGAACTAAAATAGTAACTCATACATAGAATAATGGATACAATTAATACTTTATAAGTATCAGATATCTTAAATACTAAACACCTTTATTGCATTATATATGTAGTTAAACTTATAATAGGTAAATAAAATTTTCATTTATCTCTATAAATCTAATTCTCATAATTAAGTTGTTATTTTTTATTTCCACAGGATTTGTTTTTAGACTATCATATATTTAATAATTGAGAATATGAAATTTTGTTTCTTTTATAGTTGTACACTTTTACTGAAGAGTATAACTATACTCTTACTAACCTTCTTGTAGACATGATAAATTATAATCATCTCCAAAATAAACTTTTTGAATTCATGACATCTCATAACCTTTCTACTATACATAAAATATATCAATAAGGGTATTAGTTCCATTTAGATGTATTGTCACAAAATTTGAACCTTTCAAATTTTATCTTACTCTCACAAATTGGCTTGAGAACCATTATCTTATAAATGATTATTGAAATAAATATTTTGTTCAATGAGTCTGTAAAAATATATCCATCATTTTGGATATTACACCATCTATTATTTGATTTAATTTTAAACTTATTAGATGATGCAATCTTCAGCCAAGTATCACATCCCAAACTCACTAACTTTGACTTTTTAAAATTTTTTACCATTTCATATATAATATGAAATGTTGTTAATTGATTTAATTAGAAATATTTTGGTAAGTTGTTATATTAGGCATAGCTATACAAGAAATAAATATCACATCATAGAATATTTCATGTTGTATTTTCCTCGTTATATATATATACTATTTTGAAATTTAGTTATAGAGGTATTCATTAAAGAATCTCACTCCTTATACATAACTATAAATTTCACTAAATTTATCTCATCGAAGGGTTTCAAAATTCTTAATGCTTAATTTATACTTAGATTTAAATAATTTTAACTTTTCAAAATTTTAAATCAAAATTTCATTTAATACATATGTCTATATCACATAAATTCAATAGTAAATTTAATGAAATACAAGTATTTATCCTATTATGAATTGTTATTACATCCAATAATAATAATAATAATTTAATACCATCATTAGCCTTTTCACCAAAGATTGATTTTGATGTTTTGAAACTAACAAGTTTCATTTAATTCATTATGAAACACACACACACACACACACACACACACACACACACACACACACACACACACACACACACAGAGAGAGAGAGAGAGAGAGATGTATATCTTTGTATGCAATTTTATCATTATTATTTTGTTGAAGTAACCAAGATGGAATAAAAGTATAATCTTAGTTATATAACTATGTATTCTTGCTACTTAAGTATGAGTCTCCCTAATATATGCTCAATATACATTACTTTTAATATGATTCTCATGGTTTATTGCTTATGTTTTGACCAATTATAGATGATTTGGTACTTAAAATGAGATATATTTTAATTTAATTCTTATTTCTACATTTTCAAGGAAAGGAGAGCAAATTTTGAGAAGAACTAGAACAATTTGGAGTAATTTTGGAAGCAGTAAAGAAGGGCCTTAGAACATGACACCTACATACCACTATATGATGACTGTGTTCCAAAGTGGCAACTTCTATTTTTCCTTTGCCACGCTATACACTCTGTATTGGATAATTGATCAAGTTATATGTAACTTTTATGTCCCCATGTTGGTAACTTGTTGGCAATACTATTTTACATGAAAAAGTTATAGAATGTGGTATGATAACATGGTAGGTATATGGCCCCATGTTAAGGTTGTGTTATTCATGAAATACTTAAGGTTTTGAAATTTTTATAAGAGATGAAGGGGAGATAGTAAGGAGGCTAGGATAGAGAAGATAGTTAATTAGATGGAATTATACATCATCTATTGATTAATAAAAAAAAATTCTTAGAAGAAGGAAAATAATTCAACAAGATTCACTAACGATTCAAGATTCAAGACTCATGACAATGATTTCTTATTCTTATTTTCTTTCTTCTCTTTATATTGTTTTCTCTTATTTGACTATGAACTAATTGGAACATAGATTTAGGTGGGATGGACCTTAGGTTGTGATATGTTAAATTTATGAATCTTTTGGTTTAATGAATTTATAGTTTTCTTAAGATTTATCTATATTCTTATAGTTGATTGAATTGAAAGAGCAAAAATAGAAGATTCAATTATTTGATCATGCATTTAGATTCAAGAGATGGAATAATATGGTTAGATCATAACATGAATAAAGAAGGTTAAGCATGAGTTACTCAAGAAAGAACCATAAGATCTTCCTGAGCTAGGGTAAAACTTATAATAAGAATTCATATAATGAATTAATCCATTCTTAGGTTGTCTTGGTTATAAGGAGATTTCAATTGGTTCAATTTAAGGATATGAGATAAGTTTCAAGCAATAATAAAATTGTAACTTAAGAATTTTTATTAGTCTAAGAAACCAAAATTGTCTATTAAATCAAGGTAAAGTAGAACATATAATATCAAACATATAAAATAATATCATGCAATTTCTCATGCAAATATAATCAAATTATATACATGAAACATCAAGTCTTGTTTGATTCTAGCTATTTATCTTCGTAATCTAAAATAATATTTCTTACTCTTTGGATAATTAAATTAGATTAAACTTATTGATTCCTAAATCAATTAAATTTCTATTTCAATTATAAATTTAATTTGATTTGAAAATAATTTTCAATTCAAAATGAATACTATTTCTAATTTTTTAAAATTCTTTAATGAATTTTAATTAAAGACAATTTTCAACAAATTACTTTTCTTACTTATATAATCTAGAAAAACTCCTTTTTTCAAAGTTTTATAAGTAAGACTTTCACATTCAATTAGAAAATTATCTCCAATGTAATTAGAAATAACTTTTCATTAACTATAAAATTATTTTCGAAAACTGCCTTCAATATTAAAAAAATTAATTTTAATTAATAAAGCCCTTTACATTATTTATTTAGAGATTAATTTCGTTATTAATTATAAAATCATTTCTTAAAGAAAAATATTTTTAAAAAGTTAAAGAAAGCCTTTTTCTTTATTTTGATAAATAAATATACCTTTACAAATATAATTGAGAAAAATATATTTTCTAATAAAGCAAGAAATTTTTTATTTAAATAACTGAAGAAAAAAATTTCCAGATAAATACAATGATAATTCTCTAAATAAATAAAATAATATTTATTTTATTTCAATCACATTAAAATAAATTAATTTGATTGAGGAAAACCTTTGTTAATTAATTAAGAAAATATGTTTCTTATTTTTAAAGAGTCTTATTAATTAACTCCAATATGATTGAAATATAATAATTCTAATTCTTGAAAATAATTTTCTAAAATTTAATTAGTAATCAATAAATTATTTATCTTAATAAAATTAAGAAAATAATTTCTTTAAAATTTTAGAATTGATTTTTAATTTAAAACTCTTTTAAATGGTGTTTGTTAATTGAGTTAAGTTAATATTCCATACTTAAACAATTTTATTCAGTTATAAGATTACTAAACTAGCTAAACTTAATACCAACTTGGAATACCTTTTTAAAGGAACCAAACAACCATAATCTAATATTAGGATTACTTCAATCTTGTGACACCGTGGGTCTTGTTCCACTCGTAGAATAGGATTTTCCCATACTCAAGCACTCCTCTTCTCCGTTCTTTCCAAACTTACGATGATTTACTATCAAACCACGACGCTTGTCCTTGGCGACAATAACATAAAAACAAAACCGATTGGTAGCTGAATCTCAACCACCTTAGGCATCCATAAACCCATCTACAAAATCCAATGACCAAAAGCAAGTCGCGACCAAAAACTGTTATTTTTTCTTATTATTGCTTATTTAACTCATCACCCAGAATTTTTGTGGTTATTAAAAATTCATATTTAATTAATTAGGTCTAATTTTACGGTTTTTGGATCTTATTGAATTTCCAAAATTCTCAATTATGAGTTTTTATAATCTAAACTCTTCAAATTTAAGTTTTTATTAGGAAGGTTTTCAATGTGAACTTTTCATATTTTTAAAATTAGAAATTCAAACAATTCTAAATCTTACTTTAAAAAATTAGGGTTTGCAACTTTTTCACAATCAAGGTCATGTCTTCACTTGCATATTTTCTAAAATCTTAGAAAAATTTTGCATAATCAATTCTAAATTTCATATCTATAACAATCAATTAACTTTAATTAAGTTATAGAGATGACTTTGATACCATCATTAAGAAATTACGGTACGACCTGATCTATCATATAATAGAATAAGAGCAATTTTTTTTTAAATTTTTTGAAAGTTAAGATTACTTTAAATTCTAAACATGATTAACATATAAACATAGTAAGCATAAACATAAATTATACATTATTATTAATTTTGATCCTTTTTCTTGTTATTTCCCTTAAAATATTTCTAAAATTTGTTCATCACAACCACCATAACTGTATATATGTCTAGTCTCTAATAATATCTGTACGAATAAATTGGTAGAACAAAATAGGTGATGTAAGGAGGATTGGACAAGAAATACTAAATCCTTCAGAGAATAAGCTATACTAGGGTTTGAAACTTTTAGTAATTTAATTGAAATAAAATTTTAATTAGAATTATAATTAATTGTGTAATTTTTCATATTATTCTTTATTTATTAAATATATTATATTTAATCCTAAAATTTTCAAATTTTGCATTCAAGTCCAACTTAATTAAATTTCCTTTTTCTCTCTTTAACAATTGTTTGTATGTGACTCATTAGGTTCCTAAATATATGGTAATGGACTTAATTTATAAGCCTAAATCATATTTAGGATTAAATAAATTAAACTTCTTTAGCTTATCTTTAATTTTTAATTAAATATTTGATATCCATAGATCAAGATTTAGCGTCTAGCAATACATTATGGCTATCTAAATATTAAGAATGTCATAAGTAGTTTTGACTAACTTTTTTGTGTATATTTTTTCACATGATTCAATCATTTCATCACATAATATTCTGATTAGACATATATTGTAAAACCATTGTCCATTTTATTTGAGTCCAATCATGTTAGTTCTTAATTATTAGTAATTGATTATATTAATTAAGTTTGAAATTTATTTTCAAAATATCATTCCACCTTAACTAAGGATTTCTTGATTAATACTAAACAAAATAACGGAATATTCTCCTTAATCATTTTAGTTATGAATCCTATATTGATTCCTCAGCTACCTTTATATAGTTTATGCTACATCCAATAACTACTGATTGAGCTACTCTTCACAAGGATTGGTAACAAGCAGTATCAAAACATAACAATCCATATAGAGATACTTTAGAGGTCTTAAATCAAAATATCACTTATATGATCATGCCAACAAGAATTTTTATAGATATATAAATGATGTTCCAAATAAAATTCTCATATTGAACTAGTTTAGTGAATTTGCTCTCTAACTATCGCTCGCACATATGTTTAATTATCTATATATCTTAGTTTATGAGATTAACTACTTCCTTTATAAGGAAGAAATATAACATGTACTAGTCGTTTTAAACTCTATTAATGTTTAGTCTCGATAAAAAAATGACTAGAAATAATATATAAATGCAATTTAAATATCATAATTGTAATCTCATCATAATTTTTTTTTGCAACGTAAATTTATCCTATAAACTTTACCATATACATTTTAATATGTATAAGATAAAATTTTCTTTTAAATAATTATGTTACTAAAACTACAACTAACTAATTAATTATAGAGCATAAACCAATAAGTTCTTGGCCAGTGTTATGCTGATGTTAGAGGGAGTTTGCTTTACCCAACTTCTTTTTAATAGAGCACTCAATCTTTTTCAACTCTTTCATAACACCCCTAGATGATATCTCAATTGAAAATCTTATAAGTTCTTTCACTATTTAGTTGACTAAGGGTCTGTTTGGTTGGAGGTTTAGTAATGGAATGGAATAAAATGTAACACACTTCCATCGTTTGGTTGAGGGTTTCATAATGGATTGGAACGGAATGGGATGGAAGCGGAGGTTTTCATGTCACATTCTATTCCATCCTAAACAGTGAAAATAAGAAACCTCCAATTTGGGGAGTTTAGGATGGAACGTAAACTAATAAATCCATACTACCTGATATGCCCTCAATAATTTTTCTTAATACTAATTATTTCTTCTAACCCTAATCCCCTTATATATAATTAATAATTTTTTATATTATTTCTCCTTACCCTAATAATAATATTTTTATATTATTAATAAAA
>JAOQMS010000006.1:20802446-20825767 GCA_027563885.1 Erythroxylum longipes
ATTGATAAATACAATAAATTCACACTTAAATGTTAAATTCGATAAATTCAAACTTCAAATTAAGCATTTTATCGATGGTGTAGCATTCAAATTCTCAAATTCACACAACAATTATAAAGAAACATTTCAAACATTATAAAAGGCATTTTATCGAATACCTCATAATCAATATGTATAATCTCAATTTAACCACAAATCAAGTGCATTTTTTCATTATTTACTAACAATAACACATATAAACAACAAATAAATCAATAATTACATGAAAAAACCGCAAACAACAACAATAATCAAGCAAGATTTTATCATCAAACACTCACGATTAACACTAAAAACATGCTTTTTTTTGGAGAAATAACACACCCATCAGAGAGCTTACCTCAAACGACACACGTTGAGTAAGAAAACAGTCGAAAAACGGTCGAAAAACGCAAGGGAGGGTGTCAAAAAACAGAGGGCGATCGCGAGGAGAGAAGAAGAAATGTGCAGAGGGGAAGGGGGCGTAGTAGCGTGAGTTATAGGCATTCAAATACAGACGGAATATATATTCTGTCGATAATTTAGGTTTACCTCGTTGTCTTTAAACAAATGACGAAGGAAATTGCCGACAAATACCGACGGAATATAGTCGGTATTTGAATTTCTAAATTACTTGACCGCCTCGGTTACCGCTTTTTTTGCGACGTAGCACATAAGTCCGTCGGTAAAATTGATGAAACGCACGCCACGTGTTCATGTTAAAACCGATGAATCACTGATAGAATATATAATCCGTCGGTAATTTGGGTTTACCTCGTCGTCTTTAAATAAATGACGAAGTAAATTGCTGACAAATACTGATGGAATATATATTCTGTCGGTATTTGAATTTCCAAATTACTCGACCGCCTTGGTTACCGCTCTTTTAGCAACGGACAACATCAGTCCGTCGGTAAAGTTGATGAAACGCACGCCACGTGTTCATGTTAAAACCGATAAATCACCGATGGAATATAGATTCCGTCGGTGATTTAGGTTTTACTGCCTCGTCTTTAACCAAACGACGACGTTTGGTTTAGCAAATAGCCGACAGTTACCGACGGAATATAAATTCCGTTGGTATTTAAGTTTCCCAAACGATGAATCACCGAAGGTACACCAATTCCGTCGGTAAAGTTAATTAAACGGATACCGACGAAACGCATTACATCGGTAATTGTGCGAAGCTAATTAATTGCCGGAGTAATTCTTGCAATTATTACCGACGGTGATTTTTACCGACGGACATAATTCCGTCGGTATCTATCCGAAGCAATTACATTGCGGGAACCATTCCTGCAATTTATTCCGACGCCTGTAGGTTGTGTTGTCGCTATATGTTGTCAGAGATTTTGCGCGAAATTCTTTCTCTCCATTATTGTCGACGGATATATTGCTCCGTCGCTATATATAAACAGTATTGTTTATTTACTAACAGAAAGTAATTTTCCGTTGGTAAATAGCGTCGGTTTTCTGTCCGTCGGTAAATTTCCGCCGCTATTCCATGATTTTCTTGTAGTGCTAGTGCCAAACTTTTTAAAATTTTCAATTGAGTAAATAACCTTTTAAAATCATAACAATTTATTTCAAAACTTTAGTTTCATTAATAATTTGATGATTTGACCAACATAATCTATTTTGTCTATGACATTAGGTATCCACGTAGAAAAATAGTGGCTAACAATACCAATACCCAATATGAAAATAAATACCTTTTACCTTTTACCTTTTACCCATATAGCCAAATACCCAAATACCAATCACGAAATTCCCTATGTGATTTAGGTATTCAAGCTTCATCCTCTATGAATCATCTCCTCTCATCTGTATTGTCATCTTACTTCATCATCTGCATTATCTTCTCTAATTGGCTACGAGTGGAAGCAACATGTTGAAGGCATCTCCCTCCATTTTTGTTTGTATTTGATAGGGAAGGCTAGTCATTTTTCATCTGCTTTCCTCTACGTCTTCATCGTTCCTAGGCTAGGCATTGTTCACAAGGTAGGTATGTTTTCCCCTTTGTAGTTACGTTAGGACATGGAGGCATTGTGGTTAAAAGCTAGGTATTTTTCGTGTCTTTATGTAAAGATTGCAATTGTGTCTTGATTTGTTTGTTCAATGATGTATTGGAATTATTATAAACATGTTTTCACTGGTACGTCAGTTATTTAGACTTTTGATTAGTTTGGTTTTTCAATCACTTTGACGTTTAACTATAAATTTAGGAAATTTGTCATATGCCCAGAAAGTATAATGGAAGCCTATAGGTTTGTAGTACTGGGTTAACCAGAGAAAATGAAAAAAGAATCTTGAGAAGACGTTTCCATTTGTTACTTTCTAGACATGGACAAGAATAAATGCGACTTCACAAAGAAGTAGTATCCAATACTTAGTGCACTCGAACAGAAAAGGGGTGTGAAACTTGGAAAGTCGCATTTGTTCATGTCCATGTCTAGAAAGTAGGAAGTAGAAATGCCTTGTCAAGCTTTTCTCGTGCTAATCTAGAATTATAAACCCATAGGCTTCCTTTGTTCTTTCTGGGCATATGAAGAATTTCCTAAATGCATAGTTAAATATCAAATTAAAAGCCTAAATAACTGACTTACCATGCCTACAAGAGTCTAAAAACATGTTTATAATTTCAATATATCATGGAACAAACAAATCAAAACACAATTGCAATCTTTACATAAAGAAATAAAAAATATCTAGCTTAAAAGCCTAGCCTTGAAATAACAAAGGCGCAGAGGAGACGTAGAAGAACAACACCTAGCCTTGAAACAACGCCTAGCCTTCCCTATCGCAAATGAACGGAGATACAGAAAGCCATGTTTTTAAAATGTGGCTTCCACTTATAGCCAGTCGTAGAGGCGAGATGTCTTGAAAATGGTGCTACACAAACGTGAGATGATGATACGGATGAGAGGAGAAGATGCGCAGAGTTTGAACTTTGAAGATTGAAGACTTGAATCGCACAGGGTATTTCATGATTGTTATTTAGATACATGGGTAATGAGTATTTGAGTGTATGAGAAATAAGTATTTAGGTTATTGAGTATGATTATGGTTCATTCATTTATGCTTAGTTGCTACTTAACTTTCATATTATGTGTAACAAAGATTTTATTAGCTAAATTAGAAAATTAATATCCAAACTAATGTTTTGAATTAAATTATTAAGGCTTTAAAATGTTAATTAAAAAAATTGAGCGTCTTAAGAATAATTATCCTTCAAGAAAAGGTACGTGACATTGAAAACTGTTTTTCCACAGGTCTTCGGTTCTAAAATTTAGGTCAATCAAAATAAAAATTAGTAATATACGAATCTAGGTAATCTCTTCGGCCTGCGTGACAGTAAGTAACCAGAATACGGTGAATGGTTTTCCGTATGCCTCATGAGTCATGGCCATACCCATACACTAGGCTGGACATCAATCGGGTCTAGCTGGCTTCCAAATGAGTTGTTGTGGGACACACCACCACGTGACCTCGTCAGCAAAATGCCGTTTAAGGGCATACCGTACCTAAATCAGTATCTTCTTATTTATTAGGTTGGACCTTAATGGTTATCTAAAGAAATACGAATAATATTTAGAGTAAAAGCCTACATTTTTTGTGCATAAAATTAAAAAAAAAGCATTACCATGCTCTTATTTAGCCTAAGGAAAAAAATTAATGTGCCATCATTATTAAATAAATGTTAATTGGGATAAAAAAAAAGAAGCAACACACAATTAAGAAGTAGTAGGATGAATTCAGATTACACCTGCTAATTTCAACATTAAACAAAAAACATGAATGAAGGAAATTCAATTTTGACGTTTATAAAATAAAACCGTTTGCTTTTTCTTAACTAATCTACCTAATTGTTTGCCAGCCAAGATACAGCCCTTTGTCACAAACATGTAAATGGAAGTCAACCTAT
Source organism: Erythroxylum longipes (assembly GCA_027563885.1). Taxonomy (NCBI): domain Eukaryota; kingdom Viridiplantae; phylum Streptophyta; class Magnoliopsida; order Malpighiales; family Erythroxylaceae; genus Erythroxylum; species Erythroxylum longipes. The sequence goes on from JAOQMS010000006.1 coordinate 20,806,390, forward strand.
TCGCAATGACTTATTTGCACAAGAACCAAATACAATACAAACTAAATAACATACTTTTACAATGGCTGAAAGCTACGAAGAATTTAATAACTTTTTATTAAGTTAAAATAACCCACGTCCTTATCCGTAAACACTCCTTCGCCTCCGTAAAATATGACAGGACGCACAACACAGGCAAAAGGGTTGAGGGCTATTCGGTAATTTAGACAAAGGTATCCCAATTCCCATCCCATCGACGTAGTCTAACATCCAAATCCAACAATCCGGATCTTTCTTTATTCAAATTATAATTACAACTATATAAATTAAAACACGCCAGTACGAACTTTCCCTGTATATCATAGTTCTTGTCAAAATTTCCTGTGGTGGTTTCTCAAATGGAGAGCTTGTAGACTCATTTTCTTGTCAATGCTGGATCGAATGAGGCCTCTTCATTTTCAACTGTGAGTTTTTTTTTTTCCCCCGGGTTTCTCAAAAGTTGTCATCTTTTTAACTACTTTTACGCACATTTGGATTTGGGTTTTTTTTAGGTTCTTTTTCCTCTGTTTAGCTGCCTCTGGATATGGGAATGTTTAACTTTGTTTCTTTTATATGTTCGACTGCTGAGAACTGCGATTTCACTCTTGTATAAGATCCACTGGTTGAGTTGGCAGATTTTTTTATTGAAATTAGTTTGGTTGAAATGTTTGTTTGGAAGGATTATACTATGGGTTTGCTTTGACGGACTAGGTTTTTTTTTTCAATGGAAATTGTGAGTTGTCCTCCACATTTTGGTTGTAATTCCTTATTTTTCTTTTCTTCCGGGGTTCTTTTCCTCGATGGTTTACTATTACAAAAGAACATTTTTCTGCGATTTCATGTTACCGAACGTGGAGACTCGTGCTTCTTGTTGATTAATGAGCTAGAATAATGCAGACTTGAGCTTTGTTTGATTTGGACTGCACATTAGGGTTTTGGCATCAAGGGTTTAGGTATGGAGATTTATTTAGATGGCCTTTAATAAGGTTCTTTGTTCCGTCATTCTATGTTTTGATTAACATAAATTTAAAATTCATGCAAAAATTTTAGCCGTCTCTTGTTTCAAACAGGATTTCAGAAAGAAATATTTATCTGAAATACGGATTTCTTACTATGGATTCCCTTTATATCTTACTACTGGTCAATTATTGTTTATTGACTTAAAAGGTCTACCATGATATGTATCACAAACGTTCATCTTTTCCATAAGTGATATTATGAAACGTATTCATTTGCTTCATTGGGATGAACAGAGTTGTGGCACTGAGGTTGTCGGAATGTTGACACTTAATCAACCATGAGTCAGGTTGAAGTATCAAGAAAACCTCCTGCTCTTCCACTAGCAACATTGATTGGTCGTGAGCTTAGGAATGAGAAGGTTGAGAAACCTTTTGTGAAGTATGGACAAGCTGCTTTGGCAAAGAAAGGGGAGGATTACTTTCTGATAAAGCCTGACTGTCAGAGGGTTCCTGGGAATCTAGCAACCTCATTTTCTGTCTTTGCGGTACTGATCTTTTATCTTCTCATTCCCTACCCATGAAGAGATTATTAGTTTTTATGTGGTTACTGGTAAAGATTAAAGAGGAAACATTTTGAAGGTAATTGATAACTACGATAAAACAAATTTGTATCGTTGGAAGATGGAGGTCCTGCACTATTTAGTCGTCAACAATCAGTTATTGATTTAAATTGCCCTTAGTTCTTTTGTTTTTTTTTACATTACCTCGTCAATTGAAGGATCATATGATTTCATCATTGATTTTCAAATTACCCTGAGGTTTCTATTATTAATAGGTTTATCTCATTCTAAAGAATTTTTAACCGTTGGAATGTACAGATAATGGATGGGCATAATGGTATATCTGCTGCCATATTTGTGAAAGAGAACCTACTGGACAACGTCTTGAGTGCAATTCCTCAAGATGTTAGTAAGGATGAGTGGCTTCAAGCACTCCCTCGGGCACTAGTTGCAGGCTTTGTGAAAACTGATATAGAATTCCAACAAAGGGGTGGGCAACCATAGCCTTTCATAAGCTTATTTTTTTCTCATCATTTTGCATATTATCAGTATTTGTAATTTAGGTTTTGTAAATGGTAGGGGAAACGTCTGGCACAACAGTGACATTTGTTCTGATCGATGGCTGGACTGTAACTGTTGCCTCTGTGGGAGATTCACGATGCATATTGGATGCTCAAGGAGGTGTAGTTTCTCTTCTTACTGTGGATCACAGATTGGAAGAGAATGTTGAAGAGAGAGAGCGTGTGACCGCAAGCGGAGGTGAAGTTGGAAGGCTCAATGTCTTCGGAGGCAATGAGGTATTATAAAGCTGTAGGCTGTCTCTGTTTGTCTGCTGAGAAGTAAGATTTTATGGTTTACTTATTTCCTCTTTTATGCTCGCATTTTCTTATTCATTTGGTTTCTTAGGTTGGTCCTCTTCGCTGTTGGCCTGGTGGATTATGCCTTTCGAGGTCAATTGGTGATACAGATGTTGGAGAATACATTGTGCCAATACCACATGTTAAGCAAGTGAAGGTCAGTAATCATAATCTCTAGATGACGATTTTGAGATGCCATTCCTATTGTTTCCAAACATTTATGAAGCTTAGAAAATTCAATTATGCTGTTTAGCTTTCAAATGCGGGGGGAAGACTTATTATTGCTTCTGATGGTATTTGGGATGCTTTATCTTCGGATGTGGCTGCCAAATCTTGCCGGGGTTTACCTGCTGAGCTTGCTGCCAAATTGGTTGTTAAGGTGATAACAACAATGATCAAACTTTCGACAGCTTTAGGATGAGTTGTTTCATTTTTTTTTTCTCCTTTTGTTTCTACTGATTTTGTCTTGTAGTTAACATTTATCGCACTTTTCAGGAAGCTTTAAGGTCAAGGGGGCTTAAGGATGATACAACATGCCTAGTTGTTGATATTATCCCGTATGACCGACCAATCTTACCTCCAACACCAAGGAAGAAACAAAATGTGTTGAGCTCACTTCTTTTCGGAAAGAAGCCTAATTACTTTACAAACAAAACAACAAATAAACTTTCAGCAGTTGGTGTCGTGGAAGAATTGTTTGAAGAGGGTTCTGCTATGCTTGCTGAAAGGTTTGTTGTTTCTTAAATGGCTTTACATATTAGTAAAAGACATAGACCACTTTTATAATTTACGTAATTTAAAAAAAATCCGTTGATTTTTAAAATTTTCGAAAAAAAGCTCCTAGTTTCAGTTTGTTAGAAATTTTTTTTTTTAGACTTTGGTTAAAAAATAACGACGAAACACATGTAGTATTAACATTATATGTGAATTAATTAAATGTCACTAATATGATAATTCAATCTAGCTCTTAAATTTGACAGGAACCAATTAATTTAAGATTGGATTGAATCGTCAGCTAAACAACATTTGATTAGTCCATTTATGATATTCATAGTGTCTATTTTATCATTATTTTTTAATCGAAATTCAAAAAAAGGGTTTTCTTGAAAAATTAAAAATTAAAAGGAGTTTTTTCGATAATTTTAAGTATCAGAGATTTTTTAAAGGTTTCTTAAGCTACATAAGAGGTCTTTATCTTTTATCCATGATTTTATTAATTAGGTTATAACCATGGTAGTCTAGGCACTTGCAACCCGTAAGGGGGAAGCTAGACAAGGATAGTGCATTACAATCCCTAAGGCAAGGTGCCTTCAATCAGGCACTATCCTAGGCATGCTTGTCAGCACCAAAATCTTTGGAATGGCTTCCATGCAAGCTCCTCATAGAAGTTCTCTTTTATGTCTTTATTTCCATTCTCAGTTTCTTGTCTTTTAGATATCTGCAAATTTTCTACTTTGTTTATGGTTGCTAGATTTTGTAGACTTTGTTAGATATCTTTAAACTAAGTTCCATGCATTGCAAATATTTGTGGACTTTTGGGTTTCTTTTTGTCCTTTTATCTTATTGTGTGGCTCCGATTATTATCATATACAATGCATGAAACTATTCCAAATGTGAAGATTCTTGATTTGAATAAAAAGCATGTTTTATAGTCATATGATTTGTGCAATTATTTACAATTTTCTTAGGCTCCCCATTGCCCTCGTACGTGTACCTTTATGATACCTTAGGCAATTGAGAGATTTTAGCACCTTGATAGCGCCGAGCACCTTTGACTATTGTGGTTCTGAAAAAGCATTATGCGAAAGACTGAAATCCAACAAATCTCACAAGAATGCTATCGCATTCATCACTTTTTAGAATATCTATTGGGGATGATGCAAATGCTATGATGAAGCTAGAGGTTCTGAGTTTTGTCATCTTATGAGTGATAGTCTCTAATTTAACCTTCTCTTTTGTGGATTGAAATGCAGGCTGGGCAAGGATTTTCCTTTAAATGCAAACTCCGGTCTGTACAGATGTGCTGTATGCCAAGTGGATCAAGCCCCAAGTGATGGTTTATCAGTAAACTCAGGGCCTTTTTTCTCACCTGGGTCAAAGCCATGGGAGGGGCCTTTCTTGTGTGCCAACTGTCGGAGAAAAAAAGATGCCATGGAAGGAAGACGGCCAAGTAGGCCTAAAGTGAGTGCATAGAAATTTATCTGTCTACAGTTTAAATGTATAGTATATAGTCTTTTGGTGGCAGTGTGAACATGTTTTGGTTGTGAACTTCGTGGTACCAAATTGTGATAGATTGGTAAGCAATGAGTTAATGAGACAGGGATTAGGTTGTTTTGGTTCTAGTGTCTATCTCAGTTCTAGCTTGTGTGCACACATCTCAACTACTAACGGAGGATGGAGACGCTGACTTACAGATTTGTTTGCCAGTGTTTGATTCCTAACCGCTTGACTTTGTAAGAATGGAGTTGTTTAGCAATATGTTACTGTTCTACAGCTTGGAAAGTTGTATCCGCATGCTCTCTTCTTTAGAGCTTTCTGTTTTTAGCTGCTGTAAGTTGTGGGCTATGTGCTGACTACCCAGTAGACTTAATACTGTTTCCTGCAAGTATTTTACAATTCATGTCGAGCTTAGCCAAGGTGGATTCCCATATTTTCTTCTTTGTAAATAATGAATTTCATTACCATAAGGAAAAGGCCATTTACATTTAGTGAAATTTATATAAGGCAGTACCAAATCGTTAAGGGCCTGAAAATATACCAAGAAAGTCAAAAAGTGGATTGAGAAATCTAGAAGTCGGGCTAGGTTTGGAGGAGGTCCACGTATTGGGTATTGCTCGGGGAAATCAACCTATTTGCTTAAATCGTTCGCCGAAAAAATATCTGTATCAGTAAAATCAAAAGACGGCGAGCAAAAGGATCATGATGATGTTCCATTTTAGAGACGGAAGAGTTTTCCTCCAACCTTACGATGTAAACTTCGCTAACACAATTTGAAATCTTGTTCAGAAGTTTCAGTATTAGCATCTATGACCGTTTAAAAATTCTGACATTGCGTTCATACGATACGCTATATAAACCATAAACCAAATAAGAGAGTTCCTAAGTTTAAGGTTGAGCTCACAAGTAACAAAAGTAAATTGGAGAGGTGGAAAAGAGCCGGGTTAGGCTTGGACTTGGGTACGGTCAAGTTTGGATTTTGTCAAAGCTTGATCGAACCCAATTTAAGTTCGATTAAAAATATTTTTTAATTACTAAAAAATAAAATTGACAATTTTTTTTTGGAAAATATTAGGTTTCAAGACGGGTCGAGCTTGGGTTGTTCAAGTCAAAGTTGGCCTAAAGCTTAAAATTTTTATAAAAACCCAACCTAGCCTGAAATCAATAGGCTTAGCAAATTGGTTAATGAATCGATGAGAGGATTAAAGATTCATAGAAATTGTGTTTGGCTGGTTAATATTAAGGATGGAGGTAAATTGTAATGATTAAAAACTCAACCGGTTTGAGCAGTTCAACCATAAAAACCTTGAACTATCTAAATTTTTGTGTTCGGTTTTCAACTTTCCTGTTCGATTTACTTTAATAACTCTTATTGTTAAAAACCGATCAATCTATTAATTAATTGGTTAATTTTTATTAATTAATAAATTCTTAAAACTAAAATAACTCAATTAATTTAGTTTTTTTGATTAAATTTTAAATTCTTTGATAATTAAGGACATTTTCTTTCAATTATATTCTAAATTCTTTAATTTTATTTAATATTTATTCAATTTTATGACGATCTAATACTAGTTAAATAATTTAAACCTTAAACTTCTTGTCTTACTGGTTTAACTTCCAGTCTAGTTTTTAAAACATTGGTAAATTGTCTTGACTTTTCTTAACACTTTAGAATTGTGACAAAGAATTATAAGGAACTAATAATGTGATTAACATTTCCATTATTAGATCTTTAACAATTATTCTTAGTAATCTACAACAGTTGTGAGGGACAAAAGAATGTCAATTGTCATAAAAAGGAATCTTTAAGTGAGTAATATTGATATCCCTATGTATGAGAATCTTTTCTAGGTCCAAGAATATTTAGAGATTGGTTCAAGATTTCATAAATATTTCCTATATAAATACTCTTTTAAGATTTGAACTAAAGATTCTATTTGTCAATCAACAATTTCCATAGCCTCTTACATAATAAGACTTTTATTCATATGTTTGATAGGTAACACCTTATTATTGGACTTAGACTTGCTTCTAGTTATAGGACCTCGTAAAATAATATTCTATTAGCTATTTATAGGATTTTTATTCTTTTATGACCTATTTTGCTAGGTTAAGAAGTAAGGGTTCATTAGAGAACCCTTCCATATCTTAAAGAAAGTAATTATAGAAGTAAAATTCTACTTACTTTATTTTTAATTTTGAAAAAATTAAATAGACTTCTCTTGATAATCTGAACAAATTATCAAACAATTTCATAATAAAAGACTATAAAATCTTAACTAAAAATAAAAATAAAAACAGTTATTATTTATTTAAATTCAAACATCAAATAAAAATTAACTACCTTTAAATCTTTCTCTTTTTCTTATGAGTGAGCCTTTTATAAACTTGGTTAAAAGGGATTGCCTGAATAGATTATCTTTATACAGGTATGTAGTTTTTTGTTGCTAACATGCAATATTTTTCTCCTTACAAAGAACATGCTTAACCTCAAGTGTGAAGGAGAGATGGCGTTGAAGAATATTTAAAATTGATTCCCAAAAGGCTCCAATTATTGATAGACCTTCCTAATGTATCATAACTTGTTGGATTCCAACTAAATTCTAGAATTCAATACTATTTTAGGTGTATGTTAGACAACGCATTTATATACTATTGGTAGGATTGATTTTTAGTTGCTTGAACCTGGAAATTTATTCAAATAAAAAAATAAAAGACTAGATGAATTTTGGCTTCAAAAGGAAGGTTGAGACAATAAGCAACCTATAAAATTTTCTCAGTAATAGAAACTAGACTATAAAAATGAGATGATGTTTTTCTAACTGCTTTTGGAATTCGGGAAGAGTTGTTGATGAAGTTGTAGCTTGAGAACTACCATATTGCCAACTTTAAATTGAATGTCCTAGTGATGGGAGTCATAATTTGCTAGTGATGGGAGTCATAATTTGACTTCACCATATATATATTTTTTAAAAAGTTAAAATTGTGTTAAACTTTCCAAAAAGTTACAAGAAGGAAAACATGTATATAATACATATAAACTTAGGGCTTAACACCTTAGGCAACATTAGTTGACTTCACCATATGTTGAGCTTATAATAGTGCCTAAAATCTCATAATGGCAGTTGTCTAGTTTACAAACTAGTTTGCAATTTAACATCAGATATTTTAATTTCAAAAAGGCTAGGGCAGTGAAACAATAATCTTGGTAGAGGATAACTATACACTATATCAAAAGATGTGACTTTTAAGAATATATGGAAGTTGGTATTATAAAAGTATCCTGACTAGATTATTATAAAAGACTAGCAGGTTATAGGTATTTTGATTTTTTTTCTTCTAATAAATCTCACAACTGTTGATCATATATTGGACTTAGCATTTCATGCTAAACCAATAGATATTAATAAATATATAATAGAAACTTTTTTTACCCTTCATAGTACTAAGAATGACTAGAAGAAATAATAGTTTGAGGAAGCAAAGAAGAACCTAGAATAGAAACTTTATTTTAAAAGAAAATAAGTCCATCTTTATAAGTTAAACTATGCCCTTCTTCCATAGAAACAGTGAGGTCATAAGTTGCTGTAAATCTAATGAGATAGAAATCTCTATTCTAAAAATGTAAAGGAAATTGTAGCATGAAAATTATAGATAATATATCACCTCTTACTAGTGTGAGGAAGCATTTGCTACAACATTCTACCAACTCGCTCTATATTCTATTGAAAAATCAAATCCCATTAGCTTGCTAATCCAATGTTGTTGAGGAGATGTGATTGTTTTTTAGCTTGCTAATCCAATGTTGTTGAGGAGATATGATTGTTTTTTCCTCCTACATAAATTTAAGGCTATAGTGATTAGTTTAATGAAAAATTTTCTAACCTTATAGGTATGACCTTCAATGATATAATTCTTTTACTAAACCAACTAGCTCTTTTCCAAAAGTTGGCAAGTGTTGATTTCATTTGGGAAAAAGGTGGCTAAAAGTACAATTGAATGACCTTCTTGTTAGCAAAGAGCCCTGATGCTCAAATCAAAAGTATCACATTCGGCTATAAAAGCCTTGATGAGGTTAGGAAGAGCCAATGCTAAAGTTGTTGTAATTGTAAGTTTTAAAGGTTCAAAAGCTTTTGAAGACTTCGTAACTTAGGAAAAATAAAATTTCATCAACGTGACCATTAAAGAAGCCACATTGATCTTACAGTTTTTAATAAAGTTCTTATGATAACCCATAAGATTGAAAAATTCCCGTAAAGTATGAATAGTATCTAGTTTCGATAATTGAATCACGGTTACAATTTTCTATATGTCAACTATAATTTCATTGAAAAAAATTAAACAATCCAAATATGAAATTTGAGTTTGCTCAAGCAAGCATTTATCCTTTTTTATAAACATAGTCGTTTAAATAATAAAAAGAGAAGCTGAAGGTATTGAATGCATTATACCTATGTACAATTATAGGCTAAAATGTAAAAAAAGATCAATATAAACTTTCTTAAGTTCTATTTGAATATATAATTCATGAGGCTTTAAAAGTGGATAGGATATTGTAGAGATCAAAATGTATGACCAAAAATTCTAAGTGGCTATGATGGGTGTGAAAAACTTTTTCTCCATAGGCGTCTCCCTCATTCTAACTTGATGGTACTTAAAAGCATATGACCAACTTTGAGAAGCAATAAGACCTATGTAATTCGTCTAATAATTCATCAATCACTGATGTAGGAGATTTATCCTTCACTGTATGAAATTAAGTACTTAATAGTCAACACATTCTTCATACATTATCATCCTTCTTGGTCAAGAGAACATGAGAAATGAAAGGAGATTGACTAAGCTAAATAATTCTTTGTTTGAGCATCTCATCGTATTTCTTTCTATTTTAAATTTTTGTATATATGGGTAATAGTAGGGGTGAAAACTATGAGACTCACTCCTAGATTTAGAGTTCTATGATAGTTACAATTTATGAGTGGCGACAAACCTTATAACATGCTAATATGAGTTAAAACTCATAAAGATTCTTTGGAGTTCTATCGCCTCCATAATTTTAAGGAAGAATTAGATAAGGAAGCAATTGTGTTGGTGGAGGAGTCCTTAATGGCATTCACCTCAACATTTTGATTTTGCTATTTAAGCCTCATCTTCATGTCAAAAAAATTCCAAAAACTAAGATTGAGCATTCTAAGCAATTAACTCTTATAAATATGTATTAAGAGGTAACAAATACAGATATAAAATTTAAGTCACTAACCTTATAAGTAGCAAATGACATATGTTTAGATAATATAATTTTTCTCTATATCCACCAATGCAGCATCCATAAAATTTTGAGTGCTTTCGAAGTCAATTAAAATTAGTAAAGGCTTAATTGAAAGATCCCTCCACTTATATGGTCTAAGATATATGCATTCCCATTATATGATATAAACAAAACTGTTGATTTTTTTAATCTCTTTTTTCATCATCTCTACTTTGTCAATACATTCCAACTAGAATAATTTTCTATACTGATGTCCCAATTTTCCATCTTAGCTTAGTCTAGACTTTTCATATAAAGAGTCGATTGATTTCCCCTATCACTTTGAAATTCCCCTCCTTTCAAATATTCTAACCAAAATCATTGCACTAGTAATATCTTGAGGATTCTACAGCTCTACTTCTACAACAATGGCTTTCTTTAACCTAATAATGAAAATTTTGACCTTTTGTTTTTGAAACAAGTCCTAGACTTTACCTTTGGTATTCATTAGTAGCATTAATTTTTCATAGTTTAAAAAGTTCTCATAGTTTGTTTTTACTAAGGGACAAACCATAAATTACAATTATTTTTAAAATTCTCCATATCATGAGAGGTTGGTTCCTATTCAGCATAATATATCACAGTCGGACCTCGCCTTCAATGTGGAAGGAATCTAGTTTAACTTTTTCTTATTTTAAAGTTCAATGATGATGGAAGAAGCGTTCTCACTAGCTTCACCATCATAAGGAATCATTTGAGCTAAAAAAATAGAAAAAAAATCAAGTTTGGATGACTTAGGAACTATATTTCTCCCCTCATGATTTACAATTTTAGGTTGTGGCGTTCTCACTAGCTTAACCATCATAAGGAATCATTAGAGCTATAAAAATAGAAAAAAATCAAGTTTGGATGACTTAGGAACTATATTTCTCCCCTCATGATTTACAATTTTAGGTTGTGGACATTAATGATTGTGATGATTTTTTCCTTCCTTATGGTTTGTAGCTAAATCATAAGAAAGTTAAGTTCTTACCACATCTTGTTTAGAATCACTAATTGTCCTTTCCTATTCTCTTTTTACTCTATCCCTAGCTTGATCCTCCTATTATGTAACCATAAAGGTTTCTAAATACTATTGTATGTTACATAGTTCTCCTGTGGCTAGTTGCTCTAATACCAGATTGTTATAATCCCTATACTAACTTTTGGTTATGGTACCCTATAAACTAATATTAGGTTAAATTTTTAGTATTTTTCTTCTACTTTGACCTATTTTGGTAGGTTAAGAAGTAATGAATCATTAGAGAGATTGATCTATTGCCTTAATTGAAAGAAAAAAATATAAACAACTATTGTTTATTTAAATTCAAAATTAAAAAAAACTTCTCTAAGTTTTCTATCTTCCTTTTTTTCTTATGAGTTAATCTCTTTTAAACTTGGATGATGAGACTACTTAAACAAAATTTCCTTTGTCTACACTGTTTGTTGTTGTTAACTAGCAACACATCCCTAGCCTACCTTTAACTTTTGATTAGCAAACTCCCTTCTAGCCTACTTTGTCTTTATAGCCTTTATTCAACTTTTTAGGCCATAGAAAGCTCTCCTTGTATAATCTTAATCTCATTAATTTATCTAGATAGAAGTATGATATGTGAAGACCAATAAATATGAAAGTTATTCAATATAATATTACATTAACCCCAGCATAAGACATAAATTTAGAAGTTTAAGTGCTAATAATTCTTTTAATTTAAAGTATCATTGTAATAAGATGAATTCCCAAGTACCCAATAGGCGAAGAACCTTTTTTAGACTTTTAAACAAAAAAGACTAAATTATAAGAGGCCATAATTTCAGTACAATGGAAGATTTCGTATTTAGAAGAGTTAGCAGTTCATCCTGACATTCTTCTAAAATGATGAAGGCTATCAATAAAGACTTCCAATGACATTGATCAATATTCGGAGATAAGAGAACATCATTTGTACAAAAAATAGAATAGGCTTACGATTTGAAATTAGAATATTTATAATGAAACTTGAAGCGCGAGATCTTATAGATGACTTATTTAATCATGAGGTGAGCAGTTCCATAACAAGAGCAAAGAGATAAGAGGCTAAATGATCTCCTGGTATATTTCTTACCTTTGAAGAGATGAGTAGATGAGTAGGTTAACTATTAACAAGAATTAAGTAAAAAAAATAAAGATACAAACTTACATCCATTGGACAAATTATAGGAAAAGACCAATGGTTGATAATATGGAGGTAAAGAAGTGCTAAATAACAATGTCAAAATCTTTCATGAAATCAACTTTCAACTAGCATCTTTCAATACCGATAACCATATATCAATCCTTCCTTACTTTTTTAAATAAAAATAATGCCATCCTTTATATTTTTTAGAAAGACAAATGCATCCTGGGAAGGGAAGATGAATGAAGGTAAATCTAATTTCATCCTAATTACAAGCAGCTAAAAATAGTCTTATATAATATTGTAATATGAAGTAGACAAATTAAGTTATCTCAACGTATCTAGGATACGTTTTATATGTAGAGAGATGTCAAAAACCACAAAACACCTATTCTTTAGTTGTAAATTTTCCTTTTAGGTTTGGAATGGAATGCAAGCCTTATGCTATCTTGATATGTTTGGAAGGAGCTATGCTAAATTCATGAATTGGCTACAATAAGACAAGTATAACTAAAAAGTAAACAAAGTGGTGTTTATGATATTATTTGAGTCATGCACCTACGAATTATAGAAAGAAAGAAACACACAATGTTTCAAAGGAGAAGAGAAATTCATGGAATAAATTATAATGGAGGCTATCTTGATATGTCTAGGAGTAGTTATGCTAAATTAATAAACTAGCTATAGTTAGATAGGTATAACTAAAAAACAAACATATTGGTGCTTATGATGATATTCGAGTCATGTGCTTACAAATGCATAGGTATGACAAAAAGAGCCCGGCCCAACCTAGGTTGATTTTGGCCCGAGTTGATCAGGCCATAGGCCAAGGTCAAGTAGGCCGCAGGTTGACCCTGTCAGGTCTGTGGCCTGACCATTTTGTCAAAAACGAGGTCATTTTTGACTTTTTTTTAAAAATATATGGTTGGCATTGGACCAGCTCTCTCATGGCCCATTCGGGCCATGGCCAGTCAACCCGTGGTTGGGCTGGTCTACCCTGGCCCTTCGGGCTACTAGCCACGATGGCTCAGGGTCTCCTGGATGGGTCCGGCCGATCCATCGACATCTCTATAGATGCATATTTGACTATATTTATAAACCTAGATTTGATGTATTTTGCTTGATATTTTATATTTTTATTGTAATTTTTGATACTTAATTTGCTTTATGTACATTTATCAGTTATAATTGCCTTCATTGACTAAAAGGAGAAGAATTCAGATGAAAATGAAGCATAAAATAGAGTTTTGAAGCATATTAGAGATATATGGTCGTGTCTGTACTTGTGTAAGTTCTAAAGCCTATGTAAAATTACAAATTCTAGAGTTTCTGAATATACACGGCCTCTCACATACCTATGTATCAAACCTTATATCTTCCAAAAACCTTAAAATTTACTATAAAAAGATATGAGCGGAGGCAAACTAAAGGATCAGAGATTTGCAACATTCTAGACATAAAAAGCTTACAAAAGGGATGATATTGATTCAGAGACGTAGAGAACACGACGAAATCATCAAAAGATCCAACATATTACAACATCAACCTCAAAATTGCAAGAACATTCAATAGAAGAGAAAAGGGAGATTTAGAATTATAATTTCTTTGTTTTCTTTTTCTTTTTCTTTATGTTTATCTTTGATTTCATTTCTTGTTATTTGTAATTCAATGTTTTTAGTGTCTAGGTGTGATGAACTTAGTTAGGATAATAATATACCGTGATTCTTTTATTTAATGCAACTATTTTGATTGGTCTATTGTGATTTAATTAAATCTTTTGATAGTTGTCAATTGCATGATGTTTTAAGGTTTAATTTGTTATGTATTTAGTGTGAATTTAAGTGTCGAGTATGGATTTAGGGTTTAATTATGTTAGTTTGAGTGTTTGAGGGTTTTTATGGATTATACTAAGTCTTTGAGCTTAAATATTATATTTTTGAGGTAATGTGATATGTTTGTTAGTATTTTAGGGTAAACGATGAAGAACGAAGAAGATTTAAAGAGTTTTGGACCAAAGACCTAGCCCATGATCATAGCATAGCAGGCCACGATCGTGACAGAGAAGGACGAGCCAGCAGTAGCTAGGCCACGATCGTGCACACGGGATCGTGACAGAAAGCCTCCAAGTTAGGCCACGATCATGCACATTAGACCACGATCATTATAGAAAGTTTAAGGCAGCGTACCCGCATCAGGCTAACAGAAAAACTCAAGTTTCACAAGATTTTTTGGACTGTTTGGACCCCGACTTTGACCTAGAGCCTAAAAAATATAAATAGAACATTACAAGTCAGAGGTAACAGTTGGAGAGTCTGAAAAGGAAAGCAATCGCATCATCCAATTCTGAAAAAAAAAACTAGAGAGAAATCGAATGATTGAGGAAGGAGACAAAGGATGAGAGACACGGAGAAGAGCTTGACGTGACGTACTTCCTGAAACAGGTGGTTTTCTATTGTAGCCACCTCCCCGACTTTGTTCTCGACGTATTTTCTATTTATTTCAGTTTTATTCATGTATAGAATTGAAATAGGTGTTGAGAATATATTGTATTGAATGTTGAGTTTGTGTTTATACTCACCTTTGGATCTTGATTTTTGAGATTAATAAAATTTGGATTGATTGGGTTTTTATTGATTTATTTGTGATTTAATTCCTGTTCTTAATAACTTGACATTAGACTGAGGGTGTGAGCTAAGGGACAATAATCAATTTGGGATAACGAGAGTTAGGTGAATTGATAGGTAAAGGATTAAATCAAACCGGTAAAGTTGTGTAATGAGAGATCGAGCATAGATTCCCAGTAGGTTAGTAAACAATTTTAGAACTAATTTAGGTTTTGGGTCAATTGCGAATCGAGAGATCGCAATTCCATAATTTAAATTAGGGATTATCAATTAGGTTTAAGAATTATAACTCAAAAGAGAGTAATTCACCCTAGAATCGTCTAGACTCATTAAGTCGATAATTTCACAATTAATTCTATTTTTTTAATTTCGGATCAAAATCTCCTTTCTCTCACTCGGTAGTTTCTAGTTAGGGTTTGGATTGGTTTGTGTAATTTGTTTTCTTAATTAGATTTCTACAACTCAATGCTTGAATTAATTATTGATTGATTTATTTCTGTATTAGTTTATTTTGATTTGAATTATTGCAATTTTAGGACCTTAGATTTTAGGACTAGATTAGGCTTCCTTGTGGGATTGATACCTTAGGTACTACGTGAACGATCCGTGTGCTTGCGAAATTTACCAAGGTTATAAATAATAAAACTTAGTGCGTGTAACCTTGTGAACAAGTTTTTGGTGTTGTTGCTAGGGAATACAATTTAGTTCAATAGTTTAAGGCTTTAGGTTAGTTATAATTTTTGGTTTTAGTTCGTTCATTTATTTTAGGAATCGTGCTCTTGTATGAGCACAAAAGTCACAGGGTTCGAGTCGTGTAGCGGAGGCGATAGATTTAGACATAACACGATTAGAACGCAACCCTAGGAAAGCTCGGCAAGAAGAAGAAGAACAAGAGATAGAAAAGTCAATAATGGCCGAGGAATTTTAAAGAAACATGGACCAATGAGCAACTCAAGGACAACAGCAACGATCGTAGACTTTATGAGGCTAGGGTTTAACCCATCTAAACAAGAAGTGGCTAGGCAACCAGTTCAAGTGGCCTTGTTTGAAATCAAGCCAGCCCTCTTGAACATGCTTTAACAGAACATCCAAGTTTATAGACTGGCGAACGAGGATCCAAACACACATATCGTAAATTTTCTCGATATTTGTGATACTTTCCGGTATCACCGGATTTAGGAAGATGCTATTAGGATTATATTGTTCCCTTTCACACTTAGAGATGGAGCGAAGGCTTGGTATCACTCACTGAGTCCTACTAGTATTACGACATGGGAGTAGCTCATGTATGCTTTTCTAGATAAATACTTCCTGTTGATGAAGACTACAAAGATCATAAAGAAAATGACCAATTTCTAACAAGGTGACGGGGAGTCAATTTACGAAGCATAGGAGAGATACAAGGATTTGCAGAGGCGGTGCCCACACTATAACCCACCCAAGGAGTTCCTTCTACAGAATTTTTACAACGGAGTAAACCCCTACTAGAGGCACCATCGATGCAACATCAGGAGGATCTTTAATGCGAAAGAAAGTCGATGAGGCAGAGGAGTTGATAAAAGAAATGGCCAGTAATAGCTGCCTTTGGACGAGTAAGACAGGTAGGCAGCCTGCAACATTTAGAGAGCAAAAGGGAATCATCGTGGTCAATCGGATGACAGTAATTTGACGTAACAACTTAATGGTATAAAGGTGTCGTCTTCAGCTTCAGTTAAATCTATGCAATTGAAGTGTGAGTTATGCGGTCAAGTAGATCATGATACTGTAGACTGCTAATTGATGAGAGAGGACAACTAGGAGCAAGTGAACAACATGGGGGCGCAATATGGACGAGGAGGGGGAAATATTCCCTACTCCAACACTTATAACCTTAAGTGGAAGAATTACCCTAACTTTTTCTTGTCGAACAACAATAATAGAGGGCAGTTCAGGCCTCAAGGGCAATCTAGCTTTCAGTAGGATAAAACAAGCTAATTGGAGTCAAAGTTAGACAAAGTATTGGACAAGATCAGAGGCATAGAGGAAGCTCATAAGAGGCTCGAGAGCAAGTTCGAGCAAGTAATGAAGAATCATGCTTCGTCCATACACAATTTAGAAGTCCAAGTGGGGCTACGCGCGAAGGCAATGTCTACTTGGCATACTGGAACTCTTTCAAGTTGTCCAAGTCAAACCCGAAGGAACGTATTATAGTTATAAGTCAAGACTCAGGACGAGGAACTAGAAAAGGTAGAAGATAGAGGAAAAGGTCAAGTAGTTGAAGAAGGCCTTTCGATTGAGCCCGTGATGGAGTCAATTCAAGTAACTCGACGGGTATTTCCATTCTTTATTGTGCAGCACCGAGAGTTATATGCAAAGAGAGAAGGGAAAAATTGCAGGAAATTGAGCATAACAAGATTGAGGAAGTGATAGAACAAGTACAGTTGAAGCTCAAATTACAGGAGTTCGTCAAGAAGAAGGTTAAGAAGCAACCATTGGAAGAAAACTCCAACATAGCTATGAAGAAAGATGACCCAGGGGACTTTTTTATCCTCTGTAGTATCAACAACATTATTATAGACAGGGCATTCGTGGACTTAGGCACAAGCATAAATATGATGCCTTATACTTTCAGTCTAAAATTGGGGTTAAAAGAGTTAGTGCCCACTAAGTTTTTTGTTAAGACAGCCGATAGAACGTCGCATAGACCGATGAGAATCATAGAAGATGTGCTAGTAAAAGTCGGTAAATTTATTTTTTACACAGACTTCTACGTTTTGGACATCAGGGAAGATAAGGACACTCCGATAATTCTTGGGTGACCGTTTTTGACCACTGCGTGCTCAATTATTGATGTTGATGGCAATGAGTTAACTCTGCGACTAGGGAAGGAGCATATAACCTTCAAGGTGACCATTAGAGAATACGAAACTCCTTCACCTTTAGTGGATCCCAAAGAAACCGAGCCTCGAGGTGAACGGGAGGACATAGATGATCCTGCAAATGCTTTCTGAAAGAAGCGCTCGCGAAGCAGAAGGCGAGCGAAGAAAATTGCAAGGACGGTGGTAATTGTAGTATGGTAGCTACAGTATAGACTCTGAGATTAATGATGACGCTACCATCGAACCATTCATTCTAGGCATATCAATAGGCGGTCCGAGATGGACCAGCCCAAGGGCTGACCGGCCCGTGACCCTGGCTACAACCTGCCGGGCCACGGGTGGGCCGGACCGGCGTAGCCAGCCATTTATTTTTTAAGTAAAAAAATTTCAAAACGACGTCATTTTGAAAAAAAAATGGGCGGGCCACGGGCCGAGCATTGCCATCCTTAATTCATTCCAACCATCGTGAGCTTTAAGGAGCGTCAAGCTACTAACTTAAAAAGAAGCGATGTATAGGAGGCAACCCATAGAAACAAAATAGTTTCGTTGTTTAATTTTGTTAGAACAGTTGAACTCCTTAGCTAGGTTTTCTTTTGGTTTTATTGAATAAAAGCGGAAAAAGAATAGAATTTCAGAATCACGAGAAGATTGTGTGAACATAAGAGAGAAGTGAAAAAGGGCTATAAAAGAACATTTCAGAAAAACTCAAGTTTCGCAAGATTTTTTAGATCGTTTGGACCATGACTTTGACCTAGAGCCTCAAAAGTATAAATAGAACATTACAAGTCAGAGGTAGCAGCTGGAGAGTCTGAAAAGGAGAGCAATCGCATCATCCAAGTCTGAAAAAAACCTAGAAAGAAATCGAGCGATTGAGGAAAGAGACAAAGGAAGAGAGACATGAAGAAGAGCTTGACGCGACGTACTTCCCGGACCAGGTGGTTTCCCGCTGTCGCTGCCTCCCCGACTCCGTTCTCGACATATTTTCCATTTATTTCAGTTTTATTCATGTGTAGAATTGAAATAGGTGTTGAGAATATATTGTGTTGAATGTTGAGTTTGTGTTTATACCTACTCTTGATTTTTGAGATTAATAAATTTTGGATTGATTGGGTTTTTATTGATTTACTTGTGATTTAATTCTTGTTCTTAATAACTTGGCAATAGACTGAGAGGGTGAGCTAAGTGAAAATAATCAATTTGGGCTAACGAGAGTTAGGTGAATTGATAAGTAAAGGATTAAATCAAACAGGTAGAGTCGTATAACAAGAGATTGAGCATAGATTCCCGGTAGGTTAGTAAATAATTTAGAACTAATTTAGGTTTTGAGTCAACTGCAAATCGATAGATCGCAATTCCATAATTTAAATTAGGGATTATCAATTAGGGTTAAAAATTATAAATCGAGAAAGAATAATTCACCCTAAGACCGTCTAGACCCCAATAAGTCGATAATTTAACAATTAATTCGGTTTTTGTCAGACCCCATTTCCGGAGTCTGACTCTTGCTTGCTCTGATACCATAATCTGTCAGACCCCGATTCCGAAGTCTGACTCTTTCTTGCTCTGATACCACAATCTGTTAGACCCCTTTTCCAGAGTCTAACTCTTACTTGCTCTTTCTGCATGCTCTGATACCATATCTGTCGGGCCCCGATTATCGGAGTCTGACTCTTTCATGCATACTTGCTCTGATACTATCATGCATGCAGACTATCGTAATACGTAAGTTATCACCCAACGACAACATCTTGGTCACTTTCGGATTTTCTTCTCAAAACTCCCCTTTATTAGTCTTAGCTCAGCTTTTAGAGCAGTCGACTACTTCATTCCTACCTTTCA
>JAOQMS010000006.1:20825867-20854538 GCA_027563885.1 Erythroxylum longipes
TCTGTATTAGTTTATTTTGATTTGAATTATTGCAATTTTAGTACGACCTTAGATTTTAGGACTAGATTAGGCTTCCTCGTGGGATCAATACCTTAGGTACTACTCGAACGACCTGTGTGCTTGCAGAATTTACCAAGGTTATAAATAATAAAACTTAGCGTGTGTAACCTTGTGAACATGTTTTATACATGTTCTAATAGATCTGAAATATTAGTACAGATCTGATTTCATATCATTGAGATTGAGAAATTTGGTGTATTATTGCAAACCTAGAGATAGGTTGACATAAATCTTTTAGATTAGTATTAAACCTAATAGCAAAATTTATAAATCGATAATGCAATCCTAAGAACTTTAATTAGAAAAGATTTCAGTTAGTCACCTTATGAATTAATTGTTAGTAATCTCGGAAGAATTACTTATAATATAAGTTAGGAATTTCAACGATCCAATAGTCAATAAAATAATTACATGATAAAAGATTAAGTATTTATTGATTTTTAGGGAGGATTCATCACCTAGACACTAATATTTGATATTGAGTTTTCAAAGTAATTTCTTTAGTCTTTTGCATTCGTTATTGTTTTCTATTTTATTTTATTACTTAAGTATTATTTTTAATTAAAAACCAAATATCCAATTCTTAAGCGAGGTAATAAGAGAAGAGTAATTACTAATATTTACCGTCTTTATATGATCAACCTGTATTTGCCTATTCTAGCTATAATTATGTCGCATACTTGCAATTAATTCAAATATTAATATAGAAATGACCAATAAGATACTATAGGAGTGTTGGGATCAAATATATGGTAAGCTAGAAGCTTACGATAAGGCAAAAGGATGATGAGATATGAATCTAGTTGAACTGTGTTAGTTACAACTATTCTTACATAGTATATAAACTTACCGCTTGTAGTTTTAGTTATTTTGTAAGCCAAGTTGAGTATGTAGTTAGAGCTCAATTTATAAGAGAACTTTTTGAAAAGTTAATAATTTTTTAACTTAAAAAATGAAATTGACCTACAATTATTGAAAGAGTTAAAGATTGAAAATTCTAGGAATGAAAAAAATAAAAATAATATAGTTCCTTTTTTGTAATTCAATTTGAGAAAGAATTTAAAACAAGATGAGAGAGATCATCGCCCTAACATTTTGGAAGAACATGTCGATCTAACTATCTAGTTGAGAATTGAGAAGCTTTGTCGAGATTAAGATTAACGAAGACAGATTTCACATTGTCCTTTTGTTGAAATTATTTTGAAGCATTGGGTGGCTTGTATCCTCATTAAAGTTCACAGAAGCGCTACTTGTGCTCCCTTGAAGTAGTTGAAAACCATATAGGAAAAATGATCTTGGGTATAGCGAAAGCACCTCTAACTATCCTTATAAGACATGAGATCCTGTTTACATTTCTTCTATGGAGGATTGAGAAATGAAAAAAGAAAAAAAAAGTGTTAGAATCTCCTCATTCAACCAGTTTAATCCGACTTTGTGTTAGATGAGTGAACGACGACAATTAAAGGCTGATGCGACATAGAGATTTCTACGCTTGATCAGGATTTGGGTAAAGTTTATTCTGAACGTCAAAGACATAATCATTACCTAGCTTTTGGTGTCTCCAATTCTACTAGTGTCAAAAATAACTTCTTTTTGGGAAATTAAATAACTTATATTAATAAGGAAAGTAGCAATCCTTTATTATATCATAACAGCCATCGAAATCAGCCAGAAAGCTGGTGGGGTGGATGCCCATATCTTCTTGTTCTACAATTCTTGCGTCAAATCGAAGATTGCAAATTTCCTGGTGCTACGAGCCTCTCACTCTGGATCCGTCTGAGGGTTGACAAGACAGTTTTGGACCATCGCCCCCAAGAAAAGGTAAGAAACATTCATGTCTTGCGTGTATATTTTATTCGCCAATGACATTGGCAGAAACGGTACTAGTCGACTTCCGATACAAGGAAGCCATAGAAAAAGTTGAAAAAGAGAAGACGTAATGGAAAACGAAAACCGCTAAATTTAATTTTGATCAATGTCGCAACATAGGATAGGTCGTTAACTCTGAGGGGCGGGCTCAGTTGGAAGGAAACCACTGGAGCTCTATGCCATAGTTCCATGCATTAATGGGGTCACCAGGCCTCACGTCAACTACAGAAGTGTAAGCAGTGCAGCCTCCAATCCTGACCCTGATCCGATGAGAAGTCATAGACGAGTCCTTGAGGTAATGACAGCAGAGAGTGTCTCTGCATCCACTTGCTGCATCAATCTCCTCAAATTGCCTACACAGGCTGGTGGAAGAACAGTTCAATGGTGACAAGAGAATGCTATCCGAGCAGTTAAATAACATGACTGTGTTACGAGTAGATATGTTAAATGGCAAGTTTTCGTCAAGCTTTAGGCCTCCTAATCCAAGATCAGAAGAATAGCAAGTATGTTCCTGAAAGAGTGGAGGGCTTATAACAAGGCTGTTTGTCCGATGATTAATGGTGAGGATCTTATAGTGAAACCCTTGAGCTGACAAGAACTCTAAAGTATCATTGTTACAGTAGATTCTATACCTAGGGTCTCCACAGTTGTCACCAGTGCTAAGTGGGTATGGGACTGCCACCCTTCCACATAGCGGGCAAACACCAATGCCCGACACTGGGGTTGTTGCTAAAGTGAGAGCACAGAGTGTTACTACAAGCAACATCTTCACTTTAGCCCCTTGTTTAAAGTTTAGACACCATAGCCAAGCAATGAAAGCCCAAGAGCTAAGACCTCTATTTATACATAATTATCAAATCTCAACTTTGTTGATAACACGTGTCAATGCCTTTTGTGGGGGCGACATCGAACATTTCTTTTATTAACTAAAGGAGCTTTTAAATAATCAAAACAATTTGCATGACCTCCATTGATTTTGAAGCTGATTAGCCAAATTTAGAAGGCACCTACCAACCAATGGAATCTGAGGCTATACCATAAATCACACAACATTTCTCAAGGTAAAGAAGGTTTTTAGCTATTTTTATCCTATTCCGGTTAAATGGGAATTAGCGTAAGCTTGTTATTAGCGCATTCAGCGTGAAAATGGGTGAGTAAGAAATATGTTGGAAACAAAATATTTGATATGAATGGCTTTTTGTCAAATGGGCACATTAAATAACCAAAGTTAACAAGAGTGCCCATTGTGTACCAAAATTCCTTTTATAGTTGCCAATTGCCTTTTATAGTGAATCATACGTGCCAAGTAAAGAATGTATTGCTTTTTCAGCAATGAGGACCATTTTCCATTTTCCTTGTATAGTACTATTTGGGACCATTAAGTTTCAAAGTCTTGAAGATAGTGCCAGCCATCTTAATTTAAAAGAAATTAGGCCATCAAGCAACAATCTGTTGACACGTAAACACCTATTATGAAAATATCATCCACTACTGTCATAAAATAAGCTGAAGCTCTTAGTACTCGGATCAATAACGTGTCGATCTCTGATAACCTTGCCTATTCAAGACATAAAAATACCAAAAACTGTAGATCTTCATGGTTCCAGGAAAAGCAAACTAAAGATTATTTGGAATGTAGCGATTTTGCTGGCACCATCATGGATGACATCTACTGAACATTTTCCCTCGCATTGCAAGTCATCCAACCCAGTCAAAGTCAGAACCCCTGCGATCGAATTGATTGACACCACATCATAAACCATGCCTCTTATTCACAAATGCTAAACATAAGAGACACGAGGGAAATGCTTATATTCACTTCGTTAATTGTGCAGTTTTTGCATCCATGTAGCAAATATCAAACTGTTTACACAGCAAGTACGCAGCACTCACCACTGCCAAAAGGAAATACGAAATGCTGATATTAAAGTTTTGATATATATTGTTAGAACATAAACAATAAAATACCACCCAAGAAGGTGAAGATAGAGGTACTCAAGTAGGTGTTAACGTAAAGCCCATTTCTTCAACTGAAGTAGTCTGCAATGCTTCATTATTTTGAATTCAAGCTATATTTCCTTCGGTGATAACAAGTGAGAGGAAACCATAGAACAAATCTTTAGAATAAAAATGGAACATCAATAACCGACTGGATGGTGAGTATAATCAAATTCAATCACATTGCTGGCTCGACTTGCCACCATGATTTTAACATCAAAGTGCACTAGTTACCTTTGTAATTGAATGAAAAGGAAAGGGAAAGGGAGACTGGGAAGCTTAGTTAAAAAGCGGGAAGAAAAAAGTAAACGTAATGGAACAATGAAGACTTGCCAGTACAAAATTTGAAGGTAAAAAGATATTGAATCCATGAAAGCAGCTTGTCCACACTGGTGAAACTAACTAGAACAATAATCTTACAAAGTCAGGATATCCTCCTTGCTTGGAGACCCACTCGATTTTCAGGCAAACAATCCCTCTCCTGCAGGTAAATATGACTGAACGTTACAGGATTGAATAATGAAACTGAAAAGTTTACCACTTAGAAAAGCAAGAACTGTAAACGAGAACTCGATTGGTACTTGTCGAAGGAGTGTTAATCTGTCATAAATTACTACAAACAAAATTACCAAATAACCGATCATCTTTCACTTGAAGAAAAGCCAGGAAAGGATGAAAACTTACGCAGTTCCTCAAAAGAAAAATTGCTAACACTTTCGCCATTCTTTATGAGGCGAATCCTCCCTGCAGGGATTGAATCAGGATACAACCAGAGCAAAGACACATACTCATTAGCACATAAATGTCTAATTTTCCGCTGTATTTATTATTTAATAAACCAAATGTCACATGATTTGATCAACACACTGTTTCTGTGTTAACAGTGAAGCAACAAATTTCTTAGCAGTTAGTTTATTTAATAAATCAAATGTCACATGATTTGATCAACACACTGTTCCTGTGTTAACAGTGAAGCAAGAAATTTCTTAGCAGTTAGGTTATCTTTTTAACGTCCTTAACAGCCAATCTGTCTTTTTAACAATGCAAGAATACTACTATTGTACAGTCCATGGCCATGCAATATAGTTTAGTCCACTTCATCGAATAAGAAATTGTTACCTCATAGTTTCATTATCATATAAGAAGCATAAACATAAACTCATGCAACATGGACACAACAATGGAAGGAGCTAAATCCCTGAGTGAAATGGATGTCACTAGTACCAAAGGAAGAAGAAACGTGATAATGATACATACCATCACGACGAACACAAATCTCTGGAATGTTTTTTACTTCACCACTGATGCTATCATTGTAAACTCTTATTTCAATGTCTCCCTCAACATAAACTGAAGAACTGCAAAAAGAGTCCACCAATGAGACAAAACAATTTACAGGAAAAGAACAACTTCGGTGCTCTCTTGAACATAACCAAAGAACAGCACAAAATCTCCACTTATTACACAAAAGATCGATATACAGACGAAAAAAGAAAATTTAGCTTCCTTCTTTCCTGTGCTATATACTCCCTCTCATATGATTTGGAACCCTGGGCATTAGACTTTTGATGACCTATATGATTCCTCAGAGAATTAAATCCTAATTGGTTCCAGGCTCTTCGAAGCAAGAGTTTAATGCTGTTATGATTAAGAGACCACAGAAATAATTCTCCTTCATAATCAAACTAACCATGGGCTATACAGTGAAATTATGGTTTTCCAAAAGTTTATTTATATATATATATACTCTTTAGCAAGTTGTTGAACTGCATAAGCCCCAAGTAATTCATTATGCACAGCAATCCGATGCCATTGAGCAGGTTTTGGTAAATCTTTGGCTCCTACAATTCTTTGGTCAAATAAGCCTCCTGTCCCTACTGTAAAGATGGTGACTGTCCGTCCATTCCTCAAGATCTTCTGTACAGGGGCTTGCCCAATTCTTCCACAGATTATAGCCTGTAAAAAATCACCGCAAATTGAAAGACTACCAGCGTATATCATAATCCAGCATCTGCACATTAAATCTGCGCATGAGTAGGCGAAATGTTTCCTAGCTTCAAGGCGATTTAAATATCAAGGTCTAAGATTCATCCCCTCTCATTTTGCTTAGAAAATAAAGAAATAAAGACATCACATCAAAAGAATTATTAAGATAAAAAACGCCCCTCCAGTTAGTCAAGTCACAAAAGGCTAGAGTAACATGATGATTGATGACCGCTTCTTCATGACAAAATATGCACGATAAACAAGCTAATAAATGTCAAATAACAGCATAATATGATTAAAAATTACGAAAAAAAAACACACAATCACCAACACTTTATCTACTCAATCATTAATCTGCACAATTACCATTGGACATCTACAATACTAGTATGAGTGGCAACAAGACAAGGACACTTCAAATCCTTCAAAACAAACACAAAAAGTTGAGGCATTTCATCGGCGCACACTAAATGCACCTTTACAAACTTCCACGTACTTCTCAAAACTTAAATGACCCACATATACCTTATGCACACCACGGAAGCCCCAACCTTTTTTGGGGTCAACACTTTGGAGCTGTAAATCAGGCCTTCGGTTGAGAAAATCATCAACATCGTCATCCATTTCATCACTCTTACCGCCTTCTTCATTGTCACTATGAAACGAACCTGTGGTTGAGTACAACGACCTTAAGCGTCCTCGTACACCCAGTCCTGTAATCACACATATCAAAAAAAGCAAAAAGCCCTCAAGATACAAGCGTTACACTCACCCATGTTCAATAAACCCAAATAATAGCCACCCTAATTCGAGTACCAAAACCCACACTGTAACATTTAGGACAAAAATGCTTAACACGTATAATGATCGTGTATAGATTACCCAGTGAAGCAGTGGGTGAGGTGGTGTAGGTGGAAATTGTCAACAACTTGGCAAATCTAAGAGCTAATGAACTCATCTGTTTGGTTGATTCTTCAGTGACCAAGTAAAAATGTCAAAATGGCTATCTTCGAAGAAAACAGTCAGAAAATTGAAATTCTAGCAAGAAGGGGACTGGTAGGGTTTTAGGCTAGAAGTATGTTAAAAAAGAGGTCGGGGCTAGGCTAATGATGTAAAATGGGGCCGAATAGAGTGTATTTGTACTGAATTAGAGTGCGTCCAGGTCCATAACACCTTTGTGTTTATATTTCTTGTGCAGAAGAAATTATGAAGGAGATTGTTGTTGATAAGTGACTAAGTGAGAAGTAGTGGGGAAATATATAAACTATTAAGAAATAATGTAAATTTATTTCAAATTATAAATAATGGTTGAATTATATGTGTTACTTTTTAAACTAAATTTTAAAATTTTAAAATTATTTTAACCATCTACATGTAAATTCAATAACAATCTTCTCTTTATATTAACTTTTTTTATATAGATAATGTGTTATATTCTCTTTTTTTAATCTAGATTTTTTTAATCTCTTCTTATTTTTTCTTTGTGCATACAATATGAATTGTTTCTCTTCCACTTTGAATCTTAGCATCCTAAATGTCTCTTTGTACAAACGAGCTATGACTATTTTGATATTCTTCTCTTTTGTGTTACCTCTTTAAAGAAATTTATCTACGAGAACTCTTTATTTTAAATTTAGTTTATCCAAACATAGTTAAAGATACAAATTTTAATTGGGCTAAAGTTTGTTACACTTGTATCTAATTTTTCTTTCTAAATAAAGGAGCTCCTAACTGTTTAAAAGGTTTGGTTTGTATTATTACATTTTCCAAAAGTATCTAAGTTCATTTTATTTTTTATAGTATCACATTGCATTTTAATATTTTCAAAATTGTATTGATATTTTCCAAATTCTAATAGAGTTAGATTTTTGTCAATTCTCAATAATCAAATAGTTAAATTAAAAGAGATGCTCTCTTATATGAACAGTAAACTTCCTTCAAACAGTAATGTTGCAGCAAATATCTTGGTAGGTTGGAAGCTCCATGAAATCATGTGTAAAATTTTGGAAGCTAACCCTTGGCATGTGGGTGGACAACCCGTTGTTTATTCAAAAATGGGTTCCTAGTCTGGAATTCAATTAAAAAAAAACATCGAATCCATCCCATTGAGGATCAATTTACATAACATTCGCTAGAATATTAGTAAATGGATGGCTCAAGTTTTTTGACAAGTTCAATAGAAAAACCAGTGGCATTCGACTCAACCACTGCTAAGCTTAAGAAGGTGTGTTATGCTCAAGTATGTGTTGAGGTAAACCACAAAAATCCAGTTCTAGAAGTTCTTCTAGTTATAACTTAATGCAACCAACGAGCTAGTAAAGTCTGAAATTGAGTTATCATACAATTGGAAATCTTAAATGGGGAAGAAAATATGGAACCAACATGGAAAAGGTTTACTATAGGGGCTGCAAAGAATTAATGGGGATAGACAAAGAAATGATCTATGAAGAGTAGAATGCTGCTTTAGAGTTGTAGGCTCGAAACTTTGATACTAATCCAGCTAGTAACCATGAAGGAGATAGAGGAAATACAATTTCTGAAAGGCATAATGTTGAATGCCAGACTAAAGAACATGATATTACTCCAGCTAGTGACAAGGGAAAAGCATGTATGGAATAAGTTGATGGTGAACATGAAGAATAGTCTTCTCAGTAGTTCTTTTCTTGAAGAAATACACTTGTTGAAGGCACAATTCACACTTATATCTGGAAGAAAATCAGGGAGGAAGAGAAGAAAACCCAAAGGGGGTTAGTGAGATATCCTCTTTTTGTATATATACATATGATTTTTTAGAATATTAGAGCTATTAATGAGCCTCCTAAAGGTCAAGCTATTAAAGATCTTTTATTGGAAAGAAAACCAGTTTCAATTGGACTTTTGGAAACAAGCATAAAAGCTCACAATCTCCGCAAGGCTATGAAATTTTTAGGGAAAATTTAGAAGTATAAATCAAATCACAAATTCCACTATAATGGCAGGATTTTGTTAGCCTATAATAATTTGAATTGCAGATCTCAGTGCTTATAGCAACTTATCAACTCATCTACCTCAGGTGCAAAATTTTGGAAACATGAAATAAAATGGAAATTACTATCATATATATTGCTAATTTTGAATTTCAAGGGGTAAAGATATGGGGGGATCTTTTCTTGTTCTTCTATGAATAAGCCATGGTTAATTGTAAGGGATCTAAATTTTATACTTCATTGATCAGAAGCTCAAGGTGATTGATCTAAGATATTTTGGATGTTTTTATACATGGAACAACAAGCAACAAAGAAGATGCCTTATTCGAAAGAAGCTAGATAGAATTATGGTTAATCACTTATGGATGAGCCAATTCCCCATCTCTTATGCCCACTTTGGATTCCCATTATATTCAAATCAATATACTATGGAGGTGCTTAACCTCGTACTCCAACAACCCATAATTCTCCATTTAAATTCTTCATCTTCCTAGCTGACAAGGATGGATTTATGGAGCTAATTGATGATGTCTAAAATCTCATGATTGAGGGTTGTAAAGCTTTTCAGCTAATAAGAACGCCCTATATTCTTATAAACAAATTAAAGAGCTTCTATAAATCAAATCGGTCCATTTACAATATCAAGATTCTAGAAGTTAGAAAAGAATTTAGATGTGCACAAGAGGATTGTTTTGAACATCTAGACAACATTGATTTGAAGAACATAGAAACTATTAAGTTGGGGAAGTAAATGTAAGCACTTTGAGAGCATGATTCTATTCTTAGTAGTCCTTCATCAGCTTTAGCTCAAGAGTCTTTAATGAGACTAGAAAAGAATTTAGATGTGCACAGAAGGATTGTTTTGAACATCCAGACAACACTGATTTGAAGAACATTGAAACTATTAAGTTGGGGAAGTAAATGGAAGCACTTCGAGAGCATGATTCTATTCTTAATAGTCCTTCCTCAGCTTTAGCTCAGGAGTCTTTAATGAGACTTTAGCAACCATTTTCCATGTAGAAGATTAAACAGTCCTTTTCAATCTTAACCTCATGAAAGCACCAAGCCCCGATGGCTTTAGTGCCTATTTTTTTTTCTAAAAACTTGGCACATTACAAGTAAGCTTCTCGTGGAAACATTTATTGAGTTTTTGAATTCTAGAAATTATTCAATGCTATTCACATATTTTTTATTCCTAAACTTCCCAATGTAAGTTGTCTTAATGACTTTTGACCAATCTCCTATAGCAACATCATTTATAAGGTGATTTCAAAGCTTTTTGCAAATAGACTTAAGGAGAATCTGAACTTGTTTATGCATAAATCTCAAAGAGCATTCACACTTAGCAAAAACATTTCGATAACATTATATTGATGCAAGAATTGATGAGAGATTATAGCATTGGAATACATATCAAAGGTTGTTCTATCAAAATTGATTTCTCTAAAGCTTGTGATAGACTTCAATGGAATTTCATTAATATATGTTTGGAATGGTTCAAATTCCCCAATCATTTTATTAAATGGATATTTTCCTATATATGGTAAGATCTCATCTTGATGTATTCTTTGATATTATTTCCTTTGTTTTGAATATATTTTTGTGCTTAAATATTAAAATTAATATTTGTTTTGGTTTAGGAGATGAAGAGTAGAGATAGCATCAAATTGGGACATTATTGGTGATAATTACAAAATTTTGGATGATGTAGAAAGATTGTTGCAATGGATAAAATTGATCACTTGAAAAGTTGAAGTTTGATTGGAAGACTTCGCTTTATCCTTATCATGTAGGAATTTGAATTCATTTTAGATAGACATCTTTACAAGCTAGAGTTAGATTATGATTAGATTAGAAAACCCTATAAAAGGGACATTCCTCACAACATAAAAAAGTTCTCTCTTCTTATGTTTTTTGCAATTCTTTATCTTTCTTCTATTTTTGTTATTGGAGCAAAAGTCATGTGTGGCTAAACTCAATTATTTTGATTCAAAGATATTCGAAACTTTAGTTGTAACCTTGTGACGTTTTATGTTCCAAGCTTTTATTGACATTTTAATTCAAATATTTATGGTTTGGGTTCTCATATTTCATGAATGATTAATATTCGATTAATCTGATAATCTAATTTAATATTGATTATTCTATCGCTATCTAGGAATTCAATGATTCGCAATTGTCATGAAAGATTGGTATAAGTGGCAAATAGGTTATTTATTAATTTGCATATATAACTTATGATAAACAAGAAAACGGAGTTAAATAATTATAGCTATCTCGATTATTTAATTTAGGATTTAGTCTTTTTCACATAGCTTATTGCTATCATTTATTTGATATAGAATGTTATCACACCTAGTCAATGAATGATAAGTTTTGATTTGGATACTGGGTTTAAACCAATTAATTAAGAAAAATTTGAGACTTATTACGGCCCAAATATGTTTCAGACCAACTAATTGAATTGTGAAAATATTCTTTCTAGACTGATGATTAATGTTACAATTAGATGAGATCTTTTCCTTGAATCAGAGTTTGGTAATCTTGACTTTCTCATATTTAAATTTAGTTGACTTAATTTTTTCTAATTAATTTTATTTAATTAGTTATTTAATCAAAAACCCCATTTACTTTTATTAATTGAAATTAAGAAGCTAGTGTTTAGTTCTCTAGGGATTCGACTTAGTTCTACGACAACTACAAAAGTTTAAAGAATTGAAATTATTTTAGGGGCTTTGATAACCTGACCAAAATTTGGCGTCGTTGCCAGGGAACTATTTTAGTTTCTTAGTTTCTTTGCATTTTTATTTTTAGAGGTATTGCTAACCTCTTGTCTTGTATAACTCATGCTTCTCAGATAGGTAAATTGTAATACAATCTAGAAATTGAGAAGACAATGCATCGTTTGAGAAAAGAGACTAAGTAAGGAAGCAGTCATTCACCTTCAGACGTGAAAGTTGAAGTAGACTTAACAATTGGTGAAGACTTTAATTTTTAAGAAAAGGAAGAAAAGATGACAAATCTCAGCTCTAGAACGTTGTGGGAGTTAGTGGTACCAAATTTGAATCAACAACCCTTATGCATTCAATTTCCATATGTTAAGGTCGATTTTGAATTGAAAACTGCTTTGATTCACTTAGTCCTTATTTTTTGTGGTCTTAAAGGTGAAGATCCACATAAACACCTAAAGGAATTTCATATTGTTTGCTCTAGAATGAAGCCACAACGGGTGACAGCAGAAAAAATTAATCTCAGGGCCTTTCCGTTCTCATTGAAAGATAAGGTAAAGGATGGGCTATACTATCTTCCCCTTGGCTCCGTGACAATGTGGAATAAGATAAAAAGAATATTTCTAGAGAAGTTCTTTCTTGCATCAAGAGCAATGACTATCAGAAAGGAGATATATGGGATAAGACAAATTACTGGAGAAACATTATATGAATATTGGGAAAATTTTAAGGAGCTATGTGCCAGTTGTCTACATCAGCAGATTCTTGACCAACTATTGATTCAATATTTTTATGAAGGTCTATTGCCAATGGATTGAAGTATGGTCGATGCAACTAGTAGAGGAGCTCTGGTAAACAAAACACTTGAGGCAACTAGACAGTTGATATCAATTATGGTCAAAATTTTTCAACAATTTAGGACAAGGATGGATAGAGCTATTAAAAGTGTGAATGAGGTAAGTAACACGCACTTTGAGGATAAAATTTCTGATTTAACCGCTCTAGTTCATCAAATGTCTGTAGGTCAATTGCAATCAATAAAAGTATGCGGAATATGCTTATTCTATAGACATCCTACAAATATGTGCCCTAAATTGTAACAAGACTCTCTTCAAGAAGCTAACGCAATAGGGGGCTTTCATGGTCAACCTCAACAAAAGTATGACCCTTATTCCAATTACTATAATCCAAGATATAGGGATCATCCAAATTTGACCTATAGAAATTAAGAAAGTAAACAACGATATCGACCTCACATTTTTAAACAACCTTAAGCTCTTACATATGCTCAACCTCAAACTTCAAATTCTGGTATGTCTTTAGATGAAATTGTTAAGGCAGTTACTAATAATACTTAACAATTTCAACAGGAAACAAGGGCAAGCCTTCAAAATTTAGGAAATCAGATCACTCAATTAGCCACCTCGGTGAGTAAATTGGAAGCGCAAACATCAGAAAAATTACCTTCCCAAATAGTGGTGAATCTTAAGGAGAATGTGAGTGCAATGACTTTGAGAAGTTGTAAGGAAATTCAATCTAAAACTTATTTACCAATGGAGATAGAAAAGCACGATGATGGAGAAAAGAAGGATGAACTTCCAACTCAAAAATCAATAAAGGTGAAAAAAAAAAGATTCATCTTCATCAATATCAATTGATGCATATTTACCTCCTTTTCCTAGTAGGTTGGCTAAACCAAAAGATGATGGATATAAAAGAGAGATCTTAGAAACTTTTAAAAAGGTGAAAATCAATATACCACTTCTGGAAGCCATCAAAAAGTTCTGAAATATGCAAAATTCTTAAAAGATTTGAGCAAAAATAAAAGGAAGCTGAAGGATAAGGAGAGAATAATTTTGAGTAATAATGTATCAGCTGTGATAAATAGGAAATTATTGGAAAAATGTAAAGATCCAGGTATGTTTACACTTTCGTGTGTTATTGGTAATAGAAAAATTGAGCGTGCTATGCTAGATTTAGGTGCATCTATTAATGTCATGCCATACTCAATTTGTTGAGCTTTAAATATGAATTCTTTTTAAGAAACTAACGTAATTATCCAACTAGGTGATCGTTTGTATATGCATCCTATTGGAATTATTGAGGATGTTTTAGTCTAAGTTAATAGTTTGGTATTTCCAGTGGATTTTTACATCTTGAATATGGATGGAGATAGTGTTGAAAATTCAACTTCGATTTTATTGGGTGGGCCATTTATGAAGACGTCTAAGAGAATAATCGATATGCACGAGGGTACTCTTTCTATATAGTTTGATGGAGAAATAGTAAAGTTCAATATTTCTAAAGCAATGAAGTACATGAATGATTTCCAATCCGCTTATCATATGGATATTGTGGATTCATTTGTGCATGATATGTTTAAAGAAGAGAGTGTTGAAGATAAGTTGGAGTGTAAGGCTAATTCGGAAGTGAATGAGCAAATTTATGAAACTTGTGAAGTTGTAGAATCATTGTCAGCAATGTTAATAGATTCGGAAACTTTAAATGATGAACTTACTATAACTCACAAGAAAATCTTACCTTCTGTTTTGTTGGCTTCGAAGATAGAATTAAAGATATTACTTGATCGCCTAAAGTACGTCTATTTAGGTGATAAAAAGTCATTACCCATAATCATTTAAAAAAGTTGACTAAAGAATAAGAGAAAGGGCTACTATTACTACTTAAGGAGTACAAAACTGCAATTACATAGAAGTTGGATAGGAAAAAGCCATGTCGAGCTAACGATGTTAAACAATTGTGCTTTTAGGGAAGCAACATAAAATATGATAGTTTTATTTTATTTTGTTTTAGTTCTTTCTTTGATGCATTTGTTTGTTTTTAAAACATAAATTTATTAGCTTAAAGGGAGAAGAGGGTCTTAAAATTTCAGACTACTAAATCTTATAAGGGGAGATCTCGTCTTATAGAATTTAGTGTTCTGAAATGAAGACCTAAAATTCTAGACTACTAAATCTCATAAGGCGAGATCTTGCCTTATGCAATTTAGTGTTTTGGATTGATACTCCAACATCCCATTTCAAATTATATATAAAAAATCTCGTCTTATGTAATTTAGTGTTCTAGATTGATACCCCAACATCCTATTTCAAATTATAAAAAAAAAATCTTGCCTTATGCAATTTAGTGTTTTGAATTGATACTCCAACATCCTGTTTCAAATTATATAAAAATTTTAAAAAACTTGTAAAATATTTTTCTTTTTATTTTATTATTTCTCTTTTTACTTTATTATTATTTATTTTAAAAAAAACCCACTACCCTAATTTGTTGTTTCTTCTTTGCAGGAACATTCAAAGACATAATTAAACAGCAACCATCTTCTTCAACCCCATGCAGCGCACTCCACCAGCCAAACTAGTAACACTCCAATCAGTCCTCCCCTTGCACCCATGCCACACCTAGCCACTCAAGCATCAACGCAGTGTCTCCAATACACACCAAGCAACTCCAAATCTTCAGCCTCACTTGTAGTAGTCGAACCACCCACCGAGATCAGACTGGCAGCAGCGGCAATGTAAACACCAACGCATCTTTATTGGCAGGAACTCCACTAAGGGCATGCATAAGATGCCCAGCGCAGATCTCACACAGCACCAACCCAAGCACCAGTAGCCACGCACACCAGTCAACTCCCAACCATCCACGTTTAGCCCATACAGACGTAACACACCAGCTGTCCCCTTTAAACCCAGCAGCCTTCCTCTTAACCCACACTTGCCATTCACTACAATAAAACTCACGCACCATCCACTTAAACCAACGCCCCACTGTATTCTTTTCTTTTATTATTATTACAAGTTTTCAATTACTTCTTTCTTTTCAATTTTTTATTAATTCCTTTTAGTTTCTTTTCTTTTAGTTCATTTTAATTATTATTCAACTGTTTCTACTATTTTTTAAAGGTGATTTTTGTGTCTCTTGTTAGTGTAATGGGGCGTTCTAAGGCTATTACCAAGACCGCAACAAAGAAAAAATCACCAATAAATACTACTTCACACCTCTAATCTATTACAGACTCTAAAATCAGTACCAAAAAGAAGTGTATGTGGATAACGTTCAGATACTCACAATTCAGGGGGGTCCTCTATTCTTTATTTTCTTTGATTATCTTTATTAAGTTATGAGTATCTTATGCGACAATATATGATTTAGGTGCGGGGGAGGGAGTGTTTTCATTATGATGAACTTTGTGATTTTATTTAGACTTATGATATGTTGATTCATATATTAATTATTCCCCATGATAGCTTCATAATTTTTTAATTGTTGTTCATGAATAATTCTTACGTTAGGATACTTTTTTGGTTTAAAATCTAATGTATGAGAGAGACAAACATGATTAGCATTTTTCATTGAATTATTTCAAGTATCTCATTGATTTTGTTGAATGAACAGTGTGTAAGACTTAATGCAATTTTTGACATCTATGTGAGCTTTGAGCCTAAGAGCATTCATCACATACGTGCTTGATAGGTGTGAAATGCATCATATTTTAAGGTATAGTTTGATATGTGTTTAGTTACTTATTAGATTGTTTAGTATGTGTTTAGGGTAGAATTGTGTTAGTTTGTGATTTATTTGTGTTTAAGTGTTTTATAGGTTAGAGCAATCCTTTGAGCTTAAATATGATGTTTTTGAGATACTTTGATGTGTTTGGTAGTGTTTCAAGGTAAAGATCAAAGAATGAAGAGTTTCGGAGCAAATTGGGGCCAATTGCATAGCCCATGATCGTGGCCCATATCGTGACAAAAAGGCCTGACATAGGCCATGATGGTGGCCTGCATCGAGTAGATGCTCAGCCACTTCCAAACTTCGAGTTTTGAGGGATTTTTTGGACCTTTCAGACCCTGAAAAAATCCTAGTTCAACCCTAAACACAAAAGAACATAAATAGAACAACAAGAAAAAAAAAGAAAAGCTTTTGTATCAGCACTTTCAGAGAAACCCTGGAGAGAATTATTGAGAGATAAAGAAAGAGAAGATTTTGGATGTTGATGTTGCTTCTAAACTCACCTTCGGGGTTTTATCTTTGATTTAATGAAACCTGATTCTTTATGTGTGTATTTGGATTTATTGTGATTTAATTTCTACAATTACATAATTCGATGATAAACTGAGAGGTTAAATCGAATGAAAAATAATTAAATTAGGCTAATGAGAGTTAGGTAATTTAATAGAATGAGAATTAAATCAAATCAGTAAATTGTGCAAAGAGAGATCTTGCATAGGTTTCCGATAGTTTATTAAACAACTTCAGATCTAATTAGGGTTTTGGGTAGGTTGTTAATTGAGAAATTGTAACTTCCACAATCTGATTAGGGTTTATAAATTAGGTTTAATGGTTATAACTCGAGAGATAGTAATCAACCAAAGGATCGTCTAGAACCAATAATCTAGTAATTCATAATCGATTAGGTTAGCGTTAAAGATAGGTAAAATTCCTTTTTTCTCAATTGATAATTCCTTAGGTTGAGTCTTAAGTGTGTGTTGCAACTGTTAAATCATTAATATTTTTGTGATTGATTCTTGAATTGATTAAATTGAATTCTTGTTTTAGTTTGGTTACATTTTGAATTTTTACGATTTATTTTATCCTTAGATTTTAGGATTAGATTATCCATCCATGTGGGATTGACACGTTAGGTACTACGCAAACGACCCGTGCCCTTGCAGATTATTAAGGTTAATTAATTAAAACTTACACATATTGAAAAAGCCCGATCAGTGCTCATACATATCTTTTTGTTGAGTGTTATAAAACGTAGGTTGTTTATGCTAGAACTTGCTTTTGAATGCGTGTTAAGAACACATTTTTAATGAATTTGTGTATAAAGATGATGAGGGCATTTAGGATAACCATTTTTCACCTAAATAAGCCTACCTTACTCTTTATCCTTAGAAAACCAATTTGATTCGTTTCTTGCATAATAACCTTTTTACAAGCCAAATTACCCTTTTTGTTGTTGATATCCTTAATAGTTTTGAACCTTTAAATTGAAGGATTTGTATTGAGGTTATTTGCATAGGATTTTACCTATTTATGTGAAAAGTTAATTAGATTATTCAAGTTACACTGTTTTGATTTTTTTTTTATAGAATGGAGGAGAAGTATTAAAAAAACTCATGTTTGATATTTTGTTTAAAAAAAGAAGAAAGAGAAAAACAAAAAGAGGAAAAAGAAAAAAAAAGAAAAAGTGATTGAAAGAGATGTTATTTGAATAAAGTGAATTTTGGATTAATTTAAGTAAAAACTTGTGTGGATAAGTTTGTACTGTTTCTTTCAATTTATTTAACCAAAAAGCTTCTTTTTGTCATACCCTATTTAATCCACGTTACAACTTTATAAAGTCCCTTTGATTTATACATTAATTTCATTTTGTTTAGTGGTAGAGATATGATTCTTTAGCAAGCTTATGGAAATAACTTGCTATGTTTTGATTTGAGAGTTTAATGAACCCTAAACACTTTGAGTGTATAAAGTGAACTCCTTGTGAGGGTGTCAAGTCTTGTTGATTTGATTTTGATGGAATTGATGAGATACTATGTTTCAACAATGTGTCCTATGAGTGCTTATTCTCTCGATTGTTATTTTATCTTAACCCTTTAATGTGACTTAGCTTTTGGATATTTCTAGATAACATGAGAAGGGATGAGAGGTTGTTGTGAGAATGATTAATGTATTGAATTGATGTATGCTTGAGGGCAAGCATGAGTTCGATGTGGGAAAATTTGATAAGATCTCATCTTGATGTATTATTTGATATTATCTCCTTTGTTTTGAATTTATTTTTGTGCTTAAATATTAAAATTAATGTTTGTTTTGTTTTAGGAGATGAAGAGTAGAGATGGCATTAAATTGGGACATTATTAGCAATAATTACAAAATTTTGGATGAAGTGGAAAGATTGCTGTAATTGATAAAATTGATCACTTGAAGAGTTGGAGTTTGATTGGAAGACATCACCTTATCCTTATCATCTAAGAATTTGAATTCGTTTTAGATAGATATTTTTACAAGTTAGAGTTAGATTAGGATTAGATTAGAAAACCATATAAAGGGACATTCCTCACAACAGAAAAAGGTTCTCTCTTTTTTCGTTTTTTGCAATTCTTTATCTTTCTACTATTTTTGTTATTGGAGTAAAAGTCATTTGTGGCTAAACTCAATTATTCTAATTCACGAGGATTCGAAACTATAGTTGTAACCTTGTAAGGTTTTGTGTTCCAAACTTTTATTTACGTTTTAATTTAAGTATTTCTTGTTTTGAGTTCTCATATTTTATGAATGATTAATATTCTATTAATATGACAATTTAATTTAATATTAATTATTCTATCGCTATCTAGGAATTCAATGATCCATAATTGTCATAAAAGATTGGTACAAGTAGCAAATAGGTTATTTATGAGTTTGCATATTTAACTTATGATAAACAAGAAAACTAAGTTGAATAATTGTAGATATCTCGATTATTTAATTTAGGGTTTAGTATTTTTCAAAGAGCTTATTGCTATCATTTATTTGATATGGAATGTTATCACCCAGTCAATGGATGATAAGTTTTGGTTTAGATGTTAGGTTTGAACCAATTAATTTAGAAAATTTTGAAACTTATTACTACTATCCTAATATGTTTCAGACTAACAACTTGAATCGTTAAAATATTCTTTTTAGACCAATGATCAATGTTACAATTAGATAAGATCTTTCCCTTGAATCGGAGTTTCATAATCTTATCTTTCTTATATTTAAATTCAGTTGATTTAATTTGTTTTTGAATTAATTTTAGTTAATTAGTTATTTAATCAAAACCCGTACCCATTTACTTTTATTAATTGAAATTAAAAAGCTAGTGTTTAGTTTTCTAGGGATTCGACCTAGTTCCACAACTACTATAAAAGTTTGGGGAATCAGAATTATTTTGGGGGCTTCGATAACCCGACCAAAATTTGGCACCATTTCCATGTAGCATTCTCATTAATGAAGCCCTTACTAAGCAATTTAAAGGTTCAAGTGTCATAAGACAAGGGGACCCTCTTTCTCCTTATCTTTTTATTATTACTATGGAACTGTTGAGCAAGATTATTTGCTATAATATTTCTAGATGTCCTGAATTCAAGTTCCATTATAAAAGCAAGGCACTATCTCTTTCCAATATTTTTTTTGTAGATGATCTATTTTTAATTTTTGGAGCTCAACATGAGTCCATCTCCATATTACATCAACCCCTTTTGAGCTTTTGCAAGATTTTAGGCTTAAAAGTCAATCAATGCAAGAGTAGAATATACTTATCCTCAGATATTACTAGTACTGAGATACTTCAGTAGATCTTTAATTTGAACATCTTGGGTATGCCCTTCACTTACTTGGGTTCCTATTTTTGCAAAAATGCTTATCTCAGGATGGTAGAGTGTAGCTCATCATCTTTGTTCTGAATGGTCTCCATTCCCATTGAAGTTCTCATCTTTTACTTCCTAAAAGAATAGATAAGGAGATAGAAAATGGATTAAAGATTTCCTTTGGATTGGAAAGGCTGACAATCCTAGAGGTGTTAAAATCAAATGGAAGCAGCTACATTAGAAAAAGTAGGAAGGAGGATTTGACCTCATATATATTCATACCTTCCAATCCGTGCAAATAGCAAAAAGAAATTGGAGATTGTTTAATGACAAAGAATCTTTTTGGAGTAAATGTATTAATAAGGACCATCTTAAGGATACCAGCCTATGGCAAATCTTTGAAAGGAATGAATTCTCATGGCCTTTTATTTAGAATCTGAGAAATAGAATCAAGGTCTATCATGTCATAAAAGTTTGGATAGGGAATGGTGAAGGAACATGGTTTTGGTTTGATAATTGGACTTCTCTAAGCCCTTTATGGCTTAGAGAAGATATCTCTTCTCTCCACTCTAGAATCCCTTCTTAGACAAGAGTTAGCAACGAAATTGTGAACAACCTATGGCACTTTTAAGGTAGGGGTGCTACTCAACTACATAATTATTTCCCCAACTATATGTCTAACTTTTCTACTTCAGATAAACCTGTTTGGTCTCTAAGCTCTAATGGAGAGTTTTCAAAATCTTCATGCACCAAAGCTCTTAAGCCCCCTAACCCTTACATTCTATGGAACAAATTTTTTTGGAAAGGTTCTTAAAAACAAAAGCTTCTTTCACTACTTGGCTTGCTGCTAGGAGAAGATTGAAAACTAAAGATAGTATTGTGGGATCTAATGACAAGATATGTGAGCTATGTTGCAGTGAACTTGAAAGTATTGATCACCTTTACTTTAAGTGTGGTTTCTCATCCTCCATTTGGGACAACATCCAACACACTCTTAACCTATATTGTCATGAAATAGAATGAAACCAAATATTGGAATGACAAACATACAAATTCAAATCAATAAGGAAAGATAGAGTTTGCTTAAGTCATAGTTTCAATTATACAATTTACACCATCTGGATGCAACGGAATCAAAGATTATTTAACAAGGTTAGTACTGACAAGCATGTCTTAATTCACAAGTTACATTGTTAAGTATGGAAAACTTTGGCAATAAATCACATTCAAGATCAGTTGAGCTCTTTCACTAGAGATAATGAAATCTCTGAATTCTAGTTTCTTCCTAGAAATTTTGTAAAAGCAATGTATTTTATTATGCTTAATCCAGCTTTGTAAAGACCTTTGATGCCTTTACTGCCTTTAATGACTTTAATGAATTCTTTTAACTTAAAAAATTAGTTAAATTAGTGTACGTGTCATTATAATTGGGCAATCTAGACTTATTAGGCATTGACGTAATTTTAAAATAATTTTTTAGACATTATTTAAAAGTGTACAATTCTTTCTTAAAATATGTAAATAACCTCTTATATTAAATTTCTGTGTGTTCATACTACTTTTACACTTTATTTAGAATACAAAAAATCATATTAATAATATTAAGATACAAAGTGAAACTAGAAATAATAATGTAGCTTTACTTAAAATCTTTGAAAAATATTAAGGTACAAATTGTACTTTTAACTAAATTTTAATGAAGCAAAAAAATATTATGATTATTAATAAAATAAATTATCTGAATTTAAAAGATATATATAGTTATGTTACCCTTTAAAACACTATTGAGATATATATGCACCTAAAAACTGTGAATAGTTCTAAGACAAATTCAAAGTCCTTAGCTTTTCTTTGAAATTTCATATTTATTATGTTATCACAACATCTTTTCATAAAATAAGTAATTATAAGAATTTTTAATATCTATTAAACTTACTATGAAATATATGAGTGGATATTCTAAAATATATTTTATTTAAAAACTGTCAAAAATTATATATTACTCTAATAAATGCATTACACTTATCTCACCTAAAACTAATGCTTCTTTTTCTTAATTAAAAGGGGCTATAGAAACACCACAAATTTAAAAGTTTATAAATCTCAAAATATCCAAATTTGCAAAATTTTAGTCAAAATCACCACCTTCTTCATTTTCTAATCAATTTACATCTTTCAAACATCACCTCTATTATGGTTAATTTAGGGTGAATAACTTAATTAGTTTTGGTTAGTAATTGTCTTTCATGATCTTAATATTTGAAAATATTTCAAATGTTGTATTGTAATATTAAATTAGTAATATACTTTATTTAATAAT
This sequence comes from Erythroxylum longipes, assembly GCA_027563885.1. Taxonomy (NCBI): domain Eukaryota; kingdom Viridiplantae; phylum Streptophyta; class Magnoliopsida; order Malpighiales; family Erythroxylaceae; genus Erythroxylum; species Erythroxylum longipes. Next base: position 20,848,159 of record JAOQMS010000006.1, read on the forward strand.
TTTATTGTTGAGCTACGTGATTGGGAATTAAAAATAAGAGGTTCAAGAATATGTATTGTTTCTAATATTCTTAATAAAAGAGAACTTTTAAATATAAATATAATGTTAATCAATGTAAAGGCAGATAATTTCTATTAACTTTTTTGATATTCTAATTATAAAAAGAAGATATACATAATAAGCAACTTATATTTCCACTTAGGAATTTGCAATGACAAAGAATTACTTTTTTATCTAATCAAGATTAAAATTTAGGATGCCAAAAGTAAAATTTCAACATTCAAATTTAATAAAAATTAGAAACAACATTTAAAAAAATTGTAAATTAAATTAAGCCATGAAAGGCAATAATAATTATTACAAGCATAAACGACCCCCATCAAACAAATAGGTTAACAAATCACCATGATGATATCAAAAGGATCAAACACAAGTGGACATGCTAATCATTAATCCCATGTTGATATAAGATTGGAGCTAATATGCATTTTATCTTCAAAGGTGGAAAATTATAACTTGAGTGCTTTGATTGTTTCACTATGTGTCCTTGATAGTTGTTTCTCAATTTCCTTGAATATTCTCATATTCCTTTCATCTTATACAACTTGTATTAGATATAACATAGCAATAAAAAGGCACCATTGCTTTATTTATCATGTATGTTTGAAGTTGAACACCAAGCTATAATACCACTCATTTGGTGCATCTCTTAACAAACATCTTTGAGTTATGTACTTCCACAAAGGCTGAGTGAAATGGCATCTGAAGAATAAGTGAGTAATACTTTCTTATTCATACTTGCATAAAACATATATGTTTGGAATAGCCATAAATTTATTTAATTTATCAATTGTAAGTTACTTATTCTTGATTGCTCTCCACATTATGATTAAAGCTCTAAGTATCATATACTTGCACTAGATAAATCTATGCATGCTTTAATATTTCCCTACTCTTGAAACAACTTTCTAGAAGTAAAATTGGTGAATTTACCATTTCTAAACAAATTCCATTAATTGATATTTTCTTTGTTTTCATTAAGCTCATTATTATTCATTTGATTATACAAACTAGAATCTCGAATCCTTAATAAATTTTTTTTATATGCTAGAGCATAAGCAATAGATTGATCAACCCCAATGATATTTCTGATTGAGTTGAGCTTACCAATATGCACGAAGTCCATCAGTTAAACTTCTATCATACCAAAAGGATATATTGATACAATTTTCCAATAATTTGATCACATATAGTTTGACTTTGCTTATCAGTTTGAAGATTATTCTAGTTGTGTTTATGGCAGTTATAGTTATATTGAATTTCATAGATTTTTCCCTTTGATGTAATAAGCATTGATCCATTTGATCCATAGGGATTTCTTATTTTCAATAATCATCCATAAATTTTTAGTAAGCATAACTAAATTACAAATCCTTAAAGGGAGCTTTTTCAGAGAGCATACTTATAACCATTTAATGGGGTTGTAGTACTTATATGTTTTGTTTCTGGACCACAAAAACTTTTTAAGAATAGCATCAATTGTCTTGATAACATCCTTGAAAAAATACATGTGAGTTGCCCAACGTATAGTTAGTGCATTGAGTATAAAAGAGATAAGTTATGCTCTCCTAGCTAAGGACAAAGCCTTCAAACTCCAACCTAATATCGTAGCCTATATTTTATCAATTAGCAATTTGTAATCCTCATAAGTTGGCTTAGAAGCAACAACAGGAACTCCTAGATATATAAATGGCAAATCATGTTTGTTAAAACCTATAATTTAAGGTATCGTTGCTTCCTGATCCATAATTTTGTTAAAGATGTAACACGATCTTTTTTTAGACTTCACTTCAAGTCTAGAAATTCTAGAAATTTTTTTGATTGTAGTCGTCAAAGCTACCATAGATATTTTCTCTGCTCTGGATAGTAATAATAAATCATCAAGACCATATTTGTTATACTTAGCCTTTTACACTTAGATGATATCTAAATTTATTTGTTCTCTCCACTACCCTCTTAAGTGTTCTACAAAAAACCTTTATAACAAAAGAGAATAGGGACAAAGATGTAGGATCTCCTTGCCTTATACCTTTGCTGCTTCTAAAACTCCTTGATGGTTCCCCATTTGTAAATACATTGAAAGATGGAGTGGTGATGCATTGAGAAATTCACTCAATAAATATTTCAGGAAAAGCCAATACTTTCATATTGTTAATAAGAAATTTCTACTCAACATTGTCATAGGCTTTCCTTAAATTAATCTTCAAGGTGCAATTTCTACGACATCTTATTCTGGAGTAACCTTTCATAAACTCTTACATCAAAAGAATATTGTCACTCATTGATCTACTAGGTATATATGCCCATATGTTTCATCCACATACTTGACCAAAATCCTCTTTAATCTATTAGCTATAAGCTTGGAGATGATTTTGTAGATGGAATTGGAATAAGAAATTGATCTATAGTCACTAAAGTGCTTCATCTTTCCTCCTTTTGAAATTAGAGTTATGAAGGTTCTTTTAATCTCCTTGAGCAATTTTTTGTGATTGAAGAATTCTAAAACAAGTTTATGAACCATACTCCTAGTTAAATGCTAGGTTTTGTTAAAGACCATCATATTAAAACCATCTAGACAAGGAGAATTGTGTGTATTAATTGACTTTAGCACTTCATCCAACTCTTGGAGTTTGATAACCATCTTTGAATAGAATGGTTATAGAGGCAGAGGGCGAAAAATTTGAAAGCTATTTACTAAAAATAGTAACCATGGTAGGCAGGAGAACTAAAGAGAAGTGAAAAGACCCCTTTTGCCTCTGGGATCTACTCCAGTAGAGAGAACCGGTGAAAATAGTATTATGAGTGCATCAAGGAGAAGGTAGGTAACTTATGTGTGGAAAGATGAAGAATTTAAGGGAGGTGAAGGATGAAAGGATAGGGAGACAGGCCAAAGGGAATGCACTAAGCATCAAGATGGGAATGGTAAAAACTAAAAGTAGGGAAAGGATAATGTGCTTTGGGGAAGATGGAAGAGGAAACAAAAAGGGAGGAGTAAACAAACTAAGAGTGGATAGGAAGATGAGGTTAGAGAAGGGGAACTAATGTCAAGGATACTCAGGTAAGCCATAAAGATTCACTTGAGGTGAGGAGTGGTAAATAGAAACATCTAAAAAAGTTTTAAAAGGTGCCTAAGTTTTGATAACTATGTCATAAAACAAAAAAAACAACAAAACACAATTGTAAGGGAGGCCGTAAGGTAATTTAGAAACGACAACATTTAGAAGGAAAGAAAGTGATATTATAGTTGAATTATATTTTTGTTTATAATTATGTAAAACATTGCTTTTGGAAATGGAGAAAACCTAGTGATTGTTCTTCTTCCTCTCATCCGTTGTTTTGTTAAAGTGAAAACTTAAAATCCTCTTCACTCTCATCAATCCAAGCCTCCATAGACCACGCTTTTTCACTCTGATAAATCCTAGACAAGAAACACGCACTACACTACTTTAGTTTTTGTTCACTCATAAGAATTTTGAGTTAAAAATGTCCCTTTTACCTATAGTATTTAGTTTTAGTGTATTTGGCACGCATCAAACTAGCCATCTACTAAAAAACTCATCAATTTCTTAAGCATGAGGAACTAAATCTCCAAGCATATTTTTTAAGTGTAAAAAAGATTATAGTTTTGCTCATTTTCTCTTAATTTGTTGTTGATAAAAAAGCATTTTGTTGTGATATTTAATAAGTAAGAGTATTTAAGGTAATATCAAACTCAAAGTCAAATAATTTCAATTATGACTTCAATATTCTACACATTTAATGACAATAGACTAACATTTGTTTCTATCAAACAAAATGCCAAATTATATGTTTGTTGAGTCTCATTTAAAACTTTTGAATTTGACAAAATATTTCTTAATATAAATTTGAATATAAACCTTAAAAAATGAGTTAAAAAGTTGCGTCTATATAATTGTAAGTTACATCAAAATAGAGACTAAAAAGTTGCATTTGAATAGAAATTACATGCGACTAAAAAGTCACGTCTGGTTAATTGAAAATTGTGTCAAACAAATATTTGTGACTGAAAAGTTGCATACAAATGGCTTAAAATTGCTCAAAGGAATACTTATAACTGAAAAGTTACATCTTAATAACTAGAAGTTGTATCGAAACATGACTTCTAACTAGAAAATTGCATATTGATGGTTAAACGTTGCATTAAACTAATACTTTTGACAAAATTGCACCTTGACAATCGAACATTATATTGAAGCAACGCTTGTGCCTAAAAAATATTATATAATCGTATATTAAACAAATTAGAATCGAATCTCAAGATTAGAAGACAACATTGGCCGACTGAAGAACGTTTGACATCTCATGCTCTTCTTCAAATTTAAGGGTTGTAAATCATTATTAATAAGGTCACTATTAACTGGACGAAATATTCAATCTTCACTTAAAATTTTTAAATCAGTATAGATTTCATTCAATAGCCACGACCAACATATATGAACATGTGATACCTAATTTTGCCCCACTAAAAGTGATCAAAATAAGCTTTAAAACAATATTTTAAAAATCGGACCAGACATCAAACCGGTCGAAGGAAAAGTTTAAGGTTTAGAGGTTCAACCAATAGTGAACCGTTATAAAACTGGTATATAATAAATACGAAGTAAAACTTATAATAATAAGTAAAAATAAAATATTTTGTTGAAATAAAAAATACACCAATGTCTATTATTATATAATGAACTAATAATAAATAAATATGAGTCTAATATAAAAATTAAAATAACAATAAAAATCAAAATTGTATTTCTGAAGGAGATTGCGTCTCATCATCGTCAAAAGATCTAAATTATTCAACGCTATTTAAAGATTCCTAAACCACGCTTTCATCTAAAGTATTTGCATCAACTTCTTCTATTGTATTAAAATAAATTAAAAATTAGTAATGTATGAAATTATTCTCAATTGTAAACTTGTAATATAATATAATTTTAACTTAAATATGATCAAATAAGATATGAACTAACCATCAGTAGATGTTCTTAATTCATTTGTTATGACAAATGCATTTTCTTCATAAATTGTCTTTTCAAGTTCATTATAATCAAGATCAGGCAATGGTTCTTCTTCTTCGATCCAAAAATCAGTATGTTTAATACAATCACATATCAAATGAATCATATGTTCTCTTCTTACTAAGTTCTCTGAACACATAATAGAGAAATTATAAAGTCAATAATAAAATTAAAATTATTGAAATAAAAACAAAACTATAAAATACCTGCTATTCATTCTCAAATTATAAGTAACGTAAACAAGGTCATTAAGTCTTTGATGTGCCACACGATTTCGTTTCTTCGTATGAATATGTTCAAAAACATTCCAATTATGTTCACAACCTGATGCAGAAGCTGTTTGATTAAGTAACTTAATAGCGAGTTCTCTCAATGTTGGAGCACTGTCACCGAATAATCTCCGCCACTCATCTGCATTTTAAATTAATAGTTATGATAAATATATAGTCTTAATAAGTAAATAATGAATTAAAAGTATAAAACATTAAAACTTACTTGGCTACATTTTTTTCATTATAAATTCTATCTTTGCTGATGATCTAGCAAAACCCTATAAACCTTTATGATATAATTTAATTTCATTTATCGCTTGTGATTAATCTTCAATAGAGAAAATACCTTTGCATTCAATCACATCAAATAAACTTCCCATAATATCAATGTACGTGCTTCTCCACTATATAAGCAATAAGGATTAAGAAAATAAGTTGCTAAGTGGATCATTTGAATAAGATGCTTATCCCATCATCGATTAATAATATCTATATAAGGCTTGTATAATTTCTCCTTCCCTTTAAAAAGATTCATAATTTTTTTTGTGAGCTCTATACATACTATCATATATATACCCCAAAGATGGCTTCTCATCTGAGTCAGCAATCCTCAACAGTCTTATAAGCGGAGCCACAATCTTCACAATGATTAAGCAAGCATCCCAAAATTTATTATCTAGAATAATAGCACAAACTTTTTTTTCCTTTTTCACTCTTTGATAATTTATGACTTAAAAAGTGTTTACTTCAATGTTATGAATACCGTACCAGATTTGGTACCGGATTGAGTTCTGGTATGGTACTATACCGGTACCGGTCAATACCGGATACCGTTTTGGTTAATTTTTTAAAATTATAAAATAGTCCCTAAATTTTTTAAAAAAATTGCAAAATAGTCCATTGTCATATTGTACAGTTGCACTGGATATTTTTAACCTTGTCTCTAAAAATTAAAATAATAAATAATAATCACAATTAATATGAAATAACAATAATTTTCAGATATTTCACATAT
>JAOQMS010000006.1:20854638-20876559 GCA_027563885.1 Erythroxylum longipes
AGGGTGGGGAGGAATTTTTTTTAAAATTTGAAAATTTTGCATTTCAGTCCCTCTAGTTTTCAAATTTTTCGGTACCGATCGGTATTAGGCTGGTATTTATAGTACTAGCCAGTATTGGCCGATACCGACTGATATTTAAATCTGGTACTAAAAACTAAAATACTGTACCGTTTTTGGGCCGGTACTGGCGGGTACGGTACGGATCCTAAAACAATGGTTTACTTGTCACCAAATTTTGAAGTAGTTGCTTATGTTGATAAACAGTTTTCAAAGTAATAAATGTAGTTGCAAACCTAGTAACACCGAGACACACGATCTTAACCCAATCTTCTTGCTTTCTTAACCAAGACAAAAAGGTGACATAATTGTACGCAAAAATTGTGATCTTAGATGCCCGTGAAGCAAGACTAGAAATATGATCTATACCACTAATATCTTGTAAAATAAGATTTATACAATGAGCAGCGCATGGAGACCAATAAATATGCCCATACTTTGATTGTAATAAGTACCTAATTGATACATAATTAGCTACGTTATTTGTAATAAAATGCACAACCTTCTTTGATCCAACCCACTCGACAATTTCAGAGAATAATTCAGATAAAGCATTAGTACTTTTTACCATGTCAGAAGCATCAACAAACTTGACAAAAATTGTTCCAATATTACAATAAACTAAGAAATTAATCAAAGTTCTTTATCTTTAATCAGTCCACCCATCTGCCATAATAGTGCATTCTATTGATTCCCAACTAGATTTATATGTGTCCACAATTAACTGACATTTCTTTTTTAAATCTTGAAGCAAAGACACACGTAGCTTATAATAAGATGGCACTTTCAATCCTGGACCTATTGCTATTGTAGCATCAATTGCTTCTTAAAAATATGGTGAATTTAAAGCATTTAAAGGAATACATGAATGATAGAACCATCTGACGCTTGCTCTTTTACATTACAAAACCATATCCTTATCAACCATAAAACTTTTTAGACTGGGTTGAGAACCAGGAGTAGTTTTTGAGAAATATAAGAATCTATGTCAACAGTAACTTTTCTTTTTCTTTTATCTAATGCTTGTGATCTTTCATCATCTCTAAAAGATATATCATAAGCCTCTTTATTTTCCTTTTTCTTTTTTACTTGTTGTTGCAAATATTTTTCAATCATATCACGCACATCAAGTGGTACTTTTTTGCAAGAAGCAATATTACCCTTAACACCAACAAGATGTTCTTTCATTCTAAAAATTTCTCCCCCTTTAAATATAATACCGTAAAACATACAGTATATTGGACATTCCCATCAGATGCTTGGGAAGAAAAATAATTTCATACTGCATCGGATTTACCACGAGTAGAGGATGATTCCATATTTTCTACAACGAAATGGTACTCACTTATAAAAAAGCGCTTACTGATTCAAGTCTTGGAGGAAAGCAACCCGAAATAGTGTTTTAGAGTAATAAATTCAATACTTCTCAATAAATTCATTACTTCAACAGGTATATATAACACAACTATCAAAATCTGAAATGAAATAGAGTTCTAAGTGTTACAGAAAACTAATTAATTAAGAAGTATAAACCAAAATGAAAGCTCATGATTCAACTGCCTTATCCTAATCTCCTTATCTATATAACAAATTGTAATTCATAAATCTCGAGTCTGCTAGATTTTGAAAACTGGAATTCATCACATCTTCTGCTATTTAGTATTTACTCTTTCCTCCTTTTACTCTGATTTCTCGCTACAAACTTACAAGTTACACCTATACCCCTTATTCAATTCTTTTGACCATCGACATTTTCAAGACGTTCATACCATTTATTTTTTTCTCACTCATGTAAAACTATTTGTCATTCTATTATAATAACCAAGTAAAACCAGAAGTTGTAGGAGAAGAACACACGCCAAACTCCTCCTCCTCATCCATGAGAAGGAAAAACTTGCAAACAACAAGATTATTACCAGTTACAGAAACAAACTGCAAAGTATTATTTGGATACATTTGTAGGGTAACGCTTCGTTCCTACAGCTTTGAGGATGCATCTTTGTCCAAAACCACTTCAACTCCCCTTCGGGTGAGACTAGTTGAACAGGGTCCCAACACTCGTTGCACTGGATCAGCTTTGCCAGAACCACATACCATAAATGTGATATAAGCGGATGAGTTGATTACAGGAAATGTAAAGGTGATCCTCCCCGATGGCGGTTTGGCGAGTCTTTAATATAAGGAACCCATTTCTCATTTTCCTTGGCAAATGGATGCCCAGGAAAGAGAGACGCTACATGGTCATCTTCGTGCTTTCTTGTAAGTGTGTGTGAGAGAAGAGCTTAATTTCTTTTTTTGTGGAGGTGGTTAGAGATGAGGAAGATAAGATCAGAAGATGGTGGAGGAGGCGATGGAGAAGAGGAGAAGCCCTAAAAGATTCCATTAAATGAACAAGAAAGCAACCTCTATTATATCTGTTGTCTGCAATTTTGTACAAGACCAGTTTGACCAAAAGCCAACCAATTCGCTGATAAGTCGGTTAGCTTTAATACATAAAGGTTATTAAGTGAAACCAAATCACTAGCCGATTCAAACTTTTTTCAATCGGATTGGTCGGTCCGATTTGATTTTTAAAACCTTAATTAAAACTACAAAAATGAAATTATATAATGGCCGGTTAATTTATCAACCTACGTACCAAAAGATATCTTCAATGTTGCAAGTTCTCTAGAAGCACATTAAAAATTGTCGAAAACATTTTAACTACAACAAAAGAGTTGGGAAATTTCTCAATTTCATTACATTAAGGGTTTCGGCGAAATTCGGAAAGTAGCAGGACAAGCATACCACTAATGGTCTTTTTTAAGTTCTCAAAATTTCAATATAATTATTTTAGCTCAAGGTTCGCCACAAAATTTAACCAGTCCACTGCAAAGGCCCACAGTTTTGACATGCATGAAATAGAAATGCCAGAATTCTATTGACCTCAATTCCATGGTCACTCAGCGTTCACGAGCCCTAGACGAGGACCAAGTGGACCTTGAGCCACCACTGTAATCTCCAGTGGCTTGTCTGGGCCCAGCACGGCTCCAAGAATCTGAAAACTGCTTGGGGCCACTACGGCTCCAAGAATCTGAATCATGAGGGCCCTGCCTGCTCCCTACACCCCAACGATCAGAATCTGCAGGGGCCTGCCCTGAGCTTTCTGCTCTGCGGTATTTAGGCAGTACGTATTTACCAGAGGTAGGTGGACCAGTTGCAGCAGCACCCACAGGCTCCGGCCGGGATCCAGCAGGAAGCTCCGAAGGCCTAGAAAGCCCATCAGTTGATCTCCCTAAGAGAGCTTCTCTCCTCAGCCTTTCTTTTTCCTCGAGTTCCCGCTCTCTTTGTCTCTGCTTCTCAGCAATCTCATCCAATTTTGCCTGGCGTTCCGCCTCCTCTCTCCTTCGAGACTCAGCCTCTGCATGTTTCCGAATATAAATGTGATAAAAGCATAGGTAGGTGGAATTCGCAAGCGAATTTGATAGTTCAACAAGGCATCTTATATATGTGATGTATAAAATTAGAGAAAACCAATTGAAGAGAATAAAAAAATTGGCAGCGTAAAAAACTGATAAAGAATTAATTGGGGGTGAACAGACACAGCAACACAAATCAAATGGTTGAAGACCCAAGACAGTAGGTGCAAACTGTAATCACCTTCTCGCTTCCTAGCTTCTTCCTCTTCACGAAGCTTCTTAATTCTTTCTTCCTCATGCATCACATAGAATATCTTCTTTCTCTGAGCCTCTCTCTCTAGCTTCCTAGCATTAATCTTTTGGTTGATTCTCTGCTCCCTCTCTTCACTTCGCCGGTCAAATTCAGCTTCGCGACTTTTAATCACTTTAACCTGGAATTCTTCCTGTAAGACAAAAGGAAAATCAAATTCATTTAAAATTCAAAAAGAAACCAACAAGATGAGAGATGTAAAGTAGCCCTCATAGATGGGTTTAATTTTCAGCCGTGCACAAAGTGAGCATTGAACACATATTAACTCATTTTGTGAGTGAAAGATCTAGTTGAACACTACCTTATTCTTCAACATCCGAGACAATCTTCGTTTCTCCTTGAGGTCACCTTCATGGCGTTGTCTGCTCTGTTCAACATCTTGCTGCATTTTTGGTAGCAGTATGTTAAAAGTGCAAAGCGTCTAAAAAGAGTCTCAACTCAACACTAACAAAACACAGTGACTTGGCAACTAATAACCCTAATTTTACATGTACATTGCTAAATGCTACTCATATATAATAACTTGAGTAAGTACCTGTTGCTCACGTTCATGTAGCAGTCTCTCTTCCACCAATCTTCGTTGATAAGCAGCTTCAATTAATGAAGCTTCCTCTTCTCTTTTTGCCCTTTCCAGATAATCCATCGTTCTTGCCAGTTTCTGCAATTTTTTCTCCATTTCCTGTCTCTCCCTCAGCTGCTCACTCAAAGCCCTTTCCATTAAAGTTTGCTTTGTTACTTTCTCCTGTAAATCAATGGAAATACCAGAGTGAGGACAATTGTATACTTGAGTGAAAAAAAAAAACGAACTACCTCTAGCTTTAACTCACTCCTAAAATCGGTTTCTTTCCCTTCCTTTTACTATGTTTCTCAGCTTCCTCAAGTAGAGCCCGAGCTTCTTCAAGCTCCCTCTCCTCTATCTCTCGCAAAATCCTTTGATTCTTCCGTTGCTCATATTCAGCAGCAAGTCTCTTCTGCTCTGCCTCTTCTGTTATCTTTTGCAGCTTTAGCCTTCTAGATTCTTCTTCTCGTTCCTTAGAAGACCCCAAAATTTCAATTAAGGAGATCACATACAGAACTTAACAATTGGAATATTGAAAAGTTCAGATTGGCATACAAGCAGTATACCTTTTCCAAAAGTTGGCGCTCTTGTTCTTCTTTTCTCTTTTCAATGATTGATTTTCGAGCTAGAAGCCTCTTGTGTTCATTCTCAACAATCTCCCCAAGACTAGGTAAAATGTCGCCTAGTTTTGATGATTTTTGTACTGGAGGATATACCATAAATCTTGCTTTGTTAAGGGACTCAGCAAGATTAGTCAACTGATCTCGTAGATCATCAGATTCAAGACCCTACAGTGCAATAAAAGCCATCAAAACAGGGTTCAAACCTTTGTCTTTATTCACTACAGTGCAGGTTCCTAAACCACTATAATGCATTTATCTAAGAAACACTAGAAAAGTTTGCATGCATGTTTACAGAAACAGAATCAATAAGAAAAACATCTGACATAATCAATCACAAAAAGAAATGTTCACGTATGTGAGCTGTGAGGCAACTGTGTCATCATCATACCAGCAGTAGGGAAGAGGAACAGTATGAGAGGGGGGAACCATGCATCAAAAAGTTGTGTATAGTTAATGTAACATACCAAATTACCAAACACTATGATGTTCTTCATGTGGTCAACTTTCATAGCCAAAAAACTATGTCTCACAGCATCAACAGAGATTTTCTCCACCATAGAAAAGTCAAAAAATGGGATCATCTGAGATAAGCGCCCAATAGTCATTGTTTGATAGACCTGAGAGACCTAGAAAAGCAATGAAAAAATATGATTAAAAAGAAGGAATACAGTTGCATCAACAAGAAAGCCAGCAGAAAGAAATACCAGGACCAATCATTTACCTGTTGAAGCAACCTCAGGGTTGCAAGCTTTTCAATAGCAGGAACATATTGCGAAAGTTGGACTTCAGGCACAGAAGAAGCTGAAGAAAGTTTTCCTCCAAGTTTTGAAATTTTTGACAACAAGGGCTCTACCCTTGCTGCCAGATCAAGTGGGATAAACTCATGCTCCAAAAGATGATAGAGATCTTTAACCTCCTGAGTTGCACAGCTCATTACACCTTTGGAAACCTAAAAGTTAGATAATTCACAACAAATGCATCATATATCCACATTTGACACTATAAATTGTGAAAGCAGACCACACTGCAGGATATACTTGTTATAAGGAAGTCAATCAAAAGGAAGCAATGTCACTCCAAATTACGTTGGATCTTGAGATATTTTAAATCTGAACCATCTTCACTATTAAATTAATCAAACAGTAACAAGTTCTCGATGGGTGAGAATGTTTTTGCACTCATATATATGCCATCTGTGCATCTGAACGTATGACTTATCTACAGATGGATGTGCAATAACAACAAATTTGGACTTACCAATTCAGACAAAAGGGATGACCTTGAAAGCTGCAGATAATATCACCAGAATGAGAAACCAATCATTGATTATACAGTAAATGAATGAAAATGTGAAAAAATAAAAAGGCAAATATGATTTGTAATAATCATATACCAGTTCCCTATTCTCAGGTTTAGGGTCTAAATTGAAATCAATGAGATTAGCGATTCTCAAATTGCGTTCTTTCTCATTTTCAAGTTCCAGGTGGGATGCACCACGTTTATGGTCATAGGGTGCCACAGCTAGTGCAGCCAAAACAACGGATGAGGCTATCAACTGCAAATCCTTTTGGCTCAAGTTCTTATTGAAGCTTTTCTGAAGCGTAAAGAGCTTCATCCATGCATATGCATGATAAAGATGACTTGAGGAAATCCAGAAAACTTCTGTTAACTTGGCATAATAAACAACCATCAAGGATGGCTTAGGAGTTTTCTTAACCATACACATTAAACCATGAATATCTTCAATGGACCGAAAAGCTTCCTGCATAAAAGAATCAGGGAAGTCAAGGGCAATAACTATAGCTTGAACCAATCATGGTAATCAATAGTCAATTTTGGTCAGACACCTAGACATATGACTAGTCTGCACTACAGAAAGTGTCATTCCACATACCTGCCAAAGCTCAAGCTCAGTAGCAATTTTCAGCTGCTCAAATCGTGTATCAAGATACAGCTGCAAGCTTTCTGGGGATGATAGATCAGGTCTGTCCCTTTGGTCTCTATATTTGTTGAGATTTGCTAGGTGATTCCTAATTATCTCACACAATCTCCGGAATTCTGTTGTTCGTTTGTACTGCTTGCAGAATTGAAAGGCTCGATGTGCTGTCATCTGTTGATAACATGTGTTCAGTCAATCTCCACTTCTGCTATCATGCACTAAGAGTGCTCAATTTGCACAATGCAAAGTAGATGGTTATAGCACCGGAACAGGATATCTAATGGCCTGAAAGAATTATCTAAATCATGAAGGGAATGTCATTGAAGTGTTACCGCATATAGTGCTTCTAACTTTGAGTTGTTCCGCAATATTTCAAGCACAGTTCTATATGTCTCCCACAAAAACTTGAACCAAGGGGTTACAAGTTCACGATCAGACCTATCTTTACCCTTTTCTCCACTGACATAACTAAGCATCAGATCCTCTGGTCTTTTATCTGCTTCGAGATCATCAACATCAAGAGCTTCTTCCAAGGCTAGTGCCTGACTACGTGCCTGCTCAGCTTTCTCGGTGGAAAGATACATGAAATGCTTGATGACCTCCTCCAAGGAACTAACATTAACTTGTTGACACACAATACGGTATTGTATCAGCCCGTCTTTGGCAAACCTACCTTTCCTCATGTCAACACATAGCTCAACATACTTAAACATAATCCTCTCAAGCGTCTTTTGCCATGCCCGGTACCTCTTTGAGGTAATGAGATCATGAAGAGCTTGCAGGGCATCAAGTTTCTGCCCGACATTAATAAGCTCTGCAACCACACGTCATAAAGAAATACATCCAAATTGCACGAATCAAAGACAGTAAATAAGAATCTACATAAGCAAAAAAGTTGTCTCCAGCTGTTAACAAATAATCAACCAAGGTTTTTCAATTATCCCAACAATTGAACGCAAAAAAATTGAGAAAAGAAGGGCATCTAGAGTTAACTAACCAAAAGGGCAGATCCACTAAAAGATCGAGCTTCATAGTTAACAGAAAAAGATAAGCAGGAAACATGGAAAAACAAGAACTAAAAACTCAGATGCAAACTCACCTTCAGCCCTCTTCAGAGCGTTCTCTGGTTTAGCAAACGTCGCCATGCCCCACCAAAAATTAGAAACGTTAAGCTGCTTAAAGCAAATGAAGAATGAGTTCGAAGAGGGAAAGAATGTGATGGCAGTTACAAACGAAGAGATGTTAATGGAAACAGACAACACAAATTCGTAGCATTACCTGAAAGAGAGATCGATTTCCTTTGGGTTTTGTTTGTTTTATTTACGAGTGGCTGCCGAAGTAGGGATTTTTGTTTACAGAATTGTTAAATGTGAGATACGGCCCTTTTACGCTTGGGATTACAATGAGGCCCGTATTTTCATTCGGGTCCAAGTCCAATCATTCCATCACTGGGTTTGGTCATGGTGTTGGAGTCAATTTTTATAGTATTAAATGATTTTGTATATTTTACGTAACTAATGGCTTTTGAATTTTTGTTTAGTGTCAAATTTTATTTATATGTAACTTAAACTCACTACTTAAATGATTTGTATATTTTACGTAGCTAATGGCTTTTGAATTTTTGTTTAGTGTCAATTTTTATTTTTATCACTAATATTATATAAATGTATATACATAACTTAAACTCACTACTTAAAATATATAGTTATCATTTTTATTTGTTTAGAAAATTATTTTAGTACAAAGATAGAAAATATTTAAGGTCCATTTTTGTTAAGATCTTAAATTCAAACTATAGATTTTCTTATAATATTTATTAATATCTATAATAATTTAGTACAAATTACATTATTTAGATTTTATTCTTTTTTTAAAAAACTATTTAGATTTTATTATTATAAGATTAGATATTTGTTAATAATTTTAGTGTAAAATTCTTGGAATTGCTTGAAGGATTCAAATTTTATATCAACTATATATTTGTGTGATAAAATAACGATTTTACCATTTTAATTGAACATTTTATCATATTTTTTTCTTAATTTATAATTTTACATGATATGCTCCACATTCCATTAGTTTTGTAAAGTAATTAATTCTCTCAGTTAAGTCATGAATTCCTAAAATATATTTGTAAGAGTAATCTACAAATTCAGGAAGAAAAATTTGAAATAAAATTATATCTATTGGTTTATGAGATCTCTTTATATTTAGATTTGTCCTTGAAATTAAATTATAAACAATCTAATAACTCTTTATTTAGCTTTAATTTTATTTGGGCGTAACTTTAATTTATGTAGAGTAAAAAAAATGGAAATATGATGTGATATGGATAACAAATAAGAAATATAAGAAACCATGAATCAGAATTATGAACTGATCAACACAGTGAAAAAGAGCCATGCTCTTGTCTCTTTCTAGCTTTCTCAACTTCTTCTCCTTTACAAAACCACTTCATCATGGATCAAATTAAAGAATCTTCAGCTACTGATTAGCGGCTTCCTCCTCTATTGTCTTTTGTCTCCTTTATATTACTCATGTTAAGTTTTGTGCTTTTCAAATTGCCTTTTGTTAGTGATCTTTCAGCCTTGTCTCCTCTTTCTTTTGCGTCAATTATGGAATTTTCATCTTCCTTATTCCCCTTGTTCCTATATCATCCTTCTTTTCATTCTTTATCCCTCCAGGAGTTCTTTCTAATGGTTGCCCTTCCATTGGTTTCTTTCTATTACCATTACCTTTTTCCAAAATGGTGTTTTAAAAAGCTTTTTATTATTACCCTTGCTTCTTCCCTTTTCCATCTTTGACTCGCTTATTGATAGATGCATATTTGATTATATTTATATAAATCATATTTGATGTATTTTGCTTGATATTTTTCAGTTTCATTGTATATTTGGTACTTAATTTGCTTCAAGTATATTTATAGGTAATAATTGTCTTCATAGACTAAAAGGAGAAGAATTCAAATAAAAACTCAAGATAAAACAAAGTTTTGAAATAAATTAAACATATACAGTTGTGTCTGTGCCCGTGTAAGTATCATAGCTCGAGCAAAATCACAAATTCTAGAGATTTTAGAATAATAAAGGCACCCTGGCAAGAATTGTTTTGTGGTTCAAGGGAATTCTTCAATCTTAAAGTTAGGATTATTGTAATGACTTTGTAAACTAGGTTGCAACATAAGATGGGATGAAAGTCCTGTAAGCAAAAGGGGTAAAGAATGTTACATTAAATCCATCAGGGCTATGTGCCTTGTTTGATTTAAAACTATACATCACCATTTTAACTTTATATAGGGTGATTTGTTTGGTTAATAAAGAGTAAGATTCTTCATCCATTATAGAATCTATAAATTCTTTCGGTCCCTAAATTGAGGAGTTACAGTGAGAAGAAGTGTCAGAAGTCTTTTATAATAGTTAAAGAACATGTTCCTTGTGTCTATTTATTCCCCAGATAGGTTGCTTTCAGCATTGATGAGAAAATTAATTCTACTGGAGTTCATATGAGCAAGCAGGGAGTTAAAGAAAAAAATAATGTACATCGTCTTTAAGCCATTGGATTGTGGGCTTTTGTACATGGGAAGAGTTATGGTGTGTTAGGCTTTGAGCATAATTCTTGAGGGCTTGCTTCTCCTAGATCTTTACTCTAGCATTATTAGGATTCTTGTAGAGTTTAGATTGGCTAAAGATGAGAAATTCCTTATTTGATCTCAGCTAGGTTACAGTATTAGGGTAGGCCTTTGTCTTGAGAGCTTTAATTTCCTCTTTCATTACTTTGAGCTTAGACACAAGCTAAAAAGCTTTACAACTTGTGAAAGATTTATTGAAGCCTTTCCTAAAAGCTATATGAAAGCCATCTACTTGCAATAAAAAATTGTAAAACCACTAAGGAGCCTTCATGTGGTTGATGATTGTCATTCTCTTTATCTTAAATTGGGCAAAGCTAATTAAGAACTCGTTAAGCCACATGTTAGTTACTAGAGCTTTGTCTAATTTTTTCCTCATAAAATCCTCTGAGGTACGTATTTATTTTCATTCCTTCAACTTCATCAAGCTTAAGAGTACAATTTAAGTATCTAACGAAAATCTGATACGATTGGTTGCCAGAAATTGGTCTTTCCAAATTATTTCATGGATGGTTTCTTTGGAACCTTAGATTAGCTAAGTATAAATTGAAATGACAAAGTGCTTGGATATATCTGGGATTGGCATTCTAAGTAAATTACCAGATCAAAACTAAATAACTTAAATACTTAAACGAGCAAATCCTTGAATCCAACTATTCCTCTCCCATTGTAGTGATGAGAATGGTTAGAAATGAAACACCATTTCTTACCTAAAAAGCTCAGCTCCTGTTTCACCTTGCTAGCCTTATTTTTTTTTTCAAAAAGACCAAATAGGATTGGCTTATTATCCAAAATATCATCCTTAACACCTTTTTTCTTATGAGGACTATTGAGTCCTCTAGTGTTCCATACCAATATTGTCATGTTTGAGAGTTGAGGGAAAGTTCCTCACCCTTTTTCTTCCCATTAGACCTTTTACCTACTTTAACTTTGGGAGACTTGTTTACTGTGGTATCTATATTAGTCGAGTTAGTAGTATCTAAGGATTCAAGTTCCTTTTCAAGATAAAGTAGAATAATTAGAGTAGCATATATGATCTTAGGTTGAGTATTTCTTTCATCCTTTTCCTTGGGAGCAAGGCTTGTAGATTCCGTTTCGATGAAGTTTTCATTTTTGGGCATACAAGGCTCTACTGAAAGCATAAGCTTATTATCCCCAGTAGGTGACACTATAGTGTCATCATATTTAATCACCATTAACTCATTATAAGAACCAATTTTAAAACTTGTACCTATGGGCTTCTGATTGGTATTTTACATCAATATTAAAAATTACTGCAAGTTCACAGTGTAGCTATAGCTAGCACAGGCAACTACGAATCGATCCTACAAAGACGATAAGTACTAGCAATTACTCTTTTTCTAAAATCTAACCTATAACTCAGATTTTGGATTTTAATTAAAATTAAACTAAACAAATGAACTAAGATCAAAAATAATAATGAACTTAAAATAGAAGAAAATACTAAGAAGATGTCAATATCAAATAATAGTGTCTAGGTAATGAATTCCCCTAAGAACGTTAATTATTAACCCTTTATCATGAAGTTATATTATTGGTTATTGGACCGAGGAATTTCCTATTTTATGTTAATATCTTTCTCAAGACTATTAACAACTAATCCATCAATTGATTAACATAAATCTTTCTAGTTAAAACCCCTAGGATTGAGCTTTGAGACCTATATGATTGAGCTTAAATGTTATGCTTATAATAATTTATCAATGTTAAAATTGTAAGTGCACAGTAAAGTTGTAGCTAGCATAGGCAAGTACAGGTCAATCCTCTGAGAATTGTAGGCACTAGTAATTACCGTTTTTGTATTATCTAATCGTTGAATCAGATTATGAATTTAATTAAAATTAAACTAAATAACTGAACTAAGATTGAAATAATAATGAACTTAAGACAAAGAAAAATACTTGGAAAAGTTGATATCAAATAAATAATACCTAGGTGATGAATGCCCCTTAAGAATCCTTAAACATTGACCCTTTATCATGCAATTGTATTATTAATTATTGTCATGGAAACTCCTATCTTATGTTGATATCTTTCTCAAGACTACTAACAACTAATCCATCAATTGATTAACATAAACCTTTCAATTTAAAACCCTTAGGATTGCATTATCGATTTGTGAATTTCACGATTAGGTTTGACCCTAATCTAAAAGATTTATGTCAACCTATCTCTAGGTTTGCATGCAAATCTTTCAATTCTGGTAGATCTATTCATACAAGATGATTTCTCAATCTTAATAATATGAAATCAAATCATGTGCTCATATTTTGGATAAATTAGAACAAGAATAAAATGCATAATTGAACCGTGATAAATCAATCCATATAATTACATTAGATACAAGATCAAATCATATTGTTATTTCCACTTAGGTTTCATCAACTTGGACACTAAACAAGTTTAGTTCCTACTCAAAGAAAACAAAACCAAAGATAAATATGTAGAAAAACTAATAGAAAACAAAGAAATCATAATTTTACCTCTCTATTTCGCTTTTATTGAATCTTTTTGCAAGTTTGGACTAGATGATGCTTTCAATTGAATCTATTGAAATTATCTTTATATTCCTCATCCCTTAATTGGAATTGTGACCTCTCTAGGTGTTTTACGCCTTAAAATTACTTAATAACTCGTCTCTTTTTGTTTTACCTCCATTCATGTCCTTTTATAGTAAAAACTAGAATTTCTAGGACATACATGGTCACTTACACGACTATATAGGTGATTGAGTAGCTCTAAACATACCTAAAATTGTGACTTTACATGTTCATGGAGAGTTACACGAGCATATACATTGCCATGTATCCCGAAGTTACTTCAATTCTTCGTTTTATGTTATGATTTCATCCGAATTCTTCTCCTTTTAATCCGAGAAGGCAATTATCACCTACAAATGCACTTGAAGTGAATTCAACACCAAATATGCAGCAAAATATAAAATATCAAACAAAACACATTAAATATGTTGTCTTGACTAAGTAGGTTTATCGGTATATGCTAATTGGATCATAAAGTCTATCAACTCGCCTTTCTCTAGTAAGTGCTTGATAATTAAGGAAGAAAGAAGATCATCGTCTCTTAACACTTTGAAACATATGTGAATGAGCTTAAATTCTATGCTTATAAGAATTTATCAATGTTAAAATTGCAAGTGCACGATATAGTTGTAGCTAGCACAGGCAAGTACGAGTCAATCCTATAAAGACTGTAAATACTAATAATTACCCATTTCCTATTATCTAAACATTAAATCAAATTATGGATTTAATTAAAAATTAAATTAAATAATAAACTATGATTGAAATAATAATGAACTTAAGACAGGAAAATAATTGGAAAGTTGATATCAAATAAATAGTACCTAGGTAATAAATCCCCTAAGAATCCTTAAATATTAATCCTTTACCATGCAATTGTATTATTGATTATTATAACTTGGAAACTCCTATCTCATGTTAATATCTTTCTTAAGAATACTAACAACTAATCTGTCATTTTATTAATAGAAATCATTCAAGTTAAAACCCCTGGGATTGCATTATCGATTCGTTAAATTCACTATTAATCTAGACAATTTATGTCGAACTATCTCTAGGTTTGTATGCAACTCCTTTCAATTATGGTATAGCTATTCATACAAGAGGATTTCTCAATCTCAATCGTATAAAATCAAATCATGAACTAACATTAAAAAATATTAGAATAAGAATATAACGTATAATTGAATCTCAATAAATCAATCAATAAATTGAATTAAATAAAAGATCAAATTATATTGTTATCACAACTTAGGGTTCATCATACCTAGGCGTTAAAAAAATTTAGTTCCTACTTATAAAAAAAAAATCAGTGACAAACATGTAGAAGAGCAACTAGAAAACAAAGAAATCATAATTGTGAATCTTCCTTTTTCTTCTAATGGATGTTCTTGTAAGTTGGATTGATTATTGTTATCTTAGATCTTGTAATGTATTCTTCATGTTTTTCTCTTCTTTGATCAAAATTATTGCCTCTCTATTTTCTTTATGACTCAAAATTACTTCTAAGCTCGCCTCCTCTTGTTTTGCCTTTGTTCACGTCCTTTTATAGTAAAAATTAGGGGTTTTGGGATACATATGATCAATAAACACAGTCGTGTAAATGACCATGTATCTTCAAAAAGAACTAAATTTATGATTTTTCACTGGCACAGAGACTAACATAGGCAACATACATGGTCATGTATATCAACATACATGAGCATGTAACTCCACACGACTAGAAATAATATTTTTCAAATCTCCATATGTTTATAGAGACTTGCGCAATCATTGTATACGGTAGTATAGGTCTTAGTTGCTTCAAATCTTTGTTCCATGTCACAATTTCATCATAATTCTTCTCTTTTTGGTCCATAAAGGCAATCATCAGCTAAAAATGCATTTGAAGCGAATTAAGTACCCAAAAACTACAAAACTATTAAATAATAATGAAAACACATTAAATATGAGTATATAATATAGTCAAATAATCATTTATCAAACATGCGCATACTTTAGCTTTTACTTGTCCTCAAGCAAATCATAATATAAAATTATTAATCTTACAAACATCCACCCCTTATTAACCTTAATTTGTCCGTTCACACTCTAAATCATCATGCTATATAGATCAAATTAACATACAATAACCTTTATAAGTTAATATCAATAATAATTACATCAATAATCTTTTTGAATTCAAAAGCACAAATCTTTACACCCTCATCAAGGTTTCACTTAATGTACTTAAATGTTTAGGATAAAAAGTATAAGGACTCTCATATCAATACACTATAGAATTCTTAGCCATAAGCTTGCAATAGTATCATATTCTACCATTTATAAGTAAACTAGAAACAAAAATCAAAAGG
Source organism: Erythroxylum longipes (assembly GCA_027563885.1). NCBI lineage: Eukaryota > Viridiplantae > Streptophyta > Magnoliopsida > Malpighiales > Erythroxylaceae > Erythroxylum > Erythroxylum longipes. The sequence goes on from JAOQMS010000006.1 coordinate 20,870,065, forward strand.
TCTTAATATAAGGTTTTAATGGGGTTTAGGTAAGGTGTGATAGGGATATTGAAAAGGGTGATAAAATTTAGAGAAATTTATAAGAAACAAAATTACAAGAAACTTATTATTCATAATATAAGTGCTTTACATTATTAGTACACTGGTACCATAACTTAAACATTTTTTAGTTGATTAATAAAATTCATCATTTACAAACAATTAAAGAAATTTTGGAACGTTTCAAATTTCAAGTCTCAAGAATCGAGTAATTGTAAATAGGCCTCAAGAAAGATAAAATAAAAGATAATAATGGGGTTATAATCAATAAAAAAAAGCTAAGGCTCAAAATTGGTTACTCCTAAGGGATAAAATATGGTAGGGTAATTTAAAAAAGGAGGCTAAATAAGTGTTAAATCTAAATGTCTTTATCACTTCAATTCTTTTAATTTAGCAAATGTGGTCTCAATATGTATAATAATAGTAAGATCTATAATTATCCAACTATGCATGATAACACACATGAAAGTATAAAATGGCTTACATATTAATGTATTTGTTCTTAGGCTTAAAAGCCTACAAAAATGGTCTTATGTGTGTAAATAATATGTAATTTTGATTCAAATTGACAATCTCAATGACAACCAAAAATATGACTTATAAAATTAAGTTTATTCTAACCTTCATCCTTTTGCATTCTAATTCAATTAAATGGTTAATAATGATTTCAAGTATTTTGGACATATTTTAACTAATTTAAAATATCAATTAATAAGATTTAATGAAAAGGGTTGTAATAAGCTTGAGAAAATTATAATCCCCTTCCCCATAATTAAAATTGTACATCGTCCTTATTGTATACAATATAAGCATAGAGAAATAAAAAGGAAGAAAGGATAAGAAATTAATACTTCCCTGAGTAATAAGAATTTTAGAATTCTAATTTTGATGAGGGATCCATTAGATATTAGATACAAACATCGTTGTAAAATATAAACATAAAGAGACAAAAAGATAAAAGAAAATAAAAATAACGAAAAAGAAAGAAAATAAAAAATATGCAAATAAAAAGAAATGAAATAACATTACACTAATGTTTAGACAAAAGAAAATAATAAAGGAAAGAAATTAAGAAAAATACAAATAATAAGAAAAAGAAAAGAAAAAACCAAATTGCCACATCCCTCAATCATGTTGTGACTGTCCATTGCTGGAGGGTACTTAGGTCGTAGAGCCTCAAAATGTGGAGGAGCTGATATACCCCCTGCAAATGGTGGAGGTTGAAAAGTCATGCACTGATGGCTCGCCATTTGCATCAATAGATCTCCCATCCATCTATTTTAGGTCCCTATCTGCTCCACAATCTCTACCTATTATATTTGGATAGTCTATTGAGTACCTATGAGCCGCCCCATGTGTCTTTCCAGTTGAGATAACTCTAGTTAGTCCTAGCGTGGTGTTCACATAATGAGTATCTCTATACAATTCGCGTCCTATGCAACCCCTCCCATTTGGGATGGCAGTGAATGTGACTATGGTGGCCACACAGTCATGTATGGCTCCTTTTTAGTTGCTTATGATGCTACTGGTTCATCATGGACCCTAATCAGGTAGTAGATGTTACCTATAGGTCCGCTTCATCTGCTCATTATGTGCATATGTTTATCACATCAAGGTTTAGTGCTGTCATGGTACCCACAAGTTGTATCGCTGGTAGTTTGTTGAATACCCCTATCTGCCATGCAAGCTTTATAACATAAAGCCCGACACATATCATGTCAACCTTCTTCTATTCGCTTTGATGCTACATAAATTGGGCTAATGCAGACCTTAGATGTATTGGCATCCTCTCACTCATTCTCTAAAGGTCAAACACATTTATATTTTTAATGATGCCATGGATGTCACCCTATCCGCTCAACGTGTGACTCAGTACTCCATGTCTATATCTGAGCATAGGGTGTCATAAAGATGAGGCCTTGGATTTACTCAGGTCATAGTCTCTGTCGTTGCTGATGGTACTCAAGAATTGTTGAGAAGACATCCTACACAGAAGTCTATCTATAAGGCTAAGTAAGCTTACATCCCCATAAACTGTTGGTTGTATAGCCCCAATATGACGAAAAACTATGAATAGCTCATTCGGACCATCTCCCCTAGTAGTTAGAACTGAATAATGTTCGTTCGGTCCCAGTAGGAAGGCTTTATGATCTCAATAAATTAAGACCAAGCTCCGAAGTTGATAAAGTCTCGTACTTACTGGACCAAACCAACTTTCCCTAGCGCCTCTTGGTTAATGCTACGATCTGTTATGAAAGTCTTCTCCTTAAGATGCTGATACTACTCCTCATATTTTGCCCCATTAAAAAGTAGCATTAGAGGTTGGTAGCGGGATTGGACTGTACAAGCTCCTCTCGGGTCTCTAGATGACCCTTTTCTTTGTTGACGCTTTTTTGGTACTTTTGCGTATTGTGGTCCCGTCATTGTGCCTCATATTTTAAATAAATTTGGTAATTTTACATATAAATTACAAAATACCCTTTCCCCACACTTATTTCTTATGCTCGCTAAATTGTTAAAATATGAAAACACACTGACAATTAAAATTAAACACATATTAAAAAATCAAAACAAACAATTTAACAATAAGGAATTAAATTATCAAAAATATAAAATAAGATAAAAATTAAAAATTAACTAATAACATAATTAACCACAAAATTAAATTTAGAATTACAATTAACAATTAAAACTAACCTAATTATGCAATTATGAAATTAACTCTAAAATTTGAAATTAACAAAGCTAATATAACAATTAAACAAAATTAGCAAAATTAAACATTGATTTATGTAAAACCCGAAATTGAAATGAAATTAAACAATAAAACAACCTCAACTAACCATAAAAACAACTAATTAATCCTCATTATATGCAAAATCATTATAACTTAACAATTAGTGAGCAAAATCACATAAATTTGTAATCCCAATTGGAATTTCAACCAAATTTCGTGCAATTCATTAAATTGAACCAATAAATCAAATGGGTAAGGATGAAATTCAAATCTTTAACCATAATTAACTATAAAATCTCAAAACCTAACATCAACATATTTGGGCCAAAACATTCCTAAAAATTGCAAAACACATAATTATTCATGCATAAACAAGTGCAATTGATAGGAATACTTACTTGGGTTTTGCTAATTTACAAGAAAAAAATTAAAAATTTACAGGGAGTGAGAGTGGCAATGGTGGGAGAGATAGAGAGGTAAGAGAAAAATGAGAAAGGTGAAGAGGTAGGGCAAATTTAAGGGCTGCCGCAGACTTGCACAATCCACTACATGACCATATAGCTGACCGTGTAAATCATTAACTTGTAACTTTTCACAGAATTACACTGTCTGTTACATAAGCATGTGTCTAACCTGTAAGTCTACACGAGCGTGTAGCTCTCTATAAATGTGTGCAACATGAAAAATGGTTAAACAAACTTAAAAAAAGTTTGCATCCAAAGTTTACAGAACTTTAACACACATACCTTGACACAATAATCATGCATATTCTCTTCATGATGTTTAATGTCCTAACCTAAAACACATCAAAACTCAATCAAACCATATACTAACATCAAAATAGAAACAAAATGGAATAAGCTTGAAAATAAAAACCTAAATTGATTCTTGGGTTGCCTCCCAAGTAGTGCTTGGTTAATATCGCTAGCTTGACGTACATTTCATGCTTAAAGTAGCTTAAAAATATTAGGTTATTGTATTTTTACCATAGGTTCCATAACCTCTAATTAAGCTACCTGTTATTGCTTTTTTCGCTTTTTTCCTTTAGTTTACTACCATAAACTTGCACAAACTTCGATGGACCTTTAAAAGTAGAGTCCTAAAAAAATCTGAAAATGAGTCATTACACAAATCACTAGATTCAATTACATCATTAAGTCTAAGAGCAAGATTCATGACATTAGACATTTTATAAATATCCTCTTCACCCCTACCCTTAATAATAACTTACCTTCGTCAAAATATATTATTGACTTAGCAGTCACCAACAACCAAGGACTAGAGGCACTTCTATATCTGCCTCTATGTCGAGAATCATAAAATCAGCTGGGAAGACAAACTTATCAAGTTTAATCAAATTGTCCTCTACAACTCCCCTAGGATATTTTTATCAATTTCTTTGCTAACTGCACACTTATCTTAATAGGTTTTAGTTTATGTAATCTTAGTTTCTCAAACAATGAATAAGGAATCATATTAATTCTAGCCCCTAGGTAAGCTAAAACCTATTTTTAAACTAGTAATTTCATAAGGATATTAAAACTCCATGGATCTATAAGCTTCTCTAGTAGTTTGCTTTTCAAAATTTTTGAGTTCCTTTCGCTTAGTGTAACAGTTGATATCTCTTCTAACTTTTCCTTATTTGATATTAGCTTTTTCAAAAGTTCCATATACTACGACATCTGCACAAGAGCCTTAATAAGGGGTAAGTTAGTTTGAAGTTGCATGAACATCTCAAGGAACTTACCAAATTATGCATCCATTCGACCTTTATTCACTTTGGTAGGATAAGGGATGACTGATTGATATTCTTTGACTTTCTTATGATGACCTTCACCTTTAGCTTTACATTGAATCTCAATAATCTCCTTTTTTTTCTCCTTCTACTTCTGGAAGCTCTGTTCAACTGTTTAGGGTGATTTCCATTACACATTCTTTAGTATTTGTTTCAGCTGTACTAGGAAGACTCCCCTGTGGTCTTTCAAAAACTTTACGATTTAACTAATCTAAACCTCTAAGTTACGTATAGAAGCCTTTATTTATTGAAGTATTGCATCAAAATCTTAAGCAATCTTTATCATTATCTCCTCTAAAGTAGGCTTCTAAGCTTGAGGTGCTTTTTGTTGAAATCTCAGTGAAGGGATATTCCTTGCTTGCATTTGATTCCCCCAAGAGAAACTAAGGTGACTCCTCCATCTCAGACTATATATGTTGTTGTATGGATTGTTTTAGGGTCTAGGAGCATTCCCTATATAATCCAAATGCTCGAATTGTACTGCTTGATAATTTTGTCTTAAATATTCTAACCTATATAGCTCACACTACATAACTTAGCATGGTGGATTCACTGTCAATCTATCAATTTCTACTTAATGTTTCCACTTGGTCTGCCAATTGTGCCACTATGTCCACTTTATATAATCCCACTAGTTTATTAATTACAGCTCGAGAGGGGCACCATTGGTCATTGTCTGCTACCATGTATTCAATAAGATCTTAGGCTACTCGTGATTTCTCATTATTAAGAGTACCTATAGCCATTGCATTGATTGATTTCCTTGTATTCTAATTCAGCCCAATATAAAAAGTTTGGATTAACATCCAAAGCAGTAGACCATGATGCGGGCACTTTCTTAACATATCTTTAAACCAATACCATGTATCATATCTGAAGTAAATCACACGTTAGTATAGACTTTACGTACAAGAAACTCGATACACAAGAAGGGGGGTAGAATGGTGTATCCTTTTTGTGAATATAAAATCTTACTAAGAACTTCTCTTTCTTGTTAAAAAGATATCACAAGATTTATATGAAAATTATTACGTAGTTAAATCGCAAATAACTTCTATATAATTGTTTAACAACAAAATAAACTGAAGTAAAGGATAGAGGATAGACACTGCGATTTTTATACTGGTTCATCGTAAACCGTAGGCTACGTCCAGTCCTCAGAGTTCGTCTGAGTGTTTCACTATACTCCAAATGATTACAACTATTCTTTCTTCCCTTCCAAAGCCTCTTCAGGTCTCTTACAAAGTATTCTTTCAGCTATCTTACCCTCTCTAGGTCTCTTATAAAGTATTCTTTCAGCTATCTTAGCCTCTCTAGGCTATTACCCTTTTCTTTCTCTCACTAGAAAAAGATTGTGAGCTTTTGTTACAGTAGGGTTAGCTCTCTTCGTATCGCATTACAGAAATTTTCTTTTCTAAGTAAGCACTGAACGCTCAAAGATCATTGATTTTTGAATCGTAAGATTTGTAAGAATTTTCTCTAAGATTCTCTAACCTTGTAACATCTTCGACTACGACTAGTATTTATAGCCTTCGTCTCTAACTGCTTCTTGATCTTTGATAACCGCTTCTTGATTTTTGATAACCGTCATTTAGTTGAGTTCTGTAACTAACTCTAACTAAATAATTGTCTGACGTGCTAATGTATCTTCATGGTATTGTCTATATCCTCTTTGCGTCTACATTGACTTTGCGTCTGTGTTGACTTTGCGTCTATATTGTCTTTGCGTTTGTGTCTGTGTTTATATTGTCTTTGCATCTGTGTTTCGATTTTACGTCTGCGTCTACGTCTGTGTTGTATTTGCGTCTGTGTTGTCTTTGCGTTTATGTTCTGTACTTTGTCTGCATACTTAACACACTTGTCAAAAATGTTCATTTGTTTATAACATTATTATTATTTGATTGTCATCAAAATTAATCATCGT
>JAOQMS010000006.1:20876659-20896154 GCA_027563885.1 Erythroxylum longipes
CTCCTAAACTTGACTTAATTATTTAACTCCAATAGAAAAATATAATTTATCCAACAAGATCACCAAAATCATTCAATCTATGCTTACTAAAAGATTCGGGGTCCAATACAAAAGCACCATTTGTTTTTTTTTGGAATTTCATATCAGTACACCAAACCTTGATTTGGATTAAGCTCTTTAGAAATTCACTAATTAGACATTTTTGCATTAATGCTTTCCAAGTTTCAATAACATAATTGCATTTAAAGAAAAGATGATCTAAGTTCTCTTCAACTCCTTTACAGAGAATGCACCAATTAGTAAGGCACAAGAATTTTGCAATCTTATCAACAATTGGTAACTTATTCAACATTGCAAGCCAAAGGGTTATAGATGCTCGTGGTTATTGGCAATTGAACCAAACTAGGTTTGTCCAAGGGAGAATTGACAAGTTGTTACTTAGCACTTGTCTGCATGACTGATTAATGAAATTGCCATTAGAAATGTGCTTCCATATGATGTTTTCATTATTAGAAATGATATAATTACAGCCTTCAGAATAGTTAGAATCAAAGCAAGTCTAATTAGACCCTTTTGAATAAGTGGCCTTAGAGCAGCAACTTCATCCAATTTATCCAAAGAGCCTATTGATCATTGGTTATCTTGCCAAAAGTAGGTGGTTTCACCATTTCCAATGAGGTGAATGAAATGAGATGTCATCATTCCTCTCAGCTTAAGAATAGCTTTCAAATAAGTGAACCAAAGGCAATCACCTTTAGCACTTATTGTAAAAATCATTTTATGATTAATAAAGACATTTTTCATTATTTTGATGTTTATACGTTTATGGATTTGATGTTGATTTAAATTGGTTTAATGAAGTCCTTGATACAAGACATAGCATGGAGGAAATCATTATGAGATCATGATAATAAGACTCTTATCATGTGTAATTATATTAGTATCTAAACTTTCCCTAGTCATAGGATTAATGAGATGGGATATCATTAATCCGGATAGACTAGCACATGTTACACTCCTTGATTAGATCAAGTATTAGATCTCATAAGCTGTAGACATGAGTTGTTTAGAGTTAACATGTGGATGCTTACTCAGGGTAGTAAGTACATTAGATTAACCCACTATGAGACGATCATATGGATATTCTATTCTAGTGCCAATGATAGTCTCATCATAGCAATGGTGTAAGTATCCTTTAACTTGAGGTGCTCAAAGATATCTTAGATATTGGTCCTGTGCTTTAACTCCATTCATCGGTGTCTTTTAGGGATTACTCATAGGGTGGTGATTGGGTACAGCTTAAGGTATTTAGAGGTAATTGAGTAATAAAGGATTCAACACTCTTGATAGAAGGAGATCATACCCACGGCCTCTTGTCGGGGTCATTACTCGGGAGTCTCTGGCCAAAGCAGATATGTATCATGAAGAGAGTCTTCAATGATATATAGAGTAAAGACATCCTCAGGACAAGATGTAATAACACTTGGACTAGATGTGACGTAGTCAGTCTAGTGAGAGTTGACACTTTGACCATACTCTAAACCAAGTGGGGTATAGATGGTGAAAGATCAAATTGCATGACAACATTATGTATGGAAGGGTTCGTAGTCAAACCACTGACTTTCCTATCAATTAGGGGTCATGAGGTATTGCTAGATACCGCTCTTAACTTACTTGAATTAAGTGTTAATTCAAGTAGCCAACATAACCAGGAACCTAATGGGTCACACACATAGGAGATTCGAAGGATAAGTAAAATGGTCTTGAATGGTGATTCAAGATATGAGAGACTGTTTCGGGATTGTATCACGATGTGATCATGGTAGAAAATGTTACATGTAATGGATTAAAAACAAGTGTTGTTGGCTTCCATTAATGCTTGCTATTCATGGTCATTAACTTACCATAACTTCCATTAATACATGTTATTCATGGTCAATAACTTCCCATAACTTCCATTAATGCATGCGATTCATGAACATTAACTTCCCATAACTTTCCATTCGTGATGGGGGTTATGAAAGGCCAAATGATGCAGAAAATTGAGATGATTTTCATGCATCTTGTGTAAGACACAAAAGAAAAAGGAAAGGTTCTTTTTCTTACACCCACTTTTTCTCTCTAACTCTCTTAAGAGTTCTTGTCTTTGCTAACACAAAAAAAGAATTCTAGCCATCTCTTAGTGAGGTTTCATCCTTCTATCTTCATGTGGACTTTCATTAGACACGGTTTGCATTAATCATTATGGTTTATGACAACCCAACGTGGAGAAGATTAAAGAAAACGATAAGGTATGTAAACATTTTACACTTTATGTTTTTGTTTTTTCTATATCTACATACAGAAGTAGATGTGGTTTTTGAGGTTCTGTTTTATTTCCTCTGCGTATATTTGATATATATTATGTATGAGATGTATGACCAAAACCTAACAATAAGGTTATTAGTATTCAAACTCCACAGATTCCTATTTTTAATGAAATAGTTATGAATCCATTTATAATATAGTGCCTACTTATTAGTAAGAAGCCTTCACAATTTTTTGTTGAGTAAAATAATGTTAAATGATTTGAGAGATTATGTTGAATCCTAGAGATTACAAATTCCTAGAGATTATGTTGAGTCCACCTTGGTTTTTGGGTAAGCAGACTAAAAGTGGTAAATCGCATAGTGTTTAAGTAGGTAGTTTAGTATGTGTTTAGTTTTTAAATTAAATAATTAGAGCATGTTTAGGTTAAGATTGTGTTATTTAATTATACATTTATGTTTTGAGTGTTTTATAGGTTAGAGTATGTCATTGAGCTTAAATTTTGTGTATTTGAGGTACCTTGATGTATTTGTTAATGTTTCAGGTCAAATATAGAAGAACAGAGGAGATTCGGAGGAAGCCTGGAGCAAAATCCAGGGATCATGACAGAAGTCTGGTGGAGGTGCCACGATCGTGACAGAAGCAAAATTTGGTGCCACGATTATGGCCTGTGTGATGGAAGATGTGGAAAGCCTTTCGAACTTAAGTTTTCGAGGGACTTTTTAGACTTTTTGGGCATAAGAAAACCTTAGGGTTTACCTAAATGGAAAATACATATAAAGAAAGAGAAATGACCTAGAAAAGAGCTCAACCTTTGCCACTTTGAGAAAGATCCAAGGAGAGAGGAAGAAGAAGAGAGGAGGAGAAAGGAAGAGGAGAAGAAGTAAGTTGTTAAACTGCCATCTTGATGATCAATTCGTGAACCTTCTAAGTGACTTCATTTCATCTTTATTGTTCTTTCTTTTGAATGTATAAGATGGATTTGTTAGTGACAGATTTGGGTTTGATAATGATGTTCTAAACTTCTTTAGGGATTTGTTCTTAAATCATTGGTAATATGATTTCTTTTGATGTTAATACATTGGATGTTATGATTATTTGTTGTATTTGTATGCTTTGGTAATAAATCAAGAGAGTGAATCGATAGCAAAACAATTAGATTGGGAAATGAGAGTTAAACAATATAATAGATCATGCAAATAATCAAATAAAAAATTTAGACGAATAGAGATCTCGTTTGAGGACTCAGTTGTCTATTAAAGAGCTTAAAATTTGATTGTAATTGTTGGTTTTTTTGTTAATTGAGAGATTGCAAATTCTATAATTTATTTAAGGGTTATGATTTAGGGTTTAATGATTATAACTCGAGAGAGAGTAATCCACCCTTCAAAAGTCTGAGACTAATACCGTATTAACTCAAAAGTAGTCATGTTAGCATTTGATGATAGGATAAATCCCCCTTCTCATTTTCGGCTAATCATCTTTATGTGATTTCCATTGTTAATTTTATAGTGATCAATTTAATACTCTTTATGTGTTAATTTTACCTTTTTATTCCAATCAATCATCTTCACTTTTCTGTGTAGTTTTTATTTTCTTTTTAATAATTCTTTAGGCCATAGAAAATTAGAATTAGATTAAGTCAACAAGTTCTCAAGAGATCGACAACTCACATACTACACCCATGACTTGTTCGCCTGTACTATTTTAAGGGTTTTAAACATATTAAAACTTAGCTCAACAACTTTTTGGAACCATTGCTAGGGAGTAGTAAGATTAGTTTAGTTCTTGTAGTTTAAGGCATTCTCACGACTCTTGTGTCTGTGAATTTGCATGAAAACCAGAGTCACTCAAAGTCCAAGTCGAATCGCTAAAACCTTAACACACCTGGAAGAAGCCATTCAAAGAGTCAAATGTCAAGAAGAATAAATTGAAGAAGTGATGGTTGAGGAGTTTCATCAAGAGTTTCAACAAGGAGGAACCCAAGGGAACCAACCTTGAACCCTCATGGATTTTATGAGATCGGGACTTAATGCAACCAATCAAGGAGTTGTTGGACCTCTTGTTTGAGCACCTTCATTTGAAATTAAGTCGATCTTACTGAACATGTTGCAAATAAATGTGCAATTTTACAAACTAACCAATGCGTATCCTAATGCACATATAGTGAACTTATATGTTACCTTTTGATATAATAGGATGTTGGAAGGCACAGTTAGGATGGGACTTTTCCCCTTTACGTTAAGGGATAGAGCCAAAGCTTGGTATCACTCTCTTAGTCCCTCAAATGTTACAACTTGGGAGCAATTATTATGTGCGTTTCTAGACAACTATTTTGTCGTCACTAAAACTATGAAGATGATAAAAGAAATCACAAACTTCCAACAAAGTGATGGGGAATCACTTTACAATGCGTGAGTGAGATATAGGGATATACAAAGGAGGTGTCCACACCACAACCTACCAAAATAATTCCTTTCGCATACCTTCTACAATGGAGTCAATCCACCAACGAAAGGTACCATAGATGCAGCATTGGGTGGATCGCTTATACGAAAGATTGTTGATGAAGTAAAGTAGTTGCTTGAAGAAATGGCCAGTAACAGCTATCTGTGGATAAATGATAGGAGTAGAAAACCTACAATCCTTCGTGAGCAAAGAGGAGCTTTAGCTATTGACCCAATTATAGAAATGCAAGCTAATATTGACAACTTGACTCAAAAACTGAACAATATGAAAACTTCTTTAACCTTGTTAAGGCCATTCAACAAAGATGCCAACTGTGCAGCCAGAACAATTATAATACCAGCAACTGCTTCCTCATACAAGGTAATGAAACAGAGCAAGTTAAGAATATGGGAGCTAAGTTTGGTGGTGGTAGAGGGAACAACCCCTATTTCAACACGTACAATCTTGGGAGGAAGAATCACCCAAATTTTCGTGGTCAAATAATAATGGAGGTCAATTTTAGCCTTAAGGGCCACCTAGTTTCTAACAGGAGAAACCAAATTCCACACAAGCTAAATTGGATATAATCTTGGAGACGCTTAAAAGCTTAGATGATGATCAAAAGATTTTGGTAGGTAGATTAAAACAAGTAATAAAGAATCATGCTTCATCCATCCACAATTTCGAGATTCAGTTGAGCCAATTTGTCAAATGCTTTTTCTGGACAAAGTGTAGGAAGTCTCCCAAGCAGTTTTGCCTCAACTTCGAGGGAGCAACTAAAAGCTATCACACTTCGATGTGGGAAGGAACTTGACTAACCTATAAGACGAAAGTTGTAAACCCTCCTACTGTTGAGAAAGACCAAGAAAAAGAGAAAGATGTGGACATGAGCGAATACCCTCCTTATATTGCTCCTCTGCAATATTCATCCAAAGCTTCATATCCTTAATGACTATAAAAGACTAAACTTGATGCACAATTTATGAAATTCGTGGAGAAATTAAAGACATAGATTAATCTTTCATTCGTCGAGGCCTTGGAGAACATACCCAAATATGCTGACATAATATCGAAGAAGCATACTTGAGAAGATAACCAATTGGTAGCTCTTCCCATAGTGACCTATAGTTTAATAGTGACTAGCCAGATGCCATTTACGATGAAAGATCTAGGGAGTTTCATAATAATTTGTGTAGTTGGTGAATTTGAATTCATAAAGTGTCTTTGTGATTTAGGGGCAAGTATCAATCTTAAGGCCTTTTCAATCTTCCAAAAATTAGAGCTTAGTGAGGTCAAGCCAACGTCAATGTTAATTTAGTTGGCTGATCAATCTATTAAAAGACCGTTTGGAGGGGTGGAAGATATTTTAATGCAAGAGGACAAGTTCGTTATTCCTGTGGACTTTATGGTTATAGACTTTAAGGAAGATAAGAACTATCCACTAATTCTTAAGTGACCTTTCATGAACACAGGAAAAGCATTAATGATGTTCATAAAGGAAAACTGACACTTCAGATTGGTGAGGATTAAGTGGAATTTAATATGAATAAGGCTTTAAAGAATCTAAAGGAAAGTAATGCATGTATGAAAATTGATATTATGGATAAAAATATGCATGAACAAGTAGAGAATTTCATTACATAGGTGAAATCAATAGAAGTAGAGACGGATTATACAGTAGAAAAGGAGAACAAGGATGAGTCTGAAGGAGCTGATAGGATGGCAAATATATGATATTCGAGGTATAAGCCCAAATTTTTGTATGCACCAAATAAACCATGAAGAAGGATGTAGAGTGGTGTAGGAACGTCAAAGTAGGTTGAACCCCAACATAAAAGAAGTGGTCAAGAAAGAAGTAGTAAAACTCTTAGATGCAGGGATAATCTATCCTACATCGAATAGTGACTGGGTTAGCTCGGTACAGTGTATACCAAAGAAAGGTGGAATGATTATAATGGAGAGTGAAAATGAGGAATATATTTCAACAAGAACAGTCATGAGATGGAGAGCGTGCATAGCCTATTGCAAGCTCAACAAGGTGACTAAAAAGGACCATTTTCCTTTCCCATTCATAGATCAAATGATAGAAAGAGTGGCTAGTCACTCATTCTACTGCTTCTTGGATGGTTATTTAGGATACAATCAGATATTCTTATAGCCCAAGGATCAAGAAAAGACCACGTTCACATGTCTTTATGTTACCTTTGCATATAGACAGATGCCTTTCAGATTATGTAATGCCCCAACTACATTTTAAAGATATATGATGTCTGTCTTCATAAATATGATTGAGGATATAATGGAAGATTTCATGGATGATTTTCAATGTTTGGAGACTCTTTTGAGATGTGTCTGACCAATTTGGACAGGGTTCTCCAAAGATGTGAAAAGTACATTTAGTGCTGAATTGGGAGAAGGGCCAGTTTAGAAAGAGGAGATAGTGCTCATGCATAAGGTTTCACATCGAGGATTTGAAGTGGACATGGCAAAATGGAAGTTACAGAGAAACTCCCACCTCTAGTCAATGTCAAGGGTGTGCGAGGATTCTTAGGCCATGTTGGGTTCTACCATTGTTTCATCAGAGACTTCTTGCAAATTGCAGGACCATTGACAAATTTGTTAATCAAGGATGTGCCTTTCATTTTTGATGAAAATTGTTTATCTGCATTTAATCAATTAAAGGAGTTACTAACATCAGCCCCGATCTTAACGCCACCTGATTGGACACTCTACTTTAAGGTTATGTATGATGCAAGCAACTAGGCTATAAGTTTCATATTAGGTCAAAGGAGAGAGAAAAGGCTAAATGCGATATACTATGCAAGCAAGACCCTTGAAGGACCTCAACTTAATTACACCACCACAGAAAAGGAATTACTTGCAATGGTGTATGTATGTGATAAGTTTCGGTCGTACCTCTTGCGGTCTAAAGTGATCGTATTTACTGGCCACATTGCTTTAAAATATCTTTTTGCCAAAAAAGACGTGAAATTAAGACTTATTCGATAGGAGTAGACAAGTGGAAGTTGTTAACTGAGAGCTAAAACAAATTCTAAAAAAGACGATGAATGGCTTTAAGAAGGATTGGGCATTAAGGTTAGATGATGCTTTATGGGCTTATAGGATTGCGTTCAAAACACCTATCGGAATGACTTCCTGCAGGCTTGTATATGATAAGGTTTATCATTTACCTGTGGAGCTAGGGCATCGAACATATTGGACGATGAGAGCTTTTAAACTTCAATTGGAAGCAAGTGGGTGAAAAATGACTCTTGCAACTAAATGAACTCGAAGAGTTTCATTTTAATGCATATGAAAATGCTAAACTTTACAAGGAGAAGGTGAAGAGATGGAATGACCCTCATGTTAAGCAGAAGGAATTCAAGGTAAGAGATGTAGTTTTGCTATACGATTTAAGCTTGAGACTTTTTTCAGGAAAGATGAAATCGCGATGGAGTGGATATTTTATGGTCACCCAATTTTTTGATCATAGAGCCCTAGAATTGGAAAACACAAACAAAGAAACCTTTAAGGTGAATGGGCATCGCTGCAAACTATATCTTGGTGGAGTGATTCCAAAGGAAAAAAGAAGTAATCTCTTTCCTTTTAGAAATTGAACATGCTTCCAATGACACAAGGTCAAGCTAATGACCACAATTAGTACGTTTTGTAGTTAGATTTAAATTGTTACATAGTTAGATTCGTTTTAGATTCAATTAATAGGTCTTTATGATTTGGAATGGGTTGAATTACTAATTCTCTTACTCTCTTGAATCAATTATAAGAAAGGAAAGGAATCTCACTATCAAGCGGATTTGGTCTCAACACCATCACCGTCACCACCTCAATCACCATGATAGGTTCTACACTTTAATCTTTGTATTTTATTTTATTTTTATTTTCAATTGTTCTCTTATTTCTCTTGTTTTGTTATTTTTATTCCCACCTTATGTATTGTTTGTTTGTTCTTCTCACATTAAGGACAATGTGTTGTCCAACTATGGGGAGGGTTATATGCATTATATGTTTTTTATTTGAATGTGAATTTTACATGTTGTATGTTAGTTTTGTTTAGGATTACATGTTGTAATTTGTGTGAATGAATCAATGGCTAGCACTTAATGGAATCGATTTAGCTTTGAACATATCTTTTTGGGTTACGAAGATTTATTAGCTTGTGAAATTAGTGTTATAGGTTGTTTCGGTCAGATATGCATGTTAATTAGGATATGATGTTGGTTCGTTCACTCTATAATTTACCACATTCATTTATAATTTTAGGTCAATAGAATATGTAGCATTGTTATTACCTTTTCAAGAGAATGATTAGTTAAAGAAATGAGGTAGACAATAAAATATTTAAAAAATGTGTGTTTTGTTTATTTAATAACTATTTCGCTGCCCCTTTTTGAAAAAAATCGAGTTGTGAATAGAGTTAGTAGCCACTTGAGAATATGATCTAGCTGAGTAACCAGGGGACATTCATCACAAATGTTTGCCTTCATATCAAAAGTCTACAATGACATTCCAACCAAGCCATTTAATAAAACATGACCTAGCTGAGTAACCGAGGGACATTCATCACAAATGTTTGCCTTCGCATCAAAAGGCTAAGTTCGTGTTAATTAAAAGTAACAAAATAGTGCGTTGGTTAATAAATCCTACAGATCTTAATGAATAGCTCGAATTTTCTTGAAAAGCTACTTAAGGATAGTTACAATTTTGATTGACCGAATAATTATCAATGTGTGTGTGAGAGTGATAGGTATAAATGAGTATGAAATTAAGGTCTTGATTAGTATGTATATTTGGTCTAAAATAATTAGACACAGATTTCACAAGTTAATAAGTTAGAACAACTAGAGGGATCGAATTTATAGTTAAATTTGTTTTGTGAAGTTTAATGTCATTAACCAATTATTCCATATGTGTGTGTTTTGTTGTTAATTGTGTTTGGTATGTTGTGTTTTGCTTGTTTTGTCTTCGCTTGAGGACCAACAAAAGTTTAAGTGTGAGGATGTTGATAGTGGTAGATTGCATAAAGTTTTCGTGGGTAGTTTAGTATATGTTTAGTTGTTAAATTGAATAATTAGTGTATGTTTAGGTTAGGATTGTGTTATTTAGTTAAACATTTTCTTTTTCAGTGTTTTATGGTTTAAAGTACGCCAATAGGCTCAAATTTTGTTTATTTAAGGTGCCTTGATGTGTTTTCTAGTGTTTCAGGTCAAATATAGAAGAACGGAGGAGATTTGGAGGAAGCCCAGAACAAAACCTAAGGATCGTGATAGAAGCATGGTGGAGGTGCCATGAACATGTCCTCATCTGCCATGACCATGACAGAAGCGAAATTTGGTGCTGCGATTATGGCCTGTGTGATAGAAGACGCGGACATCTTTCCAGACTTAAGTTTTCGAGGGACTTTTCATACCTTTTAGGCACAGGAAAACCTTTGGGTAAACCCTAAATGGAAAATACAATATAAAGAAAGAGAAATGACCTAAAAAAGAGCTCCAATTTTTGCCACTTTGAGAAAGATCCAAGGAGAGAGGAAGAAGAAGAGATCAGGAGGAGAATAAGGAGGTTGTTGTACTGCCATCTTCCCGATGGATTCCAACCCTTCCAAATGACTTCATTTCATCTTCATTGTTTTTTCTTTTGAATGTATAAGATGGATACGTTAGTGATGGATTTGGGTTTGATAATGATGTTCTAAACTTCTTTAAGGATTTGTTTTTGAATCAATGTTAATATGATTTCTTTTGATGTTAATATAATGGGTGTTGTGATTATTTGTTGTATTTGCATGCTTCGATGATAAATCGAGAGAGTAAACTAATAGCAAAATGATTAGATTGGGAAATGAGAGTTAAACAATCTAATAGATCACGCAAATAATCAAATCGAGAATTTAGACAAAGAGAGATCTCGTGTGAGGACCCGATTGTCTATTAAAGGGCTTAAGATCTAATTGTAATTGTGAGTTTTTTTGTTAATTGAGAGATTTCAAATTTCATAATTCAATTAAGGGTTATGATTTAAGGTTTAATGAACTCGAGAGAGAGTAATCCACCTTTCTAAATTCTAGGATCGATACTGTGTTAACTTAAAAGTAGTCACGTTGGCATTTGATGATAGGATATATCCCCCTTTTTATATTTGGCTAATCTTCCTTGTGTGATTTCCATTGTTAATTTAGTGCAGCTCAATTTGATACTCTTTATGTGTTAATTTTACATTTTTATTCCAATCAATCATCTTCATAAGTTTACTTTTCTGTGCAATTTTTATTTTCTTTTTAATAATCTTTTAGGCCTTAGACAATTAGACTTAGATTAATTCAACAACTCCTTGAGGGATCGACACTTAACATACTATACTCACGACCTGTGCACTTGCAGTATTTTAAGGGTTTTAAATAGATTAAAACTTGCCTCAACACAGACATTTACCCATTTCATCTTCACCTTGCTAGGATTTCTTTTACAACCAGTCCACAAAAAACCTGTTAAAGTCTATGTTAATTATTTTGATAATTTTCATAATGAACGGGATGTGATCTACCCAATAAACACTGATAGAATTTAATATAAAAACAATAAGTTATGCTCTCCATACAGTTAAGAGACGTCTAGAACTCAATGAAGCAATTCTGTGATTGATTTTATCAATTAAGCTGGCATAATCCTTAGAGCTTAGTCATGAAGTTGTAATAAGAATGCTAAGATACATCAAAGGTAGCTGCTACTGTTTGAATCTTGTAATAGAAAATAGTATAGATTCCAAGTTTGAGTCTTTTTTGGATAGAAATAATCACATTTTAAACCAATTTACTTGAAGGCCAGACATCTTCTAAAAAATATTAAGAGCTTTTATAAAGGCTAAGACAAATGTGGAATCTATTTTAGAGGGTAATATAAGGTCATTGACAAAACATACACAGGATAATTTGACTATGTTAGAAATGATCAAGACTAATATGGTTATGCTAGAACTTATTGAAGAAATGACCCTCATTAGAAAAATTTGGTGTAATAGGATATGGATAAAAAATCTCATATAAAGAGGTCCTTTTCGTTCTTTTAATTCTTTTAAGCATTTTTCTTTAAGTTTTATGCCATATATTTAGCCTAAACTTTTATTACTTTGTACTTCCCTCTAGTTATTTGGTTTAAACATTCTCTTATTTAACCTAAATTTGTTTCTTGTAATGACTTGTTTGTCTTCTTTCTTGTATGTATATTTATTTACTTATTTATCTTTTATTTTTACTCTTTACCTGATTCTAAAGTTATTATATTATTCTTAGTACATATTTTATTTTTATTTATATGCATTTATTATTATTGTTGTTGTTACCTTGTATGCCTTTTTATTTTTATTTTATTTTAAAATATTATTTTATTATTTTAATATGTATATGCATTTTTTTCTTATGGGTTTATCAGAAACAACCTTCTACCAGTTAGGGGTAAAGCTGCGTACTACTAGAACTTCTCAGACTCCGCATATCAGCGAGACTCTCACTAGGTATTATTGTTACTGTTATTTACATTGATGTTTGACCAATTAAATTTTAATTCATTATAATTGTTTTATTTTGTATATAAATACAAAGGCTCAAGTGATAAAAATATGCATTTACATTTTAGTATGTAATTACATATCTTCATTATTTCACTTATCTTCATAATTTAACACTGGCATTTTCTTTTATGTTTTTACTCATTACACTAAATTTTAGTGAGTGTTATTATTGTTATTTAGGTTAAATTCAAAACAATATTAAAAAGAAATAACAATGTAAGACTCATTAGCTAAATAATATATATTTATCTAAACTAACACTTGAAATCTCATATGAATTGTTTATTAGAGATAGTTGACCTTCATTAGCTATACAAACTAACTCGTGGAACATAGGTGAAGTTTATTAACCTAGAAAAGTTCTACATTGAAAACAATGATAACTTATTTCAAATATTAAAATATAAATACAAATATTAATTATGTTTTAATACTTATTTTGTTATATTATGATATTATGAAATGCATATAAGTACAATAGGTGGAATAAGCAAATCCACTAACAACTTTAGAGAGAGAAGTTCTAGCTTCTCTCTTACCAGTAGCATGGCTTGTATGGCCAAAGTTATGCTTAGCTACTTCAATCTTCGCAAGCTGGCCATTGATCTTATGTTGTTTTTGTGTTAACTCTAACCTTGTTGGTTAACTCACTTAAAAGTTTTCTCCATTTAGGTAATCACTTCCCTAAACCTTCAACTTCTTTTTTTTTCTACTCATACTTAAGGTCCTAAGGCTCCCCACTTGCGTTTCTCCCTTTAATCTCTTATTGTTCTTGAGTTTGCTACTCTATTTTCTTCTTGTCTATTGTTATTAAGCTCCTCTAAAACCAATTTCTACATTCTACTTTCTACTTTCTTCTGCTTCTTGCCTTTCAAACACTTTTCTTTCATGTTTATTTATGCTCCCTTTTTTATTTGAATTACACCTTATCCTTTTTTGGAAAATGTCAAGCCTTAATCCTCTGAATAGTGAGTCATTCTTTCTTTTAGTCATGTTCCCTCCTCCCCTTTCTCCCCCTTCTCCTGACAAGAACACTAGATCCTATTAACGAGGTAGAAAATTTTAATACAAATAGCTTGGGTAAAGTTAAGAACAAAATATCTTAGCTCCAAGTAGTAAGGGATTAAAATCCAAGGTCTAAGTTACATTATTTTTCTCTTAAGAAAAAAATGAAGACACCATCGTTGCTCCTCCTTTAGAGATTTTAAAGTATGGTGAAAATAGATGGGACTTAACTCTCCATAGTTTTTTGTAGACAAAAGGTCATCCTTCCTAATGATGAACTCCTAGACATAACTTAATAAGAAGCAATATGGTTTATAGGAGGTCTTAATAAATGAAGACAATATTTCCTCTTTAACTTTTGTACACAAACTCAAGTATTAAGGATTATAAAAGTAGGGACTTGGTATCTAAAAGTAAACCTTTGTTCTTACAAAAGTGCAAATATGGACTTCAACTCCAAAACCTCAAGTAAAACCATGTTCCAATTTGGTTGAACATTTATAACATTCCCTTGAATATTGAACAACTAAGGGACTCAGCTACCTGGATAATTATATGGGTATCCAATATGCCTTGATGAAGTAATAAATGTTACTAAGAGTATCAACTATACCAAGGTATATTTCCTTGTTAACACTCAACACAAGCTCCTAAAGATCATTCCCTCATTAAGATTATATGGAAATAAAAAAGCTATATAAAGATACAGTCATTATCTCCCACTTATAGAGGTAATAATGTAAGCTTACTCAAATAAGATTCATCAAGGGTGATTACCAAAATATAATATAATTATCCATAGTTAATAATCTCTCACAAGGTAGAGAAGTGGAAGATATCACAGAAACTAACATCCAAAACTGTCATAAGAAAAAGCTTAACTAGAAACATTGTTAAAACACCTCAAGCTTTATTTCCTAATAATTCTAAGGAAGTTCCCAAGACCGACAAGATCCTTGCACCATGAATGTGCATTAGGATATTATATTGAACATCACTTCCTCTAAAATAGCTTTTAATATTGGGAACATTGGTTGATTTTAAAACAACAATTAGAAGGAGATTTAATAGGAAGAAGAAGGAAACATCCCTTCCCCCTCTCAACGACCATAATTGCATGGAATTTTTAGGGCTTAGCTATCCCTCTAAGAAATTATATCTCAAATAATAAGCCTTTTAATGTAATCCTTTTAGAAACTAAGTTTTTTTAATCAAAATAGTTAACTAATTAATTAATTAAGGGTAAATACCCATGCATACCTCTGGTTCTATTTATTAACATAGTTAGCTCATACATAAACAAATGCAAACTTACAAGTGGCTACATATAAGCCACATGCCATTAGAAACATATAAAGGGACCGACTTAGCAAAATATTAAGAGATTTCTGAAGTTGTCATCTCCTGAGTCCAACATAGGAACAAATCACCTTCATTAAGGTGAGACAGAGTTTGTTCTACGTCAAGGGTAATTGCAGATGAAGCTAGGAAAGGAAGATTATTCTCCCCCTATCAAAATGGTAAATCCTCAAAGAATATCACCTACCCAAACTTGTAAGTGTTTCTTTAAATTCCATCTGCAAATCCTTTACATATGTTATATTAAAGAGAGAATTATAAGTGATGTAGACTTGCATGTAGATTCCCAGTTCTGTAATCTGGATCAACAAAAACATTTTGTACCTACCAGCTCTTTAAATATTCCAAATTAATCTTATATAAGGGCTGGCAATTTCAAAAACTTTATTTACATATAAAATCTCCCTAATCTAATAGATTATGTTGTGTAACACCTACTATTTATCCAATTCACTACCTTTTAAAATCTTTTATTTCTTTCTCTCTATGTAGCATAGACACAGTAGTTGAATTTTGTATTTAAAAAGTCTTAATCCTTACCCAATTTCCTCATCATCTAGTTTGCCCACTTCAAAACTTAAAACCTTTATGATTTTAGATAGAATAATCCTAGTAGTTTATTAATGGTAGGCTAAATTAAGCTAAAGAATTGAAATTTGAAAAAAAAGGTGAAATAGAATCGTTGTAAGAAGCTAAAATTTGAAAGAACTATTATAAAACCATCACTAATAATCAATACCACTTCATTTGAAGAATAATTATTGGTTTTGACACTAACTTCAATAAGGTAACTTGCTCTTTGATTATAGATCAACTAATACATCTTTCATTGAGGATGAAGTAGGAATTGACTGACTTGTAAATGAAATTTATGTATGTTTTTAATTTTAACATTCATAGAATTCCATTTTGGATAAGTTGAAAGATATAGGATCTGTTATAAATAGCCCTTGGATCTTATTAAAATATTTTAATAGTGTGATTCATCCTTATAAATTTGAGGGTAATTTTCACTTAAGTAACCACTCAGATGATCTTAGAGAATGTGTGGCAAATATTCAGATAAATGATATGAGAATGGAGGAAAACTATTACACTTGAGCTAATAAACAAAAAGTGGCAAATATCTATATAATTGATCTGAGAATGGAGGAAAACTACTATACTTAGGCTAATAAAAAAAGGGGAGATGGTATATGAAGAAGAAGATAGATAGAGCTATGTTCAATGACAAGTGGTTGAGTTCTTTCCTTAAAAGCAATATTGCAAGCTTCAATAATCCACTATTTTCTAACCATACTCTAATTATGATTCAAAACTCCTTAAATTTTCTAAGCAGATCACTATTTAGATTCAATAATTTCCTTGTTAAATAGGAGCTCTTTGAAGAAGTAGTATAGAAAGGCACAGTCTTAAAGTGTAGGGAAACAAGTCTTTCATCTATGTGAAGAAGCTCAACAAAGTGAGGAGGAGTTTAAGATTTTAGCTCTCTTAAAGCCAACAACACTCAGTTAAAAGTCAATGAAACATCACAGAGATTAAATAGAGTTTGGTTATAACTCTATTTATCTATAACAGTTTTAGTTATTTGATAACAAGAAAAAGTAGCTCCAAATTATTATACTCAAGACCTTAATATTGATAACTCATTCTTGCAACAATGATCTAGAGTTATTTACTTAAATGAAGGGGAAAATTCAAATTTTTATGCAAATTAGTTCTATTAAGGAGAAACAATAAACAAATTGTCTCATATCTAAATGATGTTAACTCTTACATTGATTCCTAAGAAGATCTTCTTTAAGAGGATCATAATTTCTTCTCTAAGACCGTAGGATACCTAACTAAAGGAACTTGTTTTGTTTAGATTATCCAATCAATCATTAAAGTGAAAATCACTTTACAAGAGATTGAATTCCTTTCAAAGCCTTTTAATAAGTGTGTTATGGAGAAAGCCTTGTTTTCCCTTAACCCCTATAAAGCATCTTGACCAAATGGTTTTAATGCATATGTCTTGTCCCTAAGGTTCAAACTCTAAATAAATTGAAGTAATTTGAGCCAATTGATTGTTGCAACAC
This sequence comes from Erythroxylum longipes, assembly GCA_027563885.1. Lineage (NCBI taxonomy): Eukaryota > Viridiplantae > Streptophyta > Magnoliopsida > Malpighiales > Erythroxylaceae > Erythroxylum > Erythroxylum longipes. Next base: position 20,893,441 of record JAOQMS010000006.1, read on the forward strand.
CACAAATAAGGTAATCTCTAAGCTAATTGTAGTTAGATTAAATCACATTCTACCTACTTATGTTAATGTTTCTCAAGGATATTTTATTAGTGGAAGTTAGATAGGGGACAATATTATGATAGCCCAAGAACTTTTAAGAAATATAATAGAAAGACTTTTGCACTTAAGAATGAAAAAGCATTTAATTATATAAATTAGGAATTCATTTTGAACACTTTCAAGTATTTGGTTTTCTTATAAATTTCATTAGATGGATTAAGCAATATAGCACCTTATTCCCCTACAATGTTATTATTAATGGAGAACTAATAGAAATCGTAAAGAGTGAAAAGGGAGGAAGTCAAATGCCCTATTTCACCTTATTTGTTCACCTTAATTATATAGGTGCTTACTAGGCTTATTAAGCTAGTCATTGACTAAGAGAAGCAATTCAAAATCCATTCTAGGTGTAAGAAATAAAAGCTCATCAATTTATCCTTTAAAAATGATTTAATCTTATTCTTTAGAGCTATGCTAATTAATTAAGTTCTCTAATATATGTCCCAAGCACCTTTAAAATTCTCTCAAATCTCTTCATTAATAAGGAAAAATGCTTCATGTATCTTTCTTCTAGTACATAACAAAATACTATTTGTTTTTCTTCTTTTACAAGTCTAAAGCCTATGAAACCCTATATGCTTATTTAAGGATACCAATCTATTCCAAAAGGCCAAAGTGCAATGAATTTTAACCACCATTTAAGAGGATTTAAAAGAGAATTTATAGCTAGTGCAACAGGAGCTTGTCGTTGACAAGAAGAGCTTAACTCATCATTTCAATTCTGAATATCATTCATATTCATTAGTCTTCAAGTCTAATGTTTACAAGAAAATTTTTTAAGTCAATTAGTAAGTTACATGGTCAGGGTATACATCAAGGAAATTAATGGATAAAGTAAAATGATCATACACATGTTTATCAGGGGGTGAAGGGTAGGGATAAAGCCCTTGAGAAACATAAATAAATACTCGTGATTAAAAGGCTTTAGATAATTCTAAATAATAAACAAACTCTATAGGTTAAAAGAATACGTGCATATTACTTGAAGAATGATGTCTCATGGAACATTTGGCAAAAAAAATCTATTTATGGACTATGGTTCATATCCTCAAGCTAAAAGAAAAGATAATATTAGAAGTTAAAAACAAGTTTGGAGATATGGCTCATACATTTTTCTAATATAACAATTAGTATCAAAATGGGCCCCTGGATATAATAGCATAATTACATTCACTGAGGAATATTATCCCTACAATGTACTATCAAATAGGTATTTTTAGAAGTAGTCATAATCACCTAAAATTAATTTTAAGATCCTTAGTGATTGAACATATTCTGAGAATAACTCTTATTCTCAGCAAGGAAGATTCTATGCACTTGAGCAAAACTATAATAGGTATGTACATGAATTCATTATGTAGATCCCTTTTAAGGTCTTATGCTTCAAAAGTGCTTTAGCATAGGCTATTGTGGTTTAATCATGCTCATCCTTAAACATCATTCATTTTGTGGCTTACAATTAAAGTAAGGTTAACCACCATAAATAGGAAAACCAGATACCTCAACATTACAAGGCTTTTTATATTGTGTAAATATGAAAATGAAACATTGGATCACCTATTCTTCAATTGTTGCTACTCAAAATACCTTTCGGGGAAACATATTACAACTTTGCAATCTCATTGCTCTATAGGGAAACTAGCAGAACATTATTCAAAATGTAAAAAGCTACAAAGTTAGGAGACATATTGGTATTCAATAACTCATTAAGTTATATAGTATATAGCATATAGAATGGGAAAAATCAAAGGCTTTTCCTTAACCAAAATATGCAAATGAGTATCTTGCTTAAAGATCTAATTGGAAGGACAAGATTGCACTTGGTAATACATTAAATACATCTTGATGTAATCCTTTCACTACTAGCAATTAGAGACTCCCTTTAGGTACTCTGAGGGAAAAAGGATTAGTTAAGTTCAAACAAACATAAATAAAGCATCTTGCTAGTATATTTACTTTAGTTCCAAGAATTTCTTGTTTTTTATCCATTGAACAGTAAAGAACTTTAGAAATACTTGCTAGTTTAATCATTAAATAGTAACAACTATGTTTAGCTAGTAAGTTACTCTTTATCAAATTGTAGTACTATTTGGCACATATTTTATAACTCTTTGAACTTTAATTCAATTATTTATTTTCTCAAAAAATGCATATATGTATATCATATTGTTAATATTCTCAAAAAATGCATATATATATATATATATCATATTGTTAACATTGTTAATAGCATATCAAATTGTGTTAAATTATTATATAATAAGAATTTGTTCAATGTTTTATATAATAATTACACCTTAAATATTCATAAATTAAGATAAATAATTCATAATATTTAATTATTTTTATCTTAATAATAATAATAACAATAACAATAACAACAACAATAACACTAATAACTGTGAGGTCAACTAGAACTGAATCTCCTTTTATAATACTTTTCTAAATATCTTCTTTTCTCTTCATAAAGTCTCATATGACCTTTTTCGTTTAGATTTGGTTAGCAGAAGTTTGCATGAGTTTTAGTAACTTAATAATGGCGTACTTTATAGTTTGGTGTTATTCAAGAAAATTAATTTTTTTAGAAGTTAAAAAGAATATTATATAACTAACAT
>JAOQMS010000006.1:20925291-20938478 GCA_027563885.1 Erythroxylum longipes
AAGAATTATTACATCAAACTCGAAATCACGTTTCCCCTCTATATGAAATATTCCTATGATTAGCAAGGTAATTAATATTAAAAAGAAAAAATAGCGAGACCATGACATGTTTGCAATCGAAAATTCAAAAGAGAAAGAAGAGAAACTTTTATGTGAATATGTGAATGAAGATTAGTGTATTTATAGAAAAATATAGATTATAGTTGTTATATGACCGTTAGTATTTTTGTTAAATATAGCTGTTATATACGTATATTTATACGTATATAGCCGTTTGAAAATGACTTTCATTTAAAATTAAATAATTAAAATATTGTAGAAAAATAAATCAAGTAGTAAGTGGTTTGAAGAAAAATGTTATAAAATTAAATTGTTGAGAAAAATAGTGGTATATATAAAAATATATATAGGTGGTATAACCGTTCTTAGAATTAAATTACTAAGGAAGTAAATATATGGGCGGAATAACCTTCCCACAGTAAAATTAAATAAATATGTATATGGGTGGAATAACCTTCCCATAGTCAAATATGTGGGCGGCATCCATCCCACGATTATATTGTAATAAATAAGTGAGCGACGCATCTATCCTACAATGTTAAACAAAATAAATAAAGTAGAGGGATTTTACCTTTGCTCACCATTGAGCATTCGTGCTGATAACGTGTGATAAAATTGAGAATTTCGAGTAAAGATTCCAGCAAAGGTATTAATTAATTATGGTACTGACTGAAATATATATATTCGTTTGTATGACTTCTCTACTAGAGATTTAGTAATTAAACTAAAGGGATGGATTATAGTGGTATTATATTATGTTTTCTTAAGGAATGGATCTGATGTTTAAAATGAAAGAAAATGAATGTGAGAAAGAGAAGAGAAAGAAAGAGAAAGAAGAAACTATTTTTCTTATAGTATATTGCTTCAACTTCATCTGCCTTTTATAGGCAAATTTTTTGCCGACAACCTTTATCAAAAGTCCACCTTGGTAAGTGGAGTGTCATTCACTCATTTTCTAACAGTAACGAATAATTAATAATTGATAATAAAGGGTGAGTAAGGGAAATTTTGGCTTTTGTATTTGTTTCCACATTTTGGACAAGTGATATTTTTGCTGTCGGTCAAACGTGTTTTGATTGGTTGTCGTTCGGATTTGGGGGATTTGATATCTTTTATCTATGGATCCAAGTATATTTTTTAATAATTAAAGATGAAAACTTGAGTGATGAAAATTTACACTTTATGAATTAAAAAAATAAAGGAATATTATGTTTTAAAAATTAATCTTATTTTATTAATTTTTACCGTTTAATGTTAACAAAATAATACAATTGGAGAAAATATTGGGATACATGATTTGATCTTGTGTTATATAATTCGTACATTAAGGGAGAATATAATTTATATGGTTTAATTGAAGTGTAACCTTTATAAAAAGCTCTTAAAATATTTAATTAATTTGCATAATTTTAGGGAAGATTTCCTTTCATATTCATTATGAGTAAAAGTTTAACTAGACATTTAACACGTAGCTTGTATTATAGGTTTGAACTATTTATGATAGTATATCTTATGCAAAAGAGCTTAAAGTCTATAGAAGATATAAAAGAGGGGAAAAGTAGTCAATTACAAGTCTTCAGTTGGTGGTATAAAGATTGAAAATTGAGTTGGAAACAAAGATAAAAGTTGAAATTTAGATAATGTTAGGGTTTCCTATTAGATAAAAAGTATATGTTATTCTATTTTATATATGTTATCCTAGTTATTTAAAACTTGAACTTATATAATTTTACTTAGAATATAATTTAAATTTTTACGAACTCTTTCTTATTAGAATAAGGATTTCAATAACCTCCTAGATGGTGATTGAGAAAAGTAAGAAAGAGTACACCTATTTTAAAGAACCAATTTGGTTTCATTCTAAGAAGGTCCACAATAGAACCTATACACCTCTTTAAACAATTAAATGGAATATTATAAGGAAAGATAGCAGGACCTACATATGGTTTTCATTGTCTCAAAGAAGGCTTGTGACAGGATAACTAGTAAAGTCATATGGACGTGTTTAGAAGTTAAGAGAGTTCCTATAACCTATATATAGGTCATTAGGGATATATATGAAGTTATTAAGACTAGAGTAAGGAAGACAGGAGGAGATGTAGAACATTTCTTTATTGATATCAGGCTACACCAAGGATCCTTACTGAACCCCTTCTTGTTTGTAGTAGGGATGGATTAATTGACCAAGATTACCCAAGTGGATGTGCCTTAGTGTATGTTGTTTGCTAATGACATTATTTTAGGGGATAAGACAAAAGAGGGTGTCAATATCAAGCTAGAACTTTGGAGGGATACGCTAGAGTTGAAGGGCTTTAAATTGAGCAGAACTAAGACTGAGTATTTAGAATGTAACTTTTTGGGCCATAGGTTGACATCCAATGTGGAGATAAAGATTGGCTTAAAAATTATACCATAAAAAGATTGTATTAATTACCTTGTATCCATCATCAAAAGCAATAGCGAGATAGAGGAAGATATAGTTCATTGTATCCAATAAAGGTGGTTTAAATGGAGGGTTGCATCAACAGTTTTATGTGATGAGAAGATACTGCTCAAACTAAAAGGTAAATTCTACCATTTATAAATTAGGCCAGCTATACTCTATAGAGGGAGTGTTGGCCCATCAAACAGGTGAATAGTGGTGATAAGAATGCTCTATTAGATGTTTAACTTAACAAGAAGAGATGAGGCCAGAAATGTAGTGGTGAAAGCAAACTGAAGATGACTAACATTGATGGTAAATTAAGGGAGATAAGGGATAAGTGATTCGAACCTGTTAAAAGGAGATATTCTGACACCTTAGTGAGAAAATGCGAGAAGATTGTACTTAAGAACTGTAAGAGAAAAAAGAGGACACCTAAGAAGAACGAGGGGGAGGTGATCAAAAATAATATTACTCCGCTAGAGTTTATTGAGGACTTGGCCTTTAATAAGAAACTTTAGTAAACTAGGATACAAGTAAATGATCTCAAGGTCCTTCTCTTTTCATAGGTATTTTGAACCTTTTCCTTGTATTCTTTGGTCTTTTATTTATCCTAAACACTTTTATTTGTAGTACTTTTCCTTTAGTCATTTTAGTTCAGTATTTTTTAATTTCTTTATTCTTATTGTTATTTTTATGAAGTTGTTTGTTTATATTTTTGCCTTTTATTTTCTTTAAATTGTTCTCAAATTTTTCTCTTTTTTCCCCTTTTTTATGGATCTATTGTAAATAGTTTCTCTACTAGTTAGGGGTAAAGCTACGTACTTTTAGACCTCCCTAAATCTCATATCTCAATGGGATTTCTACTAGGATGTAAGCATATATTAGAGAGTGTTGCATTAAGATTCATGATTACTGGATATAAGCTTATAGTAGAGAGGGTTATGTGGAGATTCACACCTTCAACGAGATGATTCTAATGTTCTTTTGTAATTGTAGTATAGCTTTTATAATATTTTATTATTGTAAAAAAGAGAGAAAATATTAAACCCAACATATTCATATTTTTTTATTTGATAACAACAAATTATTTTATTATTAACATTTTGGATGATATGACTACTAGTTTAAATGAAAGATTTATTGTATGTAGGCTTAGATCATTGGAATGAAAAATTAAGGACTAAGTTCTTTTTCTTAGGACTAAGTTCTTTTTCTTTAAAGAATAATAATGCATTCATTAAACAAAAATGAGTACACTTGAGTGTAACACATTGTTGAAAGTAATCACATCAGGGGCTTATCAAGAGGAACAAATAAATAGAAGAAACTACATGCAGTTGATCAATACAACTTTCATTTTGCTAGATAATTATCTAAGCGACTTTAATTTAAGAGTTGATTTTGTACTTATTATTATAGAGGCTTATGTGTGACCTGATTTTAACCCATATAATCTTGATTATCTCCTCTTCTTTGTGGACTATGTTTGTATATACTATATTATTTATTTCATTCCATACACCAATAACAAGATAAGATAAAGCTATATGTATTGTCCATTAGTCTCCTTTAGGTCTATTTATGATGTTCTGGATTCAATATATAATATCAATCCATTTAGAAGGAGGGTTTACCACTTTATATGAAGTCATTATAAATCTCCAAACTTTATTTGACTAGATACACTAAAAAAAATAGATGATTGTGTAATTCTAGCTCTTTCTTGCATAGAGTACACAGTTTGGGATGTACAAATATTTTCTAAGCTTGTCTAGAGTGGGAAGTTTGAGTTTGAAGGCAGTCCATAAAGTATCAGTAACACTAGGACAATGGTCTTTGCACTAAAACTATTTTGTGCCATCCAACATAAGGAAATGAATCTTTGTAGAGTATTCTGTATGAGTGATTTGTGTATTTTCTTGAGGTTTAGCCTCCATATAGCCTTGTCTTCATGTTGATTTAATCTGAAGTCTTTAAGAAAAGTGAATATAATTTAAGGTGATAAGTTGATTGAAGTGAAGTTCATGATAGGTATTGCCTGTAGTACACTAGAATTTAGTTTGATCATTCTCTACAAGGGTTCTAGCTCTCTGATTTCATCAAGTAGACCACAAGGAGTCCATGAGTCCTATCAAAAGCTAGTGAGTTCCCCATTTCCTACCTGGTTTAAGCATACCTCACTTATCTTTTTCCTGTGATTACCAGCAAATTTCATGATTAGTGATGTATTTTGAGAGATTTTAAAGTTCCACAAGCATTTTTATTTGATATAATATTCATGAATGCACTTAATACAAAGTGATTTTTATCCTTGATCCATCTCCAAATATGTTTTTGAGGTTAGTATTTGATTTGTTGTTTTTATGGAGTTTGTACTTATAAATTTTGGTTTGACAAAATTCAGCTCATTTGACTCTGTTCCTTATGTTTTCCATTATAGAACAGTCTATAGATAGTTCTTGAAAATCCTATCAATGGTCTTCACAATTCCCTTGGGCAAAACCAAGTGTGATGCTAAATAAACACTAATAGAAGATAGGACATATTTGATTAAAAGTTCTCTACTTGCTAATGATAAATCTTTGCTCCATCTATTAATTCTATTCATAATTATATCAGTGAGTGGTCTATAGTCACTTTGTGATGGCCTGATTATAGAGGTTGGGACACTAAAGTATTACATTGGAAGTTGTATAAAAGTAAAACCAGTGATAACTGATAAAAGAGAGCTAGAGATATTAGCCTTGGAGAAGAGAAACATATCACTTGTACCTCAAAAATTTTTACTTTCTTATAGTTAGCATGAAATTTAAAATTATGATTTCTTTTAACAACTATTAGTAGGAGTTTGTTTAGGACTTCCATGACTAAAGAGAAATACTTCTTGTGCCCATAATTAAATCAAAGAGGTCTCGATTTACTAGGACACTAAAGGTGACAACTGTTATGCATTAATGGATCTAGGCAATAAAGTAACATAGGAAATCAAGAGTAATAAGAATATTGATGGTGAAAAACCAATCAACAACATCATAAGCCTTTCAAAAGTAAAAGTTCAATGCATAATTCTTGTGACCTCTCCTTCTTATATAGTGCCAGAAAAGCTCCTGAGTTATTGTGATGTTGTCTCCAATGCTTCTGCTAGGGATGTAAACACCTTAGGATTGATTAATATGTTTTGGTAGAATTTTTTTAGCCTATTAGCTGATACTTTGGAAATGATTTTGTATACCATGTTATAATATACTATAGGTACGTAATCTTGAAATTTATCATGCTCATTTCCTTCGGAAATCAAGGTGTTGAAAGTCCTATTTATTTCCTTCAACATCATGTTTTATGAAAAATTTAAGAACAATATCAATGACCATTTGGCTTGTGATTGACCAGGTTTTATAGAAAAAAATTGCATTAAAACCATCAGGGCCTGGAACATTATAAAGATGTATATGTTTGAGAGCTCTTGTGATTGCTATAATGGTGACTGATCAACTAATGCAAGGGCTTTATATGATTATAACTTGTCTTATAGAATCTCTTGTGTTAATCTGGGTGTGGAATAAGTTTCAAAGATAGAACTGAGTATACTAGAGAAGTGTTCCAAAGATGCCTTAAGTTGTATCACATTTCCTGCGTAATTTATGGAGATAATTATATTGAAAACTTTTAAGGAGGTAATGATTTTGTGAAAGAATGCAGAATTTTTGTCACCATACTTCAACCAGGTAATTATGAATCTTTGCCTCTTTAGTGAGCGTTCAAAATTAACTGCTTAGGAGAAGCTGTACATAATTTTTTGTTCCTTATTTTGGAGATCACTAGAGAGTGGGTTTGTATACAGATTTGCTTAAGCTATCTTTAAAACGTTTTTAATAGTTTTAAACAGGTGATATGCATTGCCAATATTATGTTTATAAAGGATTTTTAATTGCTTCTTTATTTTGTCTAGTTTCATAGTGAGAATAAATTGTTTTGTGCATCCAACCTGAAATTTCAATAATTTTTCCATAGATTTAGAGAAACCTTCTAGATCAATTAAAAAAATCATTGGATCTAAAGGAAGTTTTTATTTGACAGACAGATAGAGAAAAATGAACTATGATGGGTGAGTGATATGAAAAGCTTGTGTTTGAAAATACAACATTGGTGTGTGGAAATCTTTAAAGCCAATCCAAGTTTGTGGGGCTTCTATCTGATTTCTTTCTAATGAATGTGCTCTCCTTATGCTTGTTATTCCAAGTGAAAGTGTTGCCTCCATATAGCAGATCACTAACTTAGATATCATTGAGACAATCTCTTAAATCATTGCTAATAACTCTATGAGGATAGTTGCCTTCAAACTCATCAGATGTAATGATATCATTGAAATATCTAAGCAAAAAGCCAAGGTAATTAGAGAGTGATTTTTTGGAATAGGTAATCAAAAGCATATATAGTAGTGATGTAAACAAGTGAGTTTAGCTTCTTAATATATACATTTGCATGGATTAATTGGTTAGTCACTGTAGGATCAAGTATGATGATCTTTGCTTCATTATATAACCATAAGATTCTTCCATTTGGATGTGCTTCAGAGTTGTGTAAAAGATTCCAACATTTAGGCAAGACATTCAACATATGACAATTTACTTGTTTGATCCCAGATTCAAGAATGCCTAAAAGGATAGACTTATTTTCTAACCAAAAGTGCTTGAGCATGAGTTTTTTGGCAGAGGAATTCAGGCCTTTGACATTCCAAGTTAAGATTAGCATAATGATTGATCCTTTGCTAAGGATCTTTTCTTTCTGCTTGACTTCCTTTTGATGGCAGTCTTGAAACCTTCCTCCTCCTCCTCACGTGTCTGTGTTAGTGACGTTGATGTAGGTTCTTTATTTGCTTGCTTTGTGTGGTTTGAAAGGCTGATTGGTGCATGAGGATTTTTATTTGGATCTAAAATTGTGCTAGAGCTTGCATTTATGACTGCAAGCTGAAATGAAGCATTATTTGCAATTGTTTGTTGTTGAGCAAGTTTTATATCTAATAAAACCATCAATACACCGCAAGTATATGGATCACATCATGTAGTATATAAGGTTATCATTCCCACAAGGATTATGCAAGGTTAACAATTTAAATCCTAACTTTGTATAAGGTAATAAGAAATTGATTTGAATAAAAATAAATAGCATAAATTGAACCAAATAATAAAACAAAGCAAATAAATCAAACAAACAATGAGCTACTAATAAGATTAAGGTTTTAATCCAGATAGAATACTTAGGACCTATCCCTTCCTTATTTGGTTTACTTTACTGTTGTTGATCAAATTATATGTCTGATTCTAAATTTCCTAATGTGTTGATTATTCTCTCTTAAGATCATCATCATCATCATCATCATCACCCAGTCCGAAATTCCGCCATAAGGCGGGGTCTGGAGAGATCTGATAGTACGCAGCCTTACCCCTATATAGTAGAGAGGCTCTTTCCTATAGACCCACATGCAGATGTGACAATAAAAGAGTGATGCAGGTTAAAGAGTAAATAAGTAAAACTAAAATGTTAAAAGATTATGTAAATAAAATTAAGATAAATATACAAATAAAATTAAAATAAATATACAAATAAAGAAAAACTATAGTAACCTTAATAAAGACAAATAGGTAAGGCAATACACAAATAGAGAGAAAATAATAATAATAATAATAAAATATGGAGAGAGTCTATAGAAAGAAAAATTACCAGAGGATGTTGATTAAAACATGTTATAACCAAGAAAATAAAAGCAGCCGTCTTATAAAGGAAGTCGCGTAAGTCAAAATGAGCGGGGTAGTAATAGGAAGCAATAGGAAAAGACTGATGGTTCTTTTTTTGATAGTAGCAGACTTGTCAGGGGGCTCGAAATTGCTGATGGAGATATTGAATACGCGATTAACTAAAGTATTACCAGAACCAGCTTCCTATACAACATTCCCGAGCTATTTGGTTTAGTACATCAAAACACCCAGTCCATATTTGCAGAAGATATTCAAGGGTAAAATTCAAAAAAAAGAGAAAAAGAAGAATGTATTTGCTGGTTGTAACCTCAATAGAAATCTAAACCATGAGTTTCATACCACACAGACGACATGGGAAAGATAATTTAACAAACACTACAAGTTATAAAAGAAACAGATAATCGCACGGAACTTGAAAATAAAAGCAAATACAAGGTTGACAGGAGTTGCTACCCTTACCTCCACACACGGTTGGGATCTACCAGTGAGAGTATTCCCACTTAAAGGGCCACAGAAAGCAGGTGGGAAAAAGGTAAACACATACCTGGGTCGATGATTGTGGGACACCCGCTGGCAGTGAATGACAGTGGTGTCAGTGACAAAAGCACAGTGGCATTGATATTGGTTCCAAAATCGCAAAAAAAATATAAATTATGTAATAATGGGCTAAATTGGACTTCTGTGGTTCCACAAAGATTCAAACTTCTCTGGATGATATGAAGTTATCTAATAGATAATTAATTTCTCACACAAGATCTCTCTTCAAATGATTGTTAATTTGATATTTGTGGGACTATTAGGCTGCCAACTCTCGTTGCACAATCTAATCTGATTACTTTTTCCTCACTCTCTCAATTTATTGTCAAGTATAATAATACATAATTATCATAAACAACATAATATTTATTGAAATCAACAATAATCAAAGCCACAAAATAATTCCAGAATAGTTTGTAATATGAAATATAGAAGTTCATGAACATGTTTAATATCTTGGAATTCAGATTGCACGTCAAGATTAAGGAAATAACTAAAGGAAGAGAAGAAAAAACCCTATTGGAGATTTGATATAGAAAGCTAGAATTCCTGGATTTTTTTAACTTCCCTTGTTTGATCCACTTTTTGGTGTTGGCTTATGCATTTTTTTAGTATCTTTCACATCCCTAAATAGTGTATTAGGGTCTTGGGGGTGTAACTAGGATTTTTACTTTGATTGATTTTAAAATACCCCCAAAACCTAAAACATATAAACAAACTCGTGCCTTAATTGTCTCTGTCACGATCATGACATGTGACTCACGATCGTGCTACTAAGAATTTCCAGCAAGATCGTGACAAAGGCTATGCAACCTCATATATGTCAGTCATGATTATGTTTCTCATGCACGATCGTGACACCTTTCAAACAACTGCCATCTTCCTTTTTCTTCAATTATCTGATTTTCATCACTTACAAACACATCAAACACCTTATGAAACATAAAATTAAGATTGAAATCATTCTCTAAACTACACAAAAACTTATAATAACACAATTCTAAGCCTATAGATATGATAATCATCTAATAAACACCTTAAAACATATTAAAACACCTAGGAAAACATAGTATGAACTAAATCTATCAACATTCGCACACCTAAACTTTTGCTTGTCCTCAAACAAAAACAAAAATAAACACATAAGCACACATTCATGCAACATGCAATAATGGTATAATGACATTGAATCTTATGGAATTAATTTATCTACAAATATCAATCATTCAAATTGTTCCAACATACTAACATATTCCTTTCAAGTTTAAGTACTTTGACTTGAATTTACATATTAAGCAAAATATAAACACCATATTCATACAACTACAACATTTGTAAACATATGTTTATAATTAGTAATCAACCAAAAAATGCAATTTTTGCTATTTTCAAAGATCTGTAGGTTTTATAAATTGAAACACCATTTTTTATTATTTATTTTCCTTTAATGCTAACATATTCTTTTTTCGCGAAGGCAAATATTTTGTAGTGAATGTCCCTTAATTACTCTCCTAGGCCATGCTTATTATTTAGCTTAGTTGGAATGTCATTCTAACCTTTTGATGTGAAGACAAACATTTTGTTGTAAATGGACTCCGTTACTTAGCTATATTACATCCTCCACTAGCTACCAGCTCTATTCTTAACCTAATTTTTAAAAAAAGGGCCAACAAAATATTTATTTATTTAACACACTTTTTCTTTTCTTTTCTTTAATTGCTTAGGCTAACTCATTTCCTTTTAATCAGTTATCCTTATTAAAGGTTACTAGTAATTCTAACCAATTCAATTAACTTATAATTATAAATGTATACCACAAATTTCCTAAAGTGATAAAATAGGGTTCATATCCTAATTAACATGCATATTCATCCAAATATATCTAAAACAAAAAATTCCTAAGTCAGTATGCCTTTACAAATTAAATGACCATGTTCAAGGCTAACCTAATTCTATCAAATTCTTGCCATTGACATATTCACACAAAGTACAAATATGTAATAAAATGGTCACCAAATGTCAATCCAATCTAAGGTAACACAATATGATTTGCAAAATTCACACACATATGACATGCTAATGCATAAAGCTCCCCACACTTAAATAACACATGGTCCTTAATATTAGAAAGCACACAACACACATAGAAAAAATAAAAACAATTACCTAAAAGAAAAGCTTAAAGCATGAAACCACTTATGGAAATCAAGGTGGTGATGGTATAGGTGAAGGAATTTAAACTCCCTAAGTAGTGAAATACTTAAAAATCTTCTTTATATCACGTCGTTGTCGTTGCTGTTGTTGCGCCATCTCCTTTAAAAGCTTGTTGTCCTTCTAGGTGCTAGTTTTTTTCATCTGTTTTAGGATTTGGGGTATTTTGGAACTTAATAAAAGTGGTAAAACCCTAGTTACACCCCGAAGACCCTAATCCACTATTTAAGAATGTGAAATACACCAAAAATGCAATAGACAACATGAAAAAGTGGATTAGACATGGAGATCAAGAAGTACATACAAGAATTCTAGCTTTCTTGATCGAGGAGCAATTGGAGTTTTTCTTCTTTTCCTTTAGTTCTTTTTTATTTTTGATATGTAATATGAATTCTAAGATGTTAAACATGTTTATGGAGTTTTAAATTTCATATTAGGATTTATTCTGGATTTATTTTGTGACTTTGATTATTGTTGATTTCGATATATATTGGATGTTTGCAATCATTGTTTATGCTTAAACTTAACAAAAAATCGAGAGAATGAGTCAAAAGTAATCAGTGTTAGCAGTTTAATAGACCTATAATTATCAAGTTAATAATCATTCAAAGAGAGAACTTGTTTGAGAAATTAATTATCTAGTAGATAGCTTCAGATCTAATTGAAAATGTTAGGAAAGTTTTTTAAATTAAAAGGTTGCAAGTCTAGAATTTTTGAATTCAATTAGAGAGTTAATTGATTAGATCTCAACAGAGAGGAATCAATACCTTAGGAAATCTAAGATCAAATACATAATTAAATCAACAATAGTAAAGGAAACAAAATAAGGAAAGAATAACTCCTAAGTATTCAATCTTGATCAAAATCTTAATTTTATTGATAGCTCATTGTTTAATTGCTTATTTGCTCTGTTTATTTTTTTTTAATTTTTGTTATTTAAATTAAATTCAAATAAATTTTTGAATACCTTAGACAAAGTTAAATTCAAATTATAACTATTGCATAAACCTCGTGGGAACGATAACCTCTTATATTACAAGATACGATTTGTATACTTGCGATGTATTGACAATTTTACTATTAGATATAAAACTTGCTCAATAAGTTTTTGGCTTCGTTGCTAGGGATTTTAGCATTAGGACAATCTGAATTCCTTTGATGTAAGGAATTGTTACCCTTTCTTGTGTGATTAAGGTACCAAATCCTAAGAAATTAAAAAAAAAGGAGAGAACAAAGTTTGGATGCAAAGTATAAGATACATCAATCTAGACATCAGAAGGCAAGAATAAGGAATCCAAAGAGTTAAACGCCAAAAAGAGATAGAAAGAACTATGGTGGAGGAAATGCATCATAGAGAGATAAGAACCCTTATAGACTTCATAAGGCCATGGTTTAACTCCTATCATCAAGGAATTATGCGAACACCAGTGCATGCAACATATGATTTATTAAAAGAGATGTTGAACAATAACTGTCTTTGGACATTGGAATGAAACAGACAACAGTCAACCTTCTCAGATGTAGAAGGAATGATTGCTGTAAATTTATTGACAACATTGTAGGTTGAGATCGACAACCTCTCCAAGCAATTAAATAATCTGAAAGCTACCTATTTCACTCCGCTCAAAGCAATTCAACACAGATGCGAGCTATGGGGTCAAGAGAGCCATATCACAGTTGATTATTTCCCAGTAGAAAACAACAAAATGCAGCAATTCCACTTCAATGGAGCATAATGTGGTCGGCTAGGTAATAATCATTAGTTGAACATATACAATATTGGGGAATTTCTTTTGGTCTAATAATATGGGGACTCGATTAAGAAATCAAGGTCCACAAGATTTCATCAAGACAAGTCTGTTAAGTCAAGAGGACTTTACGATGATTAATTTTGATCACAATCAAATAATAATAATGTTAGAAACAACTGAACGTTTTTGATAAGTGTGTTAAGTGTGCAGGCAAAGACAATATAAACGCAAAGATAACGCAGACGCAAAGTCAACACAGACGCAAATATATATAGACGCAAACGCAGACGCGAAATCAAAACATAGACGCAGACGCAGACGCAGACGCAGACGCGAAATCAAAACATAGACGCAGACGCAAAGTCAATACAGACGTAAAGAAGACATAGACGATACCATGAAGATACATTAGCACGTCAGACAGTTATTTAGTTAGAGTTAGTTACA
>JAOQMS010000006.1:20938578-20953350 GCA_027563885.1 Erythroxylum longipes
AAATAACTGTCTGACGTGCTAATGTATCTTCATGGTATCATCTATGTCCTCTTTGCGTCTATATTGACTTTGCATCTATGTTGACTTTAGGTCTATATTGTCTTTACACCTGCGTCTGTGTTTATATTGTCTTTATATCTGTGTTTCGATTTCGCGTCTGCGTCTGCGTCTGTGTTGCCTTTGCGTCTATGTTGACTTTGCATCTGCGTCTATATTTTGATTTCACGTCTATGTAGTCTTTGCGTCTGTGTTTCCTTCTGTGTCTGTGTTCTGTACTTTGTCTGGATACTTAACACACTTGTCAAAAATGTTTATTTATTTCTAACATTATTATTATTTGATTGTCATCAAAATTAATCATCGTAAAGTCCTCTTGACTTAACAATACGATCTCTCTTCAAATAATTGTTAATTTGATAATTATAGGACTATTAAACTGTCAATTCTCAATGCAAAATCTGATATAGTTACTTTTGACTCACTCTCTTGATTTACTGTCAAGTATAAGTATGAATAATTATCACAAACAATAGAATATGTATTGAAATCAACAATAATCAGATTCACAAAATAATTTCAGAATAAATCCCAATCTGAAATTTAGAACTTCTTAAGCATGTTAAACATCTTGTAATTCAAATTACACATCAAGATCAATGAAATAACTAAAGGAAAAGAAGAAAAACTCCATTGGAGACTTAACATGGAAAGTTAGAATTCTTGGATGTTCTTCTTGATCTCCCTTGTTTGATCCACTTTTTTGAGTTGGCTGCTATCTTTTTTTAATGTTTTTCTTGTTCTTAAATAATTCTTGAGGCTTCTAGGGTTCTTTCTCAGGTTTTTTCACTTAATTTGGTTCCAAAATAGCCCCAAAATGTCAAAAGATCAAAAAAATTGCGTGCTAGAAAAGCTTAAATTCATTGGAACTGTTGTTTATGATTCCATGCTTCCAATTCTTCTATTTTCTTCAATTTCCTATTTTCTAACACTTAAAAACACATCAAGAAACTATTGAAATATAAAATTAAGATCCAATTCTTGCTCTAAACCAAACAAATACTTAAAAGACATATAAAAATTAAACATAACATAATTTTAAGCCTATACATATAATAATCCTCTAAGAAATACTTAAAATCACACTTAAACATCTAACAAAGCATAGTATAATCTATACATACCAACATCCCCATACTTAAATCTTTGCTTTTCCTCAAGCAAAACTAAAAACTACAAATATACAAAACACATAAATACGTAAACACACAATCACGTAACATTACAATAATGGTACAATGGCATCAAATCTTATGAAATTAACTTAACCGCAAACATTAATCACTCAAAACGTGCCAACATACTAACTTATTCCTTTCATGTTTAAGTGCTTTGATTTGAATATACATATCAATCAAAATATTAACACCTTATTCATACAGCTATGGAATTTGTAAGAATGTATTTATTATTATTAATCAATCAAACAGGTAAACTATCATTAAGTAACCCTTCATGAAAATTCTTGCTATTTTTAAAAGATCAGTAGGTTTATTTATTGAAACATCTTCTTTTTTTAATTTTCTTTAATGTTAACCTAGTCTTTTGACATGAAGGCAAATTCCTTGTCATGAATGTCCCTCAGTTACTCAACTAAGTCACGTTTTTTTTATTTAGCTTGATTGGAGTGTCATTATAGCCTTTTTGAAGTGAAGACAAACATTTTTTCATGAATACCCCTGGTTACTAAACTATACACAACTTACAACTAGCTACTAACTCTATTCTTAACCCAATTTTTAAAAAAAGGGCTAGAAAAATAGGAATTTATTTAACACTTTTTTTTTGTTTTCTTAGTCTACCTCAATTCTTCTTAATCAATCACTCTCATGAAAGGTATTAATGATGCTAACCAATTTAATTGACTGTAATTATAAATTTATACAAATAAAATTCATAAAGTGAAAGAATAAGTGTCATATCCTAATTAACATACATATTCATCCTAAACATACTTAAAACACAAAATTCATAAGTTACTATACCTTTAAAAATTAAATGGCCATGTTCAAAGCTAAACTAATTCCATTCAGTTCTTGCATTGACGCATTCATGTAAAACACATCATAACACCAACCTAATAAAAAAACTATGCAATTGTAAAATTGACACACAATTGATATAAATGCAAATACATAATTGATATGTAATTACATATACAACATGCTTCCAATCAAGAAATTTCATATACATCCCCATATTAGAACAACACATTGTCCTCAATACGGAAACAACACAATACAAATAAAGATAAATAACAAAAAGGAAAAGTTAGAGCAAGAATAATTATGGTAATTGAGGTGGAAATGGTGTAGGCAATGAAATTTGGAGACATTAAATGCCATAAAATTCCAGTAATTCACTCCCTATAAAATAAACATAAAAATAAAAAATAACAAGAACCAATAGAATAATATAAGACTGAAAAAAATAAAAAGCAAATCTTATACTAATTCTTGGTTGCCTCCCAAGTAGCGCTTAGTTCATGTCATTAGCTTAACATACCCTTCATGTTTATGTTCAACTTGGGTATATTATGAGTGACTTACGTTCACTCGTGTCACCCAATTTTAGTTTGGTAGCCTGTAAATAAACTACATGTTACAAGATAATAACAAGGATATAATTAATTAAATTAATAATTCTAATTAAGTTCAATAATGCCCTTTTTAGTAACAAACTATCAATAAAAAAGGGAATGATGAAACTCCCTGATTATCTATCAAATCTAGCAGTTTGTCCTATAAGAAGGTGAGTTGTTCTTCTTCTTCCTTAGTCACCTTTTTCTCCTTTTCTACTTCTTCTTGAATAGAGACTTCCGTATATTCTTCAAGCTTTATTTTTGCTATCATCTATTCATCATTATCTTCTTTTTGCTTTAAATATTCAACTACATCAATTCTTATGAACAAACTACCCTCCTTTGGATTCTTTATTACCTTATTTATATCAAATATAACTCTTTCATCACCAATCTGAAGGATGAGGTTATCTTCATTGACATCTACCAAAGCTCTTCCATGGTTTAAAAATGGTATAGAAAAAATTAGTGGACAGTTTCAATACTCTTCAAAGTCCAGCATGATGAAATCCATAGGAATTATAAACTTGTCCACTATTACAAGCACATCTTCCACCAAGCCAAATGGATAAAGATTATTACTTTCTAAACCAAATTGCATGCCACTAAATTTGAATTGATGCACGTTGTTATTTTACACTAGCAAGCAATCAACTGTGATATGGCTCTCTTGTTTGCATAGCTCGCATATATGTTCAATCGCTTTGAATGGAGAGAAAGAGGTGACTATCAGGCTATTTAATTGCTTGGTGAGGCTATCGACGTCACCTTGCAATGTTGTCACTAAATCAATCGTAGTCATTCCTTTTGTATTCGAGAAGGTTAACTACTGTCTACTTCGTTTCGATGTCCAAAGTTAACTATTATTTGCCATCTCTTCTAACAAGTTATATATCGATTGCAGTCATGGACGTGTAAGTCCTTAATAATTGGTAGTGAACCCTCACTTTATGAAGCCCATAAAGGTCTTTTTCTCTATATGATGTATTTCCTTTACCATCATTCTTCCTATCTCTTTTTAATGTTTAACTCTTTAAATTCTTCATTCTTACCTTGTGATGTCTTGATTGATGTATCTTCCACTTTGCATCCAAACTTTCCTTTTTTTATTTCTTGGGATTGGGTACCTCAATCACATAACAAAGTGTAACAATCCTTTAAATCAAAGGAATTCAAATCGTCCTAATGCAAAAATACTCAACAACAGTTCCATAAACTTGTTGAGCAAGTTTTATATCTAATAAAACCCTCAATACACCATAAGTATACGGATCATATCTTGTAGTATATAAGGTTATTATTCCCACTAGGATTTATGTAAGTTTAAGTAATTTGAACCTAACTTTTCCTAAGGTATTCAGAATGTGATTTGAATAAAAATAAATAAAAGAAATTGAAGAAAATAATAAAACAAAGCAAATATAGTAAATAATGAAACAGTGAGTTGCCAAATTAATTTAGGGTTTTGATCAAAATTTATTACTTAGGACTTATTCTTTCCTTATTTTGTTTCTTTAACTATTATGGATACAATTATGTGTTTGATCCTAGATTTACTAAGGTATTGATTACTCTCTCTCAAGACCTAATCAATCAAACCTAATTGAATTAAAAAATCTCATATTAAACTTTCCTCTAATCAATCAACCTTTCGATTCACAAAACTTTCCCTAACATTTTCAATTAGATTAAAAGCTATCTATTGGATAATTAATTTCCCACACAAGATCTCTCTTTAAATGATTGTTAATTTGATAATTTTAGGATTATTAAACTAACAACTCTCATTACATAATCAAATGTGTTTACTTTTGACTCACACTCTCGATTTATTGTCAAGTATAAGCATACACAATTATCACAAATACCAAAATATGTATTGAAATCAATAATAATCAAAGTCACAAGATAATTCCAGAATCCTAATCTGAAATTTAGAAGTTCATAAACATGTTACACATCTTGGAATTCAAATTACACTTCAAGATCAATGAAATAACTAAAGGAAAATAAGAAAACGCTATTGGAGATTTAATCTGGAAAGTTCAAATTCCTATATGTTCTTCTTAATCTCCCTTATTTAATCAACTTTTTTATGTTGGATGCTACCCTTTTTTTGTTTTCCTTGTTATTAAATATTTCTTGAGGCTTTTAGGTTTTTTTCACTTAAGTTGGTTTCAAAAACAGCCCCAAAATGTTAAAACACCAAAATACTTGTGTGCTAGAAAAGCTTAAATTTGTTAAAATTGTTGTCTATAATTGTGACCTGCTTCCATGCTTCCAATTCTTCTATTTTCTTCAATTTCTTATTTTCCAACACATCAAACACCTCTTGAAACATAAAATTAAGATCCAATTCTTGTTCTAAACTAAATAAACACTTAGAATACATACAAACATTAAAATAACATAATTATAAGCCTATACTCATAATAATCATCTAAGAAATACTTAAAAACACACTTAAACATCTAGCAAAACATAGTACAATCTACACCTATCACACAACTACTGGAGAATCAAATGCAAGAGGTTTTCCAATTGAGTTTGCAAGAAAGCTCAAACCATCCAAGGTCCAATATTCCATTGGAATATTGTGAAAATTAATCGTTATAGGAATGGATTCTATTTCAGTTCTATCTAGGTCCATTCGTGGAAACCATTTATGTACAAACATTGTATAATCTCAAATGTGCTAGGGACTAGTTTCCATAATTAAATTTAGATTATTCTCATCTCTGAATTTGAAGAGGAAAGAATCCTTTTCAGTCATCAGGATTTTCTCTAACCATTTATTACCCCTTATAGTTTGTGCCCAGACCTAAACTTAAGGAAAATAGGGCCTCTTGTCTAGGAAGAAACCTACCAAGGTATTAGACCATGCTTTAGTTCTATCTATAATAATTGCAAAGGCGGGCAAACTATCCTATTAACTAGAGCTGAATGAAAATGTTTAGGCTTCTGTAAGGGAATTTTTACCGTTACCACACTCCTTTAAGATTTTCTTCCCCCCTTTTGTAAGGTGAATGAAGTGTTATTTCTCTTATAGGGACCCTTACTAGCTTCCATCGACTCATAAATAGAGGGGAATTTAGTGTTTGAATTACTACCTTCAGTAATTTGTGCCTACAGGCTTGGAAAGAGGTTCGAGTAGCTTCGAATGGAGACCTCCATTAGACTTGCTCAAAGCAGTAACCTACCAATGAGTCACCAATAAGTCTCTATAAAAGGAAGTTTATTGTTTAGGGGGAGGAATTTACTATTCATCTACCAATAAGTCACCAATAAGTCTCTATAAAATGAAGTTTATTGTTTAGGGGGAGGAATTTACTGTTCATTGAGAAAGAGGGTGAAAAGTTAAGTTTCCACCTCAATTGATTTTTTAATGATATAACTTGATCCAATCTCAGATATACATAAAATAGGGAAAATAGTTATTTAAGCAACGAAAATGAGGTAAAATGCCTTTTCACTTTTAACCTTATATGACATACCATGTTTTATGGGACCTCAAAAATATAACATTTGTAGTATTGTATGAGTGCATAAAGGGAATTGCTTTTAAATATAATCTTTTGTGGTCTTAATAGAATTTGAAGTTTGGAGAATTTATTGATATGAAATGATTTGCATTGATGTTTAGTCTTGATAAGAATAGAATGGGTTGATTGTAATATAAAAAGGTTCGATAATTTAAAAAGTTATCAAAATTGAACACTATGTGAAAATTTAAATGTAACTTATGATAGAATTATTAAGTTGAAGAAATTCAATAGGTTATGAACAGGCAAGATAAATATTTACATTTTATAAGAAGACATCAAAAGAAGATAAACCCAAATAAGAGAATTTGGTAGAAGAAGAATTTGGATTCATTTTGTAATCATTACTAATTAATTTTAGATGATTGACCATAAATTTTCATATGAATACTAGATTAAGATAATATAAGAGGTTATGAAAAGTTAAGAGAATTTTTGAAAATATTATATAGTTACTAGGAGTTGATTTAGCTAGCTAAGCCCAACCGAACATATACATCTATTAACAAACACCCATTAAAAGCTCCAACAAAATAAAGGCATAAGTTTTAAATAAAACATTTTACTAGTGGGGAACTTTGAGAATAACTAATGAAACTCTTCGACTATTGGTTTTTTAATAGCACATTGTGTAACTTTTAAGGATGGTTGTGTTCAGAACTAGAGGAAAATAAAAGATTTTCTAGAGAAGAAGCAATAGGAAATGAAAAAGAAACTAAAGAGGGGTAATTTAAGTGAGATTTGGCATCAAGGTTCATGATTCAAGTAGCATTTAAAGGAAAGGAATCTAATCTTTTATATGGGTAATAAGTATTAAACATAAAATAATGATGTAAATTAAATTCATATTAGGCTTGGTGGTCTAATCTTAGGTATGTAAGCCTACAAAAACAACTATTTAGAGGTCGAGAGTGTTATTGAAAAAGACACTTTGATGTTAAAGTTATTGACTTGAGAGGCAATAAATATGTAGAGAAATCTCTATTTGAGATTAATGATAGTGGCTATAAGAACTTACCTTAAGGTGTCTCCCATTTATAAGCAATTCTTTAAAAGTGTAATTGTATGCTAATTATCTTTAGTAAAGTTAGATCTAAATTCTACTAGGTAGCTGAATTAGTTTTCGATTAGGACTCTACTTTCTTATATGTATGAATCATATCTTGATTAAACTTACCATTTTTAGAAAATTGAGACTCCCACATAAGCTTGAAGCTTACAAACCTAAAGAAAGTTGACAGATTATGCTAAATCAACTTAAACTTAATTTGTACTCTTATTAGAGGTATATCAAATAAGGTTTTTAATATATGTGTTTAACTTATTAAATTTCATTGGTTGTTGTACTTTTGCTAATTAATTGTTGTTTTCATGATTGATTATTGGGACTAAAATAAAAGTGTATAAACCTTAAGTAAAGGTTATATTAAACCTTAGGGATTTTATTAAATTAATGGATTTAGGGATTTTAAATCATAATTATGACTACAATTATACGTGGTGTGTAACATATAGTGATAATATGAGTGTAAAATGTGATTAAGGTGTCACAATGACACTATTGTTTTAAATGGTTTCTTGTGTATATGCAAATTATAGTGTCAATTTTGTATCTCATAATAGTGTATTACTGTGATTAAGAAATGCATATTCTTTGACATGTTTTTGGGCCCTCGAGAGGAAAAATATGTTGTATGTGAGATATATGATATGATGAGTGTCAAAATAGAGCATATAACATTTTGTGTTTAGTACTAGACTGGGAAAAAATTAATTTATGTAAGAGTGAATTTCTCATAAGGCATAAAGCAATCATTGCAAGAGTAAATTTCCTATTTGATGTATATTACCATATTGCAATTGTGATTTCAATTGAAGATCTAGAGATGGATCATAGGGGCTAGACAAGATGTGAGCTCGTCCTAGATAAAATGAATATAGAGAAATATTTTGATAGAAAAACATTTTGTTCTAGTTTTCGATTAAGTTTGTTAAAGTATGCTTAATTTTTGGTGAAGAATATCCTTAACCAAACATATACATCGATTAACAAACACCCACTTAAAATCCAATCGAACAAATGCATAGGTCTTTACATAAAAACATTTTACTACCTGAGAACTTTGAGAATAGCTAGTGGAACTCTTTGACTATTGGTTTTTAAAAACATATTATGTGACTTTGAGGGATTGTTTCACTCAAATTTATAAGGGAAGATGATTTTTTTTAGAGAATAAGCGATGTGAAATGTAAAAAAAAAATCTAAAGAGGGGTAATTTAAGTTATACTTAACATCAAAGTTGGTGATTTAAGTAGCATTATGAAGAAAGGAATTTAATATTTAATATTTAATATAAGTAGTATGTAGTATGAATTAAATTTTCATGTATATTGAATTCATAGTAGGCCTGTTGACTTAATCTTAAGTATATATGCTTACAAAAACAACTACACACAGGCTAAAAGTGTTCCTAAGAAAGACACCGATGCTCAAGTTAGTGAAACTTAAAGGGTATTAAATAAGTAGATAAATCATTAATTTAGATTAATGATAGTGGCTATGAGGACTTACCTTAGAGTGTCTCCCTTTTATAAACAGTCCTTCAAAATTTGTAGTTGTATGCTAACTATCCTTAGTAGAGATCGATCTAATTCTATTAAGTAGATAATTAGTTTTTTTTTTATCTAGACTCTCCTTTCTCATATGGATGAATCATATCTTCATTAAACTCATCATTTTCAAATAACTAAGCCTCCCCTATAAGCCTTAAGCTCATAAGCCTAAAGAAAGTTGATGGTTATATGGAATCAATTCAGACTTTATTTGTATACTTATTAAAGGTATATTAAATAAGGTTTTTAGTATGAGTATTTAACTAATTAAATGTCATTGGTTGTTTCATTTTTTAAAAATAATTATTGTTTTAATGATTGACTATTGAGATTAGAATAAAATTACATAAACCTTTAGCAAGATATATAGTAAATTTTAAAGGATTTATTAAATTGATTATAAATCATAATTATGAGTGTAATTAGGCATACTGGTGACATATAGTGATAATATGTGTGTGAAATGTTCTGGGGGTGTCACAATGACACTATTATTTAACTAAATTCTAGCATATTTACTTATCATAGTGTCAGTTCCATATTTATGAATGGTGTATTATTATGATTAAGAAATGCATATTCTTGATGTGCTTTAGGACCCTTAATAGGGTAAAATATATTATACATGAGATTTGTGGTTTAATGAGAATCAAAATAGGGCATAAACCATTTTTGTGTCAAGTACTAGATTGAGAAAAAATCAATATTTTTAATTAAATGTCTAGTAAAGTAGAAATCAATTATTGTTCGAAGCTAGATTAAGCCAAAAACTAATCAATTGTTAGAGCTCAAATTCACCATATTCTCGATATATGTGTAGGGCATTATGTGATTTGTACTGGCATCATTGGATGTCGCATAAGGTGTGGTTATAATGTAAAGTAATTATATGTGTGTGCATTCCATCTCACTATTATTAATTTGAAGGTTGTGCGGTGTCATATAAATATGAACGTAATTTTATTATTTATCTAATACTATAGGAGTAAGGATTTTTTATTTCTTTCACTAAAGCTTTTTCCTAGTTGAAGTATGTTACCCTATTGTAATTGTGATTTCAATTGAAGAGTTTGCAATGGAGTGTAGGTGCTAGACGAGATGTTAGCTCGTGTTAAATAAAGTGAATATGAAGAAGTATCTAGATAGAAAAACTTCTTTCTTCTAGTTGCCAATTGAGTTTAGTAGCGTATGCTTAATTTTTGGCGAAGAAATTTTAATTAATTATAATATTTAATACTTGAGTTATGAAGTAAAGATGATTAATAGTTATTGCATTTAATTTTTAGATTATATTAGGTTATTGCGAGACTTATGCAAGTTAGTTAATCCTTAACGTCCCAGTGAAATTTATGCGTTTGATCTCGTTATTATATGACAATCTATTATAGGCCCATACTCGAAGCTTGACATGTTTTAAGTCAGATCTAAAGGATGTTTATATTAAATATGTTTAGAAAAGAAATAAAGAAGTGAAAAAGTATTTGCATTAAATATGTGTTCTTTCAGTGATTAACATATGTAAAGAATCTTAAAATATCTCCATACAAAGATAAATTATAAACAAAGAAAAGAAAATATAACTCTTTCTAGTATAAAAAAGGAAGTTAATGCGATATATTATTTGGTTAAGAAGACACATCCATTTTATATTTTTCTATAAAAGTAAGAAATAATATATATTTTAATTCTTTAAAATAAAAACACATTTAGTTATTTATTATTTCTACATTACATATAGTAATAATGAAATTACAAAAGTTTGAAATATGTTTTTTATATTCTTCTGACTCACTTATTTTGAAAAGTAAAATTTTATTTCATTTAACAAGACCATTTTATTAAATGATAAAACTAAAATAATTTACTATATCAGTCATAACATTAACTTAATGATAGATAAATATCTTAAATTAACATTTGGTTAATTCTCCTCATATTGTTTTATTTCATTAACCATTAAGTTAGTGCAGAGATATGATTATCTAGATCATGAATATGAGTAATATATGATTGGTTTAAACTTGATTTATATTAGAATTATAAATTAAACTATTTGCATAATATTTTATGTTTTCAAAAACAAATGTGTGTGTCAAGTTAAATCAAATAATATAAATTTAAATTGATTTGATTCATTTAAGTTAGTTAATATATTGTTTAAATTATGAAACTAAACAAATAGTGATTTGATCATGTATTTAATAGGCAAAAATTAAAAAACATTATAACTGATAATTATAGACATTGATAATTCCATAAAATTAAAATTTGAATGAAAATGCAACTTCATAAAAATAAACACAATTAGCAAAGAACAAATTCAATTCAAAAAGGGCTAATGTTGTGCTATTTTTAACCACTTAAGTTTTTTATCATAAAATATTTTGGTGTGTTTTGCTTGATATTTGATAATATTATGGTATTTGTGGTACTTATTCCAGTTTAAGTGTGTTTTAGGTGATAATAGCCTTCATAGTTCAAAAGAAGAAGAATTTGGGTGAAATCATGGCACATAATGGAAAAATTAAAGCAACCTTGGACTTACATGGTCATGTATATTGACCTTATAAGTCACTATGAACATGTGGAGCTTCAAAGATGTTTATACCACGTGTATCCATGCATGTTGATGTACACAATCATAGATACACTCATGTAAGCTTTTGTGACTGTGAAAGTCAAGATTGAGAGTTTTTTTGGCCTTTTAGGTGACCTTGTATGTTTAAAAAAACCTAGTTTTTGCTATGAAAGGATATTATGAGGACAACAACAAGATGAGGTACATTCTAGAGTCAATGGAGACATCTAAAGAAGAAAGAAAACACTAAAAAGAAGGGCTACACATCATAAATAAGAAGATCAAAGTAGAAACATTGAGATCAACTTAAATCTTTCCAAATTTTCCAGATCAATGCTTCAAAATGATTTCATTATATTCTCTTTTTCTATTACATTATCTTGTATTCCAATTCTAAATAGTTATGTTTTGAACATACAACAACAAAACCAATAGAAATCTCGCTGAGGTGTGGGATTTGAGGAGATCTAGTAGTACACAGCCTTACCCCCAACCAGTAGAGAGGTTGTTTCCAATGTGTTTTGAACATTATTATAAATTTTTAAATCTATATTAAAGTGTTATTTTTGAATTATTTTGTCTATCTTTTACACTGTTGGATACAATTTATTATTGTTTTGTGATATTTATTGAGCTTATACTTGATTTGAGTTAAGAGATTGAATCAATAAATTTGTGTTAAGTTACGCAATGAGAGTTGGTACCTTAATAGACTTATAATCATCAAGTTTGTAAGTAAAAAGAGATTTTAATTGTGAGTTAATTAGCCTTAAGATTGCTTCAAATCTAACTAAGTATTTAGGAGTAGTTTTGAGAAATTGAGAGATTGCAACTCAACTACTATTTATTTCAATTAGGATTGTTTGATTAGATCTTAAGAGAGGCTAATCAAAACCTTTAGATATGTAGGATCAAGCACAGTTGAACTTAAAAGATGAAGGGAAGACAAAACAAGGATAGAATAATCCTTAAATTTCCACCATTGAATACTTCAATTTTATTGTCATCTTTGATTTGTTCAGTTATCTAGTTTGTTACTTTTATTTAATTTTCAATCAATTTAATCTTTTCTTACCTTATAATTTTTAGGTGACTATATTTAACCCTCGTAGGAATGATATCTTTTATACTATAAGTTATGACTTGTATACTTTCAGTACAAAATTTTTCTATATAAAACTATCAGTAATGCCTCAAAAATCAAGCCAAAATACAATTAAAATGAAATAGTCATAGAATAGATTTTCACAAGTGAACATCGCAAATGATATTTTCATTAAACATCATAAATGATATTTTGATAACCATTTTAAAATCAAATGTATGAAATTTAAAACCCTTACATTAAAAAAATCACTCAATTCACTTAAAATGTTCAAGGTTACTAATAGTAGCACTCTTAAATCAATACATAGAGAGTCTTAACAATTTCTTGCTAATATATCAAATCTCTACCACTATAGAATAAACTAGAGGAAAAAATCAAAAGGTCCTCAAATTAAGGTTTAATGAGATTTAAATAAGGTATGGAAAAGAATAGATTTCGAGTTAACCAACATGAAGAAAATTTCATGAACAAGACTACACAAAAATTTGATTCAATGTCACTCAATTCTCTAAATAGAATACAAGGTGCAAAACAAATCTTAAATAACAAAAATATCTTCTCTTTCTCCTTCTCATAACTATAACAATTTTAAAACCTACATTTTTTCTTTTTTGATTAATTTGTTTAATTTTTCTTTTTAACTAAGCTTATTTCAAGATATTTTTGAATTTATTTCCTATGAGCTTACAAGAAGAATATACAAAACATTAGATAAATAGCAAATAAAAAGATATAGCCTTAAATACATAAGCTCACACCTTTCCTCATTCTTGATACTTCTTAATCTAATCAAATTCTTATAAAATTTGTTAAGTACAATCCTTTAAGGTGCAAAAATAAATATCAAGCTAATAATAAAATGGTTTATTAGCTTGAAGCATGGTTAATATAATCCAAATAAAAGGCTAAAGCTTAATATTTGTTACACTTAAGAGATAAAAAAATATGGATGATAAAATCAAAGAAAAGGGCCCAACAAAGGTGTAATCTAGGTGTCTTTTTCATCTTAATGCCTCTAATATAAAGAAGTGGTCTTAACATACATAAGAAAAAAATAAAGTCTAGAATCATCCAACTATATATGATATTTACACAACAAAGGAAAATAGAGCATAATATAATGATAATAAATGTCCATAAGCTCAAAACATCACAATTTAAGCTCATGTGTGAAAAATCCTAAACACTTTCATCCAAATTGATAGCCAAAAATTCATTCATTATGTAGTAAGTAAAAATCCATCTAATAATGCTTTCATCCTTTCATATTCTCGCTTAATTCAAAGATTCTCATTAACTTTAAGTGCTTTAAGATAATAATTGGTAAATATATATATAAGAAGAATTAATAAATAAAAACTAAATATGCTTGAATCATAATTACATTCCTATCAAAGTCAGAGTACCCTTTCCCCACGCTTAAAGATGTACATTGTCCCCAATTTACATAATAAAGCCTAGAAAAGAATAAAAAATAATCAATATGAAGAAAAGGTAAAGTGAACTGATACTTTCCCAATTTATAACCTAGAGTTTTGTTTTCATAGTGTGAATTCCATCCACCATCAGTCATATTTGTAAGAATAAAAAATAAAACATCAAATAATAGTTAGAAAATAAAAATAAACACGAACTAACTATATTTGTGAAAAAATGTGGTTTAATATATTAACAATAAATAAGAAAAGAAAGAACAAAATAATATTAGCTAGTAGGGTCAATGCTTTGCTACTTATTAAGAAAATAAAATAAAATAACATAAGAAATAAAAATCAAAGAAAAAAGTGTCATGTCAATTTTTTTGAGAATCCCAAAGAATTTGAGTAACCATGTGGTCATTTTTCTACATTTACTCTATCTTTATTCAAGGATTTTTTTATAGGGACTATTGAGCTTTCGAGTGTAATGGGATACTACCTCTGCTTATCTTGGGTCATCTGACTATTAAAGAGTCATTAATAATGTATTAGCTCTCATAGGTGGAGGTGGGACTATAACTCCCTAATGATTAGAGATCTACACAAAGACCACTAATCGTGTTACCTACTAGGAGATCTTAAGCTGGGCTCGATATGGTGGTGCAAAAGATTGACAAGTTGTACTTGTGCTCATTGAGGAATCATCTTGTTGCTCAGACGCTACTAGAGGATGTGATGGAGGAGCATCCTATTTAGGCTACTACTCTGGTATCTCGAGGCAATCCCTTCTACTCTATCCATAATTGTAAGCTCCTGAGCTCCTACTATAATATACTTGGGTCCCTATTGACCATACCTCCTTTAGATCATACCCA
>JAOQMS010000006.1:20961468-20978954 GCA_027563885.1 Erythroxylum longipes
CATAATAACTCACTAAATTAACTGGACATTATTACTGGGCATTATTACTGCGCATCGCGCAGTAATACTCTGCTAGTACATGTATCATCGTAGCTTGCCATACTATACTTTCCCATTCATGTTAGTGAGGTATTAGATATGCGTGATTGTATTGAATCTATGTCACACATGACACATGTATTTGATATTTTTCGGTATCGAAAGCCTTGCGGGACGGAATGATGGACTTTCGTTATCTTTGAATCAAATGTTTTGTTTTTAAACTTAGTCGACTAATATAATAGCGTAGCTTAACCAAAATTTTAAACTGTTTTAAATTTGATTCATACCGAGAAATTAACTATTATCCAAGAGGGAGAATGTTGGATATTTTTGACATTTCCTATAAAGTTGGACAATATTTAATTGCAATTTTAGTTTTTCAATAACTTATCGGTTAAGTTATGTAAATTTAATCAATATAAAGATAATAAAATAGCCTAATAAATGATCTAAGTCAATGGGACGAAGTTCAAGAGAAAAATGGATTCTAATCAGTATGGACTAGACTAATATCGAACTTGTGATGGGGAAGTCCGATATGAATGTTATATAAAGAGATTAAAGTTTCTTGCAGTTCCTTATATTATTAGTGAACGTAAAGTTACTCTGACTTGTTCATAGATTCATGTTTTGAGAA
This sequence comes from Erythroxylum longipes, assembly GCA_027563885.1. Taxonomy (NCBI): domain Eukaryota; kingdom Viridiplantae; phylum Streptophyta; class Magnoliopsida; order Malpighiales; family Erythroxylaceae; genus Erythroxylum; species Erythroxylum longipes. The sequence goes on from JAOQMS010000006.1 coordinate 20,962,148, forward strand.
AAATGTAGAAAAACATTGTCCGAGTCCCGGTGAGCAGTTCCTATGAAAGTGACAATAAATTCACGCTCGTTTCGGTCTCGAAAAGCTCGTTTGAATTTATGAAACTGAAATTAGATATTTTCCTCATTTCTTCGTTTATTTTATTTTCACGTTTGATCCGATATGCGTAATTAAGGTTCTATTATGTATTACACGATTTGTTTCTCTACATTATTCTTTATTACTAAGAATAATTAAACTCGTAGAAAGTAAGGCATGCCGGAATATTGCTTAGTATTGTACGACAATACTTGCTTCATAATAAAATAAATAGAATTGTCCTTTTTCTTTCTTCGTATGTTATCATATATGGCAATTGAACGGTCTTCCGGGACTGCAACCAAACATATCGTGAGAACATCAGTGAGACAGAGGGGATGGAATGATATGGCATTAAATATTAAAACGACACGAAATATTGAAAGATCCGAAAAGCGAAAGCGACCGTACCAACGAATGGCGGGGACCGACTGGACTTCTGTAGCGAATATTCACTGTATTTGAATTTTAAGTTTCGAATCCGCTCCACCGCTTTGGCGTTTCCTATCATCTCACGCAATGATAAGTTGATAGCCAGCAGTACATGCAAGCGTACGTATCAGATAACCAGAACGGCTTTTCATTGATAGGAACAGTAGAAAAGGAAAGGCCTCTGTAGGGGCTGTACAACGCATCCAAGGTAGCGAGACCAAAGTCTCTTCGTCTTCTTCTTCCTCTCTCTTTCCCTCTTTTCTTTATCTTCTTCTCTTCCTCTCTCTTTCCCTCTCTTCTTTATCTTCTTCTCTCTCCTTAACGCAGCCTCTGAAACCCTAGAAGTCAAGCTCAGTTTGGGTTGTGATTGGGTCAAAATTGAGCTCGTATCGGGGGCTCAGCTCTGCTGATTTGAGCTTGATTGTGTGTCGCGGTTGTACGGTTTTTGTTATCGGAATCTCTGTATGCGCTTGCTCTGGATCGTTGGTGTTTGGGATTGAAGAGCTGTATAGATGTCGTCTTTGAGCAGAGAATTGGTGTTCCTCATACTTCAATTCCTTGAAGAAGAGAAATTCAAGGAGTCTGTTCATAAGTAATCCTCTGTACCTTCTTGCACTGTGTCTATAGTTACATTTATATGTCGACGTGAATGTTTGTTCTTATGCATGTGATTGTTTAGTTGTCTTTTTATGTGTAGTTTTGCGATTAAGCTTCAAACTTATTCGCCTTAGAGGAACTCCGATTTTTTAGAATTAGACTTCTCGTGTTGGTTTATTTGGATGGTGGTTTTGGCTGTTTGTAAAAAGCTTGAAATTGTACACGATGAGAATTTCTTGAGTTGTATTTTTCTTTAGATTGTGAAGGGATATTTGGGGAAATGGGAAGTTCTGAGGGGGGATAGGAAGTTACGGGGGTTCTCTGTCTTAGGTGGTTAATGTTTCTCAGGCGTGGAAATCTTACTTGCTCACATAATAGCTTTATACGCAGTTTTTATTGAATTTATTGCTGTGGACTTGAGTATTTAAGGCGCTCTTCGACATAATTTGGTTTAGATTGCAGGGTCTCACAAAGATCTTGAATGGGAGCTTTTGCATGTTTGTGGAGTTAAGTTTTGATGAATGTGAGGCCTTTAATTCATGTCGCTAAAGACACACTAATGGTGGGATGTGAGGAGAGTTCAGCAGATTTGTTATACTATTAAAAGTTTCCACGTGGTTGAATTGTGTTGTGCTGAGTAGGGCCTTTTTCTTTGTCCCGCATGAATATTTTGCACTACAAGAATGAAATTTGCTATTGTTAGTTATGTGGAATAACATGATGAAAACATTGCTCAAATGAAAATGAATTTCTTCCACAGGCTTGAGAAGGAATCAGGATTTTTCTTCAATATGAAGTATTTTGAGGAGAAAGTTCATGCTGGAGAGTGGGAAGAAGTCGAAAAGTACCTGTCTGGTTTCACCAAAGTTGATGACAATAGATACTCTATGAAGATATTCTTTGAAATCAGAAAGCAGAAGTATCTTGAAGCACTTGATCGGTATGTAGTTGATTTGGTTGGTATCAGTAGATATATATAATTATTGTATCTAACTTAAAAAAGTTTTTATTTGTTGGTTATATTTGATTTCAGACAAGACAAAGGCAAGGCTGTTGAAATTTTAGTTGGCGATTTGAAAGTTTTTTCTACGTTTAATGAAGAATTGTACAAAGAAATCACTCAACTTTTAACCCTTGGGAATTTCAGGTAGCTGTCATTTAGACGGTAATCTGTTTTTGATCAATTCAATTTCTGGTAAACTATGAGGCATGTTAGTAATCCATTAATTGATAATCTATTCCTAATTCAGAAGATCTTCATGAATTGGCGCTGGGAAACCTTCCAAAAAATGTCAATATGAAAATCTTCTTGTTTTATAAACTATTAGAATTTATTTTACATATTTGATAAAATTCTTTCCTTTTGATGAAAAAGCAACGGAGAAAAGTGCACTGGATACTGAGAATAATCATGATAACCCTGGATTCTGATGTTACTTTTTTATCTTATGAATAGTACCGTATGACATGTTTTGGTTCTGAGCACAGGGAAAATGAACAGCTTTCCAAGTATGGTGATACTAAAACTGCCCGTGGCATAATGCTGGTGGAGTTGAAAAAGCTTATTGAAGCCAATCCTCTTTTTCGTGATAAGCTTGTATTTCCTGTTCTGAAGTCATCAAGATTGAGGACTCTCATAAATCAAAGGTATATTTATGTTTACTGATTAATTTTTGAGTTGATGTCTTAATCATTGCTTGAATTCTTTTTGGTACTGTGTACTTGTGTTATAATATTTACCAAGGAAGATGCAGAAGTTATTCTATCTTAATTGGATGAATTGGTCTTTTTAATGAATGAAGTATTTATTTTATTATTATCATTGCACAGGGTCTTTGTTTAGAAGGGTCTTTGTTTTTAATATCATTCCTGTTTTGTCCATTTAATGACTTATTCACACATGGCAACTCTGCTCTGCCGTTGGTGGTGTCCTCTTTAAGTGCAGTGGTAATTGTAGTTTTACCTCTTCTATAGTATGTGTACTAATTGATCTTGGGATGCTCTCTCTTTTATAAATCCCTCTGTATCTCTCTGTATGTTTTCTCTGATCATGTTAAAAGTATTGGGTGTAGTTGTTGATTTTTAACATTCTTGTATGCATGAGTTGTTGTATCCAATTACATTGTACTTCTTTAATGATGATTGCTGTTTTTTTTTTTTGACTATTTTTTCTTTACAGTTTGAACTGGCAGCACCAGCTTTGTAAGAACCCAAGGCCAAACCCAGACATCAAGACTTTATTCACAGATCATACATGTGCGACTCCAAATGGTCCTCTTGCTCCTGCTCCAGTCAATCTTCCTGTTGCTGCTGTTGCAAAGCCAGCTGCTGCTTATACATCTCTTGGGGGTCATGGCGTATGATATCTATTTCACATTTTTCTCAAGTCCATTTTGATTTGCTGAACTTCAGTTTGACTTTACATGTTTTCCTTTTCATTTATTTGGTACAGCCATTTCCACCAACTGCAGCAACTGCCAATACTGGTGCATTAGCTGGTTGGATGGCAAATGCTTCTGCTTCTTCCTCTGTGCAAGCTGCTGTTGTTACTGCATCATCCATTCCTGTTCCACAAAATCAAGGTTTGTGTTGTAATGCTGAATGTTGCTCAACATTTAAGCAAAGGGGTTGTGTAGCTAGTGAGCTTAGTAGTATGGAACTCCTAATTAGTTCTGTTGCTGAGCTATTGCTTGCTGCACATTTTTGGAACCCACCTAATGAAAAAAGCTTATGTTTTACTTATCTGTTTGCTTGTCTAATTTTTCTCGATTGACAATGGAGGGTGTTGGTTAGCTTGTTATAGGAAATATGAATTATTTTTATGTGATCAATTGTGTTGTGGAGGTTTCTTAATAGCATTTTATTTCTCTAGTGCCAGTTCTAAAACGACCAAGAACACCACCAACTGCTCCAAACATGTCTGATTTTCAAAGTCCAGATCATGAGCAACTGGTGAAACGTCTACGGCCTGCTCAATCTGTTGAAGAGGTCATTTTCAAATACTGTTCCCTTAATTTAATTCTGGGACTTGTCATTATGCCATTTATAATGTGTTTATAGCTTATATGTAGCGTTTTTGGTGAAAACAGTTAGATCTGATCCTTCCTGTTTCAGGTTACTTATCCAACATCCCGACAGCAAGCTTCTCGGTCTCTGGAAGATCTGCCTAGGACAGTTGCCTTGACAATGCATCAAGGTTCAACTGTCATGAGCATGGATTTTCATCCTTCTCATCACACATTGCTTCTTGGTATAGTCTTAATCTTCTTATTGATGTTTGTTTTTGGTGAATAACTTTTCAAAGTTCACAGTGCAATACTTTAAGTCAACCTTCTGAGCATCCTTGACCATCAATTATGTTCTGTATATCATTTGTTGAATAGTTGGTTCTGCCAATGGTGAAGTTACATTATGGGAACTTGGGATGCGAGAGAGGTTAGTTTCTAAGCCCTTCAAGGTTTGGGACATGACAACTTGCACCCTACAATTTCAGGTAATTTTATGTGGGTGATTATTCTATGCATATGCCCTTTGAACTTATTTCTTCTATTCTTGTTTGGCCTTTTAATTTTAATGTATGAACCTTGTCAGCATGATTCATTAGGCTGTTAAACCTAAAGCCCTATTTGTTTCATTTATATACCGCTACTACAATTGATGATTTCAAGTGACCAAGTATCAAGATTTACCCTTGGAATTTCTTGCAGGCTTCTCATGTCAAGGAGGCACCAATTTCTGTCAACCGTGTTACTTGGAGTCCAGATGGAAATTTTGTGGGTATGTAATAAGTTTCAAAAATGGGAAGTTACAGGTGCTCTTTAATATCTTATCTCTTTTTTTGGTTTTACTGCAGGGGCTGCATTTAGTAAACATCTGATTCACTTGTATGCTTATACTGGATCAAATGACTTGCGACAACATTTAGAGGTGTTTTGATATTGTGCTAGTTGTTTGAAGTAATAAAACATGTAGCCCCATTTTGATTTAACTTGCTTTTCCGTCACAGATTGATACCCATGTTGGTGGTGTTAATGACTTGGCTTTTGCTCACCCAAACAAGCAACTATGCATTGTAACTTGTGGAGATGACAAACTAATAAAGGTAGGAGATATACACCAAAATACAAGATTGACATAGTTGTTCCTACATATTGTAATGAAAGAAGCTGAACAGGTGTGGGATTTAAATGGAAGGAGGCTGTTTAATTTTGAGGGTCATGAGGCACCAGTTTATTCTATCTGTCCACATCACAAAGAAATGATCCAGGTATTTCAACAATTAAGAAATTGGCCTTTTTGTTCGTCATGGATCCCCGTTTAGTCTACAAACAAGAAATGCGAGTTAAAAAGCCAATATTTTCCTGTTGTTTATGTATGTCTGTTAACAAGGCAAGTTCTCTTGCAAGTATGCTTTATCTTTTCAAATAATTTATTGCTTTGGAGTATTAATGTATAGAGTGATCATTTATTTTTGAAATTCTCTCTCATAAATCTCTAGTCGTACTAGAACAGAGAATAGAACTTTGGTTTTGCCATTGTAGATCGGGGTTGCTTGCTGCTTTTATTGTTGTTAACTACGTTAGCTGTGGGGTGGTTGCAGTTCATATTTTCAACTGCAGTGGATGGTAAAATTAAAGCTTGGCTATATGATAATATTGGATCTAGAGTTGACTATGATGCTCCAGGCCATTGGTGCACTACAATGCTTTACAGCGCTGATGGTAGTAGGTATGATAAGTGAATTTAAAAATGGACCTTAAATCATTTCTACTTTTTCTAAATACATTTTTTTAACTGATACCATTTCATCCAATTCCTTCAATTGAATTTTCCGTCGTCTATGATTCACTTTCTAAAATTTGTTTTCTTCAGGTTGTTCTCTTGTGGGACAAGCAAAGAAGGGGAGTCATTCCTAGTTGAATGGAATGAAAGTGAAGGAGCAATAAAGAGGAATTATTCTGGGTTTAGAAAAAAATCACCAGGTGGTGTTGTGCAATTTGACACAACACAAAATCACTTTCTGGCTGCAGGTGAAGATAGCCAGATAAAGTTTTGGGATATGGACAATGTTAATGTGCTGACAAGTATAGAAGCAGATGGATTACCAGTAAGTTCACAGATCTTTCACAGAATGCTTTACTTTCAGGTCTATATTTGGCTTGAACTGCTTAAATTTCAGATTAGGTATAGCTGTGTTTTTTTGGTTTGGTTGATAGAAATATAGTCTACGATTTTATTGTTTAATGTTACTGGAATTTAGGTTTGATATGGCTTAGGGTTTTGGTTGCTGGAATTTAGTGAGGACACAAACAAGGGAGGGTAGGAAACTAGGAATCATTCCTAGGGCTTAAGAAACACTTTAAGAAGAAAGCATCATACCTTCTAATTGAAAACTCAAATTTGTAGAAAAAGTTAAAGATATCTTGTTATTGAAAGGCTGAGTATTCACACATTTGTAGAGGAGTAAGAAAGTGGTCATAACAAATTTAAATCCTATTCTAATAGAAATACTATAAGTTCTAAATAATTAGGATAATATATTTAAAATTAGAATATCATATTTAATTTACTACTACTTCTTATCTAATAAGGATTCTTAGCATAATCTAAATTTTAGCCTTTATTTTCTTTGCTATAATTTCCATTCCCATCCTTTATCCCACCAAATTAAGTCTTGTGGTTGGCTAACTTTTCTCTTTTATTTCTTCTATAGACTTTAAGCTATTTTGCATCAATTCTCCCCAGCTTGTCTGAAGTCATCCTCAATTTAGAATGTGACAAATACTGATTATATAAGTTTGGACTCAACTTTTGAAATTCAGATTCTAAAATTCAAGGTACTGTTAGAAATTGATTTTTCTTTCCATTTGACAAGAAACTATCAATATCTTTCAGCTCTTGTGGCTACAATTTATTCATCAAGAACATCCTCTATCTCCTTTGTAAGATGAGAGTTGAATGGAATTCTTATAGCTGGAGTAGGAGATTGTGTACCATCATTTCCATGATAAATAGTTAAGTCTGAAATATTAAAGATATGACTTATTCTCATGTCACTTGGTATTTCTTAAACATTAACACTTATGTTTTTGAGGATCTTATAAGGTTCAACTCTCCGTGAATGAAGTTTCTTATATCTTCCTTTTGAAAAATGCTTTAGAGAAATCCTAACATCTCTATATCCCCTTAATTGAATTCCATCAATTGATAATGTTAATTAGGATGTTCGTTATAAGTCAAGTTACTGGTTGTTATCTTTTTTCATACCTCTTTAAAGATATCCCTCATGTTTTGTGCAAAATCTTTAGCTTCAACACTAACTTGTGTTGTTTGAGGTAAAGGAACCAGATCATTAGACTTTCTTGGTTGAACTCTTGAAACTATCTCAAAAGGACTTTTACTCGTTGATCTTTTTATAGAACTGTTGTATGTAAATTCTATCTTAGGAAGAATTAAGTCCCAATTATTCGCATCGTCTCCAGCCAAATATCTTAACAAGTCTCCCAAACTTCTATTCACCACCTTTGTTTATCCATCGATTTGGGGATGGAAAGAACTTGAAAATTGAAACTTAGTATTCATTGTTTTCTTTAGGGTTATCAAAAAATAACTCATGAACTTCACATCAAGATTGGAGATGATGGTTAAAAGTAATCCATAGAGACATACAACTTCCTAGAAGAATAGTTTTGTAGTGTGAACAATATTACAAGTCTTGATTATTATATTTGCTGATGGTTTCATAACAAAACCACATGGCTTCTCTACAAGATAGACATCTAGAACATACATATTGTTGCTTCTTGTAGTCAAATCCATTAATTTTCTGTCATTACTGAATTTTGACTTTGCAAGTGCACTTATTGCAAAGTTGCAACTTCATTCAAATCTACTTTTCCTTCATCACCCACTGCAACATAATCTTCATCAAAAATACGAAGGATATTATCAAGTCTAGAGCCAATAAGCTTTGGAACCCGAAGTAGTTGTTGGTTAATCTTTTCATCTCCCTGTTCTGTTATTTTAGCTTGCTGTCCTATTCTTTCAGCCTACCGCCCTGTTGTTTCAATCTATTGTTGTTGTGTTCTGATTTGTTGCTCAAGAGTTTCATCTTGTTGTTTTGGTGTTTCAGCTTGTTGTTCAAGTGTTCCAACTTGTTGTTCAGATGTTTCAACTTTAGGGTTCCCCAGAGAATCCACTTCGTTCTATTTTCATTCATCTTTGATGCTTTGTTCATCTCCCACTGTCAAACTCTCCATGTGATCAAGTATTTGAGTAACATCTACATGTGGGCTTGAAGATTCCAATTGATCAATTGAAGGGAAGGTATAAATAATTTCACCACCCATAATAAACACTTACTCTAAGTTAGTGCCTTTTAAATTTGAGGAATCAAAATCCAAATATGATTGTTTGACAAAGATTTTCCCTTGCACTCCGTGTTGTTGATCAGTATCAGTTCCTTTGTCTTGCTTACTACCACCTTCTCCATGTTTAGCATCAAATATAGGTTGTTGGTTTCCATACTTTTTTCTTGTGGGAGTTTTGACTTTTAGGGAATGAATTTCAAGGCTGTCTACTCTCCAAAAATTATCAAACGTACTTTCTTGTAGGAGTTGTTACAGGTAAGCTGCTTTTTAGAGCACCTTGTGATCGAGAATCTTTTATATCCATTTCTTTCATAATTCTCAAATCCATTTCATCGTGCATTTAGTCATTGAGTATTCTTCAATGTGGCCTTACATTATAGGTTGCCATTGTGAACAAAAGCTTTGATACCAAATTGATACAAGACAAATAGAAGTATTCGCTAGTAGCTAAAACTCACAAAATTAGGAGATATATCTGATTTTACGCTGCTGAAATATTAAGTTTCAGGTCTGAATTTTATCTTGGAATGCTAAAATTTCAGATTAGGTATAGCTGGGTTTTTAGTGTTTGATTGCTGAAAATTTGGACTAGGATTTTAGGGTTTAATATAGTTGGAATTTAGGTTTGATATGGCTAGAATTTACGGTTTTGGTTTGTTAGATTTGCAATGGGCCTACAGGCCCACACAAGGAGGAAAGTTAGATAGCACACAGGCCCAAGTGAGATTTCATCCTAAAACTAATTGGTAATAGGTGAAGTAGCCCATTAGGCTTTTCTTTCCCCTCTTTCTTCAATGTGGGACACTCGCATGTGGGTATTCTCAACACTCCCCCTCACATGTGAGTCCCTTTTTAACTTGGATAATCTGGAGAGGTACGTTAACAATCCTCATCAGGGTTGAACTTCTGATTGGGGTCAAATAGGCTCCCTCTTGGGGCAATACTGCAGGGCCACTTGCTCCATGCAGACTTCAAATCCTTCTCAATGATGGGCCACCTTTTGGGGCAAACAGTGGGCCAAGATCTTCGTTGGCTATGATACCATGTTAGATTTGCAATGGGCCTATAAGCCCACACGAGGAGGAAAGTTAGAGAACACACAAGCCCAAGTAAGGTTCCATCATAAAACCAATTGGCAATAGGTGGAGTAGCCCTCTAGGCCAATATGTTAGTCTTCTTTTCCCTCTTTCTTCGATGTGAGAAACTCACATGTGGGTATTCTCAACATGGTTGTTGGAATTTAGTGAGGACACAAACAAGGGAAGGTAGAAAACTAGGAATTATTCATAAGGTTTAAGAATCACTCTTAGAAGAAATCATCACACCTTCTAAGATATGAAAAAATCCAGGATATCTTGTTATTAAAGGGTTGAGTGTAGACATTTATATAGAAGTTTCTTAGAACCTTATTCTAGTAAGAAAGGGTTCTTAACAAATTTAAATCCTATTCTGATAAAAGTTGTACTAGTTCTAAACAACTACGATAACATATCTAAAACTAGGATAATATATCTAAAACTAGAATAGCATATTAATTTACTATACTTCTTATCTGATAAGGATTCCAAATATAATTTTAAATTTAACCCTTATCGTCTTTTCCGTCAGCTCAATTCCCATCTTTCATCCCACCAAATTAAGGCTTGTGGTTGTGTTAGGAATAATGGTCACAACGGAGGAGAGTGGTTAGTTTATAACAAGGAAGCAGAAGACACGCTGTAAGCAGTAGTGAGATAGCTAGATATCGATATATTTTAGTGATTCAGGTTGTTAGCAGGAGATATCTATTGCTTAGAAGTTTGTTAGGACAAGTAGACATAAAATAATAGTCTATGGGGGATGTGGGATAGGCTTTTAGATTGGAAATAATTCTCGGAAGATTTCCTGAGATTGTAAGGGGGTTTTCCCTTGTGAAGAAGGTTCTTCCTTCTTGTTTCGGAATAATATTGAGCCATTGCTCTCTACCTAGTGCTATTTAACGCACGGGCACATTAAGTTGAATTGTTACCTAACAGGTTGACTAATTTTTTCTCTTTCATTTCTTTTATAGACTTTAAGCTCTTTTGCATCATTTGGACCTAATCATATCAATTGCTTCAGAGTCTTCCTCGCTTGAGATTCAACAAGGAAGGGAATCTTCTTGCTGTTACTGCTGACAGTGGATTCAAGATATTTGCAAATGCTGCTGGCATGAGATCATTGAGAACAATGGAAACTCCTGCTTATGAAGCATTTAAATCTCCTATTGAAGCTACTGCTGTTAAGGTTAGTATGTTTGTGTTGAACTCATTTCATGTTTCTTTTAAAATATCTGGATTCTGAGATATAATGTTGTCCTTCTCTTTGTCGATCAGGTTTCTGCTTCTGGTGTCACAACTATCAGTCCAGTCAACTGTAAAGTGGAAATGTGCTCTCCTGTCAGGCCTGCGCCAATTCTTGTATGTCAAAATCTGAGATCTACTTTCGTATGTAATATATACGCTCTAGTTTTTAAGAGATACTGCATTTTGCACTTAACTTGTGTGCCATTTCATGTATTGAGGGGTCACAGGTTCTCCATTTCTTGTTCAAGGTTGTTAATGGAATTTGTGTCACTTGTTTCTCCTTGTTCAAAATCTGTCTGGTCTTCTGCCCATCTTTCATTCAAGCTAGTCAGCTATCTGCATGAGTCACCTTCTTCTAGGCTCCGCTAGACGACATGGTATTCTGGTTCAAATGGAGGCCGGCCATACTTGTGATGGTTCCCAAGGATCCAATATTATACCACTTAGGTCAACGTTGCCATGATATTGTTCTATGGAAGTGGGCAGGAGAAGTTCAGCCCGGTTTTTTTGGTTCGTAGGGGATCTTGATAACGTATATATGAAGGCTTGTGTTCAATTTCTTTTCTAGAATCTTTATGGCCGTATAGAGTGAACTTAGGATTCTGATTAGCATAACCAATTGTACTTGGAAGAGTTTATTCCTGTAGAATGAGAAGTTTTTTGTATATTGCTTAGAATAATACTACAGGTATTTATACATGAATATATAGGTTTAAACTGGGAAAATAATCCCTATAATCATGCTAAATCCCTATAACTATGATATTTACATTAACTACATAATCCCTCTGATTACGTAATTGCTATATTCTGTAACACTCTCCCTCAAGCTGGAGCATAGATATTGATCATGTTCAGCTTTTTACAAATAGAATTAACCCGATTCCCTGGTAATGCTTTGGTGAACACATCAGCTAATTGACTCCCTATTCTAACATGTTGAGTTGAGATTGATCCATCTTTTAGCTTTTTCCCGGTAAAATGACAATCGACTTCTATATGTTTGGTTCTCTGATACCATGTTAACTTTTATATGATTTGGCCTAAATAAACTGACCACATACAAACCCAAATGAGGTTCCATCCTAAAACTAATTGCTGCTAGGAGGAGTAACTCATTAGGCTTATATGCATGCTCAAGGCCATATATTCTTTCGATATGAGACAAAGTCTCACTTATATTTCAACACGCCCCTCTCACGTGTGGGCTAATTTACGGCCCAACACGTACCATAGTCTATCGTGACGAGTAACCCAAAAGCAACCTGCTCTGATACCATGTAGAATGAGAAGAAGTTTTCTGTATATTGCTTAGAATAATACTACAGGTATTTATACATGAAAACATAGGTTTAAACTGGGAAAATAATCCCTATAATCATGCTGAATCCCTATAACTATGATATTTACATTAATTACATAATCCCTCTGATTACGTAATTGCTATATTCTGTAACAATTCCTTTTGCATGTTCTTGTTCCTGCTATGTTTGGTAAGCTACCACAGTTTAGTAATCTTGGTATGTTAACTGAAAATTGCTTGATTCCTATACTTTTGGATCTTATTTAAGAATGGAGTCGATGCTGTAAATAGAAGTATGGAAAAGCCCAGAACTGTGGATGATGTAATTGATAAATCAAAACCCTGGCAGTTGGCTGAAATTGTGGATCCTGGTGAATGTCGGTTAGTGACCTTGCCAGAAAGCACCGATACTTCTACCAAGGTGTGTGCAACTGGCACATAATTCTGCAATTACTGTCGATTTTCTACTGCAAAATGTTTCATCCTTTTTATTTTTCTCATGCAGGTTGTTCGACTTCTATATACAAATTCTGGTGTTGGAATTTTGGCTTTGGGGTCGAATGGGATACAGAAGTTATGGAAATGGGTTCGTAATGAACAAAATCCATCTGGAAAGGTAATCACTGGTTTAGAGCCTGGTTTGTTATTTTCCTCTCTTTCCTCCACTTAATTCTTGAATGTTTGCTTGCTCTCTGAATTGTCATCTTATTATGTCTTTAGTTTCTTTGAACTATTGAATATATTAACTCATGTTGGCTGTTTCAAAGGCCACTGCCAGTGTTGTTCCACAGCATTGGCAACCCAACAGTGGTCTTCTTATGTCTAATGATGTGTCAGGTGTCAACCTTGAAGAAGCAGTACCTTGTATAGCACTCTCTAAGAATGATTCATATGTAATGTCAGCTTCAGGTGGAAAGGTTTCGTTGTTTAACATGATGACATTTAAGGTTGGCCTGCACAATACATCTTTGTTTCCTTGTTTTTGGTTCCATGATGCGTCTCTTATTTTTCAGTGTTCATGATGTATAGCTTATCTTGAATGTATTGCTTGGTCTGCAGGTAATGACAACATTCATGTCTCCTCCCCCAGCTTCAACCTTCCTAGCATTCCACCCGCAGGACAATAATATTATAGCCATTGGAATGGAGGATTCGACCATCCACATATACAATGTTAGAGTCGATGAGGTGATTGTTCTTTCCAAGTTGATATTGAGTTGTTCTTTCCAAGTTGATATTGAGTTGATCGTTCTCAGTATTCATCCCGCTCAGCTGGTCCTAATTTTTTTGTTTGCTAATTTAGGTTAAATCAAAATTGAAGGGTCATCAGAAGCGAGTAACTGGTTTAGCTTTTTCAACCAATCTTAATATTTTGGTTTCAGCAGCTGCTGATGCACAAGTAAGTAGACGGCACATGATATGTTTGATCTTAATATCTGACTTTCAGTCATCCTGGTACAAATTATCCTCTCCCAAAAGTCTTGCACTGATATGATGCTTGCTTGATATCATTATAAGAAAAGAACCGTGTAAATGAAATATTACTGATCTTATTATGATGCTGATTTCTAACTATTAATGTAGCTTTGTGTCTGGAGCATTGATACATGGGAGAAAAGGAAATCAGTTACAATTCAAGTTCCAGTAGGCAAGGCAACTGCTGGTGATACTCGAGTGCAGTTCCATGCTGATCAAATTAGATTGCTGGTAGTTCATGAAACCCAGTTGGCAATATATGATGCTTCGAAGATGGAGCGTGTTAGGCAGGTACAGGCTAATGGTCATTTAGACGGTTTTTTTATATATGTTAGTGACAATATCGAGGCTTGTCTGTTTCAGTGGTTACCACAAGATTCATTGCCTGCACCTATATCTTATGCGGCGTACTCTTGCAACAGCCAGTTAGTTTATGCTACATTTTATGATGGTAGCATCGCAGTGTTTGATGGTGATGGCCTGAGATTAAGATGTCGCATTGCTTCATCAGTATATTTGTCACAGTCGGCCTTGAATGGGTATGTGATCTTGCTGTTTCCTGTTCAATCTTTTGTGGGTACCCTTTTCATATGGAGAATTTGGAAGCTATTACAAGTTTTGGTACATCTTGACTTCCTCATCATGCATTAACATTTTCAACCTCGTGAATTTCTTTGTAGGCGAGTTCCTCCAAAGTTCCAGATATTACTGATGTTACGTAACATTTTCACAGTTGCTCATGGGCTTATTGTTTTGCAGAAGCCAATCTGTATATCCGCTTGTGGTTGCTTCACATCCATTGGAATCTAACCAATTTGCTATTGGATTAACGGATGGGTCTGTTAAAGTAATGGAGCCCACAGAATCAGAGGCGAGATGGGGATCGAGCCCGCCCGCAGATAATGGATTGCTGAGTGGTAGGACGACATCATCATCAACTACGAGCAACCACACACCGGATCAATTACAAAGATGAGAAACCTTGGTATTCTGCTGTTAAAGTCGCATCTGTAATTTTTCCAACATAGGGAGTTTTAGGTCTTTTAGCCCCCCTGTTTTACTTGAAGATTAAGGACGGACATCGACCGATTAGGGAAGCAGATTCTTGTATACTAGTTTGTCTAGTTAGAAGTAGCTATTAATTTGTTTCTTTCTCGATAACAACCGCAAATTTTATATGCTTTTTGGGAGTTACTGTATCTTGGAACCCATTTTCATTGCAATAAACTCAATTTCTGATTGTGCATAATCTTTTTTATCACTTGATTTATATAGAACAATGCATATTTTCATATTAATGCATATTTTGGGTTGTTAATTATAGGATGTTGGAGAGAATTTACCAAAGTTACCAATTGCTATTTTGGGTTAGGAATCAGTATTTAGGTGAAGACGAGATTATTTTGGCAATATCGAGATAAGCCTCATGTCAGTGATGTAAAGCAAGTGGATTTGTTTTGCTGTCTACAAATTATTTAAGAAAAGAAACAAAGAAAATACTATATTCACTGCAAGCTTGGAGTCGTACCCTGGCAGCATATCTTCCCCTAGTACGGGGGAGCGTTAGGATCCTTGGTGATCAAGTGATGAAGTGTCCAGTCCCTGGAAATTCTTTAAGGTATGGATTTGTCATATATAATTTTTAATTTTTTGTGAATCAATATTTAAAAGAGAGTTATTTTTGATTTAATATTATTTTTATGGTCTTTTTGTTAGTTTTTCTTGTCATAAAAACTTGACTAAGTTCAAATAAATATTTTAAATCACGTAAGTACTAATTCTATCAAGATTTGATGGAAAATTTAACAAAATAGTCTAGATTATTGAATTAAGTATGAATATCTTTTTACAGAATATTAAATTAAAAATTTAATTGCAAATTATTGAATGAATGATGATCTTTAGAATATTAAATTATATCTTGTTATGAATGAATCAAATTATAGGAAAATACATGAATTTAATCCAAAAATATGTTTGGTGCCCAAAAAGAAACATCCTACTTCTTTAGAGGAGTTTAGACCTATCTCATGGTGCAACATAATTGAAAAGGTTATTACCAAACTATTGCGGAGAGGCTGAAAATGGTTATGATCGAAATTGTGAGAACCAATGTTGTTAAAACGGTCGGACCCGAAAAAGTCTAAACCGGTCAGTGGTCTGGTTCGGTTTTAACAAAAAAGCTTTCAAATTTAAAACTGGTCGGTTTGTTGGAGAATCGACCAATTTTCATCTAACCGGTTACACCGGTTCACGAAACAAAATCCCTAATTGCCAGTCGCCCCTTCTGTATTTTAGAATCTAAGAAAATGGAGGGCGACTGGCGATTGAGGGCGAGAGACTGCGATTTGTCTCTCGCCCGTCGCCGCGAATGGGGATTGAGACTAAGATTTGTCTCTCGCCCTTCGCCCTTCCACATTTTAGAATCTGAGAAAACGGCGAGGGTGACTGGCGATTGAGACTTCGATCTCTGTCTCTCGCCCGTCGCCTCTAACCATTTTCTCAGATTTCTCTCCTCTCGCCCCCGTCGCCTCTCAACTTTTTCTCAGATTTCTCTCTCGCTAGTTTAGATTTCTCTCTCGCCATATATGCATGTAACCCATAGATGCAAAAGTCGAGCCCCATTGACTCTACTTGGGCGACTACTGTGGCTTTCCTTACGTAGCTACTGTGGGTAAGGTCTATGTTTCTGTGATGTTTGTTTCATCTTAAATCTTTAATTCTTTCTTGAAATTACTGCCTCTCTTGTTGATCTGTGTTTTTGTGTTTAGTCATGTTACATTGCTGCCTTTCATTCGTTGACGAGCTGCGTGTTTCGCCTACCAGATAACCCGATGTTGGGAGAATAATTTGGAGTGGTAATTCCTTTTAATGTTATTGCTATTTTTTTTTGTATCTGAGGCGTGTTTGCATTAAATCTGCTTCTTTGCATTAAATCTGCTTCTTCTTTCAATCTTTGTAATTGTGATTTAGGTTGGAGTAACTGGAGCAAGCGATTGGACTATTGATCAAGTTTTACAGTTCATGTTCTGTGTTATTCAAGGTTAACAGATAAGGAGTAGTATTGAGTATTGATTATTGATCAATTTGTTTTCTCAAACAATTAGAAATACATTAACAGTTGGTTTAAATTTTCTGTAATAATTATAATCTATTTGATTTCAATCTCTGTAATATTTAGAAGTTAGAACTCTATTTTATATCAACTTCTGTAATATTTAGAATTC
>JAOQMS010000006.1:20995064-21020597 GCA_027563885.1 Erythroxylum longipes
GAGTTCAATCATAAATTTTTAGTGGAATAATTTATGATTAATTATAATAAGAATATACTGGTCCTGTATAGATTCTTGTTATAATTTTAGTCTTATTAATTTTTCCTGCGGTCCCTATCGTGCCTTAATTGTTTAGACCACATGTGTGTTATTTGCAGTTTAAATAAGCAATAGATTATTTTAAACGAAATAGAAGAAATCTGTTGTTTAGGAATTACAAACCGCATAATCCTATCGGTAACTTCTTATACAGAAAGGAGAGGTTTTTTGATATATATATAAGCTTTTCATCCTATCGAAGAGGGATTATAATGATTTTGAAAAACATAGAGAGAAAACAGAAACTCTCTTGAAAACACATGATACATTCTTTCTGCCACCTAGAAATAAGGGTTATAGAAACAATTAAGGTTACTCGACAGAAGATTGTAACAATAAGAAGATTTTCCGAAAGAAGTTTTTTGTGGAAAGAAGATCAATTATCGATTTCTTGCTCCAACAGGTTTGTCTTGTTTCGATTCTTGTGTTTGGTTTGCCTGTATGTGTATTTCTAATCCTGGGTTGCTTCCGCGGTGAATACAATTGATTCCATCAGTTTGCCCAAGACCAGTAAGAAGCATGATGCTATATAGGTTATTGTTGATCATTTGACAAAGTTAGCCCATTTTTTGGCAATTAAACAGACTGATTCTCTGTATGTACTAGCAAAAAGGTATATTGATGAGATAGTGAGACTGCATAGGATTCAAGATTCTATAGTTTCTGACAGAGATCTTTGATTTACTTCGAGATTCTAAGGAAGCTTACAGGAGGCTCTGGGAACTAAGTTAAATTTTAGCACTTCTTTTCACCCCTAGACAGATGGTCAATCTGAGAGGACCATTCAGACCCTTAAGGGAATTCTCAGGGCATGTGTGATGGATTTCAAAACAGCTTGGGATGAGCATTTGCCATTGGTCGAATTTGCTTACAATAATTCGTACCATTCGAGCATTCAGATGGCTCCTTATGAAGCACTGTATGGGAGGAGATGTAGAACTCCTATATGTTGGGATGAAGAAGGAGAAAGGAGATTAGTGGGACCAGAGTTACTTTAAATGACAGTTGACAAGGTCAATTTAATTAAGCAGAGGCCTAAAGCAGCACAAGATAGAATGAAAAGCTATACTGATACACACCGGAAGGAAATGGAGTATGAAGTGGGTGAGAAAGTTTTCCTTAATACATCTCCTTGGAAAGGAGTCATGAGGTTTGGCAAGAAGGGTAAGTTGAGTCCATGATATGTGGATCCTTACAAGATTCTTGAGAGAATTGGACCGCTAGCCTATAGGTAGGCACTGACACTGGAATTATCACAGATACATGATGTCTTCTATGTTTCCATGTTGAGGAGGTATAGATCGGATCCCTCTCACATCATTCATACCACTGAAGTCCAGCTAAGAGATGATCTGACTTATGAGAAGACTCTAGTGGAGATTTTGGACACTAAGGACAAGGTCTTCAGGAGCAAAACAATTCAGCTAGTCAAAGTCCTGTGGAGAAACCATTCTATGGAAGAGGCCACATGGGAGCCTTTGGAAGCCATGAAGGAGAAGTATCCACACCTCTTCGATGAATCAGGTAAGAATTTCGAAGACGAAATTATTTTAAGAGGGGGAGAAATGTTGGCCCCGAATTTTTTTAATTTTTTAAGCATGATTTGAATGAATTATTAGGTTTTGATAAACTAAGTTTTTTGGATTTAATTATTATTTTAATGTTAGTAGGATTTTGATTATATGGTTTAGTTGTATTAAAGTAGTAAGAAGGTTGAAGGGTATTTTTGGAAGATCACTTAAGGTTAAAAGAGCATAAGCTTATAAGGAAGGGCAACATGAACTTTTTGGGCTCATTAAGGGTAGAATTGGAAGAGGAAAAAGTGTGTCTTGTGCCTTAAATGAACAAAAAACGTTATTTAAAAAGAAAGAAGAAGAAAAAAATGTGAAAGAGAAGAGAAGTGAGAGAGTTTCGGCCATTAGAAAGAAAAGGAAGAAGTAAGGTAGCGTTTTATCTTTCTTAGCTTTTAAAGAGTGATTTTGAAGTTGGTCAAGAAGGGATAAAGAAAGAGGAAGATTAGAGCTTCTATTTGAGCCAAGAGACTCAATAATTGGCGAAGATTTAAGGTAAGTTTATGTTTAAACTTTTGGATTTTTAAAAAAGTTTTGGTTCATGAAGGTTAAGAAATGCATAGGTTTAAGTATTTTAGGATCAATTTTAGTTTATATTTTTCTTTGAGTTCTCAATTGGAAGTCCTATTGAATTGGGATTTTTGCCAATATTGAAAGAAATCAAGAGGAGAGGCAAGAGGAGCAAGAAGAGAGGCATCTTTAAACAACTGTTAAGTGAAGAATTCAAGGTAGGTTATATTTTTATAATTGAATAATAAGCCATTAATGTTTCTTCCAAATCAAGAAAGTAAATGTTTTTCAATTGTATTATAAATGTACATTTATTGCTCTTTGAATGTTTTGAGAAAGTGTTGTGTGTTTGGTATGTGAATATTGTGTGGATGATTTCTGAAAAGAATGTGACAATGATTTTTTTGAAATAAATAAATTACTGTTTTTACGAAATCACTTTTCGAAAAAAGTGCCATTTTGGGCAACAAGTTTACAGGTTATGAAATACATGTTATGTGGGTTTGGTCTGATCCATTCCATATGTCAAATGCACTTTGATTAAAGGCATCTCCCGCCTGCCCGCAAGTGGCATGGAGCTCCTTCAAGGAGTCCCTCATGTTTACCACTACACAAAAACTACTACGTGGGATTGTGTTAGCTCATTCTATTCACAACTACACAGGACCATTTCATGGGAATGTGTTAGCTCGTTCTGTTTATGGACCTGCACCATTTTGATGTGCTTATGTATTGACAAGTTTATTGAATACATGATTTGCTTATAAAGTGTGATAAATTAAGAATTTGGAAATATGTGTTTCATGATGCGTTGTGAATTTTTTTTAATGGTTTTTCTTGTTGCCAGTTATAAAATTGTTACCCACGAGCTTTAAGCTCACCCCCCCCCCCCAATTCCATCCCATCTTCAGGTGGTGAGCAAGAGATCGAGTGATAGAGCATAAGGGCATTACTCTGGATTATGCTTATTTTATATTTTAAGTTAGTTTTTGTAAAACAAGGCTTTAGTTGCATTTTGAGCAATTCTACTTTGTGTAAATTATGTATTTTTGGACTATGACGTATTGTGGCTTGAAATGCCCATTAAAGCTTTGTAAAACTCTTATCTTTTGATGATAATGAAATATGATTGTGTTTTTGCTCATGACTCTCAAGGTTTGTAGATTGCATTTTTCAAGCATTCGTAAGGGTAAAATTTTGTGATCTAAATTCGAGGGCAAATCTGTATTGATCTAGGCTGAATTAGATAGAGTTGTCTTCTTAGAAGTTGTATATCTTTTTCTTAGCTTTCTAAAAATATAAAGTTTGGAATTTTTGGACTTCAGAGATATGGCCATCAGACGAAGCACCAGAAAAAGCACCAAACGAAGCATCGGATGAAGCACCAGACGAAGCGCCAAATGAAGCATCAGACGAAGCGATTTTGACCCTCTAGATGGAAAAATCTTTCTTCAAGGTTTGGACAAAAGTTGTATATCCTTTTCTTAGCTTTCCAACGATATAAAGTTTGGAATTTTAGGACTTTGGACGCAAAAGATATGGCCATCAGACGAAACGCCAGATGCAGCACCAGACGAAACATCAGACGAAGTGCCAGATGAAGAGTCAAACGAAGTGATTTTGACCCTCTATATGGCAAAATCTTTCTTCAAGGTCTTTAAAAAATTTGTAGATGTAGAAATCCTTTTCGAAACTGTCCTAAAATGACCACAATCCAATTTTTCTAGTGAAAGTTATGCCAATTGTCCCAAGATAGGTACAATATGATTAAGGACATAATCATGGTTGACTCTTTTGGCCATAACTTCATGGTCCGACCTCCAAATGAAGTGATTATTGGAACAATAGATTCCTAATTTCTAGCCCTCAAAACAAAATTGCTTCTGGTGTTCATTAGAAAAGGATTAATGGAAAGAAAGTGAGGGAATCAATTGGAGGAGTATGACTTAGTTATGAGCATACTTTGGCTTTTAAGCATATCTTGATCTGTATAATAGGAAACCTTTGGGATGTTATAAGAACGAATATGAACCGATGGTGGCTAATGATAGTTCATGGAAAACAGGGTCTAGCATTTAGGGTGATAATTGAGGTTATAACATAAAGAATGGATTGTTGATATCAAGTGTTTAAAATCTGGAAATTTAGAGATGATTAAGGAACAAAAGTGTTCTTAGAAATGCTACTGTGATTCAAAGGAGATGAGTAAGGTATATTAAGTATGAATGAATGAGAATTTTGATATTATGTGATCATAAAATGCTAGAATAACGTTAGTGAATGATTGATTGATGAACTTAGAATAATCATGTATAATTGAGGTGACCTAAGTTCAAATTAGACATATATAAGTGATAAAGGTTGAATGATCAAGACTTGTGATTAAGAAAACATACTCGGGAATTTCATTGAGCATGCATTATACATAACACATATGCATATGCATATGTGTATGATTGAATACTTATATGAATGATCAAATTAGTAATGTGTATAAATATGTGTATTGTTGATTTAGAAGCTAAGTCGGATGATAACATCCAGACATTGCCGGATCATCGAGGCATTAGCTATTTGGAGCTTACTGTGAGTCAACCTAGATGTTAATCACTAGGATTTGATTTATTATATTTATATTTCTATTATTGAACTGTGAATAATCTGAATGTGATAATTTCAAACATTGATGATCTGAGGAGTTCAATAATTAGAAATGTATTGAAAGTGTTCTGATTGTATGTGAATCTGATATAAATATATGTTCTTAACAAAATTTTTGAATGTCCGACTTATGTTCAATGAATATGAAAAATATGATTATGCTTGAAATAAATGAAAGTTGTTAAAAGTATAATATGTGATTTGATGCATTTCATTACATGATATGCATGATCAGATAATGGAGTTGTGACTGGAGTGACCAGTGAAAAAGAGTTTAAAGTTTAGAATGTGGTTAAAGAACCACCGGCTTAATGTTATAATGAGCCCGGTATCTCCAACGGATAAGGGACAATTATTAATGAGCTTGATATCTACAATAGATAAAGGACACTTTAAAAAGGAACTCGGTCACAATAACGTAACAATTGAAAGTGAGTCATATGTGCATTGCATATACAATTTGATAAGTATGATTTGAATGATTGAAATGGTTTATTTGAACTATTCTGAATAATTGAATGTGAAATAATGTACATAATTGTTGTAATGTGAAATGATGTTCAATACGTGATGATGTGATTTGATTGTAAATTAAATTGTGAATTATCTTTGTGTTTGATATGGGTAAGCGCATCGATGATGGTTCGCTCATTGAGTTCGAAAAATTCATCAAATTTGCAACGTTGATTTTCAGGTATTAGAGAGGAGACTTAGCTTATAAAACAAATTAGAAGAAATCTAGTGCTGAATTTGGACTTAAGAAATGGCTCAAAGGTCAGTCAGTTGAGACTGAGAAGATAGATAGAATGTTTTGTTTAGTTTCTCATTTCCTGTAGATTATGTTGTAAAGTGTAGTAAACACTCAAATGTTTTGGATACTGTACATATATTGATAATGTAGTGTAAAGCTACAATGTACGTTATGCTTTTATAAATGGAATAAGGAATTGAGTTTTTGGATATTATATAGCACCCCACTTATACTGAGCACGTATCCGTACATTCTAAGGACATTCAGACACACACTCTGTGAAAGCGACGTGCTAGAGCAGTCAAATAAAACTCATTGCAAAATTTTTCCTCAAACATCGCACGTATTTTATTTTTTGGAAAAACCAATAATCAATTTCGGCCCATTTTATTCATAAACATTTCCAATTTACAATAAATGTTACAATCAATATACATATTATCCAAATTTTAGTAGTCACTTGGGCCCATTACAGAAACTTTCATTTACACATTGTACAGTACTTATAGATACACATTTTAATACAAAATAATGAAGTACAAATAAAGACGCTAACTGATCCCGACCTCTATCTTTTATCTGAATGCAGTAGTTAGACTCCAATTTTGTCTAACCGGAGATCTCCCTGAGCCTGAAAAATATTGCAAATATTGGGTTGAGTTTTTGCGAACTCAGTGAGTGGACTATCCTCGATGGCTCACACAATCACATAACACATCAATTCATGTAATCATGTAATCCACATCATTTCACTAATCAACATTTTGAATCACATACACTTTATATTCATTTAATTCATATTTCACATTCAGAAATCATTTAAGATATTTATTTCAATCATTTAAATTATGCATATGCAATGCTCATGAGACTCACTTTTGCTTGTTATTATTGTTGTTGTGACCGAGTGCCTTTTTACTAACCCATATCCCTCTTGGATATCGAGTTGTATCAGATAATGTCCTATATCCCTTAGTGGATACCGGGCTGTATCAGATAATGTCCCATATCCCTTAGTGGATACCGAGTATATTCACCATTGAGCCTAAGGCTCTGATCACAAAATGAGCTTCAAGCTCTTTATATTAGCGACTCTAATCACAACTGCCTTTATCTTTCATGCATTCATGTAATGGAATGCTTCGCATTCACATATAGCAATCAGTCACTTGTGTTCAATTTCACATTAACATTGATTCACATTTTTCATCGGATCAGTGTCCAGCTTTCAACAATAATGTTGAGAATCATTTATTTCATTCGCATTCATATTCAATGAAGCACTTCCTATGTTTTCACATTTATCAAACTCCTCAGACTATTAATGTCTGAAATTATCACAATCATATTCACATCAGAAGTAATCAATACAGAAAGTTAAAACAGAATAAACAATTAATGTGAGACCATTTAGGACGACTCAATACGCTCCAGATTAGCATTAGCTTTGATGTTCCGAAATTGTCTAGGCACTGACATTCAATCCTGTGCATCAACTTCATGCAATACACATTGTACACATATTACTAATTGTATAATCATATAAACATTTAGTTATACACATATGTATATGTGTAATGTATAATGCATACTCATGTTGACTATTTCGGGTATTTATCCTTAATCAGATCACTTGATTTTTAACAACATCATTTATTTGAGTCAAGCTTACTCTTAGGTTCATACCTCAAGAACTTTGTCATTCAATTAGCATAATTCAATCATTCATCATTTCCTTTCTAGCATTATAAGTTCACAAAATATCCCATTTATCATTCATCTTTACTTAATACTCATCATTCATCTTAATGGGATCTCATTAGCCATCATAGGTTAACCTTCATTCTTATAACATTCCAAAATTCTATTTTTGGACACTTGACATATGACAATCCATTCTTATGTTTATATCCTCAATCATTAGCCTAAACATATCACTCATTTTATCTCTTATTTCCACATTAAACTCAGTGCATTTCAAGCTCCATTCAAGCCTAAATGTATTATAAGAGAGCATTGATAAGTCCACAATTTCTATATGTACATGATTTGGGAAAATAGGCATAAATTTTGTTTTGGATGTGGGATTAATGTCATTCTAAGACAGTTTTGAAGAGGACTTCTAGTTATACAACTTCCGTGAAGACCCTAAAGAGAAATTTTGTCGTCAAAAGGGTCAAAATAGCATATTTCTGTAGCTATCCTATGAATGTCCGCTAAGCGGACATGTAAATCCCTCTAAACAGACATGAATAGAGCTGGAACACTGAAATTCCCAAGAAGGTCCACTTAGTGGACACCTATATCCCTCCAAACGGACATTTACTAGAAAATTCCAGATTTTCAGCTCCTACAATCACATTTAACAAATCCTATGCATATCCTATCATTCCTACCTCAATTCCTCTTCATTATCACCTCCATTCCAATTTAAAACATCCACAAAACACATCATACAAGATTATTGATCACAACCAAGAAAACAAACATTCATACTTCAACATTCATCCTCAATTTTCTGCACATGTTCAACTTAGATATGATCTTCCTTTCACTTCTAATTGATCAACTTAACTTAATTTCATCATTCATGAAATCCTATTTCTTTCCATAGTATATCTCAATTTCAATTCAATATCATCTATACTGAATCAACATCCATGCTTAATCATAAACACCCAAAACAAGACATATTTCTATACACTTCCAAACGTCTAATTTTCTGCACATCTTTCTACTTCATTTACACCTTCTTTTCATTCCTAACTAAAATTCTAATTTACCTCATTTCAAGACATCATAATACTCTTTCTTATAAGATCTAAAGCCATGTTAATTCATCTCTAAACAATCAAAGCAATCCACATTAATATAAGGAAAAATAGAGGATAAAACCAACCATTCACTAATCAATTTTTCTGCACTTCTTTATACACCATTTTCATAATCAATTTAACCCAAAAGCATCACTACTTCAATTTATGAATCATTAATCATCATACACATCAAGGCAAGACATGAATATACCCAGATTTTTCCTCGTTCACGCCCAACATATTTAACTATACTATCATGATCATTTCACCTTTTAAACTATCATCAAAACCAAGTCTATCAAGCAAACCATAAAGAATCCTATGTTACTTACTTGATTTGCTTATAGCTTATTCATTCACCATGAAACCCTAGCTTCCCAAGCACTATTTGTTCATCACCATTTTAGGGAGGAAAGGTTGGGCTTTCATCAACGAAGTGAAGACACAAATATATGGAGTGGCAAGGTGAAGAAAAATAACAAAGCTTAACATTGATGGGTAAAGAGAAGAGAGTGTCGTGTAGAGAAGAAAGGAGGGATGAAGAAAGTGAGAGCATTTCGTGAGAGTGAAAGAAAATGGAGAGATAAGGATGGTCTTTCAAAACTGAAAATATCTTGGTTAAAGGTGTGGCAAGGCAAGTGACACATGTCACTTGCCACATGTCACCACCTTAAGGTTTCTAATGGGTCATCTTTATTAACTAGCCCATTTATCTCCAATTGTCTCCTAATTTTCAATGACATATGTCATTTAATCCCAATATCATTCATAAAAATTTCTACTGCCATCTGACACTTATTTCTCCCACTATTAATTAATTGTCTCATCACTTGGCATTTTTCCTAGTCCAAAAACACCCTTAATTCTAGAAAATTCTCAAATTTAACGAAAAATTCTAAATCAATAATTTAATACACCAAATCAATTTTTAGAACAAAATATTCACTATCCACATCATAATTCATTAAATCAATCATTTATACCCGAAAATGTCAAATGAGTGCATGTACAAATTATTGTAATGTGTGCAATAGTCAATATCACATACATGATGCTATTTTATGCATGAGTATGAAATGCATTTTTTTTAATCTCTCATTGTTATTTCTCATGTATGGTATTCCCAGGCTCTAACCCTTAATATGGGAAAGGAATGTTACATATTGTCTATGTATGATGCCTTATAAGTGAATGTGACTGCTCCAACATACTCCCTTCATGGAGTATTTTCCTAAATGTCCCCAGGATGTCGAGAATATGCCTCGTGGAAGTGGGATGTTCCAGGTTTTGGTATCAGAGCATGGTTTGGCATCCATAGGGACAGATATAAGCATATATACATGATATATAGTGAGAAACTCGGATAGTAATGAAGGTTATTGTTTGTTAGAGGTCATCCACTATAAGTGATCAAATTGGAGAATCAGCTGACCTAGAGTTTGTAGGAGCCAATATAGAGCCACTTGTACCTCAATCCGATCAAATGCCTCTGAGAATCCCTAAGAGGAGAAAAAAGAGGTATGATAAACTTAAAAAGCAGGGGGCTGTGGACTTCTACGGAAGTACAGACCCTGCTGAGGCAGAAGGATGGTTAGAGAGGACAGAAAGAGTGTTCGATTAGATGAATTGTGAGTCAGACGAGAAGTTTGACTACACAGTCTCACTACTGCAAGGTCCAACTTACCAGTAGTGGAAGATTGTTTCAGGCAGTACCACCGAACCTTGCAGTTTGACATGGGAAGATTTTATGAAGGTGTTTAGAGAGAATTATACACCGAATATTTATCTAGATAGAAAGATAAAGGAATTTCTATATCTGAAGCAAGCAGTCTCTCTGTAGCTGAATATAAGATAAGATTTAATGAGCTAATGGGATATGCTACTGCCTTGATTCCAACTGAGGAAGACAAGTGTAGGAGGTTTGAATACGGATTGAATATGGAGATTAGGATGAGGTGGCTAACAATAATTTGGGTAGTTTTTCAGAACTACAAGCTACCTCGATCCAAATAGAACAGTTGTTAAAAGATGGACAAGGAGAATACAGACAGGAACACTGTGGTAAGAAGCATAGTGGGGAATGTTTGAAGTTGTAGGAAGCTTGCCTTTGATGTGGCTCCTTTGACCGTTAGATAAGGGACTTTATCGCAATTTACAGAGTACAATATAGAGCGAGAGGAGGAACAGTGACTGAGACAACTGTTCAGCAGAGTAGAGCTAGTGGATCTGGATAGTGAGGCATATGAAGAGGAAGAATGAGTTCAACTCGCCATACTGTCAGGACTGAGATACGGAGTAATCAGCTGCAGTTTCAAGCCAGAATCTATACGATCACCATATAGGAGGCACAGAACTCCCCAAATATGGTAGTAGGTGTGTTAAATATCTTTAATTCTGAAGCATTTGCATTGGTAGATCCAGGATCTACACATTCTTTTATCACTTCGCATCTGGCATCTAACTACATTGTGATAGAGAAATGTTGAAATGTGGATTAAAGGTGAGTGCACCGATAGGTAGACTACAGTGATAGGAAAAGTTTGTAAATGGTGGATGATTTGAGTTGATCAGGCAGAGTTCGAAGTTGATCTGATTGTATTGTAGTTAAGTGAGATAGACCTTATCTTAGGTATGGATTAGCTCACTGCACATAGGGTTGTAATGAACTGCTACACTAAGGAGGTAATACTTGATTCTCCTAATCAGCCGAGAGCAATATTTCGAGGTATTAGTCAAGTATTGCTAGCCAGATTAATTTTATTCATGAGAGCTTTGGGACTAATCCAAGGTGAATTTGAGGCTTATCTGGCCCATATGTAGTTGATACCCGGACTGAGCAGATGGTACAGGATATTCCTATTGTTAGGGATTTCCTAGATGTGTTTCCCACTGAATTATCCAGTTTGCCCCAGATAGGGAAAAATAGTTCGTTATAGACCTTGCTCAAGGTATTTCTCCTATATCTATTTCTTCATATAGGATAGCACCTGTGAAACTGAAGGAACTCAAGACTCAATTACATGAGTTATTGGATAAGAGCTTTATCAGAACAAGTGTGTCACCTTGGGGAGCCTTAGTGTAAGAAGAAAGATGGGACTTTGAGGTTATGTATTGATTATAGGCAACTGAATTAGGTGACAGCGAAGAATAAGTACCCGTTACTGAGGATAGACTACTTACTTGATCAGTTGTAAGGAGCTCAGGTATTTATTAAACTAGACTTGAGATCAAAGAACTATCATTTGAAGATAACAGAGGTTAATGTACCGAAGAGTGCATTCAGGAGCAGGTATGGACATTTTGAGTTTTTAGTTATGCCATTTTGGTTGACCAATGCCCTAACAGCTTTTACGATATTAATGAATAAGGTATTCCAACCTTATTTAGATCACTTTGTCATTGTGTTCATCGATGATATTTTGGTGTATTCAAAGAGTAGAGAGGATCATGCTGAACATCTGAGGTTAGTCCTACAGATAATGAGAGAGAAGCAATTGTATGTCAAGTTCAGTAAATGTGAATTTTGGCTTGATTAAGTAGTATTCTTGGGTCATATAGTGACTGGACAAGGCATACAGGTAGATCCAAAGGAAGTAGAAGCAGTGATGAAGTGGGAAGCTCCGAGAAATGTGTCTGAGATTCGGAGTTTCCTTGAATTAGTCAATTATTACAGAAGGTTTATCGAGGGGTTTTCATCGATATCAACCCCCTTAATAAAGCTTTTGAGGAAAAATGTACCTTTCATATGGACTGACGAATGTTAGAGAATTTTTTAGGAGCTAAAGCATCGGTTAACTACAGCACCAATGCTAGCTATTCCATCTGGATCTGGAGGTTATGTGATATATAGTAATACTTCACACCAGGGTTTAGGATGTGTACTGATGCAGCATGGTAGAGTGATTGTATATGCATCAAGACAGTTAAGGTCTCACAATTTTAATTATCTGATATATGATTTAGAGCTTGTTGTAGTGGTATTTTCTCTGAAAATTTAGAGAAATTATCTGTATGGAGAGACATTTTAGGTATTCACTGATCATAAGAGTTTGAGGTGTCCATTGAGTCAAAAAGAGTTGAATATGAGACAGAAACGATGGATAGAGTTGTTTAAAGATTATGATTTCACAATAGAGTATCATCCTGATAAAGCTAATGTCGTAGCAGATACATTAAGCGGAAAATCCAATAGTAGTGTAGCAAAAATGCAGTTATCAAGGTTACCAAGCCTAGTACAACTAAGACCATTGAATGTTGAGTTGAATTTAGGGCAGAATGAAGTATTATTAGCTACATTGAAGCTAAGACCTGTATTATATGAGAGGATCGGAAAAGCTCAAAGGATCTTGAAATTGTGAAGCTTGTTGATAAGTTGAAAGTGAATTCAAATTCTGAGTTTAAAGTGAGAAATAATACATTATGGTTGAAGCAAAAATTGTGTACCTGATGTGGATGATTTGAGAAGGGAGATTTTGGAGGAAGCACATTTAGCAGCCTATGCTATGCATCCTAGTACTACCAAGATGTATAATACGCTGAAACAACATTTTTGATGGCCAGGGATGAAGAAGTCAGTGGCTGAATATGTGGCTAAGTGTTTGACTTGCTAACAGATAAAGGCAGAACATCAGGCTCTAGTTGGGAAGTTACAGTCATTGCCTATTCTAGAGTGAAAATGGGAGAGGATTACGATGGATTTTATTATAGGTTTACTGAGGACTCCGAGGCAACATGGTGTCATATGGGTCATTATGGACCGATTGACAAAGTCGGCCTATTTCTTACCAGTGAGAGAGAACAATACACTAGATCAGTTAGCCCAGAGATATGTGAATGAAATAGTGAGATTACATGGGGTTCCAGTGTCCATTTTATCGAACAGGGATCCTAGATTTATCTCAAAATTTTGGAGATGTTTACAGATAATATTTGGTACAAATTTGAACTTCAATACAACATTTCATCCTCAGACAGATGGACAGAGTGAGAGAACAATTAAGACTGTTGAGGATATACTCAGAGCTTGTATGTTAGAGTTTCGAGGAGCATGAGATTAGTATGTAGCTTTGATTGAGTTTGCTTATAACAATCATTATCATAGTAGTATTGGTATGGCACCGTATGAGGTATTATATAGCAAAAAGTGTCGTTTGCCTCTATATTGGGATGAAAAGGGGCTAAGGATTGTTGAGGGCCAAGAACTGATCCAAGATACTGTTGATAAAGTGAAATTGATTCATAATAGAATTAAAGCAGTACAAGATAGACAGAAGAGTTATGTGGATCAGCACCAGAGGGATATGGAGTACTGAGTAGGAGATAAGGTGTTTATGAGAGTATCACCTTGGTGAGGTGTGCTAAGATTCGGTAAAAAGGGCAAGCTCAACCCTAGATACATTGGTCCATATGAGATTATTAAGAGAGTTGGACCACTGGCTTACAAGTTAGCACTAACTACTGAAATGGCTCAGATTCACAATGTTTTTCATATGAGTATGCTTAGGAGATATCGGTCTGATCCAACACATGTGTTACCGGTTCAAAAAGTCAAATTTGCTAGTAATCTTAGTTATATTGAAGAACCAGTTAAGATAGTGGGCTATTAGACAAAACAATTGAGGAACTGAGTGATCCCACTGTTGAAAGTCCATTGGAGGAATCATTCGAGTGAAGAAGCTACATGGGAAACGGAAGAGAACATGAGGAAACAATATCTCCACCTATTTGATCAATCAGGTAAAAATTTCGAGGATGAAATTTCTTAAGGGAAAAAATTGTAATATCTCGTTTTCTATACTGAGAGTTAGGACATAGGGTCCTATACCACTGTATATGAGAAATAGCATAGAGAAAATATAACAGTGTATTACATTGACATGCATAACATTAGCATAAACACAAGTGAATATTCATTTTTGTACACATTACAAAGACTGTACATGCACTCAATTGACATGTTCTGGGTATAAAAGATTTTAAATGTCCATAATGTGAATTATGGATTATTATGTCGTGAATTTTGATTTGGTGATTTATAATTATTAATTTCGAAATTAATTATTACAATTGAGAGATTTATAAAATTATGTGTATTTTTGGACTAAGAAAAATGTCAAGTAGCAAGACAAATAGATTCGTAGTAGTAAAAACAAGTGAAAAATGGTAATACAAATAATTAACAAGTGGCATTAGGATCTATTGACAAGTGGCATAGAAAATTGAGTGACAAATGGACTGGAAATTGAGAGATAAATAAACTAGTTATAAAAAGCCCAATTGGGGACCACAATAAGGTGACATGTGGCAAGTGACAGTGTCACAACACTTGCCACTCACCACTCACGACATATTCAATTGAAAGACTCTCTTCTTTGTTTTTCACTTTAGCTACAAGCTCTTATTTTCTTCATTTTCTTCTTCTCCACTCATGACAATCTCACCAACCCTCAAGATCTTTGATTCTTGCCAAACTTCTTCACTTTGTTTCTTCAAGATCCTTGTTATCTCTTCATATTATTACAAAGAAAACCTAACATATTCCTCCTTGACAGTTGATGATCGTATGAGTTAGAAGAGCTAGGGTTAAGTGATGTTTTGAAGAAGCTTTGGAGCTAAAACAAGTAAGTATATTAAGGTTCTTCATGGTTTGTTTGATAAAAGTATTTATGCTGATCATTAGGGATAGATTGATGGGTTAAAGGAGTTGAATATACGCTGAAACATGGATGAAGAAATGGGTATATTTATGTCCTGTTTTGTTTATATAATGACTAATAAATTATGAATTGTTATAGGGATGTTTTAGATATAGAATGATTATGAAAATGGTGATGAATGAGTGTTGAATGTTGATGAAGAAATGTGTAAGTTTATGTTATATTTTTGTATTATCGATGAACCATAAGTTATGAGTTGTTTTATGGATTTTTTTGAGATCGAATTGATGTAAGAATGAATAGAAAATGAAGTAGTAATGATTAACTAAGCATAAGATGGTTTGGATGTAACATATAGGAGTTAAAAATCTGGAAAAAAAATTGGAAGAGAATGGCTGGAATTTTTCAGATATGATAACTCACGATCGTGGGAATGCTTCCACGATCGTGGGAAATGCAAGGTAAAGGAGAGAAACATTATGTTGACATAACCCATGATCATGGGAAGTCCTCCACGATCGTGGGAAACACGTTTAACGTGAAAGGTTGCCTTTTTGTGATGTTTGAAAAAACTAATGCTAAAGTACTTTCCTATGGTATATCTAGAATTGAAAAAGGCTTAAAATGAACCTATTTTGAGGTTGAATATGTTGATAAAATGTTTGATATGTTTAGTGTGATAATTGAGGTTATAACATAAAGAATAGATTTTTGATATTAAGTGTTTAAAATCTGAAAATTTAGAGATGATTAAGGAATAAAAGTGTTCTTAGAAATGCTAATATGATTCAAAGGAGATGAGTAAGGTATATTAAGTAAGAATGAATGAGAATTTAGATAGTATGTGATCATAAAATGCTAGAATAACAATAGTGAATGATTGATTGATGAACTTAGAATAATTATGTATAATTGAGGTGTAAACCTAAGTTCAAATTAAGACATATATAACTGATAAAGATTGAATGATCAAGACTTGTGATTAAGGAAACATACCCGGAAATGTCATTAAGCATGCATTGTACATAACACATATTCATATGTCTATGATTGAATACTTATATGAATGGTCAAATTAGTAATGTGTGTATTGTTGATTTAGACGCTCAAGTCGAACGACAGCATCTAGACATTACCGGATCGTCAAGGCAATAACTATCTGGAGCTTACTATGAGTGAACCTAAATGTTACTCACTAGGATTTGGTTTGTTCTGTTTATATTTCAATTATTAAACTGTGAATAACTTGAATGTGATAATTTTGAACATTGATGGTCCGAGGAGTTTGATAATTGGGAATGTATTGAAAGTGCTCTGATTGTATGTGAATTTGACATAAATATGTGTTCTCAACAAAATTGTTGAATGCCGAAATTATGTCCGATGAATATGAAAATTGAGACTATGTTTGAAATAAATGAAAGTTGTTCAAAGTTTAATATGTGATTTTATGCATTTCATACATGATATGCATGATCAGATAATAGAGTTGTGACCGAAGTGACCAGTGAAAAAAAGCTTAAAGGTCAGAATGTGCTTAAAGAGCCACTGACTCAATATTATAATGAGTCCGGTATCTCTAACGGATATGGGACAATTATTAATGAGCTCGATACTCACAATAGATACGGGACAATTTAAAAAGGCGCTCGGTCATAACAACATAACAATTGAAAATGAGTCGCATGTGCATTGCATATACAATTTGATAAGTATGATTTGAATGATTAAAATGATTTATTTGAATTGTTCTGAATAATTGAACGTGAAATAATGTACACAATTATTTTTTATGAAATATGATGATATGTGAAATGATGTTCAATATGTAATGATGTGATTTGATTGTAAATTGAACTGTGAACTATCTTTGTGTTTGATATGGGTGAGCGCATAGATGATGGTTCGTTCACTAAGTTCGCAAAACTCATCAAAATTGCAACGTTAATTTTCAGGTACAAGAGAAGAGACTTAGCTTCTAAGACAAATTAAAAGAAATTTAGTACTGCATTTGGATTTAAGAAATGGCTCAAAGGTTGATCAGCTAAGACTGAGGAGATAGATAGAATGTTTTTTTTTAGTTTCTCATTCCTTGTAGATTACGTTGTAAAGTGTAGTAAACACTCAAATATTTTGGATACTGTATATATATGGATTATGTAGTGTAATAATACAATGTACATTATGTTTTTATAAATGGAATGAGGAATTGAGTTTTTAGATATTGTATATGTATTATAAGTGAATGTGATTGCTCTAACACGCTGCCTTCATGGAGTATTTTCCCGAATGTCCCCAAGATGTAGGGAATGTGTCCCGTGGAAGTGGGGTGTTTCAGCGACACCTAAAAAATTTTAGAAATTCCCAATAACTATGCATTTCGTACATCAAGAATTTGGTTTTGGATTGTCCTACCAAATGGAATTCAACATTCAAGATGTTGGAGTCTGCAATCAAATGTATTGAGGTTCTCAATAGGCTAAGACAAAAAGATTCTGAATATACTTGTCTGTCAGTAGAAGAACATTGAGAGTTGGCTAAAGCAATTTGTGAAAAGTTGGAAATATTTTATAATTCTTCTGAGTTGTTCTTAAGAATAAAATACCTAATTTTGCACAATTATTGTAGCAGTATGTGCAACATCGAGAGAGTTTTATCTTATTGAATAGTTGATTCCAGATGGTGGAGAAGCTCAATCCTAACTAGTATATAGTCAGATAAACTATGGCAATTACTTTTTTTGTTGGACTCGAGATATAAGATGGAGGGGGTTTATCTTTATTATCAAATGTTGTATGGTGATCGTGCTAAAGAGCAAGTTGATATCATTAAACAATTATGGCATATGTTGTTTAATGATTATCAACTAAGATTAGACAAAAATCAATATCATAATATTTCAACTCTAGTTTCATGTTTAGCCTCATCTTCAACTTATAAGACTAGTGTGAATCCTACATTTGCAAAATTCATCAAAAGAAAAAGTCTAAGATTTCTTATAGTAAGATGGAGTTGAACAACTATTTGGAGGCAGATATCGTGGCCGAAATTGAAAATGTAGAGTTTAATGTATTGTTATAGCAGAAGACATATGGAAGTGCTTGTCTAATCAGAGAAGTAATTATACAAGATCTTTTAGCAATTATAATATCTACTATTGGTTTAAAGTCTACTTTTAGTATTGACAATCAGATAGTTAGTCACCTTCATGCTCGACTTCAATATTGTAAAAACCTTTATGTGTGCGCGAACTTGGTTAGATAATGAAAAAATTCAAGGTTAACTCTATTTTTTAATAATATATTAATTTTAATTACTTTAGTAATTTTAGCAATCATATATTATATAATCTTATATTGTCTTTTTATATTAATACAGGTACAAGTACAGATACATAAACCAGTCTTCCAACTAGAAATTTATTGGAAAAAATATTTGGTGACGAAGATATATTTAATTGTTAGTTATCATATGTTGAATATTTAATCATTACAATTTTTGTATATTCGTGTATAACTTACATGATAATGTTTCTATATATACATAAACTAGTGCAAACTATTAACAATCTTGATTATAACGATTAGTTAGCCCTTTTCCTTTATTATTTTAATCTTAACTTTTCGATTTACTATATTTCATTTGATTTCTTTGGTTTTTTACAATTGAATTATAAATTTTCACTTATGTGTTTTTATTCAGATCAAGAAAGAAAAGTCTATATTGTTGTCTCTACCTATTAGATGAAATTCAATCTCCACTTCCCAACTATAATTAATAACTTTTTGTAATTTTTATTTTTTCCATTAGATAATAACATTACGATGCTCTTTTGTTTTGATAATTAAATGATTTTCATAATAATACTGTAATACTTATTGCATATGAAAACCCATGAATTGATATTACTCTTTTAAGTTTTGAATGTATCAAGTACCATTATATATTGTTAGACTTAGAATAGTGATTATTATAAAAAGTAGATAATAGTTTAAACTGCCAATAATTTTTAAAAATCAAAAAATTAAATTTTAATTTTTTTTGGTCAAAAGCAAGACATTGGACTTAACAATATTAATTTAATAAAAATGAAATAAATATGGATTATTTATTATAAATGAGATAATTTGACAAAAACTAAAATATTTAGTATACTGAAGACTACTTAAAAATCGAACTTAAGGATTATAATATTTTACATCGTTAGAAAAATTAATGATATTCAAAATACTTTTTATATAAAATGAATCATATTAACTTTTTTTTAAATGAGTTTTAAGATAACAAAGCATGTTATAAAATTTTTAAACAAACTTTTTCTATTGTTAAAAATTATTTAATTTTTAAATTTAGAAAAAAATACCTAACCCAAAGCTAATTAAGAAAAAGCTCAATCGGACTCAAACTCAAGCCCTTGGCCTTAAGGCCTAATCAGGCTCAAACTGCCTAAAGCCCAAAGGCCCATACCTAATCAATTCATTTCAGGTTGGGCCCTACTGACCACCATCATTACTATATATACTTAACTTTAATCTCAATCAAACCGAACTTGGTCCAACCCAGTATCATTACTATACGTACTTGGCTTTTATTGAAAGGACCCATTCTGGAGTTCCCCTTTCAGAACCCGAGTGGAGCCCTTATAACGACCCTATGGTAGCCCTCTAATCGATATCTAACTCAATTGAAGGGTCCCTGTAAAGCCAAGTCGTTCAACTATTAAAAACTTTTTATACTTTAAAAGTTAAAAGCACGAAAAATACTGAAAAACCTTTTTTATATAAATCTAACAACAAATACTTTTCTAAGATTCCCAAATTTTAAAAACCTACATAACACATTGTAAAACAATTCTAGTATTTCATATAACATCTCAACTTATGAAATGGGACCTTAGGTCCACATCACAAGTAATCACAAACATATAATTCTCAACATTTTTAAACGTCATTGAGGATCAAAGCCCTCGTAATTCATTAAGTAAAAGATATTTAAAATGCCACAAATATTCAGAAGATCACACTTTTGAACCATTTCCAAAATAATTTAAAATATATCATATACATAGAAAAACTAACACATGCAAAGCAACACTTGACGATACAACTAATTATACAGCAGAGTCTCAATTACTGCAGCACCTGTATGCATACCTGGGATGGTTTGTTTAAAAATATAAAAATAAGTGTGAGCTAAATGAGCTCAGTGAGTGTTTTCTGTTTACTAAAAATTAAACTTTTTATAACAACATAACTGAAATAATCCCATACAGTAATAAAGCTCATGGTAAAATATTTTTCATAACAATTCATTCGTGTATCATCAAATTTGGTAATGACATAACATTTCGTAAAATACAATTTCAATTTTTCTAAAATATTATTTTGAAATCCGACATTAAACTTATAATATACAAGTTTTCATTTTATATTTTCCTTTTTCTTTAAACAATAAACAGTGGTGGCAATAATTTTCTGAAAACTTTTATACTAAAAATAAGTCAACCACTAGAGTTGATACCATACAATGTCTCTCAAATTACTTTTAACATAAATAGTGGCGGCATTATTATCTTCATGAATTCTTTTACTCAATATAGTCCACCACTAGTTTCCTTATCATACGGTACACTAGGCATAAAGTCAAGGAGTTGGTTTTACATCGATGACCCGCGATTGGTTAACTACTAGTTACGAAGCTGGTTCTGTATCAGGTTAACCACTATAGACCAGTAGTTTACAGAGTTAGTTCTGCATCGATCACCCATAACAAGTCACGAAGCTAGTTTTGCATCGCTTACTTGTAACAAGTCACGAAGCTAGTTCTGATCACTTACCCATAACTAGTTAATCAATATTTACGGAGCTGATTCTATATCTCTTATCTGTAATAGATTAACAACTATAAACCGGTATAATAACATGTATAAAGCGTAACAATGTACCATAGGCAAAAGAAACTTATACCTTTTCAAATTATCTTATTTTCGAAATCAATTATGGGAGGATTCATAACCATTCAATTTAATGCATAATTTCAATGCAACTTCCAATCATACAAAATTTAACTTTCAATTTACAACTCATATATTGCCAAAGCATAATCTTATGCTAGCAATGTTCACTTGTAAAATATCATTCACATAAAGCTCAACATAAATATTCATTTCATAATCAAATGAAATCCATTTGCATAAAATCAATTTAAAGAACACTCACAAGTTGTTAGTTTCCTTTTCACCACTTCGAAGTCCTCCAATTGGTTTTGTCTTCTGATCCGAAAACCTAATATGAATAAATTCAACTCCTTAATACATTTTTCAATCAACCACACCATTAACCATGTCAACTTCATTACTTTCCAAAGATACTCCATATACTAATTTTTTCTCCAAATAATAATATAACACTTCATTTAATAATTCCAATATCACAAATCCACTTAATGACCATCCTTAATCACATTAATATGGTCATTATGTCACAACCATACTTTTATTCCAAAAATGCCTTTGAAGCTAAACTTAACATATTTTACATTACACTTTTCTAATTCAAATCCATTGATTTCTAACATTTAAAATCAATCCAAATTCACTTCCATGATATTTTAATACACGCATTTAAGCCGTACAATTTTATTAACAAATTTTTTACATAACCATGAACCCTTGGCTGAATTTCAACCAAAATCAATTCCAAATCAAATCTTTTTCATTTCATTACTTCATAAACATCAAAATCATGCTATGAACATCATAAAACATCAACGTAGAATTTTGGATCATAATATATTAAAAAACCCTAGTTATGGCTAAAAGTTCATCTAGTCATTTCCATGGTTTTTCTTGCATTATTTCATCATTAAACTAACTTCCTAATGTCATTCATTAATCTTAAATCATCAAATGGCAAAATAAAACACTTTAAGTAATAGATCTCACCTTTGACCAATTTCACAAAGGTTCCACACTGTTTTTTCTTGATTTTTCTTCTCACAATTACTTCCAATGTAATCAAACCTTTATTACATCAAAAGGGTGCAATTTACACCATCAAAACCAAATCTAACCTATAACACAACAAATCCAACTTTTCAACAAAATTAGTAAGCTTACCAACCCATTTTCTTCTTCCTTTTCACTTAGATGGCTATGAGATCATGTTGGATGCTTGATTGGAGGTAGAAGAGCATAAAAAATTCTTTAGATTTCTTCTCCATGTCATAACCGAAGCTCACGTCGTCTTCTTTTTCTTTTCTTTTCTTTTTTTCTCTCTCTTCCTTCCTTTCTCCAATAATGGCCGTCGTTTCTCCTTGCTTCTCTCTTTTTTTGTTTTTGGGCTATTTAACAATGCTATCTCACCACTACTCACCAAATGAATCAACTTGTGTCTTAATTCTTGCTTTTTATACTCTTTAATGATTTACACATGCCACTCCCCTATTAGTTGTCTCTAATGACTCACCATCTTTTAAATTGATAATGATTAACTCTTAAGAAAGCCTTTAATTGGTCATTAGGTGTAACTCACTAATCCACTCACATCATTGCACATAAAAAGATCAAATTTTCCTTTAATGAATTTAATTCACCATGTAACCGAATGAAATTCTGAAAATATTTCGTAATTCTTTTATTATCAAATTGACCATTAAATTTTCTAATTAACGTCTACGAAAAATCATCTCTTCTTCTCGATTTTTGGCATCTCCACTTTCGCGTTGATGGCATGGACTTATAAGGATCCACATCTTCCTTCTGTCGACTTTGAGGGTTCCTCTTCAAGTGATGCAAGTTTGGTCTTCTTTGAACAATCCCTAATTCGATGAGGTCTGTCACAAAAGTAGCACTTCATTAAGGAACGCTCTTTACCCTTTTCTTCCTTTTGACCCTTGCTTGAACCCTTTTTCAGCTTGCCACTCTTTAAAGCTCCTTCTTTTCCTTGCTTCTTCTCTCCCCTACCTTTGGCCTTATCATTCTTTTGGGATTTGGAGTAGTGGACATCTTTTTTCACTTCATAAACGGATTCAGCTATAGCGATGACATTTGCAAGGTCTTGCAAACCTCGCATCTCTAACTCCATCTTAGCCCATGGTTGTAAACCATTGCAGAAGGAAAATAATGCTTTTTTGTCCAAATAATCGGGAATTTCTAGCAATACCTCTTGAAACTCCCTGACATATTCTCAAATGCTTCTCAAGTGTGTGAGCCTTCTTAACTTAGCTCGGGCTTCTTTCTCTATGTTCTCGGGTAAATTTTCCCACATGTTCATGGTGTAGGTCACCTTCTTGATATCGTTATACCTTCTCCTCCACCACATTATGGTCGTAGCTACAAGGTAGAGGGAAACACTATCAATCATCTTAGCATAGTCCGTAATGCCAACTGCTTTAAAGTGTTGCTCCATACTCCAAAGGAAATTATCGATGGCTTTTGCATTCCTTGCTCCTCTAAAGGCCTTAGGTTCTAGGACCTTTACTTTGGCAGAAGTGGTGGAAGCAACAGCTGCCACAATGCCTTGTTTCACTACCATCTTACACAAGCTCCAATCTCTCTTTACTTCCTTTAACTCGACAGTCAAACTAGCAAGTGCTTCTTCAAGCGTAATAAGTTTAACAACAAGAAAAGTTTCCAAGGAACTCACCATTTTGGAAACATATGAGGCAACAATATTGACATTTCCATTCATCTCTTCCCGGAGTAGAGATTGCTCCTTCTCCAGCTCCTTTACTCTTTGGTCCCAATCATTGATCCTCTCCTGATCTTTCCTATGGTGATCTCCAACTTAAAGAGTCTAGCCATTACTTCAACCATGGCGTCCCTTGTAGTAGACTTATCTATCTTTCCTTGTTGGTAGAAGGAACCCTCTTAACCTCCCTTCTTTCATAGGTAGTTTCTTCGCTCGAGCCAACCATCTCAATGATACTTAAGGATCTCTAACAATGCTCTTATACCACATGTAACGGGCTTGGACTTTCACCGACGCTCATTCGACAATTAAGTACACTTTCGTTACCAAGTCAACCTTTTACACGAAACACTTTGCTAAAGAGAAAAAGGAATGTGGAAGAATGTAAGAACACTTATATTAAAGAACTCTCTCAAGAATGCTATAATGTTTGATGATGCTCTCTATGATCTGCTATAAGTTACAGTTGAGGCAACTCCCAAGGGGTATATATACTAATTCTTACTTAAAATGGACAGTTAAGATCTATTTGATCTAATGAAAATTTCTCTACACTTATGTATCCCTATCAACATCATTCTACAAGCTTATATAAACTTCCAATCCATAAGCTTCCACAAACTTCCATAGTCTTCTACCATGTTATAGAAGATTATGAAGTCTTCTATAAGCTTCTATCATATTCCACAAGCTTCCATAGTCTTCCGTACGCTTCTACTATGTTCTAAAAGCTTCCAGAGTCTTCCATAAGATTCCAACATGCTCTAAAATACTCTTCGGGTTAAACCTCATCTTGTGAGCTTCGAAACATGTGAAACGCAACATTTATCATGCATGTTGTTTTTTTTTTGTTCCCCTCCTTTAAGGTCATGGGAAAAGTATAGAGTAAATATTTCAAAAAAATTAAAATGTTAATTTGATTCGATAATTTTATTTATTAAATTAATATAAAAAATATTTCAATTTTTAAAATTATTTTTTCAATTTAAAATTTAATAAAATATTTCAATAAACAGGTAGTACAACTAATCCAACTCTAAATTTTTTGATAAAATCTTGTATTTAAATTTAATACGATATTGAGGAAGTACCAATATTTAACCAATACTAGTATCGATACGAAATTCAAAATACTTCACATTTACAAACAATTGTGCACTAACCAAAAAAAAAAAAAAGCAGCATATAATGTCAAGTTGGTCTATATATATCGAGTTGATAGATTTAACCCAACCCTATCTATTAACAATTCTTGACTGTGTGCCTTGATCTGACACAACATAACTTCAATTTCAATCATATTTTCAGGTTGAGTCGAGCTAGGTTGTACGTTTACGTATGTAAAAACAAGAAATAATAACATAGTTTATGAGTCTGAATTCATACTTTTTACAATTAGATCCGAAACATAAATCAATTAAAAAGAAAGAAAAATTCAACAATAAAAAATGATCACTTGAGCAACTCGCAATGACTCAGTAAGGCTTGATTTGAGAGAGTAGTGGTGATTGATAATCTGTTGAAATCAACCTGCTGAAATAAAAAGTAGTACTTATGTCTTCAAAATTACTGTTTTGGTAACTACTGAAATATAAAAATAGATGTTTAGCAAGTGCAATTGCGTTTGCTGAAAAAAGATAAAATGACTAAAATCCTATTGATTTAATAAACTATTAATTATTGTATAAATAATTAAAAAAAATACATTACTAGTCATATAAATTTAAATTTTTAAATAATAAAATATTAAATTAAAATAAGAAAAATAAATAAATAAAA
>JAOQMS010000006.1:21020697-21047351 GCA_027563885.1 Erythroxylum longipes
TTGTTTGTATCAAATGATTATAAAACACAGTGAACCGTTTTGGTTAACGATTTTCTATACTTTATGTTTATGGTTTTAAAAAAAATTATACCGACTGTTTGATTGTTTAGTGATGTGGCACACCACCGTCGCGGGGCACGGATTTGGATATCACCGTCGATATCGGGTTCGGGTCCAGCGGGAGTGGGGTGTTACATTGGATGCCTCTCTCTTCTTCCATTCCATGCATAACCAAATTTGATAGTGTAAGAAAGACTTCTTACAAGTTTTTGACTCT
The DNA here is from genome assembly GCA_027563885.1 of Erythroxylum longipes. NCBI lineage: Eukaryota > Viridiplantae > Streptophyta > Magnoliopsida > Malpighiales > Erythroxylaceae > Erythroxylum > Erythroxylum longipes. Next base: position 21,020,975 of record JAOQMS010000006.1, read on the forward strand.
CTCTCCTTTTATGCAAGGGTGAACCGAAATTACCAGGTGAAAGAGTCTCATTTTTGGTTCATCTTTTTCTAAGAAAATCTCCTCCAAACATTTCTTCTCCTTTCCCACTAAAGGATTTTGTTAATCTAGTTATGCTTGAAGAACAAGAGGTAAATTAAATTGGTTGAGGATACAACAACAAGAAGAAGATAGATTGCTAAAGGAAAAGATTCAAAAGCAAAGGATTTGGATACAAGAAGAAGGAGAGGATAGCGCAGCGAGGATTTAAAGTTGTGGCAAAGGAGTCAGTAATACTCTTCGTCTTGTTTATGTTTTTTGTTATCCTTATACCATATCATGTTTGGATTGGCATGATGATTTGGATTTGTTGCTTCCGCTAGAAAAATGATTTCTTAAAATTTTTGAAGTCTACCGTTTCTCCAAATATAGCATGCTTTCTTTTTCCGATCCAACACCTATATACAAACCCCATTATTTACTGTTGCCATGCTATGACCATAATATTTTGTATGATATTTGTATACATTAACAAAATACACCAAACACAATTTAACAGTTTGCAAAGGTACTTTCTTAAGATCACATATGAACTTGTTCTCTATCGGATTTTATAAGGCCTACACAAAAGAAATTATCATATTAACTAGTATAATGTCATTTGAACGCTTTAATCTTATAATTCAATCATTTCAATAATTGTATGTGAAAACTTACATATTTCTCAAACCATCAAGGAAAGTGTCTTCCAACTTCTTTATTGATATCATCCTGTGTTTTCTTAGGCATTAGCTCACGTAACTATTCCTCGTATAATCTAAAAACATTATTATGTATTTTAGTTGTGAATAACGCTAAATTTCAAAACCCAAACAATCAGTTTGAAAATAAACTTCAACTTACTGCATGAAAGGTTGAACCTCTTGATAGTTCAATAAAATGTGACCATGGGTAGCCTCTATTTCTTCCTCTGTTAACATTCTTCTTATTGAACATCCATATTTTCATCAAGGATATGTGAAAATGGATAAGTTACCATCAACATCACCCATTCCTCCCCTATTGTTATTACGAGGAACTTTTCTTTCTCTTGTGTGCACATGTGGCTTAAAATAATGTTACAAAATGTACTTGCTTCCTCCACTAAATAAGCATTACATATCGAACCTTCAACTCTAGCCTTGTTTTTGATATTTTTCTTCAAGTGATGCAAATACCTACATTAGCGAATAGGGTTATGACAATTATGTTATTAAAACATGTTATCACTTCAATTTAAATACTTACTATAATTAACTATCAAACGGATACATTGATCGATATTGAACTAGGCCAACAAGTTTAGCCTAGTGTGCTAAATGCACAAGTAGATGCTCCATATAGTCAAAGAAGGTTGGAGGGAAAATCCCTTCTAAATTGCAGAAAATTATTGGAATTTCCCTTTCAAGTTTTTCCATTTTATTCTACTTTATTTCAGATAATGTTAAGATTTTGAAAAATAAGCTTAATTCTGCCAGAACTTCCTAAAAGTTATTTGGTAGCAACTACCGAAATGTAATTAGAATTAGCCTTTGCATAAACACATGACGATCATGACTTTTCATCCTACATAATTTGTACTTCCTCATATCGATATATCTTGCTAAGTTTGAAACATAACCATCGAGAAACTTTAGAATTTTCCATCATTCACTCAATATTTCCTTTTTTTTGTCTAAAATGTAGCATGCTTTTAGATATTTACCGATGCAAAGATCTTTATCTAACTCATTCCTTCTACAAAAAAGTTTTCAATCAACTCGTAATTTTGCATTGTCTTTTGTCTTTCCTTCAATGCTCATTATGGTATTGAAAAAATTGTCAAAAATATTTTTTTCAATATGCATCACATCTAGATTATGACGTATCAAATTAGTTTTCCAATATGGCAAATCCCAAAAGATGCTTCATTTTCTCCAACCAAAGTTTTTGATAAAGCTTGTATTAACTTCATCAGCTTCAAGTTCTGTAACTTTCAACAACCCTAATTCATCAATCTCCTGCAATATCTCTTCATTAGCTTTATGAAGGTGAGGAGGTATTTATACCATCCTATTCTTAATTAACTTTTATTTATTGTGTCTAAATGGATGATATGGAGGAAGAAATTTCCTGTAGTTGTCAAACCAATATGTTTTGCCCTTATTTGGAAGATAAAATGCATCATTATCATTGCCACAATAAGGATAAGCCAATTTCCCTGCTGTGCTCCATTTAAACAACCTAGCATATGCCAAAAAATCATTAATAGTCTACTACAAAACTACTCTTAACACAAAATTTTGTTTCATAGACACATCATATGTCTCTACACTATATTATTAAAAATGCTACAATTCAGATACCAATGGTTGTAAGAATACATCAATTTTATACTTTGGATTTGTAGGCCTTAGCACAATCATTGTCAAGAACATATATGTCTCATTCATACACATCTATGGAAGCAAATTATAAGGAGTAATTATGATTGGCTATGATGAATATTATTGGTCGGATTGACCAAAAGGTTGGAATCTATCCATCGACAATCCCAACCTAACATTTCAACTTTCGGCTGCAAACTCATAATGAATGTTATTGAAATGTTTCCATGCTAGTTCATCTGATGGATGACTCATTATTCCACCTTCCTGTTTGTGTTCATAATGCCATCTCATGTGAGATGCAGTAATATTAGAAGCATATAGTCTTTGAAGTGTCAAAGTTATCGGGAAATAATACATCTGCTTCCAGGGTACTAATTTCTATTTTATAGAACGTTTTCTAGGCCTAAACTTAGATTGATTGCAAAATTTGCATTGTCGTAATTCCACTTTATCTCCCCAATACAACAAACATCCTAATTTGCAATAATCAATTTTTTTAATAGGCAAACCAAGACCCCTAATAAGTTTCATCATATTGTAAAAACTATCAACCATTGTATGATTAAGAGGCAATGATTTATTACAACATCTAAGAATTTTATCAAATATATGATCAGAAATATGCCCTTCAGACTTTATGTTCAATATTCGAGTAATTGAAGACAATTGAGTTATTGTCCCACAATTTAGCCATAATTCTTGGTCATCTAAGTATAGTAAGTCAAAAAATTATTTTGCATGTGGATTTGGTTCTTTGAAGATTTTCTATATTTTCCTAAAAGGTATAATCGACTGCATTATAAACCATTGGCATGTAAGGATTTTCAGTTTCACCCATATTATTTGTTCTAAATCCAATCCCCCCTTTAAACTCATCCACTTACAAATCAATGCCTCCTTATGTCTTGTCCACTCTTAGAAAATGACCATTCACTTCATATATAGGAAGGAAATAAATATGTTTGTACTTTTTACATTGACATATGATCTTTGGGCCATCCATATATGTAGGTTGAGAACATGCATAATGAATAAAAGCTTTAACTTCCTCAACAAACTCAGGATTAATGAAACCATCTAGTGTTAATCTTCTATACATCCAAGACCTATCAACATTACACATTTCTGTAAAATTTTTAATTGAAAAAAGTGATTTCATAGTTAGTATCCTTCATGTGCCCTAAGTTTACAGAACATTTAACCTTTACTTTACACAATTCCCCTAAGTATTAATCAATTGAATTAATCACCTACAATTGGTTTTAATACTATGGTACATGGCATTGTTTACACTTGTAAATCAAGAAAGCAAGTTCTCATTGACTCCTAAGCTCGTGGAATTCTTCACTGGTAAGCCTCAAAAGAGCTGCATTATGGGTTTCTAGCCTATATACTGATCGTGCTGTTCGAGCTTTATAATTCATAATTGTAGTATAATTGTTGTCGATCCCACGAGGAGGTTCTAACCTAATCCTAAGTCATCTAAGGCTCAAAGAAAAGAATAAAAAGAAATAAAAATTGCACAAGTGAACAAGAAAAGTAAATACAAGAATTTTATTCAAGATTTGTAAAGTGGAAATTTCAAAAAAACATAATTAAACTAAGCAGTCACATAGGTCATAACAGAAATCTGTCAAGAGAGTTAATCAAGTTATGAGAGGGGAATTTACCTATCATTAATGCTAATCTAGCCATTTATGTCTTTATGGGGTGTCTGTTCTAGACGGTCATAGGGTTGATTACTCTTTCTCCAGTTATAACCACTAAACCATAAATTGTAAACCCTAATCGAATTACGGAACTTACAATCTTTCAATTCAAAAATTATCCACAACTCTAATTAGATCTAAAGCTCTCTAATAAACAATCGGGTCTTACACGGTATCTCTCCGTATGAAATTACCGACTAGAACGATTAAGTGGTCAATTAGATCACCTAACTCTCATTAATCTGATCTAATCATTTTTATCTGACTCACCCTCTCAGTTCGTTACTGAAACATACAAAGACAACACCTAAACCAATAACCACAAAATAACTAAATCAACAATAACTCAAAGTAAATTCCCAAAGGAGAGTTTAGAACATTATTAACAACCCAAAATCCATTTCCATACAATCTATCTAAAGTTTATACATTTAAATGAAAAAGGAAATGGAGAGAAAATGGAACTTAGATTGGACAAATCGGGAAGCCAGTAGCATCGGGATACTACTTGATCTGGGGAGAAAAGGTGTTGTTATCCACTTCTTCTTCCTCCTTCTTCCTCTTCTTCTTTTCTCTCTCTCTTCTTTTTCTCCCTCTTTAAGATTTCCAAGAGTGGTTAAATGTAAAGCTCCTTCTTTATATTCTTCTTGTTATATTTATGTTTTGTGTTTAGGGTTGAACTAGGGTTTTTTTGGGTCTGAAAGGTCCAAAAAATCCCTAAAAACGACAAGTTTAGGAGTGGCTGCACGTTTGCCCGAAGTAGGCCACGAACGTGGCCTACATCTAAGCCTTCTGTCATGATCGTGGCTTGTTGTGCCACGATCATGGGCCGTTGTTTTGACCCAAATGTCTTTCAAAACTCCTCTGTTCTTCGATATTGACCCTAAAACACTAGCAAACACATTATAGTACCTCAAAAACATAATATTTAAGCTCAAAAGCTTGTACTAACCCATAAAACTAAACACAAATAACTAACAAGCTAACACAATTCTAACCTAAACATAAACTAAATGATCAGATTAATGGATAAATACATATTAAGCCTTAAAACACGATGCAATTTACACTTATCACATCCCCACACTTAAATGTTTGCTTGTCCTGAAGCAAACAAAACAATAAACAACACAAGAAAATAAAAAACAAACATACGCCATAATGAGACAATGGTGTCAACTTTGCAAAACCAAGTTAACTATAAACACAATCCTTCAATTCGTTCTAACTTATTAACAAGCGAAATCTGTGTCTAAGCACTTTGGACTAAATATCCGAACTAATCAAAATTTTAATGTTGAGTCTATTCACCTCTCTCACTTGCACACACACATTGATAATCATTCAGTCAAAACAAAAGTGTAGCTATTCCTTAGTGGGTTTTCATAAAAAATCAAGTTACTATTTTTTTTTAATTTTTTTGTTTTTTGTTTTGAAAACATTCTTTTTGTTGACTTTTCTTTAAAGACATAATCCTAGTCTTTTTATACGGAGGCAAAAATTTATGATCAATGTCGATTCGGTTGCTCAACTAAGTCATGTTGTTATTAAGTTGCTTGGTAATGTCATTATAGCCTTTTTACACGAAGGGACACATTTGTGATGCATGTCGATCCGGTTACTCAGCTACAACACATTCTTAATTAGCTACTAGCTCTATTTATAACCCGAAGGCTAGCAAAATAGTTATTTTAGTTAAAATTATACAATTTTTTAACACAAAATTTTGCCTACCTTATTGCTTTAGCTAATCATTCTTATAAAAATTCACTAATAATACCCCTTATTTGTTTCGCCTAAAATTATAAAAAAAGTATGGCCAATTCCTAGCCTGAATGGAATAACATCATATCCTAATTAACCAACATATTTAGCTCTAAGTAACTTAGGTCACTAATTTCACAAGCTAATAAATCTTCGCAACTTAAAAGACTATGTTTAAGGCTAAATCTATCCCGTTAAATCCTAGCCATTGGTGCATTTACACAATTCACATCATGCAACCTAAACAAACAATCATACAATATGTAAAATTCACACTTAAGGTAAAAACACACAACCTTCCCCATACTTGAGCAACACATTGTCCTCAATGTGAGAAGGGTGCATACAAGCAAAAAAGGGTGAATGAAGCAACATGCGGAAGGCAAAAGAACAAAATAGTAATAAAAATGAAAAGAGAAGGGTTAGAATAAGAACTGATCATGGTAACTGAGGTGTTGATATGTCAGAGGTGGAGACCAAATGTGCTTGATGCCGAGCTGGCTTTCCTATCTTATAATTGATTCAAAGAGAGTAAGAGAATTATTAGAGCAATGCATTCTGAAATCATTAATATTTATTTATGGAAATGAATTAACTACATAACAATTTAAATCTACCTAAACATGCTAATTTATGGTCATTAGCTTGACCTTCTATTATTGGAAACCCAGTCGGGATTTGTTATGAGCAGCATGCTACCACCCTTTTCGTTCAACATCAATTTTGTAGCCTGTGAGTAAGCTACAAATTGAAAAATGATTAGAAAGACAATATTGATAAAGTTGAGAATTAATTTCAGTAATGTCCTTTTCACTAACAAACTGTTAATAAAATAGGAAATAACGAAACTCCCTGAATCTTCTATTAAGTCTAGTAGTTTGTTTGGTAAAAGGGTAAGCTGCTCTTGTTCTTCCTTAGTCACTCCCTTTTCTTCTTTAGCTTTTTGAATAGAGATTTTCATAGCATCTTCAAACTCGATGTCTGTTGTTATTTATTCTTCATCCTTTATTTTTTTGGAGTATTAGAGCACATCAATTATCCTAAATGATCTACTCTCATTCAAATTCTTTAATACATCATTCATATTGAATGTCACTTGGTCATCATTAATCTGAAGGATAAGGTTCTTTTCATGGACATCTACCAAAAGTTTTTCAATGTTCACACATGGTATATCAAGAACTGGTGAATAAGAAGGGATGGCATTCTTTTCTTCATCCTCTTTCTTTGTCTCTTGGTCTTTAATAAGGTAGGGTTTAGTTTGGTTTTCCACTGATCCTTCTAGCTCTCCCCCATTCTTAGGCGCGATAGCCTCATATTGCTCTCTTTAATGAATTTCCATATTATTAGTATCTTCCACACTTCTCTAACAAAATTCACGGGAAAGCTTTCTCATTCGAATCTTTAGGTTATGAATAGAAGAGGCAGGATTTTCCTTTACTTGCTTAAGTTGCTCTTTTAGTCTCTTCTGGCCCTCTTACATATTCGTGAGCTTGTTCAGAATCTTGTCCAATTTAGAATCCCATGAACTGGACTCATCTTGCTAAAATCCTAATAGGTCTTGTTGTCCTAAATGAGTCCTTACATTGTTGGACCAATAAAAACTGGTATGGTTTTGCCACCCGAAGTATACATATTCCAATAAGGATCGTTACTTCCCTAACCATATTGTGCCTTATTGTAGTTCATAAAATTTCCATGCTCCTTATAATATCTATCTTCCATCATTGTTCTTTCCATTTCTTTTTGGCATCTAGCTCTTTAGATGCCTCATTCTTGGTCAAAGATGTCTTGCTGTGTCTCTACTTTTACCCCAAACTTCTCTCTCTTTTTATTTTAAACAAAAGATAGTGAAAAAGCCTTAGACTAAAGAACTAAACTAATCGCCTCCTCGACAACAGCACCAAAAACTTGATCGTGTCATTTGAGCTTTAAAATTTATAAGCCCTAAAATATTGTAAGCATAAAGGTAACAATTGTAGTATAAGAGGTGTCGATCCCCATGAGGAGGGTACTAGCCTAATCCTAAGTCATATAAGGATCAAAGAAAATAATAAAAAGAAACAAATCTACACAAGTGAACATAGAAATTAAATACGAGAATTTGATTCAAGATTTGTAAAGCAGAAATTTCAAGAAGACAAAATTAAACTGGCAGTCACACTGGTCACAACAGAAATCCATCAAGAGAGTTAATCAAGTTATTAGAGAGGGTATTTTACTTATCATTAATTATGATTTATCCAGTTATGTGTTTACATGGTGTCGGTTCTAGACGATCGTAGGGTTGATTACTCTCTCTCAAGTTATAACCATTAAAATCATAAATTGTAAACCTTAATTGAATTATGGAAATTGCATTCTCTCAATTCACAAATTATCCATCATTCTAATTAGTTCTAAAGCTCTCTAATAAACAATCAGGTCTCACACGAGATCTGTAACACACCACTCTCATAGGGCATATGCCCGAATGTATTAATGATTATTCGAGAACATACTCTACGAGGATGTCATGTTAAAACAATCAAACCGACTCATTACAAATTTTTTAGAACATCAAACACATCTTTAAAAAACCAATAATCATTTTAGCTCATTTCATTTATAACATATTAAGAAATAAATGTTAGAAGACTTTATAGTTCACATATACACTGTACAACAGCTGTGGATTACAATTCTTAATACAAAACAACTGAAGACATGTGCAGGTGCAAACTAATCTTGACCACTAACTCCTATCTGATTATAGTGGCTATACTCCAATTAGTTTAAATGGATATCCCCTGAAACTAAAAGACAACGCTGCAATTTTGATGAGTTTTGCAAACTCATTGAGTGAACCATCATTGATGTTCTCACTCATATCAAACACAGAACAATTCAAAAATCATAATTCAAAATTCACATTCAATTCATAAATAAGTCATATCACATATTAAACATCACTTCACATTTCATCATATTCCAACAACTACCATTTTGTGAACTATTTCACATTTCTATTTCAAGACTGTCAATACAATTCATTTCAATCAATCATATAACACATATCAAGTTGTATATGCAATTGCTTATTACACTCAACTTTCATTGTTAATTGTTTTTATCAAGTGACTCTTTAACTATTCCGGTTCTGTTGTGGATACCGTGCTTATTGATAATTGTCCCGTATCCGTTATGGATACTAGGCTCATTATAATACTGAGCCTGTGTCTCTTTATACACATTTTCTGAGCTATAAGCTCTTTTTTACTGGCCACCCCGATCACAAATCCATTATCTGATCATGCATATCATGTAATGAAATATTTCAAATCGTATGTTACACTTTCAACAATTTTCATTCATTTCAAATACATTCACATATTTCATATTCATCGGACATAAGTCCAACATTTAACAATTTTATTGAGAACACTTATTTTTCCCAATTCACATTCAATCAGAAGCACTTCCAATACATTTCGAATTATCGAACTCCTTGGACTATTTTTGTCTGAAATTATCAATCATACCAATTTTAGTTCAATAATTTAAATTTAAACATAATGAAATCAATCCTAGTGAGCAACAACTAGGTTAACTTACTGTACGCTCTAGATTAGCCATTTCCTTCATGATCCAGACATGTTTGGATAGTAATGTTCAATCTTGTGTATCTATTTTCAAGCAATACACACGTATTTCACACATTACTAATTTGATCAATCACATAAGTATCAATCATACACATACGTATATGTGTTATGTACAATGTATGCTCAAATGACTATTTCCAGGTTTGTATCCTTAAATCACAAGTCTTGATCATTCTATCATTGTCACTTGGATATAACTAGTTTGCACTTAGGCTTACACCTCAATTATACTTGATTATTCTAAAGTCATCAATCAATCATTCACCAATGGTATTATAGCAGTGTATAATCACACAATATCGAAAATCTCATTCAATATTACTTAATACACCTTACTCTCTTTTTTTGGATCTCATTTACTTTCATAAGAACACCTTCATTCATTTAATACTTATAAATATCCAAATTTGGATACATGATATCATCAATTAATGTTTATGTTATTACATCAATTATTAACTTAAACATCTCAAGCTTTTTATCAACTAATCAAGTATCAAACTAGTTCATTTCAAACCTCATTCTAACCTAAATGCATCATAGCAAAGTAACTTATCATTAGTTAGTGTAAGAATTGCACAAAATTGAAATTACTATTTCAAAACCTTGCCCACAATCTTAGGGCACCTTTCCTCTGCCCATGTTCGTGGGACGAGTGTCACGATTGTGGACCACCCTTTTTCCTTCACTTTTCCAAAATTTTAAACCTTTTCTTAATATATCCAAGACATCTTATGTATAGTCCATCATATTTACTTCATTTCCTCATCATTTTCACCTCCTTTTCAACTTAAAAAATCCATAACACAAATCATAAATCATTATTTAAAAATCATAAAAAATAGGACACAAACATATCTCTTAGTTCATTAACTTTCCATTCTCATTCAAACACAATTTTCATAACCAATCTATCTCAAAACAATCACCATATATGTTTCATTTAAGACAAATCATAAAGAACAATGTTTAACTTGTTTAACTTAAACCTTTCTCAAATCTGCAAGTATTCTCCATGCTACATGATCATCAACTCTCAAGGTAGAATAGGCTAGGTTTTTATCATCAAGATGAAGAGATAACAAAGGTCTTATAGTGGCTAGGTGAAAGATGGTGGTGAAACTCAAGTTCGTGGGACTGGGAGAGAGAGTTTTGTGAATGGTGAGAAGAAAGAAGAATGAAGAAGATGAGAGCATTTAATCAAGTGAAAGACAAATGAAGCTAAAGATGGTTGTCTTTCAATTATGTGTAACTTGAGGATTAAAGGCATGGTAAGTAAAGGGTGGTGAGTGCCATGACACTTTTCATAACACTTACCGCATAAATAATTTTGCTACTAGTATATTTAATTATGCTACTACATATCTCTTAATAATTAGTCCATTTATCTACCAATTTCTAAACCAATTGTCACCCAATTTTCTATGCCACTTGTCAATAAATCCTAATGCCACTTGTCACTTATTTCTATTACCATGTGTCAATTATTTCTATCCATTTGTCCATTGTCTTGCCACTTGGCATTTTTCCTAGTCTAAAAATACACATTAATTCATAAATCTCTCAATCGTGCCAATTAATTCCAATTTACTAATTATAATCCATAAATTATTGTCATTGGTAAACCAATGTATAAGACATTGGAAATACACATTCATATCACATTCATTACGCTTAGTTATTTATCACATTCATCTTAGTTTCATGCCTCAGAATATGTTAATTGGGTGAAATTTGTCTATTCCACAATTAAAGTATGCATATTATGCATTTGAAAATAATTACGAAATCATGTCATAGATGTATTGATTTTGTTCTTTATGCTGCCACTCATATGACTTATTAGTCTAACACTTTAAATCGCTTAACAATTTAAGATACGAGATGCTATAAGATCTCTCTCCATGAAAATAACAATTAGATTGATTAAGTAGTCAATTAGATAACCTAACTCTCATTAATCTGATCTAATCATTTTCATCCAGCACACCCTCTCAGTTTGTTACCGAAACGTGCAAATACAGCACCCAAACCAATAAACAAAAAAATAACTAAATCAACATTAACTCAAAGTAAAATCTTGAAGGAGAATTTAGAACATTATCAACAACCCGAAATCCATTTCCATACAATCCATCTAAAGTTTATACATTTAAATGAAAAAGGAAATGAAGAGAAAATGGAACTTAGGTTGGACAAATCAGGTAGGCAGTGGCATCAGGATACCACCTAATCTGGGGAGTAGCGACATCAGGATCCACTTCTTCTTCTTGATTCTTCCCCTTCTTCTTCTCTGTCTCTTCTTTTTCTCCCTCTTTAGGATTTCCAAGAGTGGTTGAATGTAAAGCTCCTTCATTTTGTTCTTCTTGTTCTATTTATGTTCTTTTGTGTTTACTACGATTTTGTCGGGGTCTAAAAGGTCCAAAAAATTCCTCGAAATGTGAAGTTTCGGAGTGGCTACATGTTTACCTGATGCGGGGCCACGGTCGTGACCAACATCTGAGCCTGCTGTCACGGTCGTGGCTTGCCATGATTGTGGGCCGTTTTTTCGACTGGAATGTCTTTCGAAACTCCTCTGTTATTCGATATTAACCTTGACACACTAGCAAACACATCAAAGTACCTCAAAAATATCATATTTAAGCTCAAAAGCTTGACTAATCGATGAAATACTTAAAGCATAAACAATTAACAAACTAACACAATTCTAACCTAAACATGTATTGAATGTTTAGATTAATGGATAAACACATATGAAACTATACCTTAAAACACGATACAATTTATACTTATTATATACCATCCTAGGGGTATATTATGCCTCATGCCTCAAATTACACAGAAGATCTCAATATCATTCCATATACTGTAAATACTTATGTAATCATACATTTACTCATCAATGATTCAAACAATACCCAAACATAAATACTTAGACTATTAAAGAAGAACAAAAAAAAACTCATCAATGATTATAAGAATATTCTAAACAACAACACAAAATCAAGACCTCCTTTACATTCACATAAAACCCAAAACTATCAAAATCGTATTATTAAAGCAACATATATGGTAGACATTAGTTGGACAACTTACCTAGATGGATGAACAACTAAGACTAGAAAGAAGAAGGATGAGCGACCCTTTTCAACACAAAATAACGCTTGTAAAAAAAATTTCATATTGAATATAATATACTTGTTCAATAGTTTTCTTATATTTTTAATATATTGAAGCAAGCAAACTGGAAAATAAGGTAATATGAGTTTTGATAAATAATGTAATATAGAGAGAATCTATTGTTTAAGATAAAACAAAAACATATGATGCTAATTAGTTAACTAGTGGGAATGTACCACTATTTGGAAAGGAATACAATTGGCATAAAAATATGTTTCATCTTCAAAAGTATGCAAGATAAAACAAAGACATCGTGGACATTAATTTAATAATTTTGAAGTTCAAATCCACCAGGCTCTTTTTTGTGTAAAGTCGGTGTGTTACGAAGTAGTTGTGTCAGAAATGGTGGTGATAAGAAGACATACGTCGTTGTTATTAAAGGTGAATATGTTTGGAAACAGGAATTGAAGAGCTATGAATTATAAATGGGAGGGGTATGTGTGACAGGGGGTTACTAGGGCAAGGCTGAAAGAGAAATAGAGTTGGTTTCCCAGAAGGAAAAGGAAAACCATGGGCCATTGCCTACATTTCCTATGGGTTGTTATAAATACCAGCGTCTTCTTTTTCTAATGTTTTATTTTTCCTTTTGTTTTTATAAAGTCCTCTTCCTGTTCTTTCCAACCCATTTTCACAATTTTCACACTCGTCTCCCTCTTATCAATTCAAGTGCACTAATTCTTTCGTCTCTTTTTTCACTTTTTCTCCTCATCTCCTTCTTAATTACAATCTAACCCACTTAGGTTTTGGAACATTACAGTTAGAGCAGGATATACGAAACTTTCAACTTTAGGGGTCTTCCTTTTCTAATTTTTGTGAAATAACTAATAACGTGTGCTCTCACTTTTCTTTAGCTTCATTAGTATATGTGATGTAATTTTAATTAATAAGTTGTATCCACTAATCTTCTTTTATTAAAATATCTCTTCCCCCACTTGTTTTGGCAATTAAATTAAAAAAATCTAATGCATATCTCGTGAGCTAATAGTCTAAGCTAACATAAAAAAGTCTCTTAAAAAAGAAATGAAAATTTACTTCTCTTCATTCTATACATGTAATACAAAGTATGTATCTTTAATTTTTTTGGAGGAAGTGAACTGAGTTAAAGCATATAAACAATCATTTATGTTTGAAAATAATTTAAAGAAAATCTGACAATTTTCTAGTGATATTAAATCATTTATTGCATATTTCCTGAACTTAAACGGTTATGACCAATAATTGCTTTAGTTTTTAACCTAAAAGAGAAACCTTTTCTACTAGATAAGGGTACCCTCATTCTTATTTTTCATGATAAACCCATCATTAATATATACAAACTAGTGAACTAATTTGATCATAAACATATTTCTAGATTCAATGGAGGGTTTAGTGATATAACCATCTTTATGTAATAACTTCCATCATGAACTTAATTATGATTATACAAACTACACACCAAAACAACATAGTCTAAGAAAAGAAGAAGAATTTCATACTTACTGAAGAATTAGTGATCTTAAGAACATGTGTCATAAAAGCACGAGATACGAAAAGCTGAGAATAGATTATTATTCTACAAATCATTTTATAGATATTAATTCGAACGTGGTCATTAAGCCCTTGGAGTTTAAATCAAAATAATCCAAGAATTACACTATAGGGTGCAACCGTAGGTCGTTCACTTAATCAGAACCTAAAATGAATGAACCTAAGTTAACCTATATGCCATTCTATGCAAGCTAGTTGGGAAAAAAGGGGGGTTTTGATTTTTGAAATAATTAATTTAACTAGATTGAATTATAAAATGTATTTTTGGATTTTAGGGATATAGAAAATAGAAAGATCAAAAACATGAGATTAAAAGTGATAGAATCCTCTTGAAAGTGAGCTCTGGCTATCATGGTTCAAAATTGATTTCAGTGAGAGTAAAAATCACTAAGCTTCAAAATGGTAAACCTTAAAGTACTCTTTAAGTCTAGGATCTTAAGAAATGGTGATGAGACTCCATTTCTTATGATCCTGTTAAGTGCTCTTAGTGTGTGTAGTAGGATCAACCAATGTAACAGGTCAAATGAAATCTAGAATCAACTCAATATCAAACATAACCATGCAAGATAAGATAGAATCAAGAAGATTACAAATAGACATAGATGAAACTTCATATATTTAAGCTTAAAGTTCTACATAAACAAATCCAAACTACAGATAATGAATATCCAACATCTGATTAAAACTATAATCAAGTAGCTTAACTAAAAATTACGAATCCTAGACCTAGGAATTTATAAATTCATAGCTGAACCATGGATTAAACTACTCCCCTTTTAAGCTCATTGAACTCTAGCCATTGCTACACCTTTAAGATGAAAAGAAATGCCTAGCCATGCATTGCACTCAGAAGCTTCATAACTAGGAATAAATCTGAGTCACCCATGGTGGAGGTTTGATAGTGGAAAAAAGGAAGAAATTCGGGTTAGATGAGAGAAAGATGATAAAGGATTGATGGATGATGTACTCCTTGAGTCCCTTTGTCACTTATCCAGAAATAGGGTTTCTGAATCGGTATTCGGGTTGGTTTGCATGAATGGGTAAGTGAAATTTCCATAAATAGTTCAGGTCTGGGTTGCTGATTCGAAGGTTTCGCCACAGCAAACTTATGAATTCACCGCAGCTAACTTTTCCCCAGAGGTCTTCTTTCTTAATCTTGTGACTTCCAATTTCTTGGTCTTCACTCTTGGCTTTACTTCTTAAGTGTCATGCAATGAAAAGCAATAGTTTTCATTATCAATTGTCCTAGAAACCAAGTGAGTGCAATTTCTAACTAATTATGTCAATTTTACCCTCAAACTACATTAATTCAAAACAAGCACTCTTAAGCTAAATTAAGCACAATATCCAACAAAATGGCCAAAAAGTATAACAAAAACTATGAAAATATCATTAAATAATATAGAAAACTTGGGTTCAATCAAATTCCCCCACAGCTAGACCTTTGTACTACTGGACAAAGCTCATAAAAGTCAAAAAGATACAAGTGCAAAAGAAAATACTGACCATACTTAAAAATGAGAGTAGAAAATTAGTAAAACCCCTTTCTCATAAATCAACCAAAGCAGACTACAGGAGCACTAAGAAGATAAACACTATAAGTATTTAATGTAAGAGACTGAGCGAAAGAGATTTATCTCAAGGGAAATTGTTTAACTCTAAACTTACTTGTCTTGGGATAATTTCACTCTAAAATATGCTTAGTTCATTCTCTACCATAAGCTTTTGATAATCCTACCTCTCCACTACAAGAACCATAATTTCACAAATCAATAGGACTTTCAGGCTTGTAATGGTGAATGAAGGCCAAGTGAAATGGATGGAATAGAAGGAAAAGATGAGTAACATGCATCGCAATTATTCTCCTCATGAAACAGGCGTCAACTATTTTAAAGAAAAGATTTAAAATTCTAACATAGCAACATTTGTTTTCTTATTTAATTCTATTTCCAACTATATGTTTTTTTAACACAATTGAATTCTATACTTGAAAATAGTTGAAGCACTAAAGATCTCCCCATTTACTCTTCAATGCCAACAGAAACACTCAAGAACTTCTAGTACTTATAAACTATGGTAGCAACACACCATCACACTGGTCTGGTAAAAGACACCACAATATAACATATCTAGCCTAAGCCATAAGAGTATTAGCAGTGGTTGACTCGTATTTCTTGATTAGAGGAAGCATTTTCTTTTAGTAACGAGCCAACCTATGAATCCTACTCTCCATAAAGATCAAGTTAACTTAGAAAACTGGAGATAAAATATTTACATCAATTTATAGAAATGTGCATGCACTCAAAAAGATGGTTCAAGGGGTTAGCAATGGTTAAGTGTTTGGGGCTTGTGTTTAGGTAAGAAAGGTTTTGAAATGAATGCCTCTATCATATTCACAAAATTTTAGTTCTTCAAGCCTTGATTAAGAATTAAAACGAGTTATAGAGAGATATGAAATTAAGCAGATACACACAAATGAAATAATTCAGGCCTAAATATCCTTCCAACAAGGTCATTATCTCAATTAAGCAATCTTAAGGTTTAAAAACACATAATGCCAATTTCTTAGCATACCCTCACTTACCTCTCGTTCAAAACATTGAAAATGGAATTAGCCAAAATCAACTATCATTTAAAAACATGGATGGTTTTCCAAAAGCACATGCAAAACTTTGAAAATTTCAAAACTTTCAAAACACAGAAGTATTAAGAATCTAATTTGGGAGAATTGTTGATGTGTGGGAATAAAAGTAGTGAGATGTTTTTTTACCGAGATTGGTTTGGTCACGCCGAAATTGGAAGTTTACCACAGTGAAGGGTGGCTGAGAAGAGATTGTAAATGACGGGGCTTTGCCGCAGCGAAATCATAAGCTGGCCACAGCTAAGTATGCCTGAGAAGAAAAAGTTCTGAAAATTCGAGAGTTTCGCTGCAGCGAAACCATAAGATAGATGCGGCAAAAGGTGGAAAAAAAGTGGAAAAGGTGGAAAAATGCCATGCAATTTGAAATTCACCTCAAAAACCAAGTTCAAAGCTTTACAGATAACATACAAATGACCTCTTAAAAAGCACTTAAGTGGCCAAAAATGATGCATGAAAAAGCTTTTTGCTAAATTCAAAAATAGAAATTCATCCCCCACACTTAAACACAATATTGCCCTCAATATTAAAACAATTGCGTAATGAATATAAACAATAGAGCAACTGGAAGATAAAGCATAGGGGGCAATCAAAACATAATGAGAATCAACAAAGCAAACAGGGCCATCAGTAGCCAATGAAATAAGTCACATCATCTAGAATAAGCCAGTGCAATCCATGGAAAATAACATTAGAAAAGTCAACTAAGTATCTAGTAGACTCAAGACTGAAAACATAAAGACTCAAGGATAGAAAAACAACAAAGATAACAAAAAGACTCAAGACTAGTCTGCAGGATGATCAGCTTCAGACCAGACGGTCCTATTCTATATGGGCTTGCTCCAGACGTACCCGTCCCAAATGTGCTAGCATCACTCATCGGTTCATCCTCATCAGAGGGCAATTGGAATTGTAAGTCTTCGGAGATCAAAGCATCCATGTAACAATGATAACGTATATCTCGCAAGAGAGCGACGTGGAGTTGGTAGAGATCAGCAGAAAGGCCGTCGATCTTACCAACAGGGGTCTCTAAAGTGACATGCTCAGGGACTTCCTGAGCTGACTGGCCATCTTTGGCTGGTGCATCAGCTACTAAGGCTGCACCAACATCAGTAACAGGTATGGGAGGGGGTGGTGGTTCAAAGGCAGGTTGTATGAGGTGGTTGTACCTAAAGAGTGGGGCTAGGTCAAAATAGCTTTCATTATTAAACGCAGAGATGTTGTGAGCATGGAAAATGTCAGAGACAAGGTGAGGCAAGGTTATGGCATTGGTGATTTTGGGTGTATTGACGGAGTCATAGAGGGCGGAGGTGATAGCATTAGCTCTATTGACCAAATGGCCAGTCATCAGGAGGTAAATGTAAAGGGCTTGGCAGTTGGTGATGTTAGCTAGGTGGGTGGTGGGAATGATGTTGTTATAGACCAAGTACAGCCAAAGACGAGCCTTTGGCAGCAACTCAGAGCATTTAAGGTAGTGTTCAGCGTGGCGTGGTCGATGCTAGTCAGCGACCTCTTGAAAAAGGGTGTGGGCAACATCAGCCATAGGGTAATTATGGATGAGTTGGTCATAATGGCAGTAGCGACATAGGGAAGACCATAGTGGTAGCAGATATTAGCAACAGTGAAGGCATGTGACTCGCGAATACCACAGAATTCAATGTCCAATCGATTGTGGAACTAGGCATAAGTGTAAAAATGGCAAAGGAACTTATCATTACCTAGGGTATGCTCATGAACTAAACCAATTAATTGGGAGGCATGAAGTTGCTGGACAAAAGGGTTGTCTAGGGGGGCTAGAGGAAAAGGTTGCTCTTTAAAGAGAGGTTTAGCTTCGAGTTTTTCATATAGTTCCTCAAAGGTATATTTATCAAGGGAGTCAGAATCAATGAGATGAGTAGGGTGTTTGGTTCGAGGCATTTTCCTGTAAAGAGAAGACACAGATAAACAAACTAAATAAACAAATAAAGCAAACCAAAACTGACAACCTAAGCAACTAACAACGATTACTTAATGATTCTATGTAACCTAAACAAAACTAATCTAAACCTAGAATTAAAGAAAGAACTAAATGTATAACTATTCTACCCTAAACACCAAAAGAAAATAAGATAAAAATGGAAGAATAAGAGAAGATGGAGATACGTACAGAGAGGAGGAAGAAATCTGCATAGAGAGAATGATAGGAACTGAGAGTGAAGGGTAGAGGAGTGGGAGACGGAAGGAGAGGAAGAAGAGATAAAATAGAGAAGAGGGAGACGAAAGGAGGCGCTAAATGCGTGTTTAAACTGAACAGGGAGAGTCAGAAGGCTTAAGGGGGTAAGAGTGTGAAAAGACGAAAGGGTAGAAAGAATATGAATGGGTAAATGATATATAAGGGTAGAATGGTAATCTGAGAAGTAAAAACTGAATAAATGAGAGGGGGG
This sequence comes from Erythroxylum longipes, assembly GCA_027563885.1. Taxonomy (NCBI): domain Eukaryota; kingdom Viridiplantae; phylum Streptophyta; class Magnoliopsida; order Malpighiales; family Erythroxylaceae; genus Erythroxylum; species Erythroxylum longipes. The sequence goes on from JAOQMS010000006.1 coordinate 21,040,265, forward strand.
TCTGCGCAGATTCTATCTTCGTTACGGTGAAAGTTTGAGGTCGTCGCGACGAAGATATCCTGAGAGGAAAGGGGAAGAAACAGGAGTACTTCACCGCGGCGACATGGAATGCACGCCATGACAATGATCTCTCACAGCAACACAGAAACTAGGGGGACTTTGACACGGCGAAACCATGAGTTCACCGTAGTGAAAGTAGCCCGAACTCAAAAGGACAGACAGAAAACTTCAATAAAGAAATGACAAACACGACAAAGAAACATAAGACATAGGTTGGATAGTCAGAAAACCTTTAAGTGCATATATATGGTCATAAGGTACCAAATAAGCTCAAGAAAAGAAAATGCGACACAATTAGCAATACTAAACTTCTCCAAACTTGAAGATATATCATGCATCAGGGCAATTAAGCATAGCAAAAGAAAGGCAAGAGACAGAACTAGAAGCAGATATTATTGAATTGAAAAACTACTAACTAAACTATTTTTCCTACTGGGATGGTTTCTCGCCTACACTTACTCAACAAACTAATGCACCAAAACATGTCATGAGCAATCACAGGACAAAAGTAATTAAACAAGTAAAGGAAAGAAACAACTTGAGAGTCATGGAGGTTTCTAGTTCTCATGGTAAAGCTTCAACAGATGGCCATTCACCTTAAGCTTGGTTCCAGTCTCTTCATCTAGAAGCTCCACCATACTAAAGTTGTGCACCTTTGTGACTGTGTACGACCATCCTAACCAGTGTTAAAATCCCTTTGCTTAAAAGTGAAACTAGCTTTAAACAACAACACTTTGTCTCCCTCTTTGAAGTTCTTCCTCAGGAGAACTTTATCGTGCACAAACTTTGTTTTCTCCTTGTATAGTTAAGAGTTCTCGTATACTGCTAGCCTCAACTCTTCCAATTCATGCAACTGCAACATTCTCTCCATCCCAAAAGACTCTAAGTCCATATTGCACTGCTTGACTGCCCAATATGCTTTATGCTCCAACTCCACTGGTAAGTGGCAAGCTTTTCCATAGATTAAGCGGTAGGGAGACATCCCAATTGGTGTCTTGTATGCACTCTGATAAGCCCATAGTGTTTCTTCTAATTACAAGCTCCAATCTTTCTTAGATGGCTTTACTATCTTCTCCAAGATGTGCTTCACCTCTCTATTAGATATTTCAGCTTGACCATTGGTTTAGGGGTGATATGTACTAGAGACTTTATGAATGACACCAAAATTTGAAAACAGGTTACCAACTACCCTATTATAGAACTGTGTACCCCTATCACGCACAACAACCCTTGGGATCCCAAACCTACAGAAAATGTTGGACTTAAGAAATTTAGACACTGTTTAGGCATCATCTTTTCTAGTAGGCACAGCCTTTATCCATTTGGACAACTAAAAGGATATATACAAAACCAAAAGACGAAGGAAAGGGACCCATGAAATCAATCCCCCAAACATCAAAGTTTTCACAAAACAGTAAAGGCTGCTGAGCCGTTTCATACCTTTTACCTAACCCTCCAAAACGTTGACTTTTTTCACAGGACTGACAAAATGTAAAAGAATCTTTAAAAAGGGTTGGATAGTAAAAACTAGAGTCTAGAATTTCCTTAGATGTTCTCCTTGCACTGAAATGCCCTTCATAAAACATGGAATGGCAAGCTGAAATAATGGCATCGAATTCTTCACTAGGCACTCGGTCACTGCTTATCCCCCATAGATGAGGAGCATCCCAAATGTAATGCCTTGCTTCGCTCCTGAGCTTTTATGCCTACGACTTAGACATAAGAGGAGGGGTGAGTCCAGTTATGAGATAATTAACTATATGCGCATACCAAGGCCCTTTTAAGACTAAAGCACAAAAAGCTTCGTTAGGAAAAGAATCATAAGTGAGATTAGAAGAGCCTACTCCCCTTGTATCCTCTGGTGGCCTACTCAAGTGATCGGCTATATGATTCGCTGCCCTGGCTCGATCCTTTATCTCAATGTCAAATTATTAAAGAAGTAACACCCATCTTATCAATCTTGGCTTAGATTATGGTTTCTTAAGAAGATAGCAGACATCTGTATGGTCAATAAAAACAGTTACATGAGAATTTAACAGATAAGGCCTAAACTTTTCTAACGCAAAAACTACTGCAAACAGCTCTTTCTTTGTTGTTGTGTTGTTGATTTTAGTTGCATCAAGTGTTTTCGAGGTGTTGGCCCCTAAAATATTTTTGTTAAGTTAAGCATGATATTTTATGGAATTTGATATTTGGCCTTAGAATGAATGGAGTTGTTAAGCATGATTTAAATAAATTATTAGGTCATAATAGATTTATTATTAGATTTTATTTATTTGTTCTAATGTTAGTTGGATTTTATTACATTGGTTTGTTTTTAAAAACCATGAAGCATAAAAGGAAGGGCAAAGATGACTTTTTGCACTCATTAAGGGTAGAATGGGAAGAAGAAAGTGTTGTCTTGCAATTGAAGAAGAAGAAAAACGAAAATTGAACAGAGGAAGAGAGAGTGTCATGGGAGACGAAGAAAAGAAGAGAAAGCTAAGCTAGGTTTCATCTTTTCTCGGTCTTCAAAAGTGATTTTGAAGTTGTTAAAGAAGAGAAAAAGAAAGAGGAAGATTAGAGCTTCCATTTGAGCCAAGAGACTCAATAATTGGTGAAGATTTAAGGTAAATTTATGTTTAAACTTTTGGATTTTTGGAAGGGTTCTAGTTCATGAAGCTTAAGGAATGCATGGGTTTTAGTATTCTAGGATCGATTTTAGTGTATATATATATTTCTTTGAGTTCTTAATTGGAAGTTCTATTGAATTGGGATTTTTTTCAAAATTGGAGGAAATCAAGAGGAGAGGCAAGAGGAGTAAGAAGACAAGCATCTTTGAGCAACTGTTAAGCAAGGAATTCAAGGTGGGTTACATTTTTATAATTGAATAATAAGCCATTAATGTTTCTTTCAAATCAAGAAAATAAATGTTTTTTAATTGTGTTATAAATTTGCATTTACTGCTCTTTGAATGCTTTGAGAAACTGCTATGTGTTTGGTATGTGAATAATGTGTGTATGATTTATGAAAAGAATGAAAAAATGAATCTTTTTTTGAAATAAATAGATTACTATGTTTACGAAATCATTTTTCAAAAAAAGTGCCATTTTGGGCAACAAGTTTACAAGTTATGAAATACATGTTATATGGGTTTGGTCTGGTCTATTCTGTATGTCAAGTGCACTTTGACTAAAGGCTTCTCCCGCCTGCCCGTAGTTGGCATAGAGCTCCTTCAGGGACTCCCTCATGTTTATGACTACATAAAAAACCACTATGTGGGATTGTGTTAGTTCGTTTTGTTCACGATTACATAGGACCATTTCATAGGAATGTGTTAGCTCGTTTTGTTTATGGGCCTCCCAAACTATTTTGATGTGCTTATATGTTGATAAGTTTATTGAATGCATGATTTGGGTTGTTTATAAAGTTTTTGATGAACTAAGAATTTGGAAATATGTGTTTCATGATGTATTGTAAATTTTGCAATGGTTTTGCTTACTACCGATTATAAAATTGTTACCCACAAGCTTTAAGCTCACCCTCTTTTTTTGTCCCATCTTTAGGTGATGAGCAAGAGATAGAGCATAAGGGTATTACTCCGGACTTAGCTTATTTTGTATTTTCAATTAGTTTTTGTAAAACAAGGATTTAGATGCATTTTAAGAAATTCTACTTTGTGTAAAACATGTATTTTTGGATTATGATGTATTTTGGCTTGAAATGCCCACGAAAGCTTTATTCAAACTCTATTTTAATTTGGTAATGAGATTAAGATTTGAAAAAGTTTCTGTCGATCGTGTACATATTTCTCTTTTTAGTTAAGATTGTTAATTGTTGGTAGTGATGGAATTTGTGTTGTGTTGAAAGGATGTGTGTTCATATTAGTGTTGGATGGTTTGGGGTCTCTCCAAAGGTTTTGCCGCGGTGAAGAACAAATGTTTGCCACAGCAAATCTTTCCCGAGAGGCACTCTCGCCCAATTCTGTGGCTTCGCCGTGCCCAATTCTATGACTTCGCCGTGGCGAAGCCAAAAGTTAGCCATAACAAACTTTTCCATAAAGGTCTTAGAAATGTTTGCCGTGGCAAAGCCAAAATGTTGGCCACGGCGAACTTTCCTGATGGCTCCTTGTTCATGATCCTTACCCCATCCTCTGATAGGGTAGCTTTGTAATAAGTATTGAGACCTCGGGCCCCAACATCCTTATGGTATCAGAGAACGAGTTAGACTCCAAAAACGGGGTCTAACATCCTTATAGTATCAGAGTGACTAGGTTTAGGTCTAGGATAGGGACTAGGTTTAGGAATATTCTAGGCTTTGAACGAGTAGTTTTAAAAAAATGAAATGAAATTGTTTTTAAATGAACCTCATGCATTGTTTTGTATTGTTTTACATGATTTGAAATTATTTTTTTAAAAGCATGAACTAAAAGTTTTCTTTTTTGAAATGTTTACAACTGAAGGAGTGAATATACCACCTCGAAAAAGAACTCGAGGAGCTCTGACTCGATCTGGCTCTCACCGAGCAAGTACAGATGAATCGTATATCCCGCAAGACACGGGGACACACTCTGTTCCTAATTCTGAGGCACCTAGTGTGAAGCATGAAATGCCACCACCTCCTCCTCCTGTGCCTAATTTGGATCCGCGCTTCTTTTAATCCTTTGCTTAGGCTTTCACATATGCCATGGGACAAAGTTCACAAGTTCTGATGCCATCTCTGGTAGAGAGGAGTGGGCAGTATGATAAGCTTCGCAAGTATGGAGCTATAGATTTTAATAGTACTACGAATATAGAAGAGGCTGAAGCATGGTTGAAGAGGATCGAGAGAGTCCTACTTCAGATGAAGTGCTTTGATGAAGAGAAATTAGATTATACAGTGAGCTTGATGTAAGGGTACGCACTATATTGGTGGGAATCAGTGCCCCACAGTCAAGTTATGCCTCCGGTGTTATCATGGAGAGATTTTGTGGAAGTGTTCAGGAAGAAGTACCTCTACAGGGTTTATGTACAAGAGAAGGCTAGAGAGTTTCTGAATCTCACACAGAGGGACATGAGTGTGAGTGAGTATGAGCTGAGGTTCACTTAACTTTCCCGATATGCTGCCAACAATGTGGCAAATGAGGAGGACAAATGCCGCAAATTTGAAGGAGGACTTCATTTAGGGATCAAGGAGAATGTGCTGATCCATAATTTCTGTGACTACCAGTAGTTGGTAGATGCTGCACTTTAGGCCGAGAAATTGGAGAATATCAAGTATGAAGTGAATAAGAAGAGGAAGAACCAGGAGCAGTCTTCCAAGATGGGAATGAGTGCTCCAATTCCTGAGAGGAGTACAAGGGGTTTCCACACTCAGAGTGAGGTGGGGAGTAGCACCTTTACTAAAGACAAGAAATCAAGGGCAACTTCGGCACAAACCTTAATTTTGAGAGGTAATAGTAGGGTGGAGAGGAGCAAGTACACGAACCCTCAATGTGAGCATTGTGGGAAGTTTCACAAAGGAGAGTGCTTCAAATTACTTGGAGCATGTTTTTGATGCGGGGAGAAGGGACACCTGATGAAGGAATGTCCCCAGATGACAAGGCAAAATGGGTTGCCATTGCAAGCCCCAAATAGAGCAGAAATAATGAGAACCAGGGCAGTCACTAAGGTGGGCAATTCTGGGGCTACAAAGAAGGCTATCTCTCTAGGAAGGCCAAGGGGTCAGGCACAGGCCAGGGTATTTGCCATGATAAGAGAGGAGGTTGCAGCCACGCCTAAAGTTGTCACGGGTATGGCTCAGTTATTTAATTATGAACTATATGTCTTAATTGATTTTGGCTCTATGCATTCATTTGTTTCTATAAGCATGACATTATGTGGTATGAATTTCGTGCCATTGGAAGATCCATTGATTGCTAGCACTCCCTTAAGGAGGAGGGTGATAATAAGTCAAGTGTATAGGGATTGTGAACTGGTTATTGAGGGTGCTAGACTAGTAGTAGACTTATTGCCGCTAAAACTAAAGGGTCTAGATGTTATACTGGGTATGGATGCCATGGAGAAATTTTGTGCAAAGTTAGACTGTAGTCTCAAAGAGGTAGAGTTTGACTTTGGAAATGGAGAGAAAGTGACCTTTAGAGGAGACAGAAGAATGCCATCACTTAGAATGATTTCAACTTTGTTAGCTGACAGGATGATGAAAAAGGTGTGTAAAGCCTTCTTAGCCCACATCGTGGATACTGATGTGTATGAAAAGAAGTTAGAAGATTTTTTGATTGTGAGGGAGTTTCCCGATGTGTTTCTAGAAGATTTACCTATTTTGCCACTGGTGAGGGAAATTGAGCTTGCCATCGACGTGATTCCCAGTACTGCAGTTATTTCTATACCACCGTATAGAATGACTCCAGCTGAATTAATTGAACTCAAGGAATAGTTGGAAGAGCTGTTAGAGAAGGGGCATATAAGGCCTAGTTCGTTTCCATAGGGAGCGCCTATTCTATTTGTTAAGAAGAAGGATGGGACATGGCGCATGCGTATTGATTATCGGAGACTCAACAAGGTGACCATTAAGAACAAGTATCCTTTGCCACGAATCGATTATTTGTTTAACCAGTTGCAAGGAGCAAAGGTCTTCTCCAAAATTGACCTCAGGATAGGCTATCATCAGCTCAGAATCAAAGAGTCTGATGTGAACAAGACAGCTTTTAAAATCCGTTATGGGCATTATGAGTCCTTAGTTATGCCATTTGGATTGATTAATGCTCCAGCTACATTCATGGATCTTATGAATAGAGTCTTCAAAGAGTATCTGGATTAGTTTTTCATAGTTTTTATTGATGACATTCTGGTTTATTCCAAGAACGAAGAGGAACATAAAAAACATCTCTAGATATTGTTGCAAACATTGAGGGAGAGGGAACTTTATGCCACATTCAGCAAATGTGAATTTTGGCTCCATGAGGTGACTTTCTTGGGCATGTGATCTCGAAAGATGGAGTACATGTTGATCCGAGGAAAATTGAAGCAATGGTGAAGTGGCATGCACCAAAGACAGTTGCAGAAGTCAG
>JAOQMS010000006.1:21067502-21083431 GCA_027563885.1 Erythroxylum longipes
CAAATCCTTCAAAAATCTAGGGTCGACACCTAATTGAATCAATAGTTGTTAAGGTACGTAGCAAGATGATGATAGAATGAATCCTAAGTTTCATCATTGATCATTCTTACATAATTGTGACAGCTGAATTTTTATTTAGTTATTTACTTGATTTTATTTGATTGCTTAAATTTCTATTATTCACTTTCATTCAAATAATATTTTAATACTTTATAAAAATTTAGTTTCACTTAGTTTTAACTATTTCCTCGTGGGATAGACATCTTTGATACTACAAGTTTGTGATCCATATACTTATATATATTGAGTGGTAAAACTTGCTTAACATGAAGTCAATAAAAGAAGCAATGAATGTCTCCTATTATTGGAAAGCAACTCTAATGCAACAAAGAAAGAAATTAAGGAAGCTGGTAGACTTTATAAAAGGGGAGACTCCTATCAAATCACCATCACGGCCATCCTGGACTTATTATTATGGAATTTGATCCAAAAGAGGTGGTGATCAAGCTGGAAAACTCAAATGAACAGATGATGCACCTTAAGATGAGAATGATCCCAAAAAAACTACAAAATGGATGTTACCTTTATATATGCTCAAACTTCAACTTTCAAAGGAGATCCTTAAAGGAGAAATTAGAAAATATACGCATGAAAATATGAATGTCATGGATAATACTAGGTGACTTCAACATTATTTTTAAAAGAAATTAAATAGAGAGAAATATGGGACAACAATCTTACAGGACTAACCTTAGTGATTGTGTAGAAATAATAGAGGTGACTAATTTAACGATGGAAGGCTGGTTTTATTCTTGTAGAAACAAATAAAACACAAAGTGGATGTTAAGGAAAAAAAACAAGATAAAGCATTAGAAAATGAGGCTTGTTTGGGAAAATTCCTAGAAAGTAAGGCTGAATTTAAAGCCCTTAGAATATTGGCCACCATCTAATTATTATTCACGACCTGTATATTACTAAAATCATGAAAATCCTCTCCATATTCAATAACCACTAGGTGGAGGAGGAGGGATACACTAAAGCTATAATTAAGGCATGCAACATGAGATCAAAAGGAGTAAAATGTTCATATGTGTAAAAATTTAGCATTCCTAAATTAATGATTGAAGATACTTAATGCTAAGAGACATCCACATACTAAGACGAATATTGAAGCTACAATTTCCAAGTTGCTATTAGCTCAAGCACTCTAAATCAAAACCCGCTTGATACGAAACTTAGTGAAAGGAAAAAGGTACTAAGAAATACTACACTAAAGTAAAGGAGATTCATAACTCCATCTTGAAACAATTAGATCGCATTAGCTAGTTGAAAGAAGGAGAAAAGAACACCAAAATCTTCCATAAATCAGTTTAAACAAGGAGTACTACCAATAGAATATGTTCTCTTACAAAATCATATGGTACTAAAGCCTCTTCACTATAAGATCGAAAGGAAGAAGCTTATAGATACTTCAATTACTCCCTGGGGAAAAAAGAACATAGTAGTTCCGCAATCCCTCTACTTAGATCATTCATAAGGAACCAAATAGTTCAAAAATTAAGAATCTCTTATATAGACTAGTAACCTTATAAGAGATTTAGAAAGTTATATTTATATTAAATCCCTAAAAGACTTTAGGCTCATATGGATACATTTGGTACTTCTTCTACAAGGCATGGCAATAAACAAATTATGGTAATTGAGGAAATTCTAGGACTCTTCATTAATAGGAACCTATTAAATGAACGTAAAAAAAACAAACTTTTTATTTTATCTAAAAAAGCATGATCATAACTTATTAAATAATTATAGGCTTATTGCATGTTGCAATTTCATCTACAAAACTATTTCCAAAGTAGTGGCAATGAGACTAAAGAAAGCTTTACAAAAAATAATAGGGAATCTCAAGGTACTTTTTTAGAGGGAAAATTGATAGTGGATAACCTTTGATTAGTTCATGAACTTTTCAAGGATTATGCTAGGAAAAGAACTCCAAAGAATTGTGCCTTGAAACTTGATTTCAGCAAGGCTTTCGATACCATCAATTAGGATTTCATAATCCCACTTCTTTAAGTATTTAATTTGCCAAATAAATTTAGAAACTAAGTTAGATAATGCATATCATCCACCTATTTTAGCATTCAAGTCAATAGGGAATCCACAAAAATTCTTAAGGGAATCAAAGGGCTAAGGTAGGGGGACCTCTTATCCCCCCTTCTTTTCATATTATGCATGGAGGCCTTGTCCATATTGTTTAGCCATAATATTTCCATAAACCTAAGGTTTGTATTTCATAACAGATGCTAATAATTGGGATAGTCTTTTATAGAGTGAATTACGAGTCCATATGCATAGTCTTCACCACACTATAAATGATCAATGAACTTCTTGTCTAGGAGTTTAACCACAACAAAAGTCAACTAATTCTTTCATCAAGTTTAACGGTATAAGCATATAAGATATCAAGAGTACCAAGAATCTATGTTACACAACCTCCAATCATAAAGCTTATAATGCATGTATCTATAAGGAAGTCAATGTATAAGGATTACATCTCTTTGAATGAGAAAATCGTAAAAGACTCAATCATTAAACTCGTAAGGATCTATCATAAGCTGGTAAACTAACAATAATCAAATATATCCTCAATTCCCTCCACATATATTGTTTAACACATATAATTCTTTTTAAAGGCGTAATAAGGTTAATAGAGAGAGTTATGAGATCTTTCTATTAAGGTGGAAGTAAATAATGGAAAGTGTTAGAAAAAGTAAAATAGGAAAAAGATTGCAAGCCTAATGGAAAGGATGGACTTGGTATCACCAAGATAAGTCATAGAAAAAGGTCTTAATTATAAAAAGATTATAGAGGATGTTTGAAGGAGAAGAGACTTTTTGGGACTTAATAGATTGCTAAGTGCTTAATTGTTAATACAGTTAATCTATGACACTTAGTGATTATTACTTTGAAATGCTTAAGACACTCACTTTAGTTCATATTCGATTTTAGGTACAATTTGGAAGCATAATAGCTGAAGTGAGTCGAAATCATATTCATTGAGCCATCTTCTTAAGATTCATACTCAATTGGCTTCATGGAATAAGAAGAAGAAGGATTAAAGCAAGCAGAGATAAGAGATTGTATAAGAGGAAGAGTATATGTGGCAAAAATCAAGTATGGAGGGTTATTAGAGACTTACGACCATGCATGAGTTTGTCATGACTGTGAGACATCACTCATGGCCATGCAAGATATCTCATAAGCATGACACACATTGCACGCCCATGAGCCATAGTTGCATACGGCTGTGACTTCTTGCCAACTCACCCAGAAACCTAGTTTTTGTTATAAATAAATTATGTTGACAAAGGAAACATTTCATTCTTCATTTTTGGGGTTTCAGGATGACAGAAGCGATAAAGAGAGCTACTTCTTGGAGACCCATGTAGAAGATGGAGGGCTAGGCTTCCCGATAACGATTCGAAGTTGAAATCGATACCTGAGTCACGGTTAAGCATATTTTCTCTTTGTTTAATGTTGAATCTCTCTTTAAGGATTGTTATTGTTGTTCTATATTAAATGATTTGGGTAGTGAAAGATGATCTTAATGCGTTCATTTGATTGTTTTATTATAATCTTGAATATAATTCGTAATTGTTATGTCTGAGATTCGTCAATAACTACTAATCACCTTAAATCATTAGGAACAACATAACTTAGGTAAGATAACCTGAGTTTGTAAGATTACTGCCTACATTGATCCGTCTTCCATTTCATAATGCGGCTGTCCAATTAAATCCAAAGAGTGTGCTCTAAGTTATTCGATAGTTAGGTTTAATTAACGAGCATCTTTTAATTATACATGACTTAAGGGAAAACCGAAATTAGCGGAACGTGTTGTTAATCCATGATTAATGGTCCTATAAGAGGTGTGAAAGCATTATAACAATTAGATGTGTTTAATCGTGTATAGGCCGAGATTGATCTGAGAACTGGGTTTCACACATATTTGACACTTTTCTTTCTTTTGACTATTTTCTTTAAATTTCTTGCGCAGTTTTATTTTATTTTATTTTCTCAATTGCATCAACTCAAAACCCCCTTTTTATTCCTTTGCATCGATTATTTTCAATACGAGAATTAACCAAACATTTCCTGTGGATATGATCCCAAATCACCATGGTTACAAATTTTTAGCATACAGAGTTAGGTGAATTTTGCAGTGCATTTGACACACGCTGTCAAATTTTGGCGTCGTTACCAAAAAGTGTGATAATTTAATTTTTGTTTTTAATTTTAGTTGGTGTTTTAAGTATATATCTGTTATAATCATTTCTTTTAGTTATTTGTTAATCTTTAACCATTTGTTAGTGTTAATGTATGGTAGCTACCAGATCTCCTCATAGAGAATTTGTACAACTTAATCCAGAGATCGAGAGGACATTGCGAAGATTAAGAAGAGAAGTAAAAACAACTTCATAAGTAGAACCAAAACTTGAATTTGAAGAAACAATGGCAAAATCAAGAATGCTAAGGGAGTTGGTTGCATTAGACTTAACCCAAAGACCTTTATGCATTACATTTCTTAATTTTGCTGAGCATGTTACTTTTGAGCTTATGTCTGGGTTAATACATTTTTTCCTAATTTTAATGTTCTTGCAAGTGAGGATGCGCATAAGCATTTCAAGGAACTTGATGTGGTGTGTCTCAGCATGAAGCCTCTAGGGGTGATAGATGAGCAAATCATGTTAAGAGTTTTTCCGTTCTCACTAAAAGATGCGACAAAGGATTGGTTGTTTGATCTACCTGTTGGGAGTTTGAACACTTGGTTAGAGATGAAGAGACTGTTTTTGGAAAAATATTTTCCAGCATCAAATATAACAAGTATACAGAAGGAAATCTGTGGCACAAAGCAACATAATAGAGAGTCCCTTTATGAGTATTGGGAACGCTTCAAGAAGTTATTTGCTAGTTTTCCGCACCACAACATTCCAGACTAACTTCTCATCTAGTATTTTTAAGAAAGATTGCTACCAATGAAGAGGAGTTTAGTTGATGAAGCGAGTGGTGGGGCACTACATGAGAAGATTTCCATCGAAGCTAGGATTTTACTTGATAGCATGGCTGCTAATACTCAACATTTTGGAACTCACAACGTGTTCATCAGGTAAACGAGGTTAGTGCTTCATCTATCGAACATCATTTATATGAGCTAACATCTTTTGGTAGACAAATTACAGTTGGATAGGCACAGGTAAAGGGATGCAAAATATGTTCAAACATGAGTCATCTGACTAATAAGTGTCTGACATTGCAGGAGGGAAGTATGGAGTATGTAAATGTTACAGGGGGAACTTTCCTAACCAGTACAACCTGTACTCCTAGACGTATAACCCAGGTTAAAGGATCGTCCCAATTTGAATTATGGGGGGAATAGGCAATAGACTTACTTCCAGAATAGGCCACAAGGAACATAACAATTTCAACTAAAGCCAGAAGCCTCCTTTTCCAATTCAGGTACATCTGTAGATGACTTTATCAAGACTGTTATTGCTAACAATCTTCAATTTCAACAGGGTATATAACAGATTCAACAAAATGTACAACAGTTTTAGCAGGAAACAAAATGGAGCATACAGAACGTGGAAAACCAAAGGGGTTAGATGGCAATAAGGCTCAATCTTATAGAATCACAAAGTGGAAGAAAACTATCATCTCAACCTAAGGTTAACCCAAAGAATGTTAATGTTATAAGCTTGAGGAGCGGAAAGGAGATTGAGGTTTCCAACAAAACTCCACCGAGGATTGCCAATGAAGTAGAAATCGAGAAGCAAAATTCCTCAAGGAATGGTATTCATATAAAAGAAGGCTGAGATGTGATGAAAAGGTGATGATGGATGGGAACGTGTAAACAATTTTTAAGAAGAAAATACCTCCAAAATGTCGAAATCCAGGTATGTTCACTATTCCCTATAAAATTGGTAACACTATGATTAATATAGCTATGTTAGATTTGGAAGCTTCAATTAATATTATGCCTCGTTCAATTTATGCTTCCTTGAATATGGGCCCTTTGAAAGAAACAAATGTTATCATACAATTAGCTTACCTCACTAACATTTACTTAGATAATGTAGTTGAGGATGTTTTAGTGCATGTAAATAAGTTGGTATTTCATGAGGGTTTTTATGTTTTTGATATAAATGATGAAACTTCGTACAATCTAATACTTATCTTGTTGGAAAGAGCATTTCTCAATACAACTCAGACAAAGATAGATGTTCGTGAGGGCACCCTCACAATGGCATTTCATGGGGAAGTGATTCATTTTAACATTTTTGATGCCATGAAACATCCTCATGATGATATCTTTGTTTTCTCTGTTGATGTGATTGATCCTCTGGTGTAGGAAATGTTTAAGTTGAGTTGCAAAGATCATTTAGAAAAATGATCCTTGCAATATAACAAAGCTTTATCAATTCCTGTAGAAAAATGTTACCCTTTTTTGTTGAACCCATCCCATAAAGTCCAAATACGTAAATAGGTAACTAAAACTATAACAACAATTTTAGATGTTGCATATATAAGAGTTTATTGCAGCTTTTCTAAATTTTGTTGCCTTTTCTTATATTTGGCAACAAATTATTCTTATCGTTGCTTTTTAATATTATTAAATGTAACAATTTAAAATTTGTTGCATTATATTAATTTTTAACAACATATAAAATTTGTTGCATTATATTATTTTTAAACAACATATTTTTAAATTGTTGCAATGATATTGTTGCCTAAAACTATTTTCGTCGCAGTTATTTATCAGTACTCATAACTTTTGCACATGTTGAATTTGGTGATTTGGCCGTGTGATTATCTCATTATCAAATGTTAGTGTACCGAGTCTAAATACATGTCTAGATAAATCTATTAGAAATACAAAATATTAAAATATAAATACCATAGAGAGAAAGGAAGGTAGGAACGACATTCTCTACTTACTATATCTATATATCTATTGCTGAGATGTTTGGTAAGAAAGTAGATACACCAACTTCTTATTGTATAGAAGTCTAAAACTTAATGTGTGCAGATATTTAAGAGAAATTTGGGTTGTTTATTTTAGTAAATTACAAATATACTCATTTACCAATTACTTTATAAAATTATATAATATCCTTATCACTATACTATTTATTAAAAAATGCTAATCTTACAAATGATGACTAACTGTTATGAGCTACCTAATTGAATCTTAGCAACGAGTGAAGTCTCCTGTTGCAACTTCCAACTTCCAACTTCCTCCTTTTTTTGTTTTTCTTAACATACTAATTGTGAGACACATATGGTGCTTAATTTAAGCATATAAAGGCATAAGCGTCCTGGTCTCATCTTAATGAAATTGAGTAAAATAGCCGACTCGTTGAAGTGGCAGAAAATGCTCATTCTAGTATTTACAGTCATTTCCTCTTCCAATTCTTCAAATCTCTCCTTTCTAGTCCACAATCAAAACCCAATGCTACATTCCCAAAACAGGTTAATAGTAAAACCATGAATCAATTCTACTCGGTAAATTTTACTCTGATATGTCAATTGGAAGGAACATGGTAGTATTTCCCTTTACACATGCACCTATAAACAATTGGGCATGACTCTGTTGAGCACTTGAAGCTCACCATCACCCTCTTGCATGGATTACACGGTCCACAGGCATGGGAACAGTCCGGCAAGCTTGACCCTGTTGGGTATAATTCCATTCCCAATTCCTCTCGAACTCTTGATTCCTACATTAATTATGTCATTCAGGTTAATTGCTAATATATTAATATTAACTATATAGAGACACTCCCAATTACCATTGATTTAGATTAACCTTTGGGTAATGAACATAACCTTCATTGCCGTTTGTTGTTGCCCTTGATCCTCCTTGAGAACTAACCAAAATATCTAGCAAACAAATCAATCTATAATTTATAACGTAACAAGATCTTGATTAACAACCAAATGACTGTAATTAAATATGATGTGAAAACTACTTACGACGATGGGGCAACGTCCGGAGGCTCTTACCAACCATGATTACCATCAAAAGAAGCATGAAAAGAAAAACAGTGTGTGTTCCCAGTAAGAGCTTCATTTCTCGTCATGGGTTTGAGTAAAGGGGACACATTGTATATATATCGTTTTAATCAATGGGAAAGGATGTACAGCTGAGGCAGTTCACATGATCCACGGCTATCTATTAATTTCAAAGTTTTCACATGTTTCGTCGAGTCTATTAAATAATATGGAAAAAAGTGTAAACATCTGAAGCTTTAAATGAAGTTCATGTAAATATATCAAACATTTATGATCTTTATCGTCATGTACAACTTAATTAATAGCTACCATTTGCTTACGATTTCAGTTGCCTAGTAACAAGCAGGACTTGGGACAGATTACTCCATAATCTAACAGTGAAACCAAGTTTCAACATCTGAGGAACATAACATTGAATTGAAGAAGGCCTGCAATAAACGTGAAGATCAGGCCTTCGGATTAAATGAACTAACTTTAATTTTCCATGCATTTATGGCTGTGGACACCTGTTTTCCCGTCATTATTATGTTTCCCATTTTGCTCTGGACATTCTATTTTTGTAAAGATGAAATGCTGCAGTTTACTTTGTTGCATCGGATGTCTACTTAGAAGTAAACGAGATTAGAGCTTTGGCATATAAGGAGGTTTTTTATTGGTCCGACTACTAAAATATTCATTTTTCTTTAGCATTGATAATACTTGACGGGAGTAAGCAGTTGAATATCCAATGCCATTATCATCCTTGTAAGGGATAACAGATGCTATCATGTTAAAAAAATTATATTTTTCCTTTTAATGCTAAATCTTCAATTAAACGGATAATCTTTTAAAACTCTTATAATTCAAGTCAAAACATTAATTTTGTTAATTTTTTATTGATATCAATAATAGAATATCTTTCAACTTAACATCTAGACATTTATGTGAAAATTTATGAATACATGAATATCTTTATAAACTGATTCGTAACTCATAGAATTAATTCACGGACCACTTAATTTTTCTAAAATAACTTGCCTTTCAACCCTAATTTTTTCCTTCCTTATCTGAAAATGAGTACTTCCCCCTTTCTGAGTTTGTCATCATAATTGAGATGTTTGCATAGTAATGAATTTGATGTTAGGGGCGTCATAATTTCTAAATTTGTCCATATATGTTGCTTTTTTAATTAACATCAAAGTAGGAGGACTTGATTCAATAAGCACAAGGACTTTCTAACACTCAAAATATAACTAATTGTTACAAAGGAGATGCAGGGAATAAAATTTAAGTACGTCGTTCACAGCAACACTCCTAGTCCTACAAGAAAGCATTTCTATAAGACATGACCTACAAAACACCTATAACACCAAAGTTACCAACCAATTTCTTATGCAACCACAAAATTGTGTTGACACCTTTAATGAATCGTGCTAACCCGTGATGAAATGTAAGCTACATTTGTGTAAGCCATGTTCTTCACTTTCTTTGAACCCTCCATTGAATATGGTATTAGACGTTCAAGGAGTCCTTGGATTCCTCTGATCTAAAACGCGCAACAAACTTTATAAGAATTATTTCCTACTTCTGGAAAACTTCAAATACAAGACTGAAAGGATATGTTGCTCAAATTACATAATAAACATCAGAAGCCATCTTTAAGTATAGGAGTCTCCGAGGTTTGAAAATTCCATTATTGAAATTAAACAAGAAGGTTGCCTAATCAACTTAGCAACAGTATCAGTAATGATACACAAGCCCCTATTGGATGCTATAAATTAAAATTCTTCACCTATCTCTAAAATTCATCGAATCATAAGACGGCAATATGCTTTCTGAAACTCATGAGAAAGACAACCTCGAGAATTTTAGCTGGACTAAAAATTTTAAATATTTGAAACAGCAAATATTGTGCAGCATGACAGAGCTTTGACTTCGTATTCCATTCAAGAATGTAACCAAAAGAACACTTGTAATTCCTCCTTGCAAGAACACGAAGGGCTTTTGCTATTTCGTGGTCAATATCCTTCTTCCTGCAAGGCAAAACCCCGGACATTTGAAAGATTGTAGAAGAGAAACTAGCATACATGCTTGTATGAGTCTAAGGAATGCTGTAGATTGATACCTGCAACATTCAGCAAATAACTCAAATAGCTTATGAGGTCTACGAAGTTCAAATGCTAATTGTAAAGCATTAACATAGTTAGCATCCAATACAGCATTTTCCAATTATTGATCTCTTAAAACCCTTTCCACCTACGTAAACATCAATTGGACAAAATTCAACAATTTTCATTCCAATTTTTTAAGAAAGAAAAGTGGTCAGTGTAAGCTCTCCTCTTTTCGGAAAGCTTCCTCCTTATGTATAGCAGTTGAATCATACCACAGATAGACAACACCATCACCACCACCACCACCAGTAGCAAACATTTCAGTCTTTTTTCCAATAGCCAAGGCCCAAACCTGCAAGCCAAAATCTAATGAGTAAAAAGAAAAGGGCCGAAGGACACCATAACTCGTAACCATGAAAACTGATTGGACCAGCTAGCATAGAAGACAACTTGATGAGAAACTCATGTTCACTTCGACAGACAGGATGCTCGTGTGCCGTTTCATTGTAAACAGGCATGTGTAGGGCAAGGACGATAATTATATAACCTTTTGTAAAAGTGCTGGAATGTGATACTGCCTCTGAATCCTTTGGAATAGAACATTTCCATTTTCTTCTGTTGTTATGCAAGAAAGTTCATTGCAGACCAGGCAAGAAGGGACTATGAAGTTTAGATTCATGTTGGTGGAACCGTATGTCATCATGTTCCTACCCTACCATGGTCATAAGAAAAAAAAATGATTGAAAATTTTCTTTTCCTTTTCCCACCACATCAAGGAAATGTAGGTGCTCACTTTTGTCTTCTTGTCAGCGATGAAATCCCTTCAACAAAGACAGAGTGGAAATAACAGATTTTCTATTATAGGTTCTTTTAATATTTCGTTTACACTAGTTCTTCTGTTGAAACTGCAATGAAACTATGCAATATTAAGTAAGTTGATCAAGAGGTTCTGGGGCATACTGGTCGTGAAACATATCATTATTTGGTTGATTATGTTTTATATTGCAGTTTGTAGAAAGCTGACACTTAATTAACCCTATACCAACAAAAGAAAAAACATCCCCTTACGCGAACGAAATACCAAGAAGCTAACTGCTTGATTACTGGATAAACAACCTCTTCATAAGAAACACGCCCCCACTGTGAATGTGAAGGAACCAAACAATGCAACGTAGAAATTACAAAAAAAAAATCAGTTTAAGCAATTTTTGGGACTGTTGAAGCGCAGTGATTCTAGCCGCAACTATAAAATCCATCAAAATGCTCATGTATTGATTGTTAATATAAAAGATTCAGAATTTGCTCCTTTTTTTTTCTTTCCTTTTATGGAGTCAATTGGTATCAATTGCATTATATTGTCATTTGTCAAACAAGCGGGTTGTCAACTTTGAACGCAAGTAAATCGAAGAGAGCGGCTCGCAACACCTTCCTAGCTCTCTTTGCTTTCGGTATATAATAAAAGTTCTTATTATAACGGTCAACATCCAAGAGTTGTGGTTTAGAGAAATGATTTATAAACATAATTCAGGAAATGATCATAAAGTCAATTGCTAATTTGGATTTACCATAGCAATCAATAATAAAATTTAACAAGTTTTTTGTACCCCAACCAGAAAAGGCAATGACTCAACCTATTCACTTTTATCAAATAAAGAAAAAACTATCATATGCATTTTAGTCCAAATGAGAAAATTCTTGCCGTTTTTCCTTAGTAGCTTCGGGAAAGGGTGAGGAGGTGAAAAGATTATGAACAAAAATCTAGTTTTTATATTGGACACCATCTGTTGCTATCTGTAACAGAATCATTCTATTCATCCCCTCACCTTCATGGTCTTCACAGAATTAACACATTAGGATTTAAGGAAGATTTGGGATTTTCATTTTCTTTTTTCTTTCCAAACAGAGAAGAAACTCTACGATGTGGTTGCACTAGAAGAGCATGATTGCTGAATTGACTCCCTCCCTTGTCTGATTTAGAACGAAATCTTCCTCTCAGAAAATCCAAAAAAAACAAAAAAGGACTAACACAAACGCCATTCCATGTTGAGCATCGAGTCACCATAGAGTTTCTTAGAGATGCGAAGAACAGAAAGAGCAACATGGAAAGAATTCAAGGCAGCAATTTTGGAAGCTATTAGGGTACACATGTAAGGGAAGAGAATGATACAAGTTTCTATCCCAACCCAACAACTTTATCCTTCAAACAAGTCTTTGCATTAATTCCTATTTTCTTTCTTCCAATTTATACAATTTTCATTTCAGCACGGTTAATTAAGTTAGCCCCATGTTTCCTCTATCAGCAAGCTTTTGGAGTGTCCGACCCAAATAGTTTTGTTCAGAAGCTGGAAATCCAACTGTCTTACACTCACACTTGGAAGGGCTACAAAACCAAAAAGGGTGGAGGAGTTAGCAATTTTATGTGTGCTTGCTTAAACAATCTGTCAACATGAGAGGTACAGAAAAAATGCCGCCTTTCCAAACAGATAAGCACCATTCAAATTATCCCAATCTGTAGCTTACAGAGAAATAGAAGATGAAGTTGTTACTACAAAGATTAAAATATTTAGGTTTGGCCAAGGATAATGCATAATGAATTATTGCAGTTCATAAACTAACCAAAAACAAACACGGTCCAAGCAAACGAACAACAAGAAGTGGCTTACATATTCAAATCTATGATTCATCTAGATGTTAACCCCTTTAATGCTAGAAAAAAAGTCCAAAGCACTTTTGATTATAAACTTTGGGGAAATAAAAAGTCTTTTGGGGCTTAACACACAAACCCAACCATCAACAACTAGAAAATAATAGTTAAATCTGGAATATTGTTTGATGACTTGAGGAGTTAGCCAATCAGCTGGATAGACTTGAGGGGCATCAAAACGAGAGAAGATAAAACACCTGGTCAGTAGGGACACTAGGCCTCAACAAATACCAACACTACCATCCAACTGCCAAGTACAGTAAACTTTCAACTTCTAATTCTACAGTTGCTCCTTTAGAACACCTGATGATCTGAGCAATTATGCAGTAATACATTTCACTGTGGATAGATTGGCTAAATATTTACTTTAGTAGAATAAAGATGAGCATTTAGAGGTTGAAGGAAAGAAAATTTAATCCACAGTAGCTAGCGTATATATGAATAAAATGTGGTTAAACACATGCATACCTTTTAATTTAATTTATCTCACCCTTCATATGATTGAATAAGAATTTCAATCAACTTCTAAAGTACAAATCTGTTAACATTTTTAATCAACAGTTTTGGAAATATTTATCATACAATTACTCGCATATGATTGTAGAAGAAATCCCCACGAAGATTTCAATGTACTGTACTTAATGGAGTTGAATGAAATGTTTAAGTGCCATACAGTGCCCGGAACTAAAGTAAACAACTAGAAGTTTTTCACAATTGCATAAACAACGGGTGACCTATGTGCCATCAACCCAATACAGCAGGTAATTTAAGCAGAATTTGAGTGGGAAGATAGGAATACCACAAAGTCAACTTGTCAAGTATTTGATCCAGAGGATATCCTATAGTACGTATTGAATGGATGATTCAGTAAAAGTAGGTGTGTATCAGATGTATGTAGTCAAATTTAGAGGTGTTTCAACACATATTAGCTTGAGGAAAATATTAAACAAATATGGTTTTGATTATGTAAATATTCATCCACAAAGGATCACCTGAACTCACTATCAGTAGATATGTGGTATTTGCTCGATTATTCTAATAAAGTCAGACTCCATCCCACTGATTAAGTATAATATAAACAAACTTCTTTTTCTGCCAAAACTTCAGACAAAATCAACTCCAAAAAAAATCCAATAACAGTCAGGAAATTTCATTGTGACAAACAGGCTGAAAGCTATTAAACCTATTCTCTACCATAGAACAAAGCAGAACAGCACCTGTCATTTGGCAGGCTAACAAGTAATAACAATCACCAAGAGGCCTACAAAAGCAAAACATACCAATAAAGTGAAGCACCACAGTATTGAAGAATTACACAAGTGAAATACCATTGACTAACAGTATATTCCCCTTAAAATTGAGGGTTTACCTTGACTCCTGCAGGAGAATTTCCCGCCTTAGCTGCCGTTGAGCTCCCAAAGATGATGACTCCTGTGGAAGGGTTCCCAGGCTTTGCCGTAGTTGTACTCCCAAACAATTTTGACTTCTTATCAGCAGGCTTTAATATTTGGAAAGAACACATTAATGTCTCATCCACACTCATCATGGCACCAGCGTTATCGAATTCTCCACAATAATTAGGAGCAGAAAATATAGTTACAAGTTGTCGATTGGCAAAGAATTCATATCCATCCTCCACAACCTATACCAATGAAATGGTTAGGACAGTTATGCAATGAAGCTACAATGAAGAAAGGTCTGCTGTGAAACAAACAACGGAACTGCACAGACTCAACAAATAAAACGGATACTGCGGTGGAAGTGCTAAAAGATAAAGTTAAAATGTCAAAGCCACAATCCTCTAATAGAGACACAAGTAGCCCTGAAAGGATCCATGTTGTGCTCCAGATTGTTTATTCTCTAGAACCTTAGAAGTATTATTATGTAGCACACGATTACTGAATAAAATGAAATATATTGCTGCATATGCAAAAACCTGATGGGCCCGACAAATAAGATCCAAATCATGTTTCTGAAGAAACTCTGTAACTTTGTCAGGACCAAAAGTGTATGAGACTCCCCTGTCATTCATCCCCCAACCTTGAACATCTTTACTGGGATCTGACCAGAGAAGATCGCATAGCAAACCAGTGTCTGGTACATCAGTTGGGCGCTGCAGATTCTTAATCTGATCCAAACTATGCAGATCTGGAGAAAGACCACCATGCATGCAGAGAATCTTCTCATCAATTAAAGCAGCCACTGGTAAGCAATTAAAACAGTCTGTGAATGTCTTCCATAGTCTAACATTAAATCTTCTCTTACACTCATCATAAAAACCATATATACGATTTATGGAAGCACATTCATGATTTCCCCTTAAGAGGAAGAAGTTCTCTGGATATTTTATCTTGTAAGCAAGAAGAAGGCATATAGTCTCCAGACTTTGCTTGCCTCGATCCACATAATCCCCCAGAAATAAATAGTTCGCTTGTGGAGGTAGTCCACCATATTCAAACAGCCTCAGAAGATCAGAATATTGACCATGGATGTCACCTGCATTAAATCAAGTCATGAAATTTTTTCATCCACTGAAGAGAAAAAACAAAATTTCAGTTCCATAAGAATAATGATGCTTAGAATAAGATCTGATTCACCCAAGAATTACAACCATATCTAAAGAAGCCCTTCACAGGCAAAAAGGCCCAAAAAGTAAAAGATAACCTCCAGATCTGGAGCTAATGAGTTAAAACCCAGCTTGAACTAATTCATGCTCATAAATTGTTCAACAACGAGCATTAACCAACAGGGAGATTTCAATTCAATCACCCTTGGCCCTTATGCACAAAATATGCTTAAAATTATGTAATGCACAAAGCATGCAAGGATAAGCTCCAAACACAAGAGCAAAAGAAGACTGCTAATTTGTTTGCAGCTCTCCAACTTATTCACACATTCTTAAACAAAATCACCAGAAACAGTCCTCAAACAGCCCAAAGAGACAATTCCTCTCCATTACAAGACTAAACTAATGCAATATAACCATAGTCAATCATGCCTAATGCACACACTTCTTAACTTGTATAATAGCCTTTAAAACAGCAAGGAAGTGAAGTATAATC
>JAOQMS010000006.1:21089164-21100392 GCA_027563885.1 Erythroxylum longipes
TGGTGATTTCTAGGTTGATTTTGGATTTGGTTGTGTAATTGCTTTTCTATTGCTTTTAGCACTTTCAATTCTCATATTTTGATTATCAATTGATTTACTTTCTTGTAGTAGTTGTTAGGTTTGTGACTTAGCTACCATTAGACTTAGAACTAGTTCCCTTCCTCGTGAGATCGACACCTTAGGTACTACGCAAACGACCTGTGCACTTGCGGTAATTACCTAGGTTAAAAATGTTGAAACTTAGAGCATGTAACCTTGAGCGAACACTTAGTCTTATCCTGCTGAAAGCTCGATTACCTTTAAGGCCTGAACTGCCCTCCATTATTGCTGTTCGACCAGGAGAAGTTAGGGTGATTCTTCCACCCAGGGTTATGTATGTTGGAGTAGGGATTATTACCCCCTCCACGTCCAAATTGGTCCCTATATAATTAACTTACTCTGGGTTACCGTCTCTCATCAGATAGCAGTCCACCGTATCATAATCCAATTTACCGCATAGCACTTTAATAGCGTGACCCATAGCTGAGGATGACTCCTTAATATTACTGAGTTGTCACGTCAAGTTGTCGATCTTAGCTTACATTTTCTTCATCTGATCGACAACGATAACTCTTTTCTGCTCCCTAAAGTTAGTATATTGCCTACTACATTCACTCGCCCATAAACAACTATTGCTGGCCATCTCCTCTATTAACTCCTCTACTTCATCGACTGTCTTTCTCATTAACGATCCTCCCGATTCCACTTTAATGGTACCTCTGGTATGTGGGTTCACTCTGTTGTAGAATGTCTGCAGCAAGAATTCCTTCGGTAAGTTATGGTGCGTGCATCTCCTCTGCAGATCCTTGTAACTCTCCCACGCTTCATAAATAGACTCCCCGTCACGTTGTTGGAAATTTGTGATTTCCTTAATAATTTTGGTGGTCTTTATAAATGGGAAGTATTTATCTAAAAAGGCATGCATTAACTGTTCCCACATTGTAATGTTAGTGGGGCTCAGTGAATGATACCAATCTTTCGCTCTATCCCTAAGAGTGAAAAGAAACAGCCTAATCCTCACTACGTCTTCTGACATCTGATGATATCAAAAAGTGTCACAGATCTCGAGCAAACTCACCATGTGAGCAGTCGGGTCTTCGTTTGCTAGTCCATAAAATTGGACGTTTAACTGAAGCATATTTAGGAGGGCTAACTTAATTTCAAATGAGACTGCTTGAACCGACGGTCTAGCCACTCCTTAGGTTGCAGGATTAAACCCTGGCCTCATAAAATCTATGAGGGTCCTCTGTTGTTGCCTTCCAGGGCTGACTTTTTGATCCTTTTCTGTTTGGAATTCCTCGGCCATTTGTGCTTTTTCGATCTTTTCTTCTTCTTCTCGCTGAGCTTTCCTAAGGGTTTGTTCTAAATGAGTTATATCTAAATCTAAAGTCTCCGCTGCACGACTCAAACCCCTCATGACTCTTGTGTTCATACAAGAGTATGATTCCTAACTAAAACTAACGAAAAACGAAGACGAAAAAAAATTAAACTATTCTAACGCTTTAAATTATAGAACTAAGTTGCCTTCCCCAGTAATGGTGTCCAAAACTTGTTCTCTCAAGGTTACACATGCTAAGTTTTACTAATTATACCTTGGTAATTACTGCAAGAGCACAGGTCATTTGCGTAGTACCTAAGGTGTCAATCCCACGAGGAGAGGAACTAGTCCTAAAATCTAAAGCAGCTAAGTTAGTAATAAATAAACAACTAATGTAGAAAATAAATCAATCAATAATCAAATTTGAGAAATTAAAGTGCCACAAGAATGAACAAAATAGCAAACCACACAAATAATCTGAAGCCCAACCTAGAAATAACCAAGTGAAAGAAAGGGGGATTCAATTTGAAACTAAAGAAAATCTACTAATTATGCAATTTCTGATTTAACGAGCCTAGATGGTCCTAGGGTGAATTACTCTCTCTCGAGTTATAATTCTTTACCCTAATTGATATACCCTAATTCAAATTATGTTTGCGATCTCTCAATCTACAATTGGTCCAAAACATAAATTAGTTCTGAATTTATCTATTAACCTATCAGGGAATCTATGCTTGATCTCTCATTACATGACTCTACCGGTTTGATTCAACTCTCTACTTATCGATTTACCTAACTCTCGTTAGTCCATATTAATGATTTTTACCGACTCACCCTCTTAATTTATTACCAAGGTACGAAGAATCGAAATTTAATCACAATTAAATCGAAATAAAACACCATCAAATACATTTTATTAATCTCAAGAATAAAAAACCCGAAGGTGAGTTTAGACAAAAGATCAACAGTCAACAATAGCAATTCCAATCAATATTTAATCTCATACATCAATGAAATCAAAATAAAAATAAAAAATACTATCGGAACGGATCTCGGAGGTTGCGACTGCCAGAAACTACCTGTTCCGGGAAGTACTTCACGTCAAATGTATCTCCGTGCCTCCCTTCCTTCGTCTCCTTCCTCAATCGCTTGATTTCTCTCTAGGTTCCTCATCGATTTTTGCAGAAACTCATTATTTTACTTAACTCTCTTCACTCTCTAATGACTACTGGCGGCTGTCTTGTAGTGTGCTATTTATTCTGTAGCAGCCTAGGTCAAACTTGGGGCTGAAACAGTCTAAAAAATCACTGAAAATTTGAGTTTTCCTGTAAGCCCAATGCAGGGCACGATCGTGGCCCTGCCTGCCACAATCGTGGCTGGTGATTTATCCTTTCTGTCACAATCATGACCTGAAGTGCTTCTGGCTCTTCCTTCTCTGTCACGATCATGGCCACTGTGCACGATCATGACCTATGTCTGTTAGCCCGAAACTCTTCAAATCTTCATCGTTCTTCCCTGTTTACCCTACAACACTAACACACACATCAAGGTACGTAAAAAATATAACAACTAAGATCAAGGATTCATACTAACCCATAAAAAAACATAAACATACAAACTAACATAATTAACACATAAGCACACACTTAACTCTCAATTTAACGCTAAATACTTAACAGATTACACCCTAAAACATCATGAAAAATGCAACTATCAATTTAAACCTGGGCTTATTCCTTGTTACATTATCTCGGTCATCAATTGTCTGGTTGATTTCTTTTTCTGAAGCAACTGACTTATCCTCAGTCTGAGTAGTTTCTTCAAAAGCAGCAACTAATTGTGAATTTAGATAATTTCTTGTTTTCCCTTCACTTCGTCTTTGTGCTTGTAATTGACCCTTTCTAACCCAAGTATGTTTTGGTAACGTGGGTTGTTGCTGGAAATTTAATAGAGAGTGTCTAGATTTTCAGCTTTGAACCCTTTGAAATATTATTTGTAACAACTTTTAACATTTCGATCTTTTGTGCCTAATTACTCCATAAAAATGACATGTAGGTTTGAACCTCTGATTTTTCTGTGAGATTTCTCCTTGAACGGATCTAGTCGCACTAATTTTCTCGTTATTTAACTTAGAATATTCACCTTTATAGCCAATGCATTGAAGGTCTCCTTTAGTCTTACCGATTTCCAACAATTGTTCTAATTTTTCTGTACCTCCATTTAGCATTTTTATTCCTTTTCTTTGTACAGACCAACTTCAATTTTGTTTCACCAAGATCATCTAATGTAGACAACAACTTCTCTAGATCTGTATTGAAGTTCTTCATGGAGAGGTTTTCCTTCTTTAGCTTTTTATTTTTCTTGCACGTTTGCAACCATTTTACATACATTAATTCGTAGGCTTCATAGATGTCCTTCTTTTTTTCATTTGAACCACTGTCATCATGTCATAATCTAACATTGAGCTTTGAGCTGATTTGTTTGCGTTTTCCCCAGAATTTTCTGATTCACTTAAGTTTTTGTCATCGATTACTTCCTTCTTGGTTGTGGTTAAGTAAGCAACTAGACTTTTGTTGTATAAAGCAACTAACATAGCACTACTCACAATTTCTTCTTCACTACCATATTCACTTTCGGATTCATTCTCACTCTAAGTGCTTGTAAAGGATTTCCCTTTTCTCTTCTTCAAGGTGTTATTACATTCCACTTGCATATGTCCTAAGCCTTGACAATCATGGCTTTGAATTCGCTTTTTTTCACCCTTTCGAGTTTGAACTTGTTGTTTGAAGTTGTTATTCGATGAACTCCCATCGTTTTGCCTCGATTCAGGTCTGTCCTTTTTCACTCTTTTCAGCCACTTACTGAAATTTCGTGTTAACAATACCAGATCCTCATTCTTGTCAGATTCGTCTTCTACATCAATCATACCTTTTCTAGTTTCAGCTTGTAGTGCCAATCCTTTGCTCTTTTCTTGTTTGCCCCTTAACAAATTTATTTCAAAATTGGTAAAAATTCCAATTACCTTTTCTAACGACAAGTCATTGATGTCATGAGCCTTCTCAATTGCTGCAATTTTCGGAATAAATCTTGGAGGTAGTGATCTCAATGTCTTCCTTACCAATTTTAGATTAGAGTATTTCTTCCTGAGTTGATGTGCTTAGTTTTCTATATCGTACAATCTATCATGGAAGTCTCTAATGATTTAACTATCATCCATCTTGAGTTCTTCAAACCTCACAACTAACATCTGAAGTTTTGAGGCTATAACAGATTTCAATCCCTTATAAATAGCCTGTAAAGTATCCCACACTTCTTTAGTCGATTCACAAACTAAAAGCGACCTTCATTCATAGCTCTAAAGATGGAATGCATGGATTGAGAATTTCCAAATGCTTTCTCTTCTTCAGCCCTTATCCACTCAAATGCATCTTTAAGCACTGCCTCCCTTTTTTCATCAATCGTCACTGGATGTATCTAGCCATTTAAAACCGAGTTCCATGATTTTGTTCCTTGTGCCTGAATGAATAATCTCATCTGTGATTTCCACGTTTGAACCATCTAACAACGATAGCCTGATGATTGATGCCCCTTCACTTATATCCATAATTATGAAACAAGAATCTGCACTGACTTGATATACCAAGTTCTGATCTGGTGACCTGTTCTAATACCAAATGAAAAATCATAGAGTAGTTTCGCAAACTTTCAGATTTTGCTGCAGTCATTTCTAGCACAATAAAAAAATAGAAAAGTTAAACGCACAAATATAAATCAACACCAATATTTGTTAACGCAGTTCAGCATACCTTGCCTACGTCTGTGGGGTGCTCACCCAGCTTAATTCTTTCACTAATGACAATAGTTTTATACAAGGCTGTACTGAGTCTGTAATAGCCCGTTTTCATTACTAAAGGTTAGGACCCTAAACCACAGTACATGAGAAATAACATTGAGAAATTTATTAGGTGCATTGCATTTACTTGCATATCATTAGTATACACACATGAATCATGATATTGTACATGTTACAAAGACTGTATATGCACTCAATTGACATATTCTAGAGTATAAAAGGTTTAAAGTGATTATAATGTGAATTGTGAATTTTTCTGTCTTGAAATTTGGTTGATAGATTATAATTGGTAATCTAGAATTTATTTGTTAAAATTGAGAGATTTATAAATTTATGTGTATTTTTTTGGACTAGGAAAAATGCCAAGTAGCTAGACAAATTGACAAATGGAAATAAAAATAAGTGGTACATGGTAATAGAAATAAGTGACACATGACATTAGGATTAATTGACAAGTGGCTTAGATAATTAGGTGACAAATGGCATATAGATTGGGAGATAAATAGACTAGTTATTAGGAGACATTTAGAACCATAAAAAGAGGACATGTGGCAAATGACAAATGTCACAACACTTGCCACACACCTCACTCTTAATATACTCACTTGAAGGAACAAATTTTCTTTTTCTTTCATTCTACTTTTGCTAGAAGCTCTCTTCTTCATTTTCTTTCTTCTCTCCATTCATGATACTCTCACCAACCCTTACCATCTTAAGTTTTGTTAACATCCTTCATTTAGCCACTCCAAGTATTTTTTTATCCTCACTTTGATGATAAAAACCAGCCTATTCTACCTTGAAATGATGATGATCGTGTGAGCTTGGACGGGCTAGGTTACCCATGATTTGAAGAGTTTTTAGAGTTAAACAAGCAAGTTAATCATTTACTTCTTGTAATATATGTAGCATAATAAATATGATGATTGTTTAGGGTTGGACTGATAGTGAGAATGGTGTTTGATGAGTGCTATAAAAGGATTAATGAATGTTTGATCGATGAAATTAGAATAATCAAGTGTTTTTGAAGTGTAAGCCCAAATTCAAGCTAGACATATACAAATGATAATGTTTGAATGATCTTGACTTGTGATGAAGGATACATACTCGAAAAAGTCAAACTGAGCATGCATTGAACATGTCACATTCATGTGTATGATTGAATACTTATATGATTGAGCAATTTAGTAATGTGTACGATGTGTGTATTACATGATTTAGATGCTTAAGTCGAACACTAACATCTAGACATTGTTGGTTCGTCAAGGCAATAGCTATCTGGATCATACTGTGAGTCAACCTAGATGTTTCTCACTAGGATTGATTTATTTCTGTTTATATGTCAGATATTGAACTGTTAATAATTTGATTGTGATAATTTTGGACATTTATGGTCTGAGAAGTTTGATAATTGAGATCGTATTGGAAGTGTTTCATAATTGAATGTGAATCTAAAAGAAATATGTGTACTCAACAAAATGTTGAATGTCGGACTTAGATCCGATGAATGTGTGAAAATAACTATGTGTAATGAATTAAAGTGATTGATTGTAGATAATGAGAAATGATGCATTTCATCAAATTGATATGCATGATCAGATAAAGGAGTTGTGACTGAAGTGGCTAGTGAAAAAGAGCTTAAAGTTCAAAATGAGTATAAAGAGCCACAAGCTCAGTATTATAATGAGTTTGGTATCCACAATGGGTATGAGGCAGTTATTAATGAGCCTAGTATCTACAACAAATACAGAACAGTTAACGGTCACAACAAAGTAACAATTAAAGTGGAGTCATATGTGCATTTGCATATACAAATTGATATGTGTTATATGAATGATTGAAACGAATTGATTGTACTGTTCTAAAATGGAAATATGAAATCGGGTATTTAAATTATATTTTTTGAAGCATGATCAAAGTTTGAAATGATATTCAATATTTGATTATATGATTTGATTGTGAATTAGATTGTGAACTGTCTTTGTGTTCGATATGAGTGAGCACATTTAGGATGGTTCACTCACTGAGTTCACAAAACTTATCAAAATTGCAAATGTTGATTTTCAGGTACGAGGATGACTGAGCTCCTAAGGCAGACTAGTAGAAGTCTAGTTCTGTTCATTTTGGAAGTCACTAATGGCTCAAAGGTCAGTCAGCTGATATTAAGGAGTTAGATAGAAAACTTTTGTATAGTTTCTCATTCCATGTAGAAAATTTTGTAAAGGGGTAGTAAACTTTGAGATATTTTGGTAGTGTAAATATATGTATTATATAGTGTGATGCTACAATGTAACTTTGTTTTAATGGAATGAGGAGTTGATCTTTTGAACATTTGTGTTATATGTATGATGCTAAGATAAGCGAATGTGATTGCTCTAACATGCCGCTTTCATAGAGTATATTCTCGAATGTCCTCTGGATGTTTGGGTATATGCTCTATGGAAGTGGGGTGTTACAATTTTTGGTATCAAAGCATAGTTTTGCATCCACAGGGACATATAAGAGCATTTAGACATGATATATAGTGAGAGACTCGGATAGTGATCACAATTAATTGTGTATTATAGGTCATCCACTATCGGTAATCAAGTTACAGAGTCAGCTGACCTAAAGTCCGTAGGAGCTAATAGAGAATCTCTAGTACCTCAACCTGACCAAATGCCTCAGAGAATTCTTGAGAGGAGAGAAAGGAGATATGATAAACTTAGGAAGTAGGGGGTTGTATACTTCTATGGAAGTACAGAGCCTACTGAGGCAGAAGGATGGTTAAAGAGAACAAAAAGGATATTCGATCAGATTGACTGTGAGTCAGATGAAAAGGTTGACTACACAGTCTGGCTATTGCACGGTCCAGCTTATCAGTGGTGGAAAATTGTTCCTGAAAGTACCACCAGGCCTTGTAGTTTATTGTGTGAAGGATTTTTTAAGGTCTTTAAGGATCATTACATGCCAAAGATCTATTTGGATAGGAAGATGAAGGAGTTCCTAGATCTGAAGCAGGGAAGTCTTATTGTAAATGAATAGGAGATACGATTTAACAAGTTAATGGAATATGCTACTGCATTGATTCTGACAGAAGAAGACAAGTGTAGATAGTTTGAGGATGGGCTGAATATGAAGATCAGAACGAGGTCAGCTATTACTAATCTGAGCAGTTTTATTGAGATGAGAGCTGCCTCAATTAGAATAAAACAATTGTTGAAAGATGGACAAGGAGACCATAGACAAGAGTTCAGAATGAAGAGACTTGGTAAGTCTCAAGTCAATTTTGGTAGGAGATACAATAAAGGCCAGAATAGATCATTGTGACCACTGACTAGATTGAGACAGTCGGGGTTTAGACAAAGAGGCAGCTTTGTACAGGCTAATAGTGGTAGAGGTCCAGTATGTAGGTAGACACAATAGATGCCTAGTAGTGAACATTATGGAAAGAAACATAGTGGAGAATGTTGGAAGATATTGGAAGCTTGTCTTCGTTGTGGCTCTTTTGAGAACCAGATTAGAGACTGTGCCATAACTTTCAGAGAACAGTTTGGAATGAGAAGAGGATTAATAACTGAGACTACTATCCAGTAGAGAGACTAGGTAGAGAGGCAAAGGTAGAGGTAGAATAAGTTCAGCAGGTCCTAGTATCAGGACTGAGGTGCGGAGTAATTAGTCGCAGTATTAGGCCAGGATTTATACCATTACAAGACAGAAGGCCCAAAACTCCCCAAATATTGTAGCAGGTGTGCTAAATATCTTTCAATTTGAAGCATTTGCATTGGTAGATCCAAGATCTATGCATTCATTCATCACACCGAATGTGGCATCTAAACTACATTGTGAGAGAGAAATGTTGAAATATGGCTTACAAGTGAGTACACCAATACGTAGTACTACAGTGATTGGAGAAGTGGGTAAAGAGGGTATTGTTCAGGTTGATTAGGTAGAGTTAAAATTTGATTTGATTGTATTGCAATTGAATGAGATAGATCTTATCTTAGGCATGGACGGCGTATTGCATATAGGGCTATGATGAATTGCTATACTAAGGAGGTGATTTTTTAATCTCCTAATCAGCTGAGAGTAATCTTTCGAGGTGTTAGTCAAGAAACACCAGCCAGAATGATTTCATCAATAAGTGCATTAAGATTTATTCGAGGTGGATGTGAGGCTTATCTAGCTTATGTAGTTGATACCCATACTGAGCAGACAGTACAAGATATTCCTATTGTTAGGGATTTCCTAGATGTGTTTCCCATTGAGTTATCTAGTTTACCCCCAGATAGGGAGACAGAGTTCGCTATTGATTTTGTTCTAGGTACTGCTCTGATTTCTATTCCTCCATATAGGATGGCACCTGTGGAACTTAAGGAACTTAAGCCTCAATTGCAGGAGTTGTTAGATACGGGTTTTATCAGACCAAGTGTGTCACCTTGAGGAGTTTTGGTTTTATTTATGAAGAAGAAAGATGGGACTTTGAGGTTGTGTATTGACTATAGGTAGTTGAATAGCATGATAGCGAAGAATAAGTATCCGTTATCAAGAATAAACAATTTGCTTGATTAATTACAGGGAATTCAGGTGTTCGCTAAACTAGATTTTAGATCAGGGTACTATCAGTTGAAGATAGCAGAAGCTGATGTACCGAAGAGTGCATTCAGAACTAGATATGAGCATTTTGAATTTTTGGTGATGCCGTTTGGGTTGACAAATGCTCTGGTAGCTTTTATGGAATTGAAGAATAAAGTGTTCCAACCTTACCTAGATCATTTTGTGATCATATTCATAGATGATATTTTGGTGCATTTGAAGAGCATAGAGGAACATTCTGAGCATTTGAGGTTAGTTTTATAGATAATGAGAGAGAAGCAATTGTATGCCAAGTTCAATAAGTGTGAATTTTGTCTTGATCAAGTAATTGTATGCAAAGTTGAAGCAATAATGAAATGGGAAGCTCTGAGAAATGTGTCTGAGATTTGAAGTTTTCTTAGATTAGCAGGATATTATAGGAGATTTGTCAAGAGGTTTTCATTGATCTTAGCCCCTTTGACAAAGCTTTTGAAGAAGAATATACCATTCAGATGGACTGATGAATGCCAAAGGAGTTTTGAGGAATTAAAACATCGATTAACTACGACATAGGTGTTAACTATTCCATCTAGATCTGGAGGTTATGTGGTGTATAATGATGCTTCATACCAAGGATTAGGATGTGTACTGATGCAGTATGACAGAGTGATTGCATATGCATCGAGACAGTTAAGGTCTCATGAGTTTAACTATCTGGTTCATGATTTAGAACTTGCTACAATAGTGTTTGCTTTGAAATTTTGGAGACATTACCTGTATGGTGAGACATTTCATATGTTCACAGATTATAGAATTTTTAGATATTTGTTGAGTCAAAAGGAATTGAATATGAGACAAAGGCAGTGGATTGAATTGCTTAAGGATTATGATTGCATGATTGAGTATCATCCAAGTAAAGCTAATTTTGTGACTGATGCATTAAGTAGGAAATCCAAACAGTAGTGTGGCCTAAGTACAGATATCGAGGTTACCAAGCCTAGTACAATTGAGAGCATTAAATTTTAAACTAAATTTGGGATAGAATGAAGAATTGTTAGCTATATTGAAGCTTAGACCGATGTTATATGAAATAATTAGAAAAGCTCAGAGTAAAGATCCAGAATTAGTGAATCTTATGGAGAAGTTGAAACTGAATCCAAACTTTGAGTTTGAATTAAGGGATGATACATTGTGGTTGAAGCAGAGATTATATGTACCTGATGCAGATGATTTAACAAAAGAGATTTTGGAGGAAGCACATATAATAGCTTACACTATGCATCCTAGTATTACTAAGATCTTTAAGGATTTGTAACACCATTGTCAAGTGTCTTTCATGTTCTTCTTGGCTCCTAGAATATACCAACATGTCATCAATGAAAACCACAATGAATTTATCCAAATACGGCCTGAAGATTCTATTCATCAAATCCATAAAGGCTGCTGGTGCATTCGTTAAACCAAAAG
>JAOQMS010000006.1:21100492-21119453 GCA_027563885.1 Erythroxylum longipes
TCTCTTTTCATACTATCTCTCTCTATCCTGTTCTGTTCCCGAGAAATGACACCATAGGACTGTACTTTTAAAGTTTGGAACTGTGCCGTGAAAGTGAGAGTGACACTTTGATTTTTGGATAATCGTATGACTGTCTCCGACTCATTTACTTTGACCAAGATTAGTTAGATGATCGCTCTTGTTGCATTCGGTTTCATTTTTGTTTTGTTTGTTTCTGTCTCTCTCTATATTCTCTTACTAGGTCCTGTTTGTTTCCCGAGAAAAAAAATTGAAAGGAAATGATGCCATAAGACTGTCGTTTTGAAAGTTTTGAACTGTACAGGAAAATGAGAAAGAAACCTTGCTTGTGGATTATCAGGTGATGGCTTCGGGTTCATTTACTTCGACCAAGATTATTTAGATGATTGTTGTTATGGAAAATGGTAAAGGAAAGGAAAAAGAGGGAAAATAGAGAGGAAAGAGAAGAGAAAAGAGAGAAAGTGAGGGAAACAGTGGGAATGAGAGAGGAACAGAAGAAGAACAGAGAGGAATCGAGATAATTTGGGAGAGTATGTAAAATTATATGAAGTCTCGATTCTCAGCTCAAATCCACTCAGCAGTACAAGCCGCAAGCATTATTCACAGCTTAGTAGCACAAGCAACACGCATTTTTTTGTTCCTTTATTGTTAAGGTTGTTATTTTTTGTCTCCGTCGTACATATTGCGTATCATTTGTAATGATGAGTTGTACAAAGTTTTTGTTTTGTTTTTTATTTTACAGCACACCATGTACGTAAAACCTTGTATATATTACAGTTTTTGTACACGTTGAATGACATGAGAAATTCTCTCATCCATTGTGTATTTCCTTCTTGCTTCTAAACCCTTTACTACATTATTTCTTATTATTCATATTTTGTTCATAGTATCAGAGCAGAATTCTTGAATCTGCGTTTTTTACCTACCCCTGTTTTGAAACTCAGTAACCTTTTTATTTTCGTCATGGGCAATGTTGATGAAGTTGTTGACGCCGCAAATAGATCCACAAACATGCTTCAAAATGTCGATGATCCTTTGCTCTTACAAGGATCCGATAACCCAGGAAGGGCCTTTGTAACCGTGTTGCTTAATGACAACAATTTTCTCACATGGAACAGATCCATGAAGAGAGCTCTTGCAGTAAAGAACAAGCTGGGATTTATTAATGGAACCATAATAGAACTGACAGATGAAGCTGCTCGAACGAAATGGAGGAGGGTGGATGAAATGGTTAGCTCGTGGATAATTAATTCCATGCAGAAGGATATAGCAGAAACCTTCATTTACTCCACTTCTGCTAAACAACTCTGGTAGGAACTAGAGGAACAATTTGGTGAGAGTAATGGCCCTCAGATTTACCAGATTCAAAGACAGATTTCTTCTATAGAGCAAGGTAATTCCTCTGTTGTCATGTATTACAGTAAAATGAAGAAACTATGGGAAGAACTAAATGTGTTACAACCTATTCCGCAATGTTCTTATGGTGCTATGAGAGAATGCACTTGCGATGCTACTGGAGATTTTTTTGATATTATATCACAGACAAAACTTATGCAATTTCTCATGGGTTTAAATGAAAGTTGTGATAATGTTAGGAACCAAATCCTAGTTCTTGAACCAATGCCTTCAGTTAATAAAGCCTATTCAATGATTTTGTGGGTAAAAAAACAGAAGAATATGCAAACAAATTTTTCAGAAAATGCTGAAATGAATGCTATGATGGTAAAAGGAATGAGATCAGGAACTGATGGCAACAAAACTAATTCATATAAGAAAAGAGAGTTACAGAAGAAAGATGATAAGAGCTGTGATTATTGCAAGGGAGAAGGACATACCAAGGGTACTTGTTTTAAACTGCATGGATACCCAGATTGGTATAAACAACTAAAAAAGGACAGAGCTGCAAAAGGGCAAGTCAACATGGTTAACAGTCCTCTTGAAGATAACCACAGTGATGATGCAAAAGAATCAGTGATGAAATGGTCACCTGTAATCACAGAAATGCTTCAACAAGAAATTGCCAAGTTTTTTAAGGGAAAGCAGGTGGCAGTACCAGAATAAGTGAACTTTGCCCAGCTCTCAGATTTTGCAAGTAATTCTGTTCTTGAACCTATGTCTGATGAACATAAAGATAAATGGATTGTAGATACTGGTGCAACTAATCATATATGTGCATTTAAACATTCATTCACCTTCTAAAAACCTTTAACCAGAAAAATCTTTGTTCATATACCTGAAGGAACTGTCAAACAAGTTAAGTCGTATGGAGATGTGATCCTGTATGATAATGTGAAGTTGAAAAATGCTCTATACATTCTTGGTTTTAAACATAACCTTCTGTCCATGAGCAAACTAGTTGAAAGGGAATTCTTATGTTGTAGAGTTTACCCAAAGTTCTATATTTTTCAGGACCTGAAGACTAATAGAGTTCTTGGAGTGGGAAAATTGAAGGGAAACTTAAACATTCTTGATTCCAATTCCTTCACACCAGAAGTTATCCATAGATACTGCAACTTTCTCAACCTAGTACCTAAAGGAAACAATGTTTGTTGCTTGAATAATGTAATTGATGTAAATGTTCCCACATGGCATCAAAGATTGGGACATCCATTAGACATTGTACTTAAGCATTTACCTTTTATGAAAGGAATCAAATTTTCTGTTGATTGCAATATTTGTCCTCTTGCATAACAAACCAGATTGCCTTGTTCACAAAGTAGCAACAATGCCAATGATGTTCTTGAATTAATTCATGTTGACATATGGGGACCATATAGACATCCTAGTATGACAGGAGCTCATTATTTCTTCACAATTGTAGATGATTTAAGCAGATGTACGTGGGTTTTTCTGATGAAAAATAAGAGTCAATTTGCATCTGTTTTGAGGAATTTTATTGCCATGGCTAAAAATCAATTTGACAAATCTATTAAGAAGGTTAGAACTGATAATGGATTGGAGTTTGTAGGAGAAAAATGTCAGCAGATTCTACGTGAGCTTGGAGTTGTGCATGAAAAAACTTGTGTTTACACACCTCAACAAAATGAGGTAGTAGAAAGAATACATAGGACCATACTCTAACTAGCAAGATCATTGATGTTTCAATCTAACATTCCAATAAAATTCTGGGGAGAAGCCATCTTACATGCAACTTTTCTTCTAAACCGACTAGCTACAGCTATCCTTAAATGGAAAACTCCCTATGAGATTCTGCACAAAAAGGAACCTTCCTATGATAGCATTAAATGTTTCGGATGTCTATGTTTTGCAACAAACATTCTACCTCACAAGGACAAGTTTTCCCCAAGAGCTTTTATAAGCATTTTTTTGGGACATTCACTAGGACAAAAGGGATTCAAATTGTATGATCTAGACAATAACAGAATGCATGTGTCTAGAGATGTCATCTTTCACAAGCATATCTATCCTTTTAAAACCAAGGGAAACTACATCATTGTAACCCCAAACAATCAAATTCCTTTACCTATCATACCAGATAACCCGAATGAATCCAAGGAGGAGGATGCTATCTTTGATACTCCTATTGAACATGCACATGTAGAATCAGAAAATGATGATGAACAACTGGAAATCAGTGAGTCACTTTTTCCCACACCTACACCTGAAACAGTTCCTATTATATATAGCACAAGATTAACAAAACCTCCAATTTGGATGAGTGATTATGTTTTAAACATTGCACATGATGGATCAAGCTGTCAAAACCATCTAAATTTCAGTAAAATCACCAAATACACTCCTCCTACCTACCCATACGTTGTACCGAAACATTTGTCAAATGCACATATATGTTTTGTTGCTAATTTATCTGAAGTGCAGGAACCAAGATCATACCAGGAAGTAAAAATCAATCCAAGATGGGTGAAGGCTATGAATGAAAAGATTGAAGCTTTAGAAAGGAATAAAACCTGGGAGATCATAGAATTACCAGTAGGCAAGAAGCCTATAGGATGCAGATGGGTGTTTAAGGTGAAATTAAATGAACAAGGAAGAATTGATATATTGAAGGCGAGATTAGTAGCAAAAGGCTACAATCAAATTGAAGGAGTAGATTTCCATGAAAGCATCTCACCTGTGGCTAAGGTAGTAACTATCAGAATTTCTTTTGCCATTGCCGCAGCAAAATCATGGAATCTACACCAACTTGATATTAACAATGCATTTTTACATGGTCATTTGGATGAAGAAGTGTTTATGACTTTACCAAAAGGATATGACAAAGCAAAACCGACTCAAGTATGCAAGCTAAGAAAATCACTATATGGACTCAAACAAGCCTCTAGACAATGGAAAACTGAAATGACTTCACAATTACAGCAGTATGATTTTGGACAATCTTGTCATAACAATTGTCTTTTTACACTTACTAAATCCGATACATTCCTAGCTTTGCTGGTATATGTGGACGATGTTCTAATTACAGGAAACTCTAAAGGAGAAATTGTAGCAGTAAAGTCTTTTCTGGATGCAAGGTTTACCATCAAAGATCTTCAACAAGCAAAATATTTCCTTAGTCTAGAAATAACCAGATCTGCAGATGGTATATATGTTAACCAAAGAAAATATGCTCTCGACTTGATTTAAGATGCAGGGTTAATGGGTAGTAAACCTGTTGCTACACCATTAATGAAGGGTCACAAGATGAGCACTGAAGATGGTCCGAAATTAAAGGCCCCATATTCATAACGAAAATTAGTAGGAAGATTACTCTACTTGGTATATACACAACCTAACTTAGCTCATGTAAAACAACAGTTGAGCCAGTACGTACATGATCCTAGGGAGCTTCACTTGAAGAATGCTCTGCATGTTTTGAAATACATCAAGAACAGTCCTTCCTTAGGACTGCATTTTCCAGCAAACAATTCCTTAAGATTAGAAGCCTTTTTGTGATGCGGATTGGGGGTCATGTGTTGATAGCAGAAAATCTTTAACAGGATATTGCATTTTCCTTGGGAACTCACTTGTTAGTTGGAAGACCAAGAAGCAAACTACAGTGTCGAAATCCTCAGCTGAAGCAGAGTACAGATCCATGGCGTCAACAGCATGTGAGCTGCAGTGGATCTCATACGTCTTGAGAGAATTTTGAATTTCAGATTCCACTCCTATACCCCTTCACTGTGACCATCAAGCTGCATTGCATATCACAGCTAATCCAGTTTTCCATGAAAGGACCAAGCATTTGGATATTGATTGACACATTGTGAGGGAACAATTCAAGTTAGGTTTTATTTCACTGTAAAAAATATCTTCATCTCAGCAACTAGCAGATACTTTCACAAAGGTTCTTAGTGCTCCAGTCTTTCACAAGCTAGTTTCCAAGTTAGGCCTTCATGATTATTACCAGGCCTTAACTTGAGGAGGGGATGTAAAATTATATGAAGTCTCGGTTCTCAGCTCATATCAACTCAGCAGTAAAAGCCGCAAGCATTGTTCACAGCTCAGTAGCACAAGCAACATGCATTTTTTTGTTCCTTTATTGTTAAGGTTGTTATTTTTCGTCTCCGTCGTACATATTGCGTATCATTTGTAATGATGAGTTGTACAAAGTTTTTGTTTTGTTTTTTATTTTACAGCACACCATGCATGTAAAACCTTATATATATTACAGTTTCTGTACACGTTGAATGACATGAGAAATTCTCTCATCCATTGCGTATTTCCTTCTTGCTTCTAAACCCTTTACTACATTATTTCTTATTATTCATATTCTGTTCAGAGTAGAGTGAAAGGGAAAGTGCAGTAGCATTCTCATTAATTGCCAAAAAACATACAATAGCCGTGGGGGGACTGTTATGTATAGTTACTCATAACACCCTCCAACTAACATAGTAACAGTCTTAACTGTTATATACTATAAGTACATATTTTTGTATCAATAGGCTTGTTGCTTCGGTTTCATTTTTTATTTTTTTGTTTCTCTTATTCTCTCTCGTACTCTTTTACTAGGTCCTGTTTCTTTCCCCTGTAAAAATTGAAAGAAACTAATGCCATGTTAATTTTCTTTTAGAAGTTTTGACACTGTAAAGTTAAAGTGAGAGTGAGACATTGTTTCTGGTTATTTAGATGATGCTCTTGTTTGATTCATTTCATTTTCATTTTGTACTACTTAGGGTTGCATTATAAGACTGAAAATTTAATTGTTGTTTTGAATGTGTAGGAGGGGATAAAGTTATTAAACACATGAAAGATCGATAAGATTCTGCAACTAGTGTGCATGCACATCTATCAACTAAATCTCCATCGAATAGTATAGAAGAGGAACATGAATGATGTTGATGAAGATTACTCATATAATGAAAAAGAAGATCAAGATATAAGTTCTATATCTAAGAGAAAGAAATCTCCTAAAAATAAGAAGGCAAAAAGACACATCTAACATTGTAGAAGAGGTCTTGCTTGTACTTGGTGAACAATCAAAAAGGAAGAATGATTTACTTGTGAAAAAACTGAATGAAACATTATCCACCGTAGAGAGTAGATCTCAAAAGTGTAATATAATGATGGAATGTATGAAGTCCTTAAATGAATTGGGCGTTGGCATGAGCAATATGGAAAAGCTATAAAAGCTTTACATGATTCTCCACTTTATAGGGATATTTTATGAAGATGATAGATACAAGGAAGCTACATCGGATTATATCGCTTTAGTTATATTTTCATGTTATTGCATATCAAATTTTTATTAATTTGACACTTTTATTTTAAACATTATTCCATAGTTTAAACAATTTAAGTTTGTGATTTGTATGAATAGTTGACTTAATGTATGAATATTTTATCTACATTTGGTTAAACTTTTTGATTGAATGTTTTATTAATTATTTAATATTGTTATTATAGATACATGGATTTCTTATCAAATTTTGAATTAGATTCTAATGATGAACGTAATAAGGTAATTATTATTACTCTAGTTGGGGGAGAGAACAAATATTTTCATTTACAAAAGCAACCATTTAGAACTTCTGCTATACCAGGTCATGATTGGATAATGGAACTTTTGAATGGGAATCCTACAAGGATTTATGAAAACTTAAGAATGAGAAAGATAATCTTCTTGAGCTTATATGATGAGTTAAGGAGTTTAGGAGGCTTAAAGGCAACAAGTCATTTGACTGTGGAGGAACAAGTAGCAATTTTCTTGATGACTATAGGGCATAGTGAGACAACTAGAGTCAATGCATTTCAAA
Source organism: Erythroxylum longipes (assembly GCA_027563885.1). NCBI lineage: Eukaryota > Viridiplantae > Streptophyta > Magnoliopsida > Malpighiales > Erythroxylaceae > Erythroxylum > Erythroxylum longipes. The sequence goes on from JAOQMS010000006.1 coordinate 21,107,725, forward strand.
ATACTTTCATAAAGTCTTATATGCAGTTAATCATCTTCTAAAAAAAGTCATTACTCCACCATCTTTTACTAATACACCTCCTCAAATTAAAAATAATTCAAAATTCTTTCCATATTTTCAAGTACATTCATATATTTAATTACTATTTTAATTATGTTCTTATGATTAATAATTATTTTATTATATATTTTAATTTTTAGGACTATGTAGGAATAATAGATGGTATACATATTGATGCACGTGTTCTGACCAATGAACAAATACCATACAGGAGCAAAAGAATTAATCTAACCAAAATATTATGTCTTTTTGCTCATTTGACATGTGTTTTACACATTTAATGGTTGGATGAAAAGGTACTGTAAATGACTCTCGAGTTCTTTTAGAAACAATTATAAATCTAGCAAATCAATTTCCTTTGCCTCCACAAGGTAATATATTATTTTAAATAAACATAGTAATTATGATTCATTTTTAATATTTTTGTTAATATTATGTTCTTTATATGTTAGGCAATTACTATTTGGTTAATTCGGGTTACACTAATATACTTAGATTTCTTTCACCATACCGAGGTGAAAGATATCGTTTGCGAGATTATAGAGGTAGAGAAAGGCCTCAAGGTCCACAGGAATTCTTCATTAAGAAATGTTATTGAAAGACGTTTTGGCGTTCTAAGAGCAAGATTCCCTATACTTAAAAACATGTTGAGTTATGATATGAAGAAACAAAATTACATCGTTATTGCTTGTTGTGTTATACAAAACTATATTAGAATATATGGACAAATCAATGAATTATTTGACAATTGTGCTGAAAATGAAGAAGAAATTAGGGAAAATGAAAATGAAGATGCAAGTTTTCAAGTGGAGTATAATATTACTCCAGCATAACTTCGAGGTATGTCTTAGAAGCGAGATGAAATTGCTAGATAAATGTGGAGTGATTATATTATTTCTAATTAATTTATGTAATTTTATTATATACATTTAATGTTTAATTTTTAAATAATATTTTTTGCATATATTTTAATTTTAGCTATGATGATAATTAATTAATTTAAAAATATAATGTATTATATTATAATTATTACACATAAGAGTATAATTACAAAAAAGTGGAAACAGGATGATAAAACTAAATGTGTTTTTGTTTTTAGTTTTTTATTATAAATCTCAACCAAACAAGTTTTTATTTTTAGTTTTTATATTACAAATCTCAACCAAATAGGTTTTCATTTTATTTAAGGAAAAAACAGAAACCAAAAACAGGAAACAACAACAATAGAAAAACAGAAGTGAAACCAAATGGCCGCTTAATTAGCCACCTTTGTTAGTAAATTGGAAGTGCAAGCATAAAAAAATTACCCTTACAAATAATGGTAAATTCTAAGGAGAATGTGTGCAATAACATTGAGAAGTGGGAAGGAAATTTAATCTAGCTACTTTTTACTAATGAGGTAAAAAAGTATGAAAAAGGGGAGAAGAAATATGAATCTCTAGCTCAAGATTCAGTAAAGGTAAAAGATGATTTATGTTTACCGATATCATCTAACCCACATGTACCTCCTTTCCTTTGTAAGTTGGTTAAATCTAAAGAAGAGGAATAAGAGAGAGATCTTAGTGGTTAAATCTAAAGAAGAGGAATAAGGGAGACAGATCTTAGAGACTCTTAGAAAGGTGGAAATCAATATACCACTTTTAGAAGCCATCAAGCAAATTCCAAAATATGCAAAGTTTTTAAAAGAACTATACACAATAAAAGGAAGTTGAAGGATAAAAAGAGAATAATTTTGGGTAAGAATGTATCAACTATGATAAATTACCAAAAAAATGCAAAAATCTATATATGCCTACATTGCCTTGTGTTATCGATGATAAGAAAATTGAGCTTGCCATGCTAGACTTAGGTGCATATATTAATATCATACTGTATTCAATTTACTGAACTTTTAAATTTGAATTCTTTGCAAGAAACTAATGTCATTATTTAGCTAGTTGATTATTATTATATGCATCCTATTGGTGTTATAGAGGATGCTTTAGTTCATGTTAATAGTTTGGTATTTCTAATGGACTTTTACATCTTGAAAATAGATGGAGATAGTTTAGAATATTCAGTTTTAATTTTTTTGAGAAAGTCAATCATGGAAACAACTAAGACGAAAATTGATGTAGAAGAGGGTACTCCTTTTGTTGAGTTTGATAAAGAAATAGTAAAGTTTAATATTTTCAAAGCAATGAAGTACCCTAATGATTTTGACTTTGTTTTTCACATGGATATTTTGGATTCAATTATGTAGGATATTTTTAAAGAATAAAGTGTTAATGATGAGTTGGAGTTTAATGCTAAATTAGAAGTGAATGATCGAGTTGATGAAACTTATGAAGTTGTAAAATCATTATCAACGAAGCTGATAGATTAAAAATTTTGAAATGCTAAATTGTTTTAGAAGAAAATGTTAAACCAATAAGGGAACCATAAAGGAGACTCAATATAACAATGAAAGATGGATTTGGAAATATGGATTTTGACAAATCTGCTTGAGAAGCAAGGAAACTACAATTGCAAGAAACTAAAAGAACGACAGTTGATACTTACGAGAATTTGAGAACTTACAAAGAGAAAACCAAATTGTTCAATGATAATATAAGGAAACAATTTGAGGTAGAAAAGAAAGCGTTATATATTTCTCAATTAAATCTCATGTCAGGTAAGTTACGTCCTAAATGTCTTTGATTTTTTGTTGTCACTAATGTATATCTTTGTGATGCAGCAGAAATAAAGAGTTTAGATACCGGAAAGATCTTAAAGGTGAACGGGCATATATTAAAACCATTTTATAAGGATATGACATTTTTAAGTATGATGGATATTAATTTGACACTTCCCTAATGCATATAAGATTGGGAAGAAAAAGCCTTGTCGAGCATAACAACATTAAACAATTGCGTTATTTATGAGGGAATCTGAACATGATGATTTTTCCAGGTATTGTATTGCTCCCCACCAAATAGTATCACAATGCAACAGCTACATCCCCACCATTCAAGTAATTAACTTCCGGTCCATAGCACCACACTAACATCAATAGTAGTCCACAAATGCACTAAGTGCACCAAGAAATCTGTAGTAATAGCAGCACATAGCAACCAAAACCAATACACACACTAGTAAGAGTCCACAACTATAGCAATTATATGTGCCACCTGTACCACCCAACATGTGTCAAGCAACCAGTGCAGCATACCGCAACAGACGTCAAGCTATACTAAATGTCAAACTTCAATAGTAATATTGATACAACATGCAAATAAGTTGTCCTCTACCTGTGTCCACAAGTCTTCATCTATATGTCCCATCATCATCGTACCAACAATGATGCACTTTACTAGACATTAGAGTAGCTTCATGTGTCCACATCAACTAGTCCACCATGGTACCACTATTCCATAACTTACACCATAACTAGAAACTCAGTGTAGAATACATCTAGCTCTTTGCAATCCATTGTTTTACTTGTCATAATTATGAGAAGAAAGAAGGGCACTAATAGAATAGTGGAAAGAGTTATATCTATGGTGAATTCAATTACCACACTTTTATGCCTACCTATATTGTAATGCATTAGAATTGTAATAAGTAAGTAGAAAATTGATCTTTATGGCATGTTTAATAGAATGAGAATGATGACTGAATTAGAATGAAACGTATATGATGTTAATGATGTTTTTCTGCTTTGGTCTTAGTGTATAAAAACCATGGGTTATAGGTTATTATATGGATGATTTAAGTTGGGATTTGAAGTATAAATGATGATGAATTCATGCTAAATATAGGTGTTATTGAAGTGTTCTTAAATCTGGAAAAGTTAGGACTACATGTATGATGGTATAAAGTGAATGGTAATGAAACAAATGAATAGATTTTTGTAAGATTTAATGTAACCAATATGGAAGCTAGACTAGTATAAAATGAAGTAGCTTTATAGGACATGAATTCTGGAAAAATTCAAGTGTTAGTGATGTTTCTAAGTATGTGAACTTCGTGGAGAATTGAGGGAAGAAAGACAGTGGACGATCGTGGCTTGTTTACTTGCCTTTTTTCACGATCATGGCAAGGTCCCCCAGGATTGTGGGCCTAATTCTAGATTGTTAATTTCTACTTTGTGAACATGTTGAACTAGCTGAGAAAAAGTCACTCTAAATTGGTGTATTTGGACTTGATTAAAGCTTGCAATGAACCTATATTGTTGCTTGATTAATTGGTTGATAGCTTGATAAGTTTAGGTTGTTAATTGATGTCATAACTTAAAGAATGGACTGTTTTGATATCTATGTATCCAAATCTAATATTATGAGTTGTCAAAGGAATAAATTTGTTCTTATGAATGCAAATATGATCCTAAGGACTTGAGTAATGTGTATATTAGGTATGGATGAATGAGAATTGCATAATTGTATGAATATATATTGCTAGAAAAGTTTGGTGAATGTATGATTGATGAATTTTGGTGAATGTATGATTGATGAATTTGGAGTAAATCAAGCTTATTTAAGATATAAACCTAATTACAAACTAGTTGTATACAAGCTATAATGTTTGAATGGTCGAGATTTTTGTATAAGGATACATACCCGAAAGGTCAATTGAGCATGCATTAAAAATGAAATATGTATATATGTGCATGATTGAATATGTATTTGATCAATCAACTTAGTAATGAGTAAAATGTGTGTGTATTGCATGATTAAAGAAGTACAAGTTGAACGAAAACATCCAGGCATTGCCGGATTGTCAAGGCAATAGCTAATCTAAAGCGTACTGTTAGTTAACCTAGATGCTTTCTCACTATGTTTAATTTGTTTCTATGGCAATTACAGTTATTAAACTATTATTGCTATGATTATGATAATTTCGAACATTGATTGGTCCGAGGAGTTTGATATTTGGAATTGTATTGGGAGTGTGTTTTGATTGAATGTGAATATGGAAAGTGTATACTCAACGAAAAGTTGAATGTCAAACTTAGATCCGATGAATATGTGAAAATCATTGTGCACAATGAATGAAAGTGAATAAAGCTTATTTGTGAAATGATGCATTTCATTACATTGTTATGCATGATTAGATAAAGGAGTTGTGACCAGAGTGGCCAGTTTGAAATGGGCTTAAAGCTCATAAATACATATAAAGAGCCACAAGCTCAGTGATTAATGAACCCAGTATCCACAATAGGTACAAGACAGAATGTAAAATGAGCCCGGTATCTACAAGGGATACATGACAATAAATAGGCGCTCAGTCACAACAAAATAAAAATAAAAGCAGAGTCACATGAGCATATGCATTTGTAATATATCTTTAAATGTACCATATGAATGAATGTGAACAATTATTGAATAATGTTAATATGATGATATGCAATGTTTGTGTACATTTGATAATATGATTGACTGAGATAGATGGTTGAATTATTCTGAAAAGATTATATGAAATGTGTGAAATTCATAATGTATTGTTGGGATGAGGTTTACTGTGAATTTGGTTTGTATCTGAGACGTTTGTGTTCTGATATGAGTGAGCTCATCGAGGATGGTTCACTCACTAAATTAGCAAAACTCATCAAAATTGCAAATGTTGATTTTCAGGTACGAGGGAGGCATAGTTCCTAAAGCAGACTAGTAGAAGTTTAGTTCTGTCCATTTTGGAAATCACGAATGACTCAAAGGTGGCTCAGTTGATATTGAGTAGACATGGCAATAATGGCCCAGCCCGGCCCGTTTTTGGCTCGAGTTGTCCAGGCTACAGGCCGACAAAGGTCCGCCTGCGCGAGCCACAGGCCAGCCACCCATTTTTCTCAAAATGACATCGTTTTGAATTTTTTCTTTAAAAAATAAATAGTGGGTCGGGTCAGGCCAGGACACAGGCTGGTTAGCCCTATCGACGGGCCAGCCATGAACTGCTGTGGCCTGAGGTCAACCCGGGCTCGGCCTGACCTATTGACATGCCTAATATTGAGGAGTTTAGATATAATGCTTTTGTATAGTTTCTCATTTCATGTAAAACTTTTTGTAAAAAGAGTAGTAAACTCTTAGATGCTTGTGATGATGTAAAAAAATGTGTTTAATGAAGTGTAATGCTACAGTAAATGTTATTTTTATGAATTTAATGGGAAGAGTTGAACTTTTGGTTACATAAGATGCCATAACAAGTGAAAGAGATTGCTCTAACATGCCATTGTCATAGGGTATGTTCTTGAATGTCTTCTGGATATTCGGGTATATACTGATAGTAGTATGTTATATTTTTGGTATAAAAGCATGGTTTGGCATCCATAGGGACATATAAGCATTTAAACCTGACATATGGTAAGAGACTCATATAGTGATCATACTTAGTGTATGTTATAAGTCATCTCCTATGGGAGATCAAGTTGCAGAGTCAGCTAACCTTAAGTCTATAGGAGCTAATAGAGAGTCTTCAGTACCTGAGTTTGAACAAATTCCTCAGAGAATTCTTGAGAGGAGAGAGAGGAGGCATGATAAGTTTAGGAAGTAGGGGGTTGTAGACTTTTATGGAAGTACAAAACTTGCAGAAGCAGAACGATGGTTAGAAAGAACGGAGTGAGTGTTTGATCAAATGGACTGCGAGTCTGACAAGAGGTTCGACTACGCAGTCTTACTGCTGTAAGGTCCAGCAAATCAGTTGTGGAAAAATGTTCCCAACAGTTCCACCCGACCTTATGGACTGACTTGGGAAGACTTCCTGAGAGTCTTTAAGGGAAATTATATGACGAAGATCTATTTGGATAGGAAAATGAAAGAATTTTTAGATCTAAAGCAAGGAAGTCTCACTGTAGTTGAGTATGAGATAAGATTTAATGAGTTAGTGGGGTATGCTACTGCCTTGATTTCGACTAAGGAGGATAAGTGTAGGCGGTTTAAACATAGGCTGAATATGGAGATCATGACGAGGTTAGCTATCACTAATTTAGGTAGTTTTACAAAACTACGAGCTGCCTCGATCCGAATTGAACAATTATTAAAAGATGGACAAGGAGAATATAGGCAGGAGTTCAGAATAATGAGACAAGGTGAGTCTCAAGTTGATTCTAACGGGAGATTTAGTAAACGTCGGAATAAATCATTCTGATCACAGACTAGATCAAGACAGTTAGGGTTTAGATCGAGAGGTGGTTTTGCTCAGACTCGTAGTGGTAGAGGTCAAGTATCAGGAGGGCAGTCACAACAAATGCCTAGTTGTGAGCACTGTGGAAAGAAACATGGTGGAGAATGTTAGAAGTCACCGGGAGCTTGCTTTCATTGTGGCTTTTTTGAACATCAGATTAGAGATTGTCCCACGACTTTGGGTCCATATTGTGGAATGAGAGGAGGATCAGTGACTGAGATAACTGTTCAACAGAGCAGAGCTAGTGGAGCAGGACAGAAAGGCAGAGGTAGAGGCAGAACAAATTCTGCAGGTTCTAGTGTCAGGACTAAGGTGCAGAGTAATCAACCGCAATCTTAAGCTAGGATCTATGCCATCACTAGAAATGAGGCACAGAACTCCCCAGATGTTGTTGCAAGTGTGTTAAATGGCTTTAATTTTAAGGCATTTATATTGTTAGATCCAGGATTTGCATATTAAATCATCACACCACATCTGACATCTAAACTACATTATGAGAGAGAGATGTTAAACTGTGACTTAGAGGTGAGTACATAAGTAGGTAGTACTACAGTGATTGGAGAGGTGTGTAAAAGGTGTATCGTTTGGATTGATTAGGCGAAGTTGAAAGTTGATTTGATAATATTGCAGTTGAAAGAGATAATCCTTATTTTAGGTATGGACTGGCTTACTGCACATAGGACTGTGATGAACTATTACACTAAGGAGGTGATTATTGAATCTCCTAATTAGCCGAGAGTAATATTTCGAGGTGTTAATCAAGCAGTACCAGCCAGATTGATTTCCTTAATGAGTGCTTTAATATTGATTCGAGGTTGATGTGAAGCTTATTTAGCCCACGTGACTGATACCCGGAATGAACAAACCATTCAGGATATTCCTATTATGAGGGATTTTCTGGATGTGTTCCCTACTGAATTACCGAGATTACCCCCAGAGAGGGAAACAAAGTTTACTATTGACCTTGTTCCAAGTACTACTCCTATATCTATTGCTCCATATAGGATGGAGCTTGTGAAACTTAAGGAACTTAAGGCCAAGTTACAGGAGTTGTTGGATAAGGGTTTTATCAGGCCCACTGTGTCACCTTGGGGAGCTCTGGTTTTGTTTATGAAGAAGAAGGATTAGACTCTGAGATTTTGTATTGATTATAGACAGTTGAATTGGGTGATAGTGAAGAACAACTATCCTCTACCAAGGATAGATGAATTACTTGATCAGTTATAAGGAGCTCAGGTGTTTACAAAACTAGATTTGAGATCAGGATATTATCAATTAAAGATAGTTGAAGTTGATGTACCTAAGAGTGCATTCAGAACCAAATATAGGCACTTTGAGTTTTTGGTGATGCCTTTTGGATTGACTAATGCTCCAACAACTTTTATAGCATTGATGAATAAGGTATTTCAACCTTATTTAGATCATTTTATGATTGCATTCATAAATGATATCTTAGTGTATTCGAAGTGTAGAGAGGAACAGTCATAGCATTTAAGGTTGGTCTTACAAATAATTAAAAAGAAGCAATTGTATGCCAAGTTCAGTAAATGTGAATTTTGGCTTGATTTGAAAAAGGTTCTAAGGAAGAATGTACCATTCAGATGGACCGATGAATGCCAAAGGAGTTTTGAGGAATTAAAGCACCAATTAACTACAGCACGGATGTTAGCTATTCCATCTAGATTTAGAGGATAGGTTGTGTATAGTGATGCTTCACACTATAGATTAGGATGTGTTCTGATGCAGTATGGTAGAGTGATTGCATATGCATCGAGACAGTTAAGGTCTCATGAATTCAATTATCTAGTTCATGATTTAGAACTTGCTGCAGTAGTGTTTGCTTTGAAATTTTGGAGGAATTATTTGTTTGGTGAGACATTTAAGATATTCACAGATCATAGAAGTTTGAGATATTTGTTGAGTCAGAAGGAGTTGAATATGAGACAAAGGCGATGGATTGAACTACTTAAGGATTATGATTATCATCCTAGTAAAGCTAATGTTGTCGTTGATGCATTAAGTAGGAAATCTAATAAAAGTGTGGGTCAAGTACAATTATCGAGGTTACCAAACCTACTACAACTAAGAGCATTGAATGTTGAGCTAAATTTAAGGCAGAATGAACCATTGATGGCTACATTGAAGCTTAGACCAGTATTGCATGAAAGGATTAAAAAAGCTAAAAGCAAGGATCTAGAATTACTGAAGCTTATTAAAAGGCTAAAATAGAATCTAATTCTAAGTTTGAATTGAGAGATGATATGAGAAAAGAAATTCTAGAGGAAGCACATATAGTAGCCTATGCTATGCATCCTGGTACTACTAAGATGTATAGTACGCTGAAACAACATTTTTGGTGGACATGGATGAAAAAGTAAGTGACTGAGTATATTGCTAAATGTTTGATATGCTAGCAGATTAAGGCAGAGCATCAGGCTCTGATTGGGAAGTTACAGTCATTGCCTATTCTGGGGTAGAAATGGGAGAGGATTTCTATAGATTTCATTTTGGGTTTGCCGAGAACTCCAAGGCAACATAATGCTATACAGGTCCTTGTTGATAGATTGATGAAGTCGACCTATTTCTTACCTGTGAGAGAGAATAACACACTGGATCAGTTAGCTCGAAAGTATGTTAATGAGACTGTAAGATTACATGGAGTTCCATTGTTCATTGTATTAGATCGAGACTCCAGATTTACTTCAAAATTTTGGGGTAGTTTATAGATAGCTTCAGGTACAATTTTGAACTTCAATACAACATTTCATCCTTAAACAGAGGGACAAAGTGAGAGGACAATTAACACCGTTGAGGATATGCTCAGACCTTGTGTTTTGGAGTTCCAAGGAGCATGGGAGCAATATGTAGCTCTGACTAAATTTTTATACAAAAATAATTTTCACAGTCGTATCAGTATGGCACCATATGAGGCGTTATACGGCAGAAGGTGTTGTTTGCCTTTGTATTGGGATAAAGAGGTTCTAAGGATTGTTGAAGGCCCAGAACTGATTTAAGATACTGTTGATAAAGTTAAACTGATCCGTAATAGAATTAAAGCGGCTCAAGATAGACAAAAGAGTTATATGGATCAGCATCGGAGGGATATGGAGTATCAAGTAGAAGATAAAGTGTTTCTGAGAGTATCACCTCGGCGAGGAGTACTAAGGTTCGTTAAAAAGGGTAAGTTAAGTCCTAGATACATTGGTCCATATTAGATTATTGAGGGAGTTGGATCATTGGCATACAAGTTAGCATTACCAGCAGAGATGGCTCAGATCCATAATGTGTTTCAATCTATAATGTTTGAATGGTCAAGACTTTTGTATAAGGATACAAACCCTGAAAGGTCGATTTAGCATGCATTTAACATGACTTATGTATATATGTGCATAATTGAATATGAATTTGATTAATCAACTTAGTAATGAGTAAAATGTGTGTGTATTGCATGATTAAAGAAGTACAAGTTGAACGATAGCATCCAGAAGTTGCCAGATCGTCAAAGAAATAACTAATTTAGGGCGTACTATGAGTGAACGTAGATCACTACAAGAAGATTACTAAATAGCGGTGGAATATTTCCAACGGAAACAATTCCATCACTATTTACCGACGAAAGATAATATTCCGTCAAAAAATACGATGCATTTAGCGATGGAAAATACATCCGTCGGCAATACTGGAGGGAAGAATTTCGCGCAAAATCTCCGACGGCATATAACGACGACAAAACCTACGGCATCAGAAAAATATGGGAATTGTTCCCGTAATTTAATTGCTTCGGATGCATACCAACAGAAAAGTTACTGGAACAACATATTTCGTCGGTAAGAAATGTGGGAATTACTCCCGCGATTAATTTGCTTCGACGATTTACCGACGGTGAAAGTACTGTCGGTAAAAGCTTCCCTTTACTGACAGAAGTCTTATTCCGTTGCAATAGCTGGTAACTTAAATACCGACGAATCTAGCCTTCCGTCGGTAAATGGTTAACAAACGTCGTCGTTTCGATGAAGACGAGACGATAAGCTTTAAACACCGACGGAATCTAGTTTCTGTCGGTAACTGTCGGCATCTTGGGTCAACGATTCGTTGAGATAACCCTAGCGTACCGACGAAATTTGTGTTCCGTCAGTACTTGGGTTTCCAACTTCTCTTTCACAAACGGAATTTGTTTTCCGTCGGTATTTGAGTTTCCACAGTATTAAATTACCGCGCTTTTACCGACAGAATGTTGTGTGTCTATCGGTAACTGTCGGCAATTGCGTTAAATTGTCGCTCTTTTACCGACGAAATGTTATGTGTCCGTCGGTAATCCAGCGCCTTTAACTCGGGCGCAGCCTCCCCTTCCCCCCCGCACGCTCATTTCTCTTCTCTCCTCGCAATCGTCTTCTGTTTTTCGACTCCTTCTCTCGCGTTTTCCAACCGTTTTTCGATTGTTGTCTTACTCATCGTGCATTGTTATGGGTGTATTATTTCTACAAAAAAGCATGTTTTTAGTGTTAAACGTGAATGTTTGGTTATGAAATCTTGCTTGA
>JAOQMS010000006.1:21119553-21179645 GCA_027563885.1 Erythroxylum longipes
GAAATTGAGTCTGGTACGGGTTTGAATCAAGAGCTTAGTTTAAGTAGGCCTGGTGCCACTCGTTGGAGTTCTCATTTTAAGACAATTTTGGGTGTGTTTCATTTGTATCCTACGATTCTTGATGTACTTGATTTTATCAGAGAAGCTTCTACTGGTACTGAAAAGGTGAAGGTGGAGTCCATTGCATTTGCATTGAGGAGGTTTGATTTTGTTTTTGGTGCATAATTGATGTTGACAATTTTTGGGATTGCAAATTAATTGAACTTGGCTTTACAAAGAAAGGAGCAAGATATTGTGAATGCTATGGCACTCGTTAATGTAACTAAGAAACAATTGCAAAACCTTAAAGATAAAGGGTGGGATGGTCATTTGGAGAAGGTTACTTCATTTTGTGTTAAGTATGACATTGGTGTTCCCAAAATGGATGACATGTATATTTTTCCCGGGAGATATAGACGTGGCCAAGTCCAAAAGACTAATGACCACCATTTTTGAGTAGGAGTCTTTCTTAACTTGATTGATCAAATTTTTTTGGAGCTAGATGATCGATTTGATGATGCAAGTAAGGAATTGCTTATTTGCATGTCATGCTTTCGCCCAGAAAATCAAGTTGCTGCACTTGATTCCAAGAAGTTGTTGCGACTTGCTCAATGCTATCCTAATGAGTTTTCAAGTATTGATTTATTGTACTTTGAGTATCAACTTGAAAATTTCATTTATGATGTCCGAAGTGATGAAAGATTTTGGGGTGTAATGGCTCTTAATAAGCTTTCTATGAAGCTCGTTGAGTTGAAGAAGCATTTGACGAATGCAAAGGTGTATCTCCTTTTAAAATTAGTGTTGACTCTTCCGGTGGTGACAGCATCCGTTGCAAGAGAATTTTCTGCAATGACATATATTAAGAACAAACTTCGTAATAACATGAGTGATGAATTTTTAAACGATAATTTAGTCACTTATGTGGAGCGAGATTTGTTTGAAGGTGTATTTGATAAAGATATTGCAAGACAATTCCAAAATATGAAACATCGTCGTAGTGGCAATGAGTAAAGGTAACGATCAAGTTTGGATGACTCCATGTTATGTTTTTAGCGTGTTTGTACGCATGTGTGTTTGTTTGTTTTTTCAGTTTCTTGACAATGATTATGTGTTATCTTGAAGGATTCTCATAATCAAGATGGAGATGAAGACATGGAGATTGAGCTGTTGAGGGCTAGACCATCACAAGAACCTAGCAAGCCTTTATGTGAGAGTCAAGATACTTTATTGTTGAATTTTGTAACAGGTTAGTGGAGTGTCGTCTTTGTTGTGCTTTATTTGTGCATTTACCTTGTATGCCTTGTAATACATTCTCAGTTAAACTGCGCAACCCCATCCTTCAAATCCTGGGTCCGCCCATGCCTGGAGGCCTGTCCTCTCCAGGTAGGACCCAGATCTAACCCATCACTGCCGGGTTACCTATGTGCACATGGTCTAATAATGTACTCCACCAGCTGGATATCCTGTGAACTCATCAATCATGGCTAACAAGAAAAAATATGGTTCATCAAAAAATTGCAATTAATAGGTTCAATATAACAAGGGAACCAGAAGATGCAAAGAATCTGAATATCATCTGGCCAATGTGGTTTACAACATGCTAGACTCAATCACTTGGATTCATATATCAAACAAGTCATACAGATTCGAGAACAATTCAGCAGGCCGCAAGATCAAAAAAGGATTATTACACAAGTATAGTAGCATGATTATACTCACCTCGACTATCTCAGGGGTTCTTATCTCTTTTCTAATCTTCTTGAACTTGAGAGGTACTAAGTACGACTTCTAGTTCTATTCCTTGTCTGCTTTCACAAGTTATTGGGTAGCATGTATAAAAATTACATATACCCGCATTAGTCATCATTACATAAATCTCATTTCTTAACATACATCATTAAAAATGTATATTTTCTTCTATAATGGTCAAAATGGTTTCAAGCCAAAATTTCCCTTGAAAAGGAGTCTTGGACTTCATTATGTCCAAATTTAGCTTACAATTCTGAATACTTGATTCTTTATGTCTTGATTAGCTTAATCATACTTGAATTTATTCGGTTTAACTGATTTATCTGTGCAGGTCTCATTCGCAGAGGCATAACTTTTTCTACATAGGTCCAATGTTTCTAAAACTTTCCATACATATATTTAACACATAAATTCACATTTTTTCTTTTATGACCATTTTCTAATTCGGTCATTAAAGCTTCCAAATACCCCATTTACAGTTAGCCTTAATATTCTATCACGAGTTGAACCCTTCCTGACTAAAATCATTATCAATTATTCATTTCTTATCCAATTGAGGTGATTCAAATTTCCATTATTAAAAGACTAATAAGTCTATCACATATCAAAACACGGCTTAAAAATAGTGTAATTTGGATTTATTGTGATTTTTCTAATGTTGTCCTGTTTCTGTTCTCTTCTGTGTCACTTAGGTCAGTAACACCTTTCACTTATTTAGCCATATCTCATAGGATACTCATCCAATTAAAATTTCCTTTATATATAACTTAATTAACACATTTTCGAGCATTTCATAAGAATAAATCATCATCCAATTCTTACTCTAAGGTTCTCAAACAATTAACTATCATTTCAAGTTTCAATCCCGTTGGTATTCTGAACCAGTTTCATTTTGGGACTTATATTTCATTTTTAGCTCACCCTAAATTCGAAACAAAAATTCAAGGATAAAGTAGACATCCATATCAACCAATTTCCAGTTTTGAGTTTCCTCAAAAGAAGAACCTACGAATCTGCCTCCCTTGGTAGCTTTGAACTCCAAAACCCTAGGTTTTGGTTTTGGCCCAAATCACCATAGAAAATGAAAATTTCCTTATGTTTATCAGTCATTAGACATCAAAGAATAAGAATCTATCATCAAAATCATCAAATCCATAAATTTCATCAAGTGGGTTTCATAGTTGTGGCAAAAGAAATTGAAAAACTAAATTCCAATCCGTAGAATCAAATGTCGAGATCGAAGCTTACTGTTTTGTATCGACTAATCAACTTGATTCTCTTTCACTTTCTAGTTACAAAGCTTGACAAATTAAGAGAGGAGCTTCCATGGTGATTTCGGCTATGTGAGGGAGAAGGAAGACAAGTGCTTTGTCTCATTTCCACTTAGCTTCCTCTATAAGCCACTCTTTTCATTATTTACAAAAATGCCCCTTTAGTACTGGTTCTTTAAAAACTGCTCGTACAATTTCCTGTGACCACCGAAACAAATGTCAAACATCATTAATTTGATGTCATCAAAAATTATAATTCACTGTCTTGGTTTTAATGACATTAGTCTCAAATATTATTTTTTTGTCTGCTGTATCGGGTAAATCAAATACCGGGTGTTTCAAAAAATAGGATAAAGGTTAATATGTGCGTTAAATCAATAAAAAAGGCTAAGGCTCAACTTGGTTATTCCTAAAGGTAAAATTTTGAGGGTATGGTAATTTTCGAAGAAAAAAGCCTAAACAAGCAGGTATGTCTATGTGCCTTTATCATGTTAATGCTTCTAATTTAAAAAATAAGGTCTTAATATGCATAATAAAGAAAGCTTTAGAATTATTCTACTATGCAATGATAACACATATGAAAAAATAACAAGAGCTTTAAAAATTTTGAAAGTTTGCTATTAGGCTCAAATTGTTGAACTTCCAATTAAGATTATAACTAGGTAAAATATTCTACCATTACCGACACTAACTCATACACCTTGGGAGGCATGTTAATGATGAGAGCACCAATAGGAATAACCAATTGAAGTCTACACCCTTTTTCATTCATATCTTTAACATATTTAAATATGATAGTTGATTCCTTATTTAAAGGAGATCCATACACTTGTCAAAATCTCCTATGCTATATAACCAAAAAAAAAGATTCCTGCTCACATGCAATCTTATAGCCTAACTAAACAAATTTTATCTCTTTAGGCTTGTTTTGGCTAAAATAAACTCTAGGCCTACTTCAGTGTTTGTGGATTCTTTCGTCATCAACTCATTTGATTCTTCAAATGTGGCTCATGTAGTAATAGGTAGCTTGTAATCCATATTTTTGTAGCTAAAGTTTGGACAACATAGGTCCTAAAGTCAAAGGGAACCATGAGTTTTATGTCCTAGTAGATCGCGACTTAGACTTCTTGATTTCATTTCTAATATTCATTAGTAAGCAGAAAATTAGGGTATATTGTAAATTAAAAGATAACAAGTGATTGAAATTTCTAATATTAATAATTAGATCAAATTCGATTGGAAGGCTTAGGAATTCAAGGGCACTACATTCTAAGAAAAATTAATCGGATCATAATTTGATTAGTAACTAGAATTTGTAATAAATCAATTCTAAAATTTTATATTAATAAGGATCAAACAATGATTAAGTTATAGAATTAAAGATGACTAATACCATTGTTTGATCTTAAAGAGCCTGTGGCGAGTTAGATCTTTTGGTAATTTAATTGAAACATAATCCTACTTGTAATTAAAATTAAATCAAAATTATAACTAATTCTAGTTAAGATTTAATTAATTTTAAATAAAATTCAATATATAATGTTGGTCGTTATTTATTAAATATCTTATATTTGATCTTAAAATTTCTCAATTTTTTAGTATACAATGTTTCGGTTAAATATAAAGTATAAAATTAATGTCCACTTTATTTGAGTCCAATTATATTAATTATCTATATTAGTAATAAATTCTTTTAATGACGTTTGAAAGTATTTTTAAAGTGTTATTCCACCTTGACCAATGATTTCCAAGTCAATACTAATTGAAAACAACGAAATATTCTCCTTAATTACTTTAGGATGACAGATCTATATTAATTTCTTAGCTACCTTCATATACTTCATCTTATATCCACTACAACATACATAGCCTTTCGTGACGATTTCATTCGCGATGAAACGACATTCATTGCCAAAAAACAATATATTGCAACGATAAAAAGCATTCGTCACTAAAACTTATCTTTTAGCGACATAACTAAAAAATGTCGCACAAGTGAAAACCTTTAGCGACGTATAGGAAATATCGTTGCCAAATGGTGAATATTTCATGATGATTAATAAAAATCGTTACTAAATGATGCACAATAGGTGACTATTTCACATATTCGTCGCTAAATAATAAAATGGCAATGAGTTTTGAAAACGTCACCATAACTTGTCAAACATTTGACGACGAATTTTCACAATCGTCACCAAAAGGTCAATATTTGGAGACGAAAGTTTCATTTGGTTGCAAAAGCTTATACATTCAACGACGAGTTTTTGTCATCGTCACTAAATGTCAAGCATTCAGTGACGATGTTTAGAAATCGTCACTAAATGGTGCAACTATAGTGACGAATTCTAAAAAACGTCGCAGAATGTATACATTTGGTGATGATTTCTAAAAATCGTCCCTAAATGATTGACATTTTCATAAATTATTAAACTAACATTTTTATAATCTATCATACTTAAGATATGTTTTATTGGAGATTTGTTTTTAATTTTTACAATGTATTATTAAAAAAAACTCACAGCATAATTTTAATTGTTAAACAGTAGTACTAATTAATCATCAGTATTTACTAAATAGCAAAATTTTGTTATAAAAATTTTAAATAATTTTATCAATATAATAATATGATATATGGAGTAGTACGAACTTTGAATTAGAAGTTACCCAATTCATACAATCATAAAATCAGAACAATAATAGTTTACATTCAATAGTACACAACTTGACCCCTAAGTAGTAGATATATTGTTTGACAAATTATTACAGATACAACAATAAATAAACTTTAAAGATGAGTTCAGTTGATTGACTCGCTAACTGATAATGATATAATTATTTATTTGGATTCCAAGTAACATGAGAGTCGGTAAAGGTAAATGAGTCCCTGATGTCTGGATTCCCCAGAAGGGTCCTTGCATGTTCGAATGCACCAATTTGAACAGTAATAGTTGTTCCCTCAAGTGTAGGGTTTTTCATACCCTCTTGCAACAACTTTTCCACTATAGCTAAATTTTTAGAGGATGCAATGAATAAGTTGCTAGATTTAGTACCTAAAACACAATCAGTATAGAAGTTAGATATTATCATATTAGTAAACCGTTAAATGAACTAAAATTAGAGTAACATGCATACATGCATGAGTAGACGAAGTATTTGGAATTCACGAATTTTCCAAAACAACCAATTTCCCTAATCCTTTATGGACTGTTATGACATCACTCCCTCCTCTATGGCCATAAATGTCATCTTCGAGACTCAAGGAAACTTAAAATAACATGTAGTGTAAACCATCAAATGTGAATATATATAATAGCTTCATAAAAGGAAATGAGATGTACATAATAAGGAAAGTGACGTTCGGATGATACTAAACACCTTGAAGCAGAAGATCGGCCTTGGAAGGCAAATGATGATTGGTATATGAAGTGGAAATTGTTTCTGCATTATTGGTTTTCTCAATAGGGACAATTTTGCCACATTCCTCCCAACGGAATGAATTAGGGCCATCTGGAACTAGTTTCCATTTCGACATTCCTTCATTAATAATGTTCAGAGGTTAATTTTGTAAAAGTTGATTTAGAATAAAACGATGATATGTTTAACTCCAATTTCGATGACAACTGATACTAGTCCAGTTTAGCACTTATATATCTTCAATGTGCCTAATGATATAAAAGTTACCCTTACTAAAATTTCAAAAATTTATTCTGTAATTTGTATCTAATGCAAAATTTAGAATTTAAGGTAGAATACCCATTACTATGTTCTTTATGTACAGAAATATAGTATTATCTATATATCTCTATATTACTATTAATGGAAATGAAAAAAGTAACATACTTTTGAAACAATTTCATTAATGCAGAAATAAAGCTTTCATGGAATTAAACGTTAAATGTTAGTGGGAAGATAGATATAAAGAAATAAAAAAGATAGACAGTAAATCATCTTCAAAATATAACTATAAACATAACTCATACAGTGAAATGCATAATTAAGAACTCATAATAAATACCTAAAGGGTTTAAGTGAATAATCACAATAGATAATCATAATAGGTACTGAACAATGCAACTTTTCCAACATCAATCCCCCTAAATCTGGACAGTAACACACAAAATAGTGGGTGTTTACCTATTTTGATTTATCTAAGAAAATACTCGTGTGCTTCACAGGAGTAGAGGAAAGCCCAAAGTCACAAATGCCAAGCAGGATGTATTCAAGTAAGTTCCTTAGTAGGCAAAATCTAGAAACAACTTGAGAAGATTTAGTAACAGTGAGGTCAACTAAATCGATTCGACTCCAAAAACTATTTGAGCAAAATCCAAACTCTCTAATGACAATTTGCAAATAAAATAACACAAAGAAATTAAACAAGAAGTACAAAACACAAAGAATTCAACTTTAGCATTGCAGAAAACACCCTATGTACAGATTTACACAAAGAATGTCCAAATCTACCCTAGAAAAATAAAAATCATAACTTTATCACATAAACAATGGTAAAATACTTGTTTTCTTTCTCCCATTATCTCCAAAGCCAAATGCAAACATCAAAGGCAAACAGGAGAAAATTGGTCGAAGAGATACTAAAACTTATGACAACGTTCCAAGATTGACAAACAAAGAGCCGATCTAGTCAGTAAAAGATGTAGAAATAAAGACCACAACTGAAAATACAACAGATAGTAAAAAAGAAGTGACAGGATTACAGGCCGTGTTTTGATCAAGTCAATGGCTTTGATACGTGGGTAAGACGTCAGAGATCGCTGGTTTTGGGAAGACTTGAACGGTACAATAAAGGAAGAAATGATTGAAAATAAAGGTAAAGCTTTTTTAAGAACAATAAAGAACACAACTCCAAACAATAAAGAAGTAAAGAAAATGCTTGGGTTTTCGCGACGTTTTCCAAAATTTGTATCTAAATTATACTTTTAGGCAATGAAAATATCCATCATCGGTAAAACAAACAAATTTTGTGATGATTTAATAGATTGGTAGCAAAAGGTTGTACATTGTGCAACGCTAAAAAGTATTTCGTAGCCAAAGCATGGCATTTTGCGATGAATATTAGTTTTGTCACAAAATGTGGGAGATCAGAATAATATAACTACGTTATTTCAAACAAATTGGTGACGGTTATATGTATCGTAGTTAAAGGTTTTGTACTTTACGACAAATGTTGGTTTCGTCGTTGAATGTTGCAACGATAAAAAAATTTTAAATGAGACGACGTCGTTTGTCGTTTGACAAATGACGTCCTCCCACCAAACTAAAAATCAAAGTCGTAGCCTTCCCCCTCCCTCTCCTTCGTTTTTGCATTTTATCTCAAACCATAACAATTTTCTCCATCTTTATTCAATCATTCTTCTGTTGCTCTTCTCAATTTTTTGTTCTTATCTTCCCCTTAACTATCATCTCGTGGATTTCAGCTCAATATGGTAAATTTTATTTCGTTTCATGTGAGTTTTTTTTAATGTCTTGAATATACTGAACGTGCATAATGTTATGGTTTCTTCGATTTCTTGAGTTGTTTGTATGTATTGAACCTTTATATTGTTGGGTTTCTTTGAAATTGTGTTAATGATGGTGAAGAAAAGGAACATAAGTTGTGAATGGTTGGTTGAACGTGTTTTGTATGTTCTGCTTGGAAGATGTTCGATGAAAGTCCTATTCCAATAGAGAGTTTTCATTTTTTTGTCCAAATGTCTTGTTCCAATGTGCATAAGTCAATATTATAAGGTTAAAGGCAATATAAGGTCACTTAGCCTATCATTTAAATGGACAAGAATTGTTCAGGCAAATTAACATGTCAAATATTTGTTATAATCAATATTTGTTATAATAAGTATCTAGTACTTCAATAGTTGAAAACTAAGATTTTGATATAGAATTGTGCTAATTTTCTAAGAAAATACATTTGTGGATAAGCTAAATCCTAGGAATTTGGCTATTGCCTCTTCAGTATTAAAAATAATAGCCTCTGTATTATTTTACCTATGTGAGGTATGGTGTGGATGGTTGTTCTCTTTTCACAACTAACACTTAGATTATGTGGCTCAATTTATTTTATGAAACTCTACTATGTTAAGTTTGAATATTAGGTTGGTCAAACAAGGCTTCAAGAGTAAGCGAAAAATAAAAATAGTTTCAAATATAAATGACTTGTTGATCATAATAAGACATTACAATAAAGTAGACAATTGCCTACGAAAAGAAATGTAGCCAGTTGTTTCAAAAAGTGTCACCTATAGTTATTTGTAACCTTTTTGTTTCATCGCATAAAGAGTCGTTAATTCATCGTAGCTGAAAATTATATGTTATGTTTCCAGAAATGGTAGACAAAAAGTATTAGCTATAAAAAAATTTTATAGCTAAAGCATTACAAAAATGTAGCTAAAAATCGATCCTTTCTTGCGACTTAATTTTCTTTAGCATGTGGTAGGTAGAATTTATGCCAAATGATTAACAAAAAAAAAAAAAATGTAGCCAATAGTTTTTGGCTATGTTTTTCTCTTTGTAGCTATATAGTATTAGCTACGTTTTTTCTATCATAGTCAAATTTATTTGCTACAGGTTTTCATAACATAGCCAAATCTTATTTGATACATTTTTAATAATGTTGTAACATGTTATTTGTTATGTTTTTAATCCATGATAATGAGCAATATGTTTAGTATATAATATAATGACATATTTTATTGTGAATTATTTGCTTCTTATTATAAAATTAAATCATACAAAATATTATTAATTCAAAATATTGAGCATTGAATATATAAAGTAAAATTATATAAATATCATTAAATTATACTAACAAAAAAAACATTAAAGGATGATCATTTGTTCCTATACAAGATATTAATGGCAACTTGGGTAATTATTATATTCAAAATAATAAATAAAGAGATCACTTGACAAATTAGAATATGTTTGACTTACTGAAAAAAATGCTCAGATTACAAAAATATTATAGCATAACCCAAAAGACTACCTAGTATTGTCTATGTCCATGAACCTGTACTCATCCAAAAAGGTTAGTTAAAATCAACTAAAAATATTGTAAGTATTGATACAGTAAGTATTTGTTTCTAGGGTAATTTCTTGCACACCTTATTTTATATCATTATAGGAACTCATTCTTTTAATTTCTTTCAACTCTTTGTCAAATCATCCAATTAATGAGGATTATGTTTAAAAGTTTGAAATGAAAAATTGGATTATGTTTAAAAGTTGTTTGTATTTAATTTTTATTTCTTTTCTATTTGATTATGGTTTTAGTTTTACCTTGAAATTTAAGATTGAGTTTCTTAACTTTAATATTCAAAAAGTACCACGATCCACATTAATTAGGTAACATAACAGAGATAACTTTTGCTTGATATAAATGCCTAAAGTGGGTCGACATTGAAATTCTTTAACCTTCTTACTTCCATGTCTTAATTATTGGCATATCCTAATCTTCGTTCTTTGTGCACAATTTAAATGTTTATAAATTATGTCATTATAATGTCTATGCATATTAATATGATTTTAGGACATTTAACCTTTAATTCATATTTTTCAATTTATTTATAATAGATTTTGTTGTTCACCAACTCCATGGCCATACTATTTTGCAGATTTTGTGTTCCTCTTTTTTCTTGGAGCCAAAAATCGCATAATTTGTGTGGCATCCTCAGGTATATTTTTTCTTGCCCACCACATTTAGTCCAAAACCAAGAAAATTGTTTCCGTTTTAATCCCTTTCTTCTTTCTATCTTTGTAAATTTGTATCAGAGTATCCTATTCTATTCTAACAACATCAATAACGCAAGTTAACTGTATACAACTATACATTTGCAAGTATTTGAATTAGTAGTATCCTTTATTGTTTTATATATCTATTGTCGTTTCATTTTGTTGTATATTGTTTACTTAACTGGTGCGTATGAACTTATACAACGTTGTTGACTGCATGTAATATTAAACATAGGTTTTTTAACGTAATATAAAACAAAAAATGCATGTTATAACTTTGTTATCTTCTTGTATTGTATAGCTAAATGGATAAGATTTGAATGTCTCATCGAAAATGGTCAACTGAATACGTAAAAGGAGGTAAGAGTTTTATACAATTTGTAAAAGATCAAATGGGTGATGAATCTAGGATTCGGTATCCATGCATTGATTGCTTAAATATGGACTTCTAAAGTCAAGATGTTGTATATAATAACTTGCTCATCCTAGGCATAGACAAATTCTATAGTCCATGGCTTTATCATGGTGAACGTAAGAAAGTAAGTTGTAGTAGAAGTGTCAGTACATCTTATGATGAGAGTTACAATAATGATGTTGATGATTGTGATGTGAATGATGATGGTGATGATGGGATTGATGAGATGTTAGACGATTGTCAAAATTATATGGAGACTATGAATGAAACAGGAATGCCTAACATAATTGGTAGTATGACAGAAGATAATTTTGGGAAGTTATTGAAAGTTGCTCAAGAACAATTATATCCGGGATGCTCTAATTTTTCTCAACTCTCATTTATGGTGAAGATGTTGTATTTGAAAGTTTATAATAAATGGAGTAACAAGTCGTTTGACATATTAATTGACTTACTAAACGATGCATTACCTATGGGACATAAGTTATCGAAATCTTCCTATGGTGGGAAGAAACTATTAAAGGACCTTAGATTGCGATTTTCAATTCATGCTTGTAAGTATGACTATGTTCTTTATTGGAAGGAAAGTAAAGAACTTTAGGAGTGTCTTATTTGTGGTACATCAAGGTGGCGGATGAATGATGGGAGAGGGAAAAAGGTACCGATGAAAATCCTTCGATACTTTCCTATTAAACCACGATTACAAAGGCTATTTATGTCAACAAAAATATCCATAGATATGAGGTGGCATAAAGAGAAACACGTTGATGATAACATTATGTGTCACCTAGCTGACTCAATGGCATGGAAAGAGCTTGATAAAAAGTTCCCAAAGTTTGGACAAGATTGTCGTAATGTTCGACTTGGATTAGCATCAGATGGATTTAACCTTTCAGTAATATGAGTAATTCATATAACATGTGGTCGGTGATTCTAGTCCCATATAATTTACCTCCATGGAAGTGTATAAAGGAGCCTTTTATGTTGTTATCTTTGCTTATTCTAGGACTTACTGCTCCTAGTAAAGACATCGATGTTTACTTGCAACCATTAATTGATGACTTAAACGATCTATGGGAATATGGATTACAAACTTTTGATGTTGTTGAAGGCAACACATTTATAATGCATGCTGCTGTATTATAGACTATAAATAATTTCCTAGCTTATGGGAATTTGTCGGGTGGAGCATTAATGGTTATATGGCTTGTCCTGTCTGTAATCATCAAACATATTCAACAAGAATAAGAAGTAAAATATGTTATATGGTTGATCGTCATTATTTGGAACATGGGCATAGATGGCGAAGAAGTAAACAATTTAATGGCATAGTTGAGTTGGGTGAAGCTTCGTTGCAGTTGTCGGGTGATGACACTGTTTACCAGCGGTCACATTTGGGTGACATTACAACTGGAAAACATCCAAGTAATAGAAAGCGTAAAAGAAATGATATTGAATTGAATTGGACTAAAAAAACATATTTTTCAGCTTGCCATATTAGAAGGAATTACTATTGAGGCACAATCTTGATGTCATGCATATTGAGAAAAACATTTGTGAGGCCATTTTAAGGACTGTTATGAGAATTGATGGGAAATCTAAAGACACTATTAAGGCTAAATTAGACTTGGAAGATATGAATATTAGAAAAGATTTGCATTTGAGAAGAAGAGATAATAGATCATGCTTTATTCCCCCCTGCTTGTTACAACATGTCAAAAAGTGAGAAACAAGCATTATGTCAGTCCCTCAAATTAGTCAAATTTCCTGATGGGTATGCATCTAATATAGGCCGTTATGTGAATGTTAAAGAGGGAAAACTGTCAGGGTTGAAAAGTCATGATTGTCATGTACTTTTGCAACGGCTACTTCTTGTTGGAATATGTGGGTGTTTGTTGAAGGATATGTCCGTTACTTTGGTTCAAGTGGGAGAGTTTTTTAAGCAATTATGTTGAAAGACACTTAAAGTTGAAGAGCTTGATAAATTGGAGAAAGACATAGCATTACTTCTATGTAAGCTTGAACTATTATTCCCCTCATCGTTTTTTGATGTTATGGTTCATTTGGCAATTTACTTACCATATGAAGCAAAACTTGGTGGACTGGTACAATTCGATGGATGTTTCTGATTGAAAGGTAATTCCTATTAAATTCAACAAGTTTTTCCTACGTTATTTGTTTGTAACAATTCCTAAGTTTTTAACTGTTTATGTTCAAGTTTTTATGCTCTCTTAAGCATTATGTACGTAATAGAGCTCGACCAGAGGGGTCTATTGCAGAGGCTTATATAGCAAATGAATGCT
The DNA here is from genome assembly GCA_027563885.1 of Erythroxylum longipes. Taxonomy (NCBI): domain Eukaryota; kingdom Viridiplantae; phylum Streptophyta; class Magnoliopsida; order Malpighiales; family Erythroxylaceae; genus Erythroxylum; species Erythroxylum longipes. Next base: position 21,133,071 of record JAOQMS010000006.1, read on the forward strand.
TGACTTTTTTCTCAATGTACTTAACTGATGTGGAGATAAGATTTAATAGACTAGAAAGTAACTTTGATTTTAATGACGATGGTGGGTTGTCTATTTTCTCCCAAAAAGTTCGGCCACTTAGTGCAGGTAAATATGTCGAGTTAAGTAAGGCCGAATTTGAAATTGCCCATTGGTATATTTTGAACAATTGTGAGAATGTCGATACATACATGGAGTACGTATATTCCTTTTCATTCAAACAATCATATTACAATTTTCTTTATTAACTCTGAGATCTTACTGTGTTTCTTTTTCGAATAGAGACCACAAAGATACAATTCGCAGCAAAAGGATCGTTAATGTTAAAGAAAGACATAGGCAGAAGTTTGTATCATGGTTTAGAAATCGAGTAAGTTTTATATTAATTACATATTATGAAAATATGATAATATGTCTCATCCTCATATTTATTTTCAATTTTTCATACAGATGATACGGTTACATAACCGTAACATGTAAGAAGCGACAACAACATTGTATAGTTTACAATGTGGGCCTCATATTTGTGGAAAGAAATACATAGGTTGCATTCTTAATGGGGTACGATATCACATCACAAGATCGAGATAGTCGAGTTAGAAGTCAAAATAGTGAGGTTGTCATTGAAGGATGTCATGACAACGAAATCATTGACTTCTACGGTGTCATATATGAAATTATAGAGTTGCACTGCATCAATGATAAGAAGGTTGTTCTACTTAAATGCAAATGGTTTAATCTAACTGATATGAGAGTGAACGGGCATATTACTAGCATAAAAGTTAGTAAGACAAGGTATGATAATTATCATTTTATCCTTGCAATTCAAGCCAAACAAGTTTTCTACGTCAACGATACTGTGTTGGGTAGCAATTGGAAGGTTGCTCAAAAGTTTCAGCAAAGGAATGTCTTTGATTTTTGTGAAAGGGATATTGGTGAATTTGATGAAGATGCTGATGAAGTCTATCAAAATATTGGATTGGAGATCAATAACAAAGGCATTCTAATAGAAGATGCAGAGATATCATCATTCCATAGGAAAGATGTTGAGCCTAACATAGTTCAACTGGATAAAGTCCAAACCCATCTTATCTTACAAACAGATGAAGACTATATACTCAGGTTGACTTCAGTGACAATGACAATACTTTGCTGGAATATATTAGTGATGAAGAATCAAACGATAATGTACTTAATGATGATGATTTTCTTCATCTTGATCATGATGATTGAATGTAAGTTTCATTGTTTGTATTGTTTCAAATGTTAATGAGACAATTATAGGTCTTATGTTGTTGATGTTGTAGTTATGTTAATTTACGATGACTATAAGCATATTTTTAATATTTTAGTTATATTTTTGCGGATGTTGATGATTTTCAAATTCTTAATCATGACGGTTTTTGTAAATAAATTGTTTTTGTTATTTGAAATGTTAAGAAGATAATTGTCAGATGTTATTGATGTTTTACACAGGTTCATTATAATGGCACCTGGTTGAAACAAAGGAAAGAGGGTGGTAACGAGTGATGAAGTTTCTTCTACAGAACAACCAGCAATTGCATTATCGAATGAGGAAAGTCAGCAATAACAACCTTTGCCAACATCGCCTGTTTCAGGTCTGTTATGGATAACTAAACATATTTACATTTATGCTCTCATTACATATTTACTGTGTTTTTATCATTATGTTTTTTTTTTCAGGTTCTAATACTGGCATTAGAAATCGAGGTAGAGGTAAGACAAAAGGAGCTGAGTTGCAACGGATGAATGTTGCAATAAATAATAAGTTGTTAGTGACGATTGACCCCTTGCAACATGGCCCAGTGGATAAGATCCAAGCTACAAAATTGGCCATTGAGTTAGGCGTCGTTGTGAGAAATGAGTTGCCTTGCCTTCAGCATGTCAAGCAGTCGAAGGAAGACAACTTGTTGCAAAATGCTTTGGATAAAGTTTTGGTAATATTTCAATTCATTTCATTATATGTATTGCAATTTTACTTAACTAAAATAATAACTTATCTAATACGTGTTTTCATAGATGAAGCTCAATATCGTTGATATCGACACGCCGAAGGTTTCAAGCAGTGTTAGTTCACTATTGAAATAAAGGGTGAAGGATTATCGATATCGACTTCATAAATATTATTAGTCTTTCCCTTTCGATGAAGAGGCAAGGAGATATGTTCCGGAATGGGTGTGTGATTATTAGGCTTCAGCGAATGTTTAGTTTTGTTTTTTTCCTCTCCATATTTCCTTCCATCAATTATGTTTAAACATCTCATAACTACTTCTCTTAATTTATGAAAAATGTGAGAAAGCCAAGGTCAATAGAGCAAAAATGAAGACTCCTCATAACACCGGCTCTAGATCATTTCTCGTCATCCGACAACAATTTGTAATTGTAACATTTTCAATTTATTATTCTATTTTTTAATACAATAAATTCTAATTGGTTATATTTTTTTAAATTTATATTATAGAGTCAAACACAACTGCAAGGGCAACAGTGTCATAGGATCACACTGTACAAGCACACATACTACAAGGAAGGTCAAGGCTGGTTATCTGAAGAGGCACAAAGTAATTATGTAAGTACAAATAAATTAATATTACAATTTATTTTTCTATATAATATTAAGTAATAAATTCTTAGTTAACTTGATTTTTTACTTTAAATTGTAGGACAAGATGCAGGAGTTGTTACAAACGTCATTGGCTGAGAGGATTGAGCCCAATGTTGATGACATTTGCAATAATATCTTTGGTACACGATTGGGTTATATCAAAGGTCTTGGGTATGACCCTAAGCCTGTTGGTGCCTCTTCGTCACAACCAGCATATGTCACGGCGCTTTAAGAGGAGAATCAGGCACTGAAGACAAAATTAAATTGTATAAAAGATAAGTTAAATCATAGACTAAAAGAAGTTAACAAGCTTTAAAAGATGGTAAAATAATTACTAGGCCTAGCATATGTCAGTAGCAGTGAGAACGATGAGGAATCTTAGTTTGTGTTTGACTTGTAATTATTTTTTTAATGAAATACATTCCATTTTTAATGTTTGTTTAATTTCAATTTATTATTATTTTAAAAATATATCACTAACATTAATTATAAAATAAATAATTTTAATATTTTAAAAAGTCTTAAAAATTGAAATAAATTTGTTTTTAACAATTATAATAATTATTAAATTCAAAATTAAATTTTGTCACTAAAAAAATTAGCTACAAAAAAAATTCGTCACAAAAGTCTTAAAAATTGTAATAAATTAAAATAAATTCATTGTTAACAATTATAATAATTATTAAATTCAAAATTAAAATTTGTCACTAAATACTATTAGCTACCAAACCATATTCGTCACAAAAAGTCATTAACTACGTATACAACTACATTGCTAAAAATGTTTTGCTACAACAACGTATTAGTAGCTAAAAGTATTTTGTTACCAAAACAAAATCATAACAAAAACCTATTACCTACCAAAGTTTAATTCGTCATAAAAAGTTTTTATCTACGTTTATAAAAACATCTCTAAAAACGTTTACCTGCAACAAAAAATTAGTAGCCAAAAGTATTCTGCTACCAAAATAAAATCATCACTAAAGATAATTACTCACGAATAATGTTTGGTAGGGAAAACCTTTTATCTACAAAAAAGAAACGTCGCAAAAAACTATGTATGATGTTCCTTATTATCATTGGTTATACGTTTTACCGACGAATTATTTGTATCGAAAATACTTTTTGGTGACGACTTTAAGAAAACGTCGTGGATGTTGTTTTGCTACTAGGATTCAGTGACGATTTGAGCAATGATATCTTTTCATCGCAAATTAGTATTTGCAATGATTTATTATCGTTTAGCAACGTTTATTTTCGTCGCTAAATGTCCTATTTATTGTAGTGATCCAACAATTATCAAGTGAGCTGTTCTTAAATATGATAGATCATCAGTAGTATTAGAACCTAGCAATTCATATATAAGATACTTTGAGATCAACTAGCAATTCATATATAAGATACTTTGAAGATCTCAAGTCAAATGATTACTTATACAATCAATAAAGATCTCTATAAAAATACAAGTAATTATCTAAATAGAATTCTTGTATTGGTTCAGTTTAGTGAGCTTGTTATGTAACGAGTACTCAAAACTTTGTTTAAGTATTTTCATAGTTTAGTTTTTAAAGTCAACTACTTCATTCATAAAGAAGAAGCGTTATGTGTACTGATCTTTTCACTCTATTAAAATCCAGTCTTAATAAAATAACAACTAGAAATAACTAAGAATAATACTTAAATATAATATAATTATCTTAATTATGATTTATCATAATTTCATTCGTAAAGTATATTTATCGTATGAACTTTATCTTTTATGTTAACTAAGTAAACACACATAAAATAAAGAATATATATAATTAATAATGTTACAAAAATTGCAGCTAATCAATTGATTGTAAGGTCTAAATCATCATGTCTATCAAAAAACATAAGTAGAATGGTTGAGTTCGGTCATTTGTACTTGCGGGTTAAACCACAATGGTAGCAGATGGGAAGTGTTGAAATTTTATTAAACTTTATCTGAATGTTTTAGATTGAGATTTGCCTAACATGGTTGGTTCAATTGTATGGAAACGAAAGGGGATCAAGGTTTAGTTATTCACTCAACTGAACTGCTGAACATGTTCCGTTATTGGAGGTTTGCTCAACTCGGCCAATTCCATCCACAATCAAAGTTTTGTGATTTGATTCAGTTCCATCCACCATTGGGCGGCCTTGGTTTCGTGCTGTGAATCGGCAGGTACATGCTTCTTCATTTATGTTCAAGACTGAAATACTTGTGACACGTTGCAAATTCACATCACTGCCAATCCGCTTGTCTTTAACGTTGCCGGCTAGAATTCGGGCAATAACAAATCTGAGATCTACGAGGCCATGAAGACCTTGGAGAATATTTTTAAGAAAGCATGCAACTACCGTGTAATTTCTGGTGATATCAGAAATTCAGACTTCCCACTTCAGAAAGACAATTAGATCCACTAGGACTATGACATATCAACTGCCCAATAATATACTCGTGTTAACCTACAATTAGACAAACTATCACCTAAGTTTGCTAGAATCTAGATCTTTCTTAACCACCCACTCATTGTTTCAGGCAATGGAGTGCAAATAACGTGTTTTCCTATAATTGCTGGTTGGTTAAAGACATTGGTGTTCTCTTTTGTTTTCTGCTCCCCCTAGACATAGAAAGAGAGGATAGTTGTTGAGGCATTGGGTCTCCTAGGAACAGAATTCCAAGGGAAAAATTACAGATCATTGCTATTATTCATTTAAATTTATGACGCCACCAAATCTGAACTAATAAAAAGACTTCTTCACTAGTTTGATCAAATTTGTTATTTTAATGATTGTATTCGAAAAAGCACTTTGTACAGAGCAGTAGGTGCAAGTTCTCGAAATTCCAAATGGCAACGCCCCATATTGCGAAAAGGGATCGAGTATATCTTATTGCTTTGTTTCTAGAAATGTTAAATTAGTTTTTCCTCGAATTTAAATTAAGTATTCAGACTCAATTAAAATTAGATTTATCAAAAAATTTTAATCAGCAATTACAATAAATTAATCGGAATTTTGAGTTAATAAATCAAGTTATATTTATTAAACTTCAACTTAAGAAAAGTTCTAAGGTTCGAGTCTAACTTTTCTCATTTTTATCCTTATCTTGTTTAAGGGAATTATTGATCCATATTTAATAAATATCTTATATTTAATGTTAAAAGTTTTTTAAATTTTACATTCAAGTCCAACTTGATTAAAATGCTTTTCTCTCTTGTAATTCATTCTTTGTATGTAACCTATTAGGTTCCTAAATATGTTAAGCAATAGTATAAATCATAACCTTAAATCATATTTAGGATTAGATAAATTAAACTCCTTTAATCTGTCTTTAATTCTCTAACTAAACAATTTATATTAATAGATTAAGATTGACATCTAGTAATACATCATGAGCACCCAAATATTTAGGAATGTCAAAATAGTTTTAATTAACTTTTTCATGTATGATTTTTTGTATGATTCAATCCTTTCATTATATAATATTCTGAATAGATATAGAGCATGAAATTAATTTTTATTCTATTTTGAGTCCAATCATATTAGTTTTTCACCAATCGTGATTAATTTAATTAATGAAAATTGAAAAGTATCTTCAAAGTGTTATTCCATCTAGGCCAAGGATTTTCAATTTATTACTGATTGAGAACAATGGAACATTCTCCCTAATCACTTTAGGATGATGAATCTTGTATCGATTACTCAACTACCTCCATATAGTTTATGCAACAGCTAATGATTATCAACTGAGCTACCATTGACTAGAATAGGTCATAAGTAGTATCAAAATATAACAATTCCTATATGAGATAACTACCTAATATATACTCAAATCTTTGGTAAGACCTTATCTCCTTTCGTATGCCGAATGACTCTAATATTTTGTAGTACATTACTGTTTGAACAACGCAAGAAACTATTTCAAGTTTATTAAAGAAATTGTTAATCAATTTAATCATTTCTACTTAATGAAAAATGTATTTGGCTTGATTAATAATGAATGCTACATTAGAAACTTTCCGATCTTAAAATAATATTGTTCTAAATAAAATATATCTTGATCAGGACTTACTTTTGAAGTTAATATCCATATAACATTGAACTCAAATATCAACTTATATAGAATAATGGACATTTTTGATACTTCATAAGTATCAAGTATCTTAAATACTAAACACCTTTAGTACATTATCTATGTACTTAGAGCAGAATAGATAAACAACTTTCGTATCTATCTTTGTAGATTGATTCTTATAATTAAGTTATTACTTTTTCATATACAATAAGGTTGTTCTTGGACAATTATATTTTTTCAAAATTAAAAATTTGAATTGTTGTTCTCTATGAGCAATATGTCTCTACATACTCCTCCTGAAGAGGACAACTACACTCTCATTAACCTTCATGTAGATATGATAAATTCACAATAATCTCCATGCTTCAATTTATATGGGAAATGTAAGATATTAAAAATCACAAGTTTAAACTTTGTTAATGAATTGTTTCTTTTTTCCAAGGCTGATGATAACTCATTCTCCTCACTCATCAATACCCTTAAAATGTCTAATAGAATGTCTAGATTATCTATCAACAGAAGCAAAAGCACTTTGTTTTGTCTCTAAAAGTGATGTTAGCCTAGACCCATTGCTATCATCCACTACTAGATTCAAGGTACAACAACTACCACTCCAATATCTAGGCATCCTAATCTCCTCGTCTAATCTAACTTAATTGGACTATAGAGCTATCACTGAGAAGATTCTCACTAATAAATCTCACTGATAAGATTTTCAAAATTTTAGACCAATATTTTATTTAATACATTTGACTATATTATATATAGTTACTTTTAATGAAATATAAGAATCAACCTTTTATGAATTGTTATTACATCTAATACATCACATGTATAAGATTTAACAACTCAATATCATCATCATCCTTTCACCAAAGGTTGATTTGGTTATTTTCAACCTAATAAGTTTCACAAGTTTTATACATTTCATGATTATATAGCTTTGTGATTCTCATCATGGTGATTTAACTAACATGACATAAAAAGATATTCTTAGTTATCCAACTTTGTATTCTTTCCACTTTTGTTAAGCATAATTCCCCTTTGATCCAACAAATACAAACTATTTGTGTAAGCTTAAAAACTACCTTTATTCAAAAATCTATTTCTTATCATGTCTTAAACATTTTAATAATTTTGAATCTAAATTCAATATCAAATGGTCATAAGTATGAACAATAAATAGATATGATCTTTATCATACCATATACTGGTGAGAAAAGTCATGTAATCAATAGAAAAGTCATATAATCAATTTTCTTCTAATGACAACTATTATTATATTATAGTAAATCATTTAATTTTAGTCTATGTTTTTACCTTTAAGAGGCTAAATCGAATGGAACAATTTCAGCAAGGAACTAGACCTTTTAGCTCTACTCTATGCAATCTCTTTCATCTTGCTATCATAGTGTTTAGATACATCTAAAATATTGCCATCAAAGTTTTTAAGACATTAACCAACTCAGAATATCACTACATTTTGTCATCTATATGATTTTGACATATCTCTAAAACTTTAAAAAATCTTCAACATGGATTAGTAGCAATACATAATAGACATACGAATTTTTATACTTGACTTTGAAAACTTTTCTTAAATTTAACCTTTGTTGTACGATTGCAGCTCCTCAATTTAGTGCTTAACAATATGCATATTTATTGGTCCTCTCACAACATTCTTCCTAAAAAGCTATGCAATGATGTTAATAAATTTCTAAGGAATTTCTATAGACTGAGGATGCCCATATGAAGCCATTTACAAAAGTTAGCTAGAAAAATCTCTACTTACCAAAGAAAGAAGGGGGTTTCAATAGGTGATGATAATAAAAAAATGGATACATGAACACTCTCCGGCTAATAGGAACTTTTAGACCATTAAGCCTAAAAAGACTCCTCTTAAGTAATGGTGAACAGCTAAAGATGAGAGATTGTTTGTAACCATTCCTTAAAACGAGGGTAGGGAATGGTGATGCAGCCTAAATGTGGTTTGACAATTGGGAAATTTGGAGCCTCATACCTACTTCCTTATTATCAAAACATTAGGTTGCTCTATTATGATAATGCTTGTTTTAATTTACTTATCAATTGTACTAATTAATGCTGCAACAATAGAATGAGTGAACTATTCTTGAGAAACTTCCCTACTTATCAACTTAATATCAACATGGAGGATAATGCAACTTAGCTAAGGCACTCATTTGGCATATTCACTATCAAATCTTACATACATTTTTAGAATTTATTCAAATAGAACAATATAGTTTCCATTAGTGTGGTGTAAGTTTCTATCTCCTAAGATCTCAATTATAGTATGGTTGGTAGCCAAGAGTTGCCTTAACACTCTTGATAGAGTTAAAAGTTCAGCTTCCTTTAATCCCATTTGGGACTCCACCTTAAGGCTTGATTGACATTGTTCGTGAGTAGTCAATATGTAATACCGCAAGTACACGGTGTAGTTATAACTAGTACTAGCAAATACGGGTCGATCCCATGAGGACGGTGAGTACTAGTAGTTACCATTATTCTATTATCTAGCCTAGAGATTAATTGTGGTTGAATAAAAGAAACTAAAGTTAAGTAATTAAAATAACATGCAGCATGATTAAAGAAGAGAATTGACAAAACACTAAATTAATTACCTATATCAAATAATTAGTATCTAGGCATTAAATCCCCCTAAACCCTTAAACTTTTGATTGTTTGTCATGTCATTGTGTTGTTGATTAATTGGATTGTGGAGGCTCATAAGGTATGTTAGTAGCTGACCTTGAGTTTATTAACAACTAATCCTAAAGATTTTAATTGAATTACTGATCGGGTTAAATTTTATAGGATTTCGTTACCGTATTATGAATCCTACTATTAGATTTGACCTTAATCTGAGAGATTTATATCATCCTATCTCTAGGGTTGCAATAAACTCTTTTCAATTATCAAAGATCTATTCAAACATAGGATTTCTCAATTGCTACGTATAAAATCAATGTCTAATAAATCAGATTAATAGACAATAATAAAACATATAATTGGAGCGTAATAATAAAAACTCAATTGCATTCAAAAAATAGTCAAAACATGTTTCGATATCAAATAGGGTTCATCTATCCTAAATACTAACAGAAAATTAGTTATACATCGAAGAACACGAAGTTAGATACATGTATATAGAAAACATAATAGGAAACAACGAAATCATAATTTTAAATCTCCCTAATTGTTCTCTTTGGAGTATTATGACAACGTAGATGTCTGATCATGCATTCTAATAGATCTTGTGGATAAAAACTCCATGTCTCCGCTCCCTTAAGCTCTAAATTGCCCCTGGAATCACCTTTGCATTTTTCAGATTATGGCTTGTGCATGGACAAACGTGGACCGACCTCCGTAACTTAAGTTTTCACGAAGAAGATACTAAATAAGAGTAGAACAATGACCTAGAAAGAGAGCCTCCATTTTTCCACTTTAGGAAAAAGCTAGAGAAGAGGAGAGAGAAGAAGAGAAAGAAGAAGGTGGAGCTTTAACTACTTCAATCTCCAATCCACTAAGTTATCCTTTCTTCTTTTCATCTTTTATTTCGTTCATTTGGTGTATGAGATAGAATTGATGATGATGAATCTTGGGTTAAGGATGTTCTAACTTCTTTTAGGGATTTATACTTGATTTAATGTTAATATAGTTGCTTTTGTTGTTAATGATCTTGGGTGTTGTGATTATTTGTTGTAATTACATGAATTGGTAATAAATCGACAGAGTGAACTGAATGAAAAATGATTAGGTTGGTTAATGAGAGTTATACAATCTAATAGATCACGCAAATAATCAAACAGATAATTATACAGAGAGATATCTAGTATGACAACCCATTTGTTTATTGGAATGCTTAATAACTAATTAGGTTGTGGGTTGTTTTGTTAATAGAGAGATTACAAGTTTAGTAACTCAATTTAATTAGGGTTTATTATTTAGGGCTTTGTGTTTACAACTCTAGAGAGACTAATCTACCCTTCAAAAGTTTAAGAATGACACCACATTAACACAAAGGTCGCTAAGTTAGCATTGATGATAGAATAAATCCCTTTTTTTAATAACTTGTTAATCTTCCTTGCTTGAATATCAATTTTTAATTGGTGGAGCTCGAATTTGATTTCTTGCATTAATTTAGAATTCTCATTTCAATCACTCTATATTCGGTAGTTTACTTTTCTGCTTAGTTTTCATTTTCATTTTAGTTTCACTTTTAGGCCTTAGACAAATTAGGATTCGATTAGTTCACTAATTTCTAGTGGGATCGACACCTCATATATTATGCTATGACTCGTGCGCTTGTGGAAATATTGAGGGTTTTATATGATTAAAACTTTCTCAACACTTAACCACATATTTCATAACCTATAAATAAGATAAATTTTTATATGCTTTCCACCCCCTTTCTCCTTTGGTTTACTCTTTTCAATTTATGGATTCTCAGGTGGATCCTTGTGAGTGGAGTCCTACAAAACTTCTTCGCAAGATTTCTCTATCTTGATAGAGTCCAAAAATTTAAGAGGATTTTTCTTAACATTAGAGACTTTAAATGTAACCCTCTTATTCCTTACTCCTAGAGTTAACTTGCCTTCGTCAATGTCTATAAGAGACTTGGTGTTAGCTAGGAATGGCCGCCCAAAGACAATGGGTATCTCCAGATCTTCATCTATGTCCAAGATGGTAAATTCTATAGGGAAGGTCAATTTGTCAACACTAACAAGTACATATCTGATTATGCCCCTAGGATGGTGGATTGATCTATCAACCATTTGCACGCACATCTTAGTTGGTGTTAATTCACCTAATTCCATCTACCACAAAAGCCTTATCCACTTGACACTATCGATAATATAAGGAATATAAAAATTCCCTAGGTCATCTTATTTCTGTTGTAGTGTTACCATTTCGTTGGAGCTCTCCTTGTTTGAGACTTTATTCTCTAACTTCTTAGGTTCCTCTTTATTAAATAACCTTTCTTTCATAGATTCAGAAAGGGCAAGTCGTACTTTCAGTTGATTTGTTACATCAAGAACCCCGTTCAAATCTACCTATTTGGACTTCCTCTGCCTTAGAATGGGTATGGAATTTCAAGTTCATACTACTTGACTCTCTTCAAATTATATTTACTCTGTATGAAGCGTTCAATAAACCTTTTATTTTTTCTTCTTCTTCTTGTTCGAGCTTCTTTTTAGTGGCCTAGGTGGTTTCCATTATCCTTTCCTTTAGATTTGTTTCAGTCGAGCTTGATAAACACCCTTTAGGTCTCTCCACTAATGATTTGACCAATTGGTCAAATTTTATTTCCAAGTTCCATATAGATATGTCTGTTTGCTAATGTTTCACCTTTAAATCCTGAATAAATTCCAGTATCATCTCATCCATACTTGGTTTCCTTGGATGTGATGTTTTTGTTTGAAATCCAGGTAGAGAGTTGTTCCTTTGTTGGCCTTGGTTACCTCATCAGAAGTTTGGGTGGTTCCTCCAATCAAGATTGTCCGTATTACTGTAAGGATTATTTTGGGGTCTTAAAGCATTCCCTAAATAATCTACGTGTTTAGGTTGATCTAATTGACAATCTTGTCCTTAGTGATCTAACCTACACGCCTTGCATCGCATCACTCTTCCCTGTGGAGCCATATTAATTATGTCTATCTTCTTGCTCAAGGCTTCCACTTGACTGGCCAGTTGAGACCGCATCTACTTCATACACCACTAATGGCCTACTAGTGGTTCATACTCTAGCTGAGCACCATTGATAGTTGTTCATGGCCATGTCCTCAATCAACTCTTAGGCTGCTTCAAATTTTTTGATATTTAGCGTCCATCTAGCTACTACATCAATTAACTGCTTAGTATTTTGACGTATCCCATTATATTGTCTGGATTTGCATCCACAGAGGTAGTCTGTGATGTGGGCATTGTCGAAGAATTTCTTGGAATCTCTCCCATATATCATACAATGATTCACCTTCAGTTTGGGAGTATGAAGAGATGCCATTTCTTGGTCTCGTAGTCTTTGTAGGTGGGAAATTCTTCAAAATTTTTCCGCCACTTGATCCTAAGTGGTCATTAAAAATTGTGACATAAAGTTTAGCCACTGTTTAGCTTTTCCTCTTAAGGAGAAAGGAAATACACGCAGTTTGATGGCGTCATCATTTGCTCCATTTATTTTAAAAGTATCGCAGATCTCTAAGAAGTTAGAAATGTGTGCGCTAGGATTCTCATCTTGAAATCCATCAAATTGGACTGACTGTTGCACCATTTGGATGATGGTTGGCTTGATCTCGAAGTTGTTTAGCTGCACAGTCGGCCTTATTATGCTGGATTTCGCACCAGATTAATATGGTTTAGCATAGTCGAACATCGTTCATGGTTGGTCCGCCATGTTATGTGATTCTTCTGTGTTTGCATGACCTTCCAAGTCCTCGATTTGACGATCTAGCTCAAACTCTCTAAGGTTAGTTCTACGACAATTCCTTTGTATAATTCTTTCTATCTCAGGATCTATGTTTAGTAAGTTCTTAACGTTACTTGATAGGTGTGATTTGAATTATGTTTTAGGGTTTAATTTATTATGTATTAAGTGTTAGTTTGAGTGTTTAGTATGTGTGTAGGTTAGAATTGTGTTAGTTTATGTATTTAAGTGTTTTATGGGTTAGTATAAGTCTTTGAGCTTAAATGTTATGTTTTTGAGATACCTTTATGTGTTTGTTAGTGTTTTAGGGCTAACATCTAAGAACGAAGGAGTTTCAGAGACTTTTAGGTCGAAACCACGAGCTACGATTGTGGCACAATAGGCCACGATTGTGATAGAACCACATGAGCCAGCCCACGATCGTGATAGAAAGACTCTGCCATAGGCCTTTGGGCCATGATTGTGACAGAGAGGTTTGATGCTGGCCACGATGGTGGCCTGCGATGGGCAGATGCACAAACAGGAGAAAACATCAAGTTTTGAGGGATTTTTTGGACCGTTTCGACCCTGAAAAAACCTTAGGGTTGCTAAGGTATTTAAAGAACATAACAAAAAGATGGGAGCTTTTTGCATTAGCCAAATCTCGAGACTCTAGAGAGCTTTATCTAGAGATTAATGGAGGAAACAAAAGAAGAGAGACATGGAGACGAAGCCTACGCGAAGTACTTCCTGGAACAGGAGTTCCCCACTGTTGCTGCCTCTATCATTTTGTTCTGAGTCTATTTCTGGTTTTATTTCATTCTTTATGAATGTATAGAATTTGAGATAGCCATAGATGATAGATTCGTTGAATGTTGAGTACTTTTCTAAACTCACCTTCGGGAATTTTATCTTTGACATTAATGAAAATTGATTTATTCCGTTTTCATTGAATTATTTGTGATTCAAATTCTGCACTTCATAATTCGGTAACAAACTGAGAGGGTGAACCGAGTGAAAATCATTAAATTGCACTAACGAGAGTTAGGTAGTTTAATAGATCAAGAATTAAATCAACCGGTAAAATTTGTGTAATGAGAGATATTACATAGGTTTCGGTAGTTTATTGGACAACTTAAGATCTAATTTAGGTTCTGGGATAAATTGTGAATCAAGAGATTGCAATTTCTCATAATCTGATTAGGGTTAATAATTAAGGTTAATGATTATAACTCGAGTGAGAGTAATCAACCCTAGGACCGTCTAGAACCGGTAATTCCATAAATTCACAATCAATTAGGTTTTCATTAAAGTCAGATAAAAATCTCTTTTCTCTGAATTGGTAGTTTTTTAAGGTAGTTTTTTGATTGGGTGAGCAATTGCTATTGTGTTTAATTTTTAGATTTGATTATTGGAATTATTTGTATGATTAAATTATTTTCTTGTTTAGTTTTGTTCATTGAATTATTTTGAGTTAAGTTCAGCCTTAGATTTTAGGATTAGATTAACCTCCTCATGGGATCAACATCTTAGGTACTACGCAAACGACCCGTGTGCTTACGGTAATATCAAGATTAAAAATATTAAAACTTTGTTGTATTGGAACATGCGAACAAGTTTTTGGCGCCGTTGCCGGGGAAGCAATTAATTTAGCTATATAGTTTAAGGCATTTAGTTTAGTTTTTTTTTGTTTCCATTCTTTCGTTTTATTTTAGAAATTGTGCTCGTGCATGAACACAAGAGTCATGAGAGGTACAAGTCGTGCAGCTGAAATGTTAGACTTAGATATCAATCGACTAAAACAAACCCTTAGGAAAGCTCGGCGAGAAGAAGAAGAAGAGATCGGAAAATCAATAATGGTTGAGGAATTTCAGCTGAATATGGACCATGGAGTGAACCAAGGATGGCAACAACGGACCCTTATGGACTTTATGAGGATAGGGTTCAATGCAACAAATCAAGGAGTAGTTAGGCTGCTGGTTCAAGCAGTTTCCTTCGAGATTAAACATCTGTCCTCAATATGCTTCAGAAAAATGTGCAATTTTATGGATTGGCAAACGAGGATCCCAATGCACACATCGTGAACTTCCTCAAAATTGTGATACTTTTCGGTATCATCAGATGTCAGAAGATGCAGTCAGAATTCGGCTGTTTCCCTTGACCCTTAGAGACAGAGCGAAGGCTTGGTACCATTCCCTTAGCCCAACCAACATCAAGACGTGGAGTTAGCTAGTTTGAGCATTCTTGGATAAGTAGTTCCCATTGACCAAGACCATGAAGATCATCAAGGAAATCACCAATTTCCAACAAGGTGTTGGGGAATCAATTTACGAAGCATGGGAGAGATACAAGGATTTGCAAAGGAAGTGCCCACACCACAATCCACCCAAGGAATTCTTGTTGCAAACTTTCTACAATGGAGTAAACCCACCGACGAGAGGCATTATCACGCAGCTTTAGGAGGATCACTAATGCGAAAGACAATTGATAAAGTAGAAGAGTTGATAAAGGAGATGACGAGCAATAACTGCTTGTGGACGAACAAGCGGGGTAGGCAACTTGCTACCTTTAGAGAGCAAAAAGGAGTTGTGGCTGTCGATCAGATGACAGAAATGCAAGGGAAGATCGACACCCTAACGAGACAACTCAATAGCATGAAGGCTTTGTCCTCAGCCCAGAAGGTCGTATAACTTAAGTATGAGTTATGTGGATAATTAGACCATGATATCGTGGACTGTTATTTGATGAAGGAAGGCGAGTAGGAGCAAATAAATTATATGGGGGTGCAATATGGACGACGAGGTGGCAACAATCTCTACTCCAACACCTACAACCTTGGGTGGAAGAATCACCCTAAGTTCTTCTGGACGAACAATTTTGAAGGACAGTTCAGGCCTCAAGGATAATCGGGCTTCCAACAAGATAAAGCAAGCTCGATGGAATCGAAGTTGGAAAAGATTTTGGATAAAATTGAAGGTATGGAGGATGCATATAGAAGACTTGAAAGTAAATTCGAGCAAGTAACGAAGAACCATGCCTTGTCTATACACAATCTGGAAGTCCAAGTAGGCCAACTAGTGAAGGCAATGTCTACTCGGAATGCAGAAACCCTTCCAAGCAATACCAAATCTAAACCAAAAAAACATATTATGGCTATCATTCAGACCTAGGATAAGGAACCTGAACATGTAAAGGAAGAAGGAGATAAAGGAGAAGATCAAGTACTTAAGGAATTTCTTCCAAGTGAGCCCGTAATCGAGCCAATAAAGGCAACTCGACTTGGACTCCCATATCCTATCTTTGCTCAGCGGAAGCAAATTACAAGTGGGGTAGCGAGGAATTTGAAGAAGATTGAATCAAACAAGGTCGAGGAAATGACATAACAACTACAAATGAAGCTCACACTGAAAGAATCTATTAAGAAGAAGGTTAAGGAGCGAATATCAGAAGAACACCCTAACATCGCACAAAAGAAGGAGGATCTGGGGGATTTTCATATTCCTTGCAGTATCAATGGAGTCATTATAGACAGGGCATTCACGGATTTGGGATCAAGTATTAACATGATGCCCTAAACCTTTAGTCAGAAGTTAGGGTTAAGAGAGTTAGTACCCACAAATATGTTGGTAAAGACGATTAATAGAACAGTGCATCAACTGAAGGGGATCATTAAAAATGTGGATGTAAGAGTTGATAAATTTATTTTTGCCACAGACTTCTATATATTGGACATTGGAGAAGATGTGGAAACCTCGATGGTTCTTGGACGACCTTTCCTGGCCACAGCTCATTCAATCATTGACGCTGATGGGGATGAGCTAACTCTGAGTGTAGGAAAAGAGCAAATAACCTTCCAAATGTCAAGGAAAGACTACAGTTCTCAGTTACCTCCAACAAACATCAAGGAACCTGAACCTCGAGGAGAATGAGAAGATATCCTGGGAATGCATTCAAGAAGAAGTGCTTGCATAGAAGAAGGTAAGAAAAGGAGAATCATAAGGAAGGTGGAAACCGCAGCATGGTAGCTCAGGTACAAATTGTGAGATTAGTAACTACACTACCATTGCAATCTTCATTTGAACCACCGTGAGCTAAAAAGAGCGTCGAGCTACTGATGTTAAAAGGAGCGTTGCAAAAATTATTTCCTTTGATTATTTTTGTTAGCACGTTTGAAATTCCATAGTTAGGATTATTTTGTTTTTGAATAAAACCAAGAAGGAATAAAATTTCGGGATAAAGTGGATGATTGAGCAAGCAAGTAAAAGAAAGGTGAAATGGCCATAAAAGAATTAAGAAGAATTCAAAAAGAATGTGAAAAGAGCACAAGAAGAAAAAAAAAGAAGTGGTGGAAAATTGCAGGCCCAGACCGTGGCTTGCGACTGAGTAGGAAAAGAGAGCATGTGTTTTTTTAAAGAAGATTCTTACCATTTTACCCTCCAACCACCTATATATTCATTTCTAACTTCACTTTTTCATTCACTTTCATTTTTACTTTATCTTTGGAGAATTGAAATCTACAAAAGTCTCACATCACTATACAAATTTTCAAACCTATAAATTTCTTCCAAATTCTACCTAATTCCTAAGAAATATACTGCGCATTAAGTAATCAATTAGATGGGAGCAATCAGGATGAAATCAAGTTGCTGGATATGGGAGAAGAAATAGAGTAGCAGACTTCGAAGTGCCCTTCTCAATCTACACAGAGTAGGAAGGTACTCGTTTCCAATCTCTAAATGCTAGACAAATAGTAGTTCCTAAATATTTTGATTTTGAAATGCTCGATAGGTTAGAATTGCGCGAGAGGGTAAAAAATCAAGCTAAAAGAATCTAGTGGGCCCAATTTATACTTTTCCAATTTCCTGTCTACTAGGAGCTCAATTTGAAAATTTTCATTTCACTGTCCTATAACCCTAGGAACCCCAAGGAATTATGGTTTATGTTGAGAGGAAGAGCCTATGAATTGAATATAGAAATCATGCGCGATATGTGTGGATTCCCCGAATCCTCCATCATCGATCAACATAATGATTTTCTCCTTCTCAATATTGGAATGAACTAATTGGAATAGAACTATTTCATGCCAAGAATGCTCATAACAACATAATAAGGTCCCAGAAGCACTTGTTGCTGCACAAATTCATGTGTCAACTGATTTTTGATAAATCAGAAACTAACAATTGTTCCACAAAGGAACTCTTTATGTTGTGGTGTATGGACCACAACATTCCAATGTGCACATCCACATATGTGCTAAATGCTATTGTTATGACTCCACGTAAGAGGAGCAACAACTTAGGTATGGGGTACCTAGTGTCTGTCATTGGTGAATATTATGGCATGGACTGTAGTGGGTTAGCTGTTCACCTCCCTAACTTCCTAAACCATCACCATTTATGGCGGGCTGAAATCCTTAAGTCCAACAACATGGAACTTAGGGATATCAGCCAAAAGGCACATGTCAGAATTAGGGCAGTCAGGCCAGCTTGAGTTCAGCATCGCCGCAGCAGGAAAAGAGGACTCAACTAGTGAAGAGTCTTAGGAAGAGGAAGAAGAAGATCAAGGTTGGAAGAAAGTCTTGGAGGCAATTTCCGCTACAATTACTAATACACTTGCGGAGCACACCAGAATGATGAAAGAAATGGCCTGAACAGAACGACACCAGAGCCGGGATATCTCTTGCATCTATCGGTATCTCGAGTCTTAGGGTATTCAATTTCCGCCTCCAACACCATCATCACATCCATCTCCATGAGATTTTGTCTAATCCATTTTTTCTTTTTCAAATTAGTCTTTACTTTTATTTTAATTTTAATTCTTATCTTTATTTTATTTTTATTTATTTTTTGTTTACTTTGATTTATGTTCTTTCTTTTCTTTTATGTGCTTATTTGTTCCCTTCTCACATTGAGGACAATGTGTTGTTTAAGTGTGGGGAGGGTTATGTGTTTTGCTTTGTTTATGATTTTGCATATGGTATGATAGTTGTTAAGTTGCATTTTGTGAATTGTTTGAATGTTTCAATGACTTAGATGAAGTGAAATTAATTTAATTTTGAACATAGTCTATTAGGTTTTGTAGAATCATTAGCTCACAAATTTAGTAAATTGGGGTCTTTGGATAAATATACAGCTTAATTAGGATTTAGTGTAAGTTTTATCACCCTTTAAATTGCTACATTCATTCATAATTTGAGGCCTTTCAACTTAAGTAGCTTTACTAATATTTTTCATGAAAACGAGTAGCTAAAACGACAAGGTAGGCAATAAAAAACGTTAATTAAATAAACAACTATTTAATTAAACAAATAACTATTCTGCTGACCTTCGGGTTATGAATAGAGCTAGTAGCCAGTTGAAAATGTGATATAGCTGAGTAACTAGTTCGACATGCATCACAAATGTGTGCCTTCGCATCAAAAAACTATAATGATGCTTCAACCAAGCTGTTTAATAAACATGACTTAGTTGAGTAACTCGATCAACATGCATTACCAATGTTTGCCTCCACATAAAAGACTAAGTCCTTGTTTAAATAAACAAATAAAAAAAGTGTTTTTTTTAATAAAAACCTACTGGACTTGTAATAAGCTTAAATTTTCATGAAAATATACTTAGGAGCAGTTACAGAGGTTGAAGGGCCAAAGAGTTATTAATGTGTGTGTGTAATTAAAAAGGGTAAATAAATTAACACTTGGATCTTGATTAATTTGTATATTT
This sequence comes from Erythroxylum longipes, assembly GCA_027563885.1. Lineage (NCBI taxonomy): Eukaryota > Viridiplantae > Streptophyta > Magnoliopsida > Malpighiales > Erythroxylaceae > Erythroxylum > Erythroxylum longipes. Next base: position 21,152,933 of record JAOQMS010000006.1, read on the forward strand.
AGTTCAAAGCCCTAGACACAAATTTTGCATTTTAATGATTTGATATAACTTGAATGATTGTGTATAAGATTAAATTTATTTCATGAAATTGAAGCAATTACCTCATTACTGCATTGTGTTGTGTGTTTGTTGTTTTGTTTGCTTGAGGACTAGCAAATGTCTAAGTGTGGGGATGTTAATAGGTGTGATTTACATCATGTTTTAGAGTTTAATTTGTTATGTATTGAGTGTTAATTTGAGTGTTTAGTATGTGTTTAGGTTAGAATTGTGTTAGTTTAGGTATTTAAGTGTTTTTATGGGTTAGTATAAGTCTTTGAGCTTAAATATTATATTTTTAAGGTACCTTAATGTATTTGTTAGTGTTTCAGGGCCAACATCGAAGAACAGAGGAGTTTCGGAGACTTTCGAGCCAAAATCATGGGTCGCGATTGTGGCATAATAGGCCACAATCGTGACAGAACCATGCGAGCCAGCCTGGACACGATTGTGACAGAAAGACTCTGCCATAGGCTTTTGGGCCACGATCGTGACAGAGAGGCTTGATGTTGGCCATGATCGTGGCATGCAGGGCCACGATCGTGGCCTGTGTCGGGCAGACGTGCAAACAGGAGAAAACATCAAGTTTTGAGAAATTTTTCAGACCGTTTTGACCCCAGAAAAACCCTAGAGCTGCCAACATATTTAAAGAACATAAAGAACAGAAGATGGGAGCTTTTTGGATTAGCTAAATCCTAAAACCCTAGAGAGCTTTATCGAGAGATTGAGGAAGGAAATGAAGGAAGAGAGACGTGGAGACGAAGCCTACGCGAAGTACTTCCCAGAAGAGGAGGTTTCCTACCATTGCTGCCTCTGTCATTCTGTTCCGAGTCTATTTCTGGTTTTATTTCATTCTTTATAATTGTATAGAATTTGAGATAGCAATAGATGATAGATTTGTTGAATGTCGAGTACTTGTCTAAACTCACCTTCGGGAATTTTGTCTTTGATATTAATGAAAGTTGATTTATTGCGTTTTTATTGAATTATTTGTGATTCAAATTCTGCACTTCATAATTCGGTAACAAATTGAGAGGGTGAACCGAGTGAATATCATTAAATTGCACTAACGAGAGTTAGGTACTCTAATAGATCAAGAATTGAATCAACCGGTAAAATTTGTGTAATGAGAGATCTTGCATAGGTTTCTGTAGTATATTGGACAACTTAAGATCTAATTTAGGTTTGAGGATAAATTGTGAATCGAGAGATTGCAATTTCTCATAATCTGATTAGGGTTAATGATTATAACTCGAGAGATAGTAATTAACCCTAAGACCGTTTAGAACAGATAATTCGATAAAGTTACAATCAATTAGGTTTTCATTAAAGTTGGATAAAAATCTCATTTCTCTCAATTGGTAGTTTTTTAGGTTGTTTTGTGATTGGGTGAGCGATTACTATTGTGTTTATATTTTCGAATTTGATTATTGGAATTATTTGCATGATTGAATTGTTTTCTTGTTTAGTTTTGTTCATTGAATTATTTTGAGTTAAATTCAGCCTTAGATTTTAGGATTAGATTAACCTCCTCGTGGGATCGACACCTTAAGTACTATGCGAACTACCGGTGCACTTACGGTAATATCGAGGTTAAAAATATTAAAACTTTGTCATAGTAGAACCTGCGATCGTTAGTCTGGGTCATAAACTGACTTGAAGTCTAAATCTAAAACTAAAGAAACAAACAAACTAACAAAAACAAATCAAATAACATAGGGTAAAACAAGGATAAAGCAAAACAAACAAACAAAAGTAATGACTAGAGTAATAAAACTAAAGTGTTCCTAATATCACCATCCTCGACAATGATGCCAAAAACTTGATTCCATTTTCGTGAGTAGTCAATATGTAATACTACAATTGTACGGTGTTGCTGTAGCTAGAAATACAGGTTGATCCCATAAGAACGGTGAATATTAGCAGTTACCGTTATTCTATTATCTAGCCTAAGGATTGATTGTGGTTGAATTGAAGAAACTAAAGTTAAGCAATTAAAATGACAAGTAGAATGATTAAAGAAGAGAATTGATGAAACACTAAATTAATTATCAATATCAATTAATTAGTATCTAGGTGTCGAATCCCCCTAAACCCTTAAATGATTGATTGTTTGTCATGCAATTGTGTTGCTGATTAATTAGACTGTGGAGACTCCTAAGGTATGCTAATAGTTGACCTTAAGTCTACTAATAATTAATCCTAAGGTTTCTACCTGAATTACTTAAGTTAAATTTATAGGATTGCATTACCGTATTATGAATCCCTCAATTAGGTTTGACCTTAATCTGGAAGATTTATATCATCCTATCTTTATGGTTGCAATCAACTCTTTCCAATTATCGTAGATCTATTCAAACCTAGGATTTCTCAATCACTACATATAAAATTAGATTTACGTATAATAAATCAGATTAATAGATAATAAGAAAACAAATAATTGGATCGCAATAATCAAACAACTCAATTGCATTAACAAAATATTCAAAACATATTTCGATATCAAATATGGTTCATTTAGCCTAAATATTAATAGAAAAATTAGTTATACATCGATGAACATGAAATCAGATACATTTATACAGAAAACATAACAGAAAATAATGAAATCATAATTCTAAATCTCCATGATTGTTCTCTATCAAGTATTTTGACAATGTAGACATCCGATCTTAAGTTTTGATGGATCTTGTCAATAAAAAGTCTGTGTCTCCCTCTCCTCAAGCTTTGTACTCTTCAGAATGATGCCTGACGCTTCCTCCCTTCATTTGCCTATGAAACGTCGCATTTGTATGGAATTCTAGGTTTCGGTCGATGCAAGGTCTCTTGCACGACTATGCATAATCGGAATTTGTTGGATATTGCAAAAGTGCAAGGCCACGTGAAAGTGCATGGCTAGATGCACGTTGTGCATTCCTTCAGATTTGTCGATTCTTTGTGTCTACGTAGTGTTTTTGTTTGAATTCGTCTTCTTTAAGTCTATGAAAGTAATTATCACCTGTATACACACTTGAGACGAATTAAGTACCATATATATATACCAAATGTATAAAATATTAAGCAAAATACATTAAATATGAACATAAAATTATAGTCAATTATGCATCTATCAAAACTTATGAGGATATAGATCACCTCTTTTTTGGTTGCTCCTTTGCTAATTATATGTGGAGATCTTTACAACCTCTTTGCAATCACTTTTGTTATGTAACATAATGGAGCAATATTGTGCAATGGGTAGCTCGTCCTAACTAGCTGAGTGGAGATAAGTATAACATTTTTAAGATTGCATTTGGCAGTATTATATACTCTATATGGTGGGAAAGAAACGTGAGAATTTTTAGGGACTAATAAAAGGATCTTCAAGATGCAATACAATTGAATATTAGAAGATTTCTAGACAGAGATGTCAATGGGCTGCGTCGGGTCCGGAGGGCTAGGGTGGCCCAACTTATGGCCCGAAGGGCCAGGATAGCTCAGGCCGCGGCCTAGCCCGTCCACTGGCTGATTGGCTTGTGGCTTGACGGGCCACAGGCGGGCTAGGCTAACTTGGACCATCATATTTAAAAAAAAAACGTCATTTGATAAAATGACATCATTTTTGATAAAATGATGTTGTTGCTTGTTGTCCTTCTTAAGACTTTTGCCTAATAATCTCATTCTTTCAATTTAAAAGAAAAACTAATAACTTGTTTATTATATTGTTTAAAATAAAAGAACATTAATTTGCAATTATTATATTAGAGGACTTAAAATTGGAATGTATGATTTGGAGGATTTATATCAATATTTACATTTATAAGGATAGAAATAAGAAATATTATAAGTGAAAAAACTGAAAATGAGTTATCATGATATAACATATTTAAGCTATAGATTTTCTTTTTAAACATTAAGAGAAGGCCGATAACTTGTTATTGACATAATGACATTCTACAAATAGACAAGTCAATGTAAACGTAAGTTAATTTATGCCTAACTTTAAAAAAACAATTAAGTTAATGCTTGTTATAGGTATAGTTATATAAGATATATAATTAGACTTCTGAGATTGCATAGATGTTAAAGACAAAAATAAGAAAGTTTAGCTACAGTTACAACATTGTCACGATTACAATCAATTTTTAAAAACTCAACCAATAAAAAATAGCTTGTATATAATAAATAAAAAGTAAAAATTATAAAAATAAGTAATAATAAACTATTTTATTAAGATAAAAATACATCAATCTCTATTATATAATGAACTAATAATAAATTAAATATAATAATTCAAACTAAATAAATTATGAAATTATCTTAAACCAAATTATTTATCTATACAAAATTAATAATTAATAACCTTTTGAATGTCATTCTTTAAATATATTTTTTTAAAATTTAAACATCACTTTTTAAAATATTAGTAAATTATTCTAAACAAAATTATATATATTTTTAAATTTTAAATATCACTTGTTAACATATTCTTAAATTATCCTAAATAAAATTACATTTATCAATATTTTAACGCTAAAGGTTATGAAATGGAAGAAAAATACACTAAGATAAATTTCAATTTACCATCCCTACGATAGGACTAATTAATCCCCCCAATTAAGTGGTGCACACCAAACTGGTAGGACCAAGGCCATTTATGATTGCCACGTGGCGATAAATAGGAAAGGTGCAATGAGAAACAACTCACACCCATTGAATATCTCTCACAAATCACACCGGCTGTGTGTGCCTCTGCCTCTGGTTCGGTTGCCACTTACCTTAAGCCTTAAATCTAGGCGGTGTCAAAATAGTACCCAAATGCAGCCACTCAATCACACACTCGCTTTCTCCACACGTAAACTGACACATTTTACACTGCTTCTTCCTTCGGACCTTTCCTGATCTAATTCACTGGCTCTCTCTCTCCCTATCACTGCGAATGTCACCGTTCTTTGACTTTTCTTTGCTTCTGTTTTTTCTGGGTCAAGTGTCTTCTTGAGTCCTTTGTAGGGGTACAGTTGTTTTCGTCTCGTCGCTTGTTAAAAGTTCCTAATATACCCTCTCGATGGAAAGTATTTGATTTTAAAAAATGAGGCTTCTGCGGATAATGGTTAATGGGTGACTGCTGGATTGGTCGAAACTCTTTCAAAGTGTGTCTTTTGTGCATTTTGACGGAGCAACCATTTGATTTGAGTTGGTTGTTTTGTTTGTAATTCAATTTACACGCATTGCGTTTACTGACTTCTAACATTGTGGGATTTGGATTATTTCCTGTTTGCACGGGAAGTACAAGGAGGAGCTTTTGATCTTGCATTTCAAAAGGTAAGATCTTGGTTGCTAGAAGTTGAAGCTTTTTGTGTTCTTTCCATTCTTTTTCTTTTGAACCTCATACTTGCTTATGTCGGCAATGGGTGTTTCGAATGATATGATTCACTGGTAGAAGTCTGCTCTTGATGAATGAGCAACGTAGCTGACACTAGGGGAGGATTCTGGTTCAAAGATCTTATTTGTGTTACCAAAGTTGATGGTTTAGTTTTGGATTTAGTCTGCATAACGCTATACTTATCTTGACTTGTGGATTAGAGATTTGAGAAACAGTGACTCCATTTTATGTTCATAAGTTAAGGTATGACTCGAAGTCTATTACGGTTTTCAGATTAAATGATGGATTGTGAGATAAAGCGTTCAAAAGGACGTCTGTTTCACCTCTTTGACTGGAATGGAAAGTCTCGAAAGAAACTTTTCTCGAATAATAATGGCTTTCCTGGCAAGCGACTTCTTTTGGTTCTAATACGCACGCCTATTAATCTATTCTAAACCTTTTTTTGTTAGGTATTTTTTCTTTATTTATAGTTTGAAGTTTATCTCGTTTCCATTCCTTTTGTAGAAGTAAGGCAAAGAATTGAAATTGTTGAAAGCTCGTCAGAATCGCCCATTTATACTGTAAGAGTTTGTTTTTTTTTGTTCTCTTCTTCTACTCGCTGTCTAACTTTGGATGCCCTTTCTGAAACTTCACTGCGATTGTTTGGTTATTTTGTTGTACATCTAGATGGAGGTTGGCAAAAAGGGAGCAAACTCAACTAGAAGAGGAAGCAGCGACTATAGTTGTAGTTTATCTGTAACTAGTGATGAAGGATATGCAACAAGAGCACCGGGAGTAATCGCCAGGCTTATGGGTTTGGATTCCTTGCCGACATCCAGTGTTCTCGAGCCTTCTTTTACCCTGTTTTCTGACTGCCACTTGCTTAGAACACCTCAACTCAATAGGGCTAGCTCCAATTGGTCGAGTGATTATGACACCATGAAAAACTTAAACAGGCACTGTGAGCAGGAAAGGGATTGTTGGAAATCTGTTGCATCTATATCTCATAAAGCACAAAGTCGGCCTTTTGAGAGATTTCAGACTGAAATATTGCCTCCTAAATCTGCGAAACTAATTCCCAATGCCCACAATAAACTTTTTTCTCCAGTTAGGAGTCCTGGATTGAAGCCGGTAAAGAATGCAACCTGTGTAATGGAGACTGAAGCAAAAATCATAGGTGCTAGTCTTAAGGCAGCTACTACCAGTAGAGTTTCAGTAAATGGCTCCCCTTCAGTTCATTTGCGAGACTTGAAACAAAAAATGGAAGCTGCAAAAAAGGCATCAAGGCCACAAAAAGTAGACCCACAATCCAATACGAAGTACTGCAGAGGACGACCTATTGACAAGAAACAAAATGGATCAGAAAACTTGCCATTAAGCAAGGCTTCCATGTTTCCAGAAGGGAATTCCAGTAATTTGAAGAACAAGGGAAAGTCCGTTTCACAAGCGGCACAAGTAAAGGCCAATATTCAGAGGAGAGAGGGGTCAACATCAATGAGTGACAGCTTTAAGAAGCAGAAAGTACCGCATGACACCAAGTCGAACCAATTGCTTAAGCAACAAAAGAATATTCAGAAAAGAACTTCTGAAAACATGGCCAACAATGTACTTAGGCAGAATAGCCAGAAACAAAATACATTGGTCAATAAGGATAATTCATTCTCTAACCGCCAGAAGAAAAAACTTCAATCAGTGGGTAGTTCTACCACGCCAAATAGGATCGTGAACAAGGTTGTTGTAAACCCTGAAACTGCTTCCAGAAAAAATGTCTCTAGAGATCCAGATTCTGAAAGGGGGAAAGCTAACATCCCATCTCAAAAGAAGCATGATGTAAATAGAGATTTTCAAACTGACAGGAATCTTTCTGATAAGTTGTCCTTGGATGAATTTGAGAGGCCTACAGAAGGTAATGTTACAAGATATGGAAATATGGCAGTAACCTGTAATGCGAAACATGGAACGGATGTTGTTTCATTTACATTTACATCTCCCATAATGAAGGCTATGCCTCGTCTTCAGTCCCCTGTTCATGTGGCAGCAGAAAGTAACAGCTCTGACACTGATGCTGTTGGCAGTAGTGATCCATTTTATTCAAAGTATTTAATGTACGCCATTCCACAGCTGAATGTAATGGGTAGTGAAGCTTCGAGTGTTCTGCTTGAAGAGAAGCCGAGAGAATTAACAAACAGAACTGAGTCATTTCATTTTAATATTATCAGGGAGGAGACTTCTGCTAGTTCAAAGCCTACCTCAGAGATTCTAGAACCTACACTTGACATGGCGAGAACCAAGCACAAAAAACGGGACATTATGTTTCATCTTGTTCTAGATGAAGATAAACCAGACCACCCTTGTGATTTTGACTGCTTGCCAACAAAGGATCAGCAGCCTATCATGTGCCAAAACTGGCAGGTCTGTCTCTTGTGATTAGTTCTGCGGTTTATCTTACTGCTTTCTTTTCTTCGTTTTTCCTGTTTGTGTAATTGATTAGCGTATACTAAGGCTCAGTTTGGTTTTTGCCCTAAAGGCAACAACAACATGATGTACTGATTGAGTACCTATGAAATTTACGCATTTGATGTTTAAACTGTTGCCTGAAATGGAGTCAATAGTGTAACATGCTAACTTTAGAAGTTGGAGTTACCTTTCTCTCTTTTCATTGAATTTTATGGTGGTGTCTTTGTGAATAATTCGTCTAGTTGTTACCGATATCAAATAATAATAGCTGCTAGGTTGTCCATAATACAGACCAAAAACGAACACTTATAAGTGGTCCTGTTCACCAATGTTCAGAATTGTGTTTGAAACTGACTTGGTTCCACAATTTTCTGCTCATGATTTGTTCTTTTCGTGTAGTTGCTTCCCTTTTATTAAATTATGGATAAGTGTTATTGCTAACACCAAAGATGGACATAACTCCATCAAAAATATTAAATTATGGATAAGTGTTATTGCTAACACCAAAGATGGACATAACTCGATCAAAAACCCTGGTTTTTGTACATTTTCCATTCTTGGCCTTCAAAAATCTAAATGCTAGTTTGTAATCTGCTGGTGTGGGTAAGTCCTAAGAATTGGGTTGAGTTTAACAGTTGGGAGCTTGGCACATCATCATTTGGACTGAAATTTTAATAGCTTCTTAATTATGAAAACTTGTTAAGGACACTGGAACTGTTGTTCAACCTATCACAGTCTATTCTTCATGTGTCCAATTATATGTCCAGCTATGCTTATTTCATCTCGTGAAACTTTTATGTTGTAGAATGCCATTCAGGTTCTATTCTTATTATTGGAGAATTAGAAAGGCCTTGGATTTTAATCATCTTAAGAAACGAAGAGATGGTTTGCCCAAAATTTACACCAATACTGAATTTAATGGATGATTGCAGTTATCACAAAGGGTGGAAATACAGTCAGACGAGACAGAAGAGTACGGTTGTAGCAATTACTGTGAAATCGAAAAAGAACTCGAATGTCTTGAGCCTAGTCCTGTTTCAACTCTTGAACTTTCTTTCATCAGTGGATGCTGCACGAATGCCAACGGTAAAGACATTCTTCACCCGCATTTTCTTTCCAGTCACTTGGTAAAGCATGTCCCAGAATTTGTACCATAATTTCTCATTATGAAAGAAATGTGTTCAACCAAAAATTGTCACTGAGAAAGTGAAGGAGCTGACTGATTGTATCCAGGAATTTGTGGCATTTAGATTGGGTCAAACATTAGCAATAGATGTACTCGATTCTTAATGACTCTTTCCCTCCATATACGTGGACACATCTCAGGGTAGCTCAGTTGAAACTTATCATCCTTTGCTGGGAGTATTCTGATTTGCTCATGATTTTTCTTGCGTCTTTTATGCAATGAAAATGCATGTAAGTAATGACCAGAAGATAAATTCTCAATTTTCAGGCATCTTGTTTTCTTTATCCCCTGAAGCTGCTGAGGTGTTGAATGAGACATCTGTAAATGAAGCTTTAGCGGTGGAAGATAAAATAGATTTCTCCAACTCAGCCTCCTCAATATGTACAGAGGATGAAGAAAGAAAGCATTCTAGAACATTCTCAGGGCCTCGATCTGAGTATTCAAACAGCTTGGAACTAACATATGTGAGGGAGGTATTCAATTTTGCGGAGCCAATGCTAAAAGATTTCTTGTTAGGCCAGTCCCCAAAGGCTATGAGACCAAATCTATTTGATTGGATGGAGAATCAGGAAACTCAAATGCAAAGAAATGAAGAGAAATTCTCCAAGCTTGGACGAAAAATTCTGATCGACTTCATTTGTGACCACCTGGATTTCATGTGTGGACAAGTTTTAGGTGGGAGCTGCAAAGCATGGGCAAAATTGTGGACGTTGCTTCAGAGAAAAGGTTGGTTGGCGAATCAACTGTACAAGGAAATGTTACGTTGGAAAAGCATGGGAGACATGATGGTGGATGAACTTGTAGCCAAGGATATGAGCACCCAGTACGGAAGGTGGCTTGACTTTGATTTAGAAGCATTAGAAGAGGGTATAGAGATTGAGGAGGGGATACTAACTTCTTTGGTTGATGAGTTGGTCTTTGACTTATTCTCCTAGAGACAGACAGTAAAGAAGAGTTTGGCATTTTTATCAATTAGATTGTAACTGTATCTGACTTGCTAATGTTAAACCTATACCCTTCTGATTTTGGTGCAAAAAGATACTACGAGTGCCTTTTAGGCTCACACTTATGTTTCCATTCTATGACATTTTAACTTCGACAATTCCCACAAATCATGCTATTCCTATGCAACTTAGCATACTAACGTTGGTCAAATCGAGGACAATTAAGAAAATGATATGTAGATTATGGTTTTGTATTGTCAATAAAACCCGGCCAAATGTTTGTCATTAGCGCCTAAAGAAAGCCTCGTACATTCGGAGAACGTCTGCGTTTGTGAATGTCCGTTATCTTGGATGCTGTAACTCTTCGCCTAAATAGATTACATGGTGATCCCACTGCAGCAACAGCTAAGTCCAAATGAGGCCAATTGTTTGTTATTAGCATAAGCATCCTAAAATATCCAGAAAATACAGCCAGGTGTTCGACATTTGTTAAGCTAGTTGTAATCCAAGCCTATTCAGTATTCGAAGATTGATAGGCAGCGTATCGTAGTTCTTGATAGTTAAACGACATACTGCCAAATAGCCCTAACAAAATGTTATAATTAAAACTTGTTTGTTAGCATGCATAAATATCATGTGATTTGGTTAATTGTTTTAAAGGCCATAAATTTAGTGTAATTTGAATCATGTAACATTCAATTGAAACTTAGTATATGCCCTAAATTGATTAGCAGGCACTGAAGTGGAATTGTCAAACCTATCTCACATTATAATAAATAGAAAAGAAAATCGCACTCATTACCAATTAATGAGAAATTCTTTTTAATTTTTTTTTACTATTATCCAAACTTTTTACTAGTATTCATACTCTTCAGCCTCAAAGTCCTCTGATTGAGAGGGATGAACTGTGCAATTTATTAGGTAGATGGACAATCTACAACAAGGTCTATCATATTATTGTTGACAATAAGTGGAAGATCACAGGGAGGAGAGTTGACATATTTTAAAATATTCTTCTTGTTCACAGGCCTAATTCATCCATCAAAGATAGACTAATTTGGTCTGCAAGCAATAGTGGAGATTTCACCTACTCTTCTTGCATGAAAGCTATAAGACCTCTTCATCCAATTGTTCATTGGTACAATATTGTATGAAATGGATCACTCATGCCTAAGGCTTTCTTTATAACATGGTTGGCAGCTAAAGGAAGGTTGAAGACCAATGATAGATTGAAGGCAAGTAATGATCAGATTTGTGTTTTATGTAACGCTTAACCTGAAATTGCCAACCATCTATTCTTCAAGTGTAGGTTCTCTGCTAATGTCTGGGCAAGGATGAATTTAGTTTTTCCTGTGAATGAATGGGAAGACATTTTGGGGTGGACTAAAAATCTTTATAAAAGGGTTGGTGAGGACAAGAAGTGTCCGAGTCTAGTTATAACTTGTTTAGTTTACTCGAAATGAATTGAAAGAAACCAAAGAATATTCAGGGATGTTCACTCGGATAAATAGACATTTACAAATATGACTTTTTCTTGCATTAGAGAGATATTGATGGCTAACCATGTCAATGGTAGCCTCAAGTTTTCCATGAAACATAATTGGGGTCTATTGTAATCTTGTTTTGATTAATTTAGTTTATGTTCTAGTTTTACTATGAGGTTTGGATTTCCAATCTCATAGTCTTTCCATTTATTGTATCTATCATCCTATACTTGTCTGACTGCTTTTTTTGGCATTATAAATTATTTTTATTTATTTATTTTTCAAAAAATACTTATTATTCTTATTTTCTAATCCAACAAAATGGATGATTGGTTTAAAAGAAATGATTAATTAAACTAAAATAGCAAATCAAAGTAATAAACAAGACTAAAGCCACCAATTGATAAATAAGATTTAGATGTAGATTCCTATAGACCCTTTCATGCTTAAATTTATTTTGATTAAATTATTAACTCTAGTTTCTAAAATCAGTATAAATTTTAACGTTACCCACATTTTTATCAAGAAATATAACTCTTATTGTTAAGTTGATTTATTGAAATCTCTTTCTAATCAAAATCCTTAAGAACTTATTAACTTATTTTATGAACTTTGTTGTTAGATTCGACTTTAACCTAAAAGATTTATATGGTTCTATCTCTAGGATTTCATAAAAATTTTATTATTCATCTATTCACACATGATTTTTAAAGCTTATATATGAGATCTAAAATTGAATCAAAACACTAGCAAATATCAATTCAATTGTAAGAAATTAACATGAATAATTCATAAGAAAAATTGGGTCTTTCATTACATCAAAGAGTCAATCTAAACATATAGTTCTAGGGTTCATCCCATATACATTTATCCTAATTTTATTCGTACTAAGAATAAGAAAACCAACAACAATCAAAAGAGAAAATAAGATAGAAGAAGTCATTCTCATATATTGTTGAAATCTTGAAGTTTTTTAGTTGAATCTTGATGGAATCATCTTCTCCATCTCCAAAGTTGCTCCTCTCTTATCCCTAGATGCTTTAATTCAACTCCTTATGATTGCTCCCCTACCTTTTCCCCTCTCTATCCTTTTAAACATAGAACTTTAGAATTTTCATAAAAATTACTACTTAAATGGGACTAACATGGGTCCATTCTGCACTTACATTAGCTCAGTAACTTGATAATTAAGCCTTATATCATGCATCTAAGAGTTTATCTTGAGAAAAAAGGTCTGAAGGCTATGAACATGATTTTGGGTTTAAACTGCATTGTTTATGTGACAAATCTTCAATGAAATATAATAAATTGGTAGCTTATACGAGTGGAAAAAATTTAAGTTTTAATCATATTCTGAAAATATATGTCCACGTTTGACCCATACTCCTATAAAATTATGCCAAAACTTGTCTAATGTGGCTCCTACTTACTTGAAATCATTCTTCTTCAATAGGAAGTAAAAAAATATAAGCCACATTTAGCATTAAATCCTATAAAAATATCAAAGTTTAAGAAGAACTCTCAAAATCATGATAAGAACATAGTTTAGTTAGCATTTGTTGAATCCCCCACATTTAAGCATTTGTTTGTCTTCAAACAAATCAATTTCATCAATCTTAACTTAAATATGTGGCAATGAATTTAATAAATCAATAAGATCAATTTAGACTTTTTGTTATTGAATCAATTACAAAGTTCATCAAATTTTTAGACATATCAAGTCATGAATTAGTGCTATTTAACAGCACAATCCTTCAAACTTTAACTCAATCCACAAAATTCAACCTAATGTATAAAGTATACATGAAAAAGATGCTTCAATTTTCAAACATTTTCATAACCTTTATTTAAAAAAAAGAAAAAGCATTTGAATTTAAATTAACATGAGAGATTTTAAGGTTTATTTAAAAGTTCACTTAACCTTTTGACATGAGAGTAAATACCTTGTCAAGAATAATCTTAGTTACTTCATTAGGTCTCCATTTCAAATGGTTACTAGTACCACTCTTTAATTTCAATCTTTTTACGTAGTTTGAAGCTATTAGAGTGAATTTATTCAATGCTCACTTATTCGTACACTTTTTTCAGTGTGCTTCGAAAAATGGTTAAAAAGAATTCACATTTAACTCAATTATATGTCTAAATTATATAAAAATTATCATATGACAAATTAAGTATCCATTTTTAAAATTAATGAAACAGATTAAAATTAATTTATTCGTCAATGCTTATGACTATTTGTCTAACCAAATCAAATTACAATAACAATTAACTTATAATGAATCATCTCAATTAATATCTTTTCTAAATTAAAAATTTTCCTAGAATTTTCCATATTACGCTAATCATAACAAAATTTTTAGGCAAAAGTAATTAATGTCATCGTCCACACTTGAGTTGTAAATTGTCCTTAATGTCCACAAAATACAAATAACAATGAAAAACTAGAAAATAAGGGAAAGATAGAAATTAAGATAAGTGATAATCCCTTGATAATAAAAGAACGCTGGCCTTATCTAATGTCATCAATAATCCTTAATTTATAATCTATCGCTGAGGCTTTTTTAGTTACTAGCTTAATTTCTAGAAACATGTTAGGATGTTGAAAAAATAAAGATTCATTTTGGGTACAATGTTGCCTATATAATTTGTAAAACTCAACTAAATCTTATCCCAAGTAAGAAAATCTTGATCCAATAATGAAGGAACATCAAAATATATTTAAATCCATGATTTTAAAATTAATTTTAACCGAAAACACATGTAACAAAATCATCATCAAGCAAAAATATACTTAAACTAATTTTAAAGATCCTAGAAGGTACCAAATTGTAACAAAACACCTATTTTTTGGATTGCGTCCTAACAAGTGCTTCTTTATGAGTCTTATAGCTAGACTTCTTCTCAAGCAATTCACTCATTCCAGGTCCTCAATTGAAGGCCTAATTATACTCTCCTTTAATCTCCTAAAAGTCCTTCTTTTTAGTTATAGGCTCATTAACTTCCAAACATGCCATATGCTCAACTAGAATTTGGTTATCTATAACTTCTTCTTTTCCTTGCATGATGCAGGTCTCCAATGGATCTTTTATGATTATTTATTGTATAACATAAGAAACTTCAATATCAATCACAAATATAGAGAAACAAGTATTATCTTCGTTAAGGGGATGTTTTATGGCTTCAAATATCATAAAATCTGATTCCTTGTCCCATACCCTAGGATTAATTTCACATCATACTCATCTATCATAACTTTAGAAATAGCTAAGAAAGTTCACCCTAAGATTAAGGGAACCTCTTAATTTGTCAACTTTAAACATACTATCTTCTACAATGCTGTTATAATAATTTGCCTATGCACTAATTGAATGCTTATCTTAGTAGATTTAAGTTCCCCTAATCTTGAGCTCTTAAACATGTTATATGGCATCAAAATAATACTAACTCCTAAATCTACTAATGACCTTTTGATTTAAAAAATAACAATATTAGAAGGAACATTAAAAGCCCTTGATCCTTTAAGTTTTAGGGGTAGCTTGTTATATAGGATGGCAAAGCACTCCTCGAGTCTCTTTTTGTTAGAAAGAAGATACTTTAAGAACTTGACATATGTTTATCATGTGTGATATTGCTTAAAGAAAGAGGAATGTTAAGATGTAATTGTTTTAAAAGCCTAAAAACTTACCAACTTTATATTCCCTTTTATTTATCTCACTATTCATATATGAATTTTTAGTTGGTACTCTTTGACCACTTTCTTCTTAATCTCTTGCTCTTTCTCTTTTTCCTTCTACTCATCCTTCATTTCTTTCATAAAACCCTTTTTCTTTTCAACTTTAAACTCTTTTCCACTCCTTAAAGTCATCATGTTCACTTTCTCCCTCAAGTTTTTAAAGACGGTTTTTATAATATTCCATTTTTCCATACTAAGGGTTAGGACCCTAGACCACTGTATATGAGAAATAGTGTTGAGAACATTATGAGGTGTATTGCATTCACATGTATATCATTAGCATGCACACATGAATTTTGATTTTTGTACATAATGCAAATACTTTATACGCACTCAATTTACATATTCTGGGGTATGAAAGATTAAAAATAATCATAATGTGAATTGTGAATTTTTTTTATGTCTTAAATTTTATCTGATGGTTTTAATTATTAATTTAGAATTTATTTGTTAAAATTGGGAGATTTATGAATTTATATGTATTTTTGACTAGGAAAATTGCCAAGTGCCAAGACAAATTGATACATGGCAATAGAAATGAGTGACACATGACTTTAGGATTAATTGATAAGTTGCATAGAAAATTAGGTGAAAATTGGTTTAAAAGTTGGGAGACAAATGGACTAGTTATTAAATGACATTGGTTCCCATAATTAGAAGACATTAGTATGGCTATTTATGTGGTAAGTGTCATGACACCCACTAAGCTCATAAACCCATGACACTCTCATTTGAAAGACCATATTTTCTTTGTCTTTCATTTTATTTCTACATGCTCTCATCTTCTTCATTTTATTTCTCTTTTCTTCACTCACGATACTCTCTCCCAATCCCAAGATCTTGAGTTTTTTCCACCATCTTTCACCTTATCACTACAACAACTAGTTGTCTTCACTTTGTTGATGAAAACCTAGCCTATTCTACCTTGAAAGTTGATGATCGTGTAAAGCTTGGAAACTAGGTTTTCTTGGTGATTTGAAGAGCTTTGGAGTTTAAAAAGTAAGATCTTGTTCTTCATGGCTTGATTAAATGAAACATATATGATGACAGTTTAGAGATAGAATGATCATGATAAATGATCAACAATGATTTATGATTTGTTTTATGGATGTTTTTGAGTTAAGAATAGAGGTGATTTTGATGAGTAAATGAAGTAGAAATGATGAACTATGTACAAGATGTGTTAGATGTAAAATGTAGGCGTTAAAATTTGGAAAAACATGGAAGAAGTTAGCTGGGATTTTTTGGATATGATAACCCACGATCATGGGAAATGCAAGGAAAGGGCTGGAAATTCTCGATCGTGGGAAAGGCCCTAAACATGAATTCTTCTCTTTTTAGTGATGTTTGAACCAACTAATGATATGATAGAAAATCTAGTTTTAGGGTACCACAGTGATCCCTATGCCCTGAAAAAATTGCCTGAGGACCCACTTATTCTACCACTAAGCAAGGGAGATGTGTAACCTTGATTTTCTATGGGAAAGATCACCTGAGAGAAGATACGATACCACTCACAATGGATAATATGATTTAAAAAAACAATAACGTATTCGAGACAATAACCTATGATTGCTCTAGTCGTTTGAGGAATTCCTATGGTGCATTTAGACTTGATTAAGGCTTAAAATGAACCTAGTTTGAGGTTAAATAAATTGATAAAGTGTTTGATATGTTTAGGCTATTAATTGAGGTTATAATTAAGGAATGAATGGTTGATAACAAAGTATCAAAATCTGAAAAATTGAGTGTTGTAAGAATGAAAGTGTTTTTAGGAATGCAATTGTGATCCAAAAGAAATGAGAAAGGTGAGAATTTGGATACTGTGTGATTATATAATGATAGAAAAAGGATTGGAGAATATGATAATGATAAATATATAATTGGTGATATTATAATAATCAAGTTTTTTTTAGGTGTAAACCCAAGTGCAAGCAAGACATATACAAGTTATAATGTTTGAATGATCAAGACTTGTGATTAAGGATACATACTTGGGTATGTCATTGAGCATGCATTGTACATAACACATATGCATATGTGTATGATTGAATTCTAATGTGAATGATCAATTTAGTAATGTGTATAAATGTGTATATTGCATGAATTAGACGCTTAAGTTGAACGCCACCATCCAGACATTACAAGTTCGTCCATGCAATAGCTATCTGGAGCTTACTGTGAGTCAACCTAGATGTTTCTCAATAGGATTGATTTGTATATGTTTAAGTTTCATCTATTGAAATGTTAATGATATGAATGTGAAAATTTCGAACATTGATGGTCTAAGGAGTTTGATAATTGAGATTGTATTTGGAGTTTTCATAATTGAATATGAATCTGAAAGAAATAAGTGTACTCAACAAAAATGTTGAATGCTAGACTTAGATTAGATGAATATGTAAAAAATGACTGTGCATCATGAATGGATGTTATTGATGGCATATTTTGTAATTTGATGCATCACATTATTATGCATGATCAGATAAAGGAGTTGTGACTAGAGTGACCAATGAAAAAGAGCTTAAAGCTCAGAAATTTGTATAAAGAGCCACAGGCTTAGTATTAAAATGAGCTCAGTATCCACAACGGATACAGGATAGTTATAAAAGCGCTCGGTCACATCAAAGTAATAATAAAAGTGAGTCACATGTGCATTTTAATTTATACACATACATGTATTATGTGAAATATTTCCTGAATTTACTAAATTATGATGTTATGAATGATTGAGAAAATGATCAGATTATTATGAAATGAGTGCAAAATGTGTGATGTTTATGATATACATTTGAAATGAGGTATATTTTGAAATTGGTTTTGATATGTGATATACATGTTTGAAATGAGTGAGCACATCAATGATGGTTCACTCACTAAGTTTGCAAAACTCATCAAAATTGCAAATGTTGATTTTCAGGTATGAGGGAGACGTAAATTCTAAGGCAGACTAGTAGAAGTCTATTCCTGTGGATTTTGGACTCAAGAATGGCTCAAAGGTTGGTCAGATGATATTGAGGAGTTTATATTTTTTTTTAGTTTCTCATTTCATGTAGAACTGTTGTAAAGAGTAGCAAACTTTGAGATATTTTATGATGCTGTATATATGGATTATGTAATGAAATGCTACAATGTAAATTATGTTTTATAAATGGAATGAGGAGTTAATCTTCTGAATATTTGTATTATATGTATGATGCAATTTAAAGTGAATGTGATTGCTTTAACATGCCGCTTTCATTAGGGCATGTGCCCGAATGTCCTTTGGATGTTTGAGTATGTGCCCGGTGGAAGTTAGGTGTCACAATTTTAATAAGCTGTCTAATATGATTTTACAAGTTATGGATGGAGGCTTATTAATTTTAAAGAGTCATTTTAGTAATTTGGAAACGAGCCACAGATGTAGTAATGAATTACTTCATGAGCTCCACAAGACTTGGCTTCTTTGGTTACTACTATTGATATTAAAATTTAAGTGGAGAATCTTGTCCTTATTGTCCTTGGTTATTATACAAAAAAGTTAGGATGGTTTATCCACCTTAGATTACATGTGTTATTAAAGGGTTTACTGAGACCTATTTAGGAACAAAAAAAGAAAACAACTTACTTAGTTAGCTATCTTATATTTTAAGGGGCCTGACATTTATGATTATGGTGTCCCCTATCATAAATGCCACAATTCATCACTTGTTCTAGTTAAGCTACCAATCCCATATTGCTAATGTTCCAACTTAATGCTTCCACCTTTTCCTTTAAAATTGTCACCATATCTACATTATGGAAGCCATTTGATTATGGATTCAACCTTAGACTCCCCTACAAGTAATTAGTTATGGTAATATTTTCAATAAGCTTTTGTAGTTCCTCAATAATTTAAAGCTAGTTGTTCCATCCAAAGATGCTTTGATCAACTGCTTGGATGAATTACTCAACCTATAGTGAAATGTTTGCATTTGCAATCCCAAATCAAGTCCATGGTGTGAACACTTTTTTAATAGCTCCTTCATCTCTCTCACTTCTTATACGACTTTTCAATCTTTAATTGTTGAAAGGAGAAGATGCATGTTCTAAGTCTTACTATTCATGCTAAAGGAAAATAATTGGATAAATTCATCTTAGCAAGCCTATTCTATGCAATAATAGATCTAGTAGGCAAATACCTTAACCATAATTTTGCTCTGTCCCCTAATATAAAAGGCTTAACTGATTAGCATCTTACAAAGCTCTATTAATCTTAAAGGTATCATACATCTCCAAAAAGTTGTTGATGTGTGCATTTGGATCTTCATCAAGTAAGCCATCAAACTACATAACTTATTAAACCATTTTAATCATATTATGTTTGATCATAAAGGTATAGGCTACCACTCTTAGCCTAATAATGCTAGATTTTATCCCCTTAAGCAAACGACTAGCATAGTTGCCTATATCACGCTATCTCAACTATCTTGTCATTGTGTCTAGTTACTATAACCTGAAAACTTATAGGTTTATGCTTTTTAAATTCCAAAGTGAAGTCCTTTTATTTTTGAACCTTGATCAAGTAGTACTTTGAATTTTTTTTTAGTCATAAACCAAAGTAAATAAATCTTGAAATTCAGCTAACAAACATAAGACCAAAACATAAAATTTTGAAATATATAAATAAATTAAAAAGGAAGAAAATGATTAGTTTAATAAAATATAGTATTCCTAATATCATAATCTATAACAATGCTAACAAAAAACTTGAAGTGATATGTATCATAATAAAATCAACTCTAAAAAGCATTAGGAAAATGCACCTATCATTCTTATAGTATAGCTTAGTGAATACGAGTGTATATCCCATGAGGAATACAAATAATACTACTAATTATCTTTCTATTATTTAATCTAATAAAATGAATGATTGACCTAAAAGGAATGATTAACAAACTAAAATTAATAAAATAAAATAAATATCAAAGCAATGACCTAGAATGGAGCAATCAATTGATAAATAAGATCCAACTAAAAAATCCCCTTAGACCTTTTTATGCCTAAATTTATCTTAATTAGCGATTATCCTTAGTTTCTTCGAGTAGTAGAAGTTCAAAAGTTACGACCATATTATTTCTCAAGAAACACAACCCATATCCTTTAGTTAAATAATTGAATTCAATTCCCAATCAAAATCATTAAGAAAGCATTAACTAATTTTTTGAATTTCGATGACATATTTTACTCTAACACAATAGGTTTAAAGAGTCCAATTTCTAGAATTACATAAAACTCTTATTATTCATTCTATGATTTATTCATACATATGAATTCTCAATCCATGTATATGAAATTTTAAATTGAATTAAAACACTAGCATATTTTAATTCAACCATAGTAAGTAATCATGAATATTTCATAAAAAGCTTGAGTCTTTCATTAAATGAAAGAATCAATCCAAAATAATAGTTTTAACGATCATCTTATCTTGATTTATCCCAATTTAGTTCATATTAAGAATAAGAAATCTAACAATAAATAAATAAAACAAGCTAGGAGAAGTCATTCTAATGGGTTCTTGAAATCGTAAAGTTCTTTAGTAATTCTAAGAACATAGACTAATTAATAATTATCTTATCTCTTTAGAGTATCTCCTACCATGCATATGAGATAAATGTCTAAATTTCAATTTAATATCTCCATCTAACTAGTTTGTAGATAATAAGTGGGAAATACTTTCACCTTTATCCATTTTATGAAAAAGAATTCCTTTTAAAATTTATTGATGAAAATAAGATCTCAAATTTGATATATTTAAAGATATGGTCCATAAATAGTTTGATAATACTTCTTACGTATGGGTGGGAAACAAAAATGCAAAACCCATATTTACTTAGTTTATTAATAACCTTTAATATGAATAACTTTCGTTTTGTGATTGATATTCGTTTGATATGAATAAAAAAATACACACATTTTATTAAGTATTTTGCTTTTCATATCAAATTACCTTTTGTTACTTTATGATTTTATTTTAGGTAATAGTTATAAATTGACTATCAGATAAAACTATTTAAGATTTGGAGGATATTTCAAGTAAAAAATTTGAAGAAAATAACAATTTTTAAATTTTTAAAGGAACACAATCTAGCCAACATCTGTGTGCTAGTCGGTTTCTTATATGGATCAAATGTAACTAAGGACACAATCTATAATACAACCTAAAAAGAGATTGTGTAGTATTAGCCAAATCGGCCTAAAAAAGAGATCAGAAAGTGAAGCTGCCCCTATATCTAAGCACCGCCCACCTCGATCACATATGCTATTAGTTCGATTTGATTGAAGGCGAAGCCGTCCCTTTCTTAGGGCAAGGGGCGCTCCTCCTAACTTCTTCCACTTCACCTAGGGGCAGGGACTACGGCTTGATCCTTGGGCTCTGGATACAAATAATAACATAATCTTAGTCATTATTGTTTCAGAGAAAGAAGAAATTTCTAAAGAAACAATGAGATCCATAGTTTGAAGATATGGCTATATCAATGAAACTGTGTACTAATTTTAAGAGAAATATTCATATTCTTTGTCTAGAGATATGACTATATTAGAGAATGTGTACTAACTCTAGATGAAACTTATATATCTATAGCATTTGAACAAAGCACTCAGAAATGACCTATCTGATCTTTTTGGTTTTGGTTGAAAACTTTCATGGGATCTTACAAATCTTATTGCATTTAAAGGTGTATTAACTTTATAGAGATGTGGATTAACCAGTTAGAGAAAATATGGATGTAGCTCGACAGAATGTAGTTTTAGTGTCTGAAAAACTTATTGGTCTAGTTTAATATATCCTTGTAGGTTAATTAACTCATAAAATCACAAGTAACGGAAGTAGTTGTTGAGTAAGTTTTACCTATAATAAAACCCTTAATATTCGCAAGTATATAAATAGTAAACTTATAGTATCAAAGGTGTCAATCTCACGAGGAAATAGTTAAAAATAACTGAACCTAACTTTTTCTAAGCTATTAGAATATGAATTTAATGAAAGTAAATACAAAATTAAAGCAATAAAAAAAAATTAAGCAAATAACTAACTAACAATTGAGCTGCTACAATTATGTAAAGATGATCAAAGATGAAGCTTAAAATTTATTCTTTCAGGGTTTTGTTTCGTTAACCACTATTGATTCAATTAGGTATTGATCCTAGAATTTCTAAGGGATTTATTACTCTCTCTACACACATAATCACTTAACCATAATCGATTAACCCTAATTGATTATGAAATTCAGATTTTTCAACTTCTCGATTTATAAAAACTTCCTAACGTTTCAACAAGTTCTGAAGTGATCTATTGAATGATTGAGTTCTCATATAAGATCTCTCATCATCATCATCATTGTTCCCAGTCCAAAATTCCACAATAAAGCAGGGTCTGAGGAGGTCTGATAGTACGCAGCCTTACCCCTACAGAGTAGAGAGGCTGTTTCCAGTAGACTTACATGTAAATGTGACAATAAAAAAATGATGTGGGTTAAAAAAGTAGATATGTAAAAATGATATGCTAAAGAAGTATGTAAATAAAATTAAAATAATTGAATAAATAAATAGAATAAAAAAGAATAAAAGAAAAGGTTGATGTATCAAGTTATATATAAAAAATCTAATGGACTTACCTTATACTAGTACAGGAGTAAGGTTAGTAAGTGAAGTATCACGAAAATTAGATAAGTGAAAGGTAAAAGTGTACTTGATAAACATATTCCCATTTAAAAGCTAAAGAGATGCAGCTTGCCCTACTCCAATCTACATAAGATCTCTCTTCGTATGATTATCAATCTGATATTTATATGACTTATTAAATTGCTAACTCTCATTGCACAACCTAACTGACTCTCTCGATTTATGTCAAAATATTGACATACAAAAATATCACCATACCAGAATAATGTATTAAATTCAATAATAATCAAGTCACAAAACAACTTAAGAACAAATCGTAATCTAGAAATTTAAAACATCATAAATGTAAACAACTCCAATGCTCTTCTTGATTCTCCTTGTTTGATCCAATTTAGTAAGATGGTAGCTGCCTTTTTTGGAGTATTTTATGTTCTTTTATAGTATTTTTAGATCTTAGTGTTAATTCTAAGGCTTACCCACTTCATTTGGTCCAAAAATTTCCCCAAACCTCAAAATAGATGAAAAATCTCACTCTTGGGAAGTTTCTGTCACGACCGTGACACTGCAAAAAAATATTCTATCATAATTGAGACATTGCATGCATGACCGTGACCCTATAGAAAAAACCTTCTGTCATAACCATGACATTGCATGCAAGATCATGACCTTGCTATGTAACCTATACAGGTTCTAGCTTCCTTCATTATTCACTTATCTAGTTTCCATCACTAACAAACACATCAAACACCTCAAGAAACACAAGATTAAGATCTAAAATCATGCTCTAAACCATATAACACTTAAAACATAAACAAATAATCATCCTAACATAATTCTAAGCCTATACATTTAATAATCATCTAATAGACACCTATAAACACACTAAAAAACCTATCAAAAAATAGTATAAACTATACCTATCAACATCCCTACACTTAAACATCTTGTCCTCAAGTAAACACAGAACACAAACACAAACAGATTAAACATAAACACATACATTTATGCAACCTGCATTAATGAGACAATGACATCTAACTTTATGAAATCAATTTAATTGCAAACACCAATCATTCAAGTTGTACCAGCATACTAACCTACGCATATTATGGCTAAGCAATTGAATAGACATATTAATCAAAATATTAATATAATATTCATTCACTTATAACACTTATACACATACATTGATAATTAGTAATCAACTAAAATTGCAACTATCACTAAATATCCTTTGATGAAAATTTTTACTATTTTCAAAGAACAGTTGGATTTATTTATATAAACACCACTTTTTAATTTTCTTTAATGTTAACCTAGTCTTTTGACATGAAGGCAAACACTTTATCATTAATGTCCCCCAGTTATTCAACTAGGCCATGTTTTGTTAATTAGCTTGGTTAGAGTGTCATTATAATCTTTTGAAGTGAAGACAAACATTTTTTCATGAATTTCCCTGGTTACTCAACTATATCACATTCTTAACTAGTTACTAGCTCTATTTATAACCCAATATTTATTTTAAAATGGCCAAATGAATAGTTATTTATTTAAGACAAACTCTTTTTTTATAATCAATTTCACATAGCCTACCTCATTTCTTTTTAGTCAATAATCCTTATGAAAGGTTACTAATGATACTAACTCATTCAATTGACTTATAATTATAAATGTATACAACAAATTTCCTAAGGTGAATAAACTAACGTCATATCCTAATTAACATGCATATTTAACTAAAGATACTTAAAATATAAAATTCACATGCCAATATGACTTTACAAATTCAATGATTATGTTTAAAACTAAACTACTTTCGTCAGGTTAATGCCATTGACACATTGACACAATTCACACATATGCTCACAGCATGTCAACCTAATCAAAAACTAACAATATGGTATGTAAAATTCACACTTATGAGGGTAATGTCAATGCAAACCTCCCCACTCTTAGACAACACATTGTCCTCAATGTGAGAGAATAAACTCTACATATATAAAAATAACAAGAAATAACATAAACAAAAGGTAAGCTCGTTAAGGTGATCGAGGTGGTGATGGTGATGGAGATGGAATTTGAACACCCTAAGCAATAAAGTATTTGTAAATCTTCTTGATGTCACCTCATTGTCGCCTCTATTCGTGCGCCATCTCCTTCAAAAGTTTGTTGTTGTCAGAAACCAAATGGGGGACCTTCTCCTAGTTTTCCTCTTCATCATTCTCGATCTCTTCACTAGATAAGTCTTTATTTTGCTGTTGAGGTGGTGCAGAGGTCAAACTAGCTTGTGTTTCACATGTATCTTGGAATTGACATCTTGGAGTTCTATATGATGGACCACCAAGATCTCAACTCTCCTTAGATGGGTGTGATTAAGAAAATTAGGTAAAACAACGTTTAGTCCATCAACATTCACACCATAATAATCAGCAATTGTGGTAACTAGATATCCTATACAAAGATAACTACTTTTGTTTTTAAGAGTAGCAGTTATAGTATTAAAGATATAAGTAGTTATGCAAACTTTAACATCATTATCCATGCACCAGAAAATGAATAATTCTTTCATAGACCATTTGTTACTTTCTGATTTATCAAAAATAGTGTGACACATAAACTTATGAAGTAATAAATGTTCGGGAGTAAAAATAACATTATTATGGGCATTCCTAACGTTAAAGCTATCCAATCATATTAATTAGGTCTAATACCTCTTAGCACGAAAATTATCATATGTATCAATTATGTTCAAATTCAAAAATCCATCCATTTTAGACATAACATCATAAGTCAATTGATATGGTTTGCCTAGTAAACAAAAACAAAATTTGGTTAGGTTTTGGAACTCAAATTGAAGCGAAGCATAAAATTCACAAGTTAATTCTTCATAGACAACATAGTTAAAATTAATGAAAATTTCTCATTTAATTTTATGATTTAAATTCCCAACCTTATCCTTCAACCCAAGATTGCAGAAGATATCAAAATCAAAATACCTAGGTGCACAAACACTTCTAGAGTGAATGGTTTGCAATCGAATATTGAAAAAGATGCTAAAAAATCTGCAGCCCTATTGAACGCACCTCGCCTCGCTACTCACACTTTTTCATTTAGTTATGAGCATTTGGGACCTGACTTGATTCTTGGTTCCATTGTGAAGTGTAAATATGCAAAATAGATTAAAAAAACATAACAAAATACACCAACAACTACCCAAAAAACAACAAGGAATACATATTCCACCAAATCTTATGGAAGTCACTCAAAGAATGAAAGATTTGTTTGTAAACCACAAAATATGGGTAAGAGGAAGGAAGATGGGTTGAAAGATGCAAGAGAAAAAAGAAAAACTAAGAGGAGTGTAGAGAGAAGTAAGAGATATGTGGTGGTGGCTAAAACTTAGAGAGAGAAGTTATGTGTGAGCCAATCAAAAGAAGGATGAATATAAGGGCTTAACGTTGAAGAAAGAGGGGTAAAATCAGTTTAAAAGGGTGAAAATAATGTGTCTTGTATGTCTAATAACATGTCACAATCGTGAAAAAAGGGATTTTAGTCTGTGCTTGTGACATAACATGCGCGATTGTGACATGGTAAATCTTGATACCCTTGTCCCGTTTTGTCATTCTTTCTTCAAGTAACCTTTGATTGCGGTTTTCTGATATGTGTAAGTTTTAATATTTGACCTTGATAATCCGCAAGCATATGGGTCGTTTACGTAGTACCTAAGGTGTAACATCCCGTTTCCGTAGAACGAGTCGGACCAAAGAAACGGGTCCAAGTGAGGTAAGTAAGAGAAATTAGGAAAACACATCTCATGCTCATGCATTTGTGAACAGTGATATGTGCACACGAAATTATCTGTACATGCATTCATGACATTTT